>CM076977.1:42154705-42754705 GCA_039105355.1 Benthosema pterotum | reverse complement strand
CATTTTTACGTTCTCAAGAGTTACATCTGGTTAATCAACTTAGCTGGGGACCACCTGGAACCCTCTCAGGGACCACTGGTGGTCCCCGGACCACCTGTTGAAAATCACTGCTCTAGACTCATAGGGATGTCCAAATATATTTACTGTATATCAACTATTTTTAGCCTAGCCAATCAAGCCATGCAGGAACCTGGTGAATCATGAACATCTAGAACATTCGATTGATTCTGTGACAAAATATATGATGGCATATGTGTTTACAATTTGTTTTGCTCTTTTCAATTTTGTTTTCACAGAATTTCTCATTTATCGTCAGTTATCAGGATCCTTGATAGCCTGATGCTACGTTTAAAATAATGGCGATAAATATATGTGGAAGTCTGTATGGGTTCTGGAATGATGCAACCAGAGAATGGTCTCTGTTACGACCCAGTTGCCAAACAGCTTGGCAGTGGTGGTGGTGGTAATGATTGCAGAACTACCAGAGACAGCAAAATCATTTCCCCGAACATGAACGTTGGTCGCAACCACTATAAAACGGCTGTGACCGTTGTAAATCAGTTGCGACTGTTAGGCCAACAGCCATGGTTGTTACTACCGGTCAGCCGTTTTACTACTAAGGTCGTGACCACTAGGCCAACAGTCCGCGACTGGGCCAACTCCTGCGACTGTTCTTCACCAGTCGTTACTAACCCTAACCCTAAACATAACCTCAGTAAAACCTATGCCTAAAACTAACTAACCACTTAACCATTGAGTCGAACGTTGGCCTGAATGACAATGAACACAGACATGCACACAAAACAACATCCGATATTTTTTTTGTGCACTTTCCAACTATTGTTGATGACCCCTTTTTCCTTTGCCTGAAGTGTATATTAACAGTGTAAGCTACAATGGTTGTGTCGGTCTGGCAAGTGGGAGATTGAGGTTAAAAATAAAATAATTGCACACAACAATCATCCCCTCATGGTTTACAACACAAGTTTTTATTTGCACATTTTCAGGATCCAGCTCACACCCAAATGGGCCATGTTTTCTGCTAACCAACAAACATACCCTGCAGATACATACAGTAACCTCAAATTGCAACAGGAAGCGGCCCAGATCAATTATGGTTTTGGCAATGCTGTTTTTTGGCTGCACTCTTGAAAGCATTTTAGATCATGTTGTCTTGAGCCAGAAGAACTCTGTTGCCTTCGGACCAGCTGAAAAAACTAAGATACTGTACATAACATGCAACAAGGGACAATACGGAGCCTGTCTGTGCTTAATTGTATTCATCAGATTCCAGCTGTACGACGCCAGATATGAAGGGATCGATCCCCGCCAGGGAGAGATCAGGTCTTGTACAGGTAGTTTGTGCATCCACGATATCAAAGTACTTCAGACTGTGATAAGCCTTCGGACCTCCATGATTTGGCGTCTTGTTATTGTGCTTGAATATCTCGTGACGTAGTCTGAAATGCAACCAGTGTTGGGCAGTAACGAATTTTAGATTACATATTACTGTAATGTTATTATTTTTGCTCCAAAAAGTAATGAGATTACTCTGCAAAAATGGGTAATAAGTAATGCATTACTTTGCTTTTAAACAAAAAAATAAAATATATAAAATAAAATTTGTGATTCAAGGTTAAAATGTTCCCATTGCTTCTCTCTGCTCCTTTTATTTTTATTATTATTATTTTTTTTATCTGAGAAAGACATTTACAATGTCGGATTGGAGACTATTATTATTACAATAAATTGAATTCAGTTAAAATTCAGCTAAAAAGAGTTTGCTGAACAGATTATGTTGTACATCTCTATTTTTTCAAAGGTGGGAGTTGAGAACTTGGGAAAGTAATAACATAATATGTAATACATTACTCTTCGATTCCAGTAATAAGTAAAGTAATGATATTACTTTGTCTAAGGGGTAACGAGTAAAGTAAAGAAGATACTTTCCTAAGTAATATTGACCAACACTGAATGCAACAGAGGCCATATTCTCTTTTTAGTCAGATTTGAATCTCCTCTGGCCTCTGGTGCATCCCATATTATAATAGCTATAAATTCCGTACGTTGGGCCTTTCATTATAGGTGAAATCTTCAAAGAATTTCTAAATCCTGACCCTCTAAACGTGTCAGAAAATAGCATCTGTACATTTTCACAATGCTTTGCAATATGTGTGGGCTTGTATATCGTGAGCGGGTTGACTCACCGCTTTCCATGTTCTGGGTGAAAAACATTTTTGATCTCTTCCTCAATGTCAGTATCGGTGATGGATGATGGATGAAATCTGAGTTTGCTGTGAGAATCTGACTGCAATCATGCCAAGAGAGAAACAAACCAGTCAGGTTTAGCAGGGGAGAGGTGAATTTTACCTGCACAATGACAAAATCTATTGTGATTTATGAAGACAAAACAAAACAAAAAAACTTAAGTGAACATATGTCACACCCACCTTCAGATCCTCTTGTTCAGTGTCAGAGTCACTTGTTTCTCCATTCAGAACTTTGTGAACCGGCATACTGAGTGGATCGATCAGAATCTCATATGGAACGGCAGGATGCTTCCAGGAAGAACAGACATGGACGCTCCAGTCCTCAGACTGGCCAAATGTGCCTGTGGGTGGAAACAAGACAGCACATGTGGATAATCTACTTTTATTATAAGACAGTGTTTTTTCCAATAGGAATATCCTAAAAAAATGTAGTCGTCTTATATTTGAGGACTACATTATTTGACATTCAATATTCTTTTTACACACATGAGTCTTTAAAGGGGAATTCCAACCATTTTTTTCCTGAGAGGATACAAATGTGAACCAAATGGACCCTTGCGGGTCCATTTGGTTCCATTTGTACCCTCTCAGGAAAAAGGGGTTATGAAAGAAAAATCATTAACATGGTGAAATACATCTTGATGATGTCATCAACATGTATTTCACCATGTTAATGATTTTTTTCAGACCTCCATTTTTAGGAAATACAGAATTGGGGGAACTTTTTATCATGTCCACACAGCATCTCTAAGGTATATTAATGACAAAATATTGAAAATGAGTGGAAGTCCCCTTTAAGACACATGCACACTTGCATTTGCATGTGCATTTGTGTGCGCCTGCGCAACACACACAGACACGCTATTAAAACAAGTATAGCATATTATTGAGAAAGATTGTTTATTGTCAATGCCTAATTGTATCCATAAAAGTAAATGACAAGACAAAAAAATATTTTAGATGTGAGAAGTGGGGGGACGCCGTCCCCCGCGTCCCCCCTCCACTACACCCCTGTTTTCCATCCTGTGCAGGAAGTGGGAGCAGAAAATTACCACCATGTGATTACGGTCTATTAATAATGGTAAAACGTATACACACCTATGAACTCTCCAGAGGCACTCCAGAGGCGTACGGTGCAGTCAGTGGACGAGGTGAGCACCACTTCATCATTGTCAACAATCTGCAGACTGCACAGATAGAAATATATATATATATATATATATATATATATATATATATATATATATATATATATATATATATATATATATATATATATATATATATATAAAAAAAAAAAGACGTATGATGGAATTTGGAAAGCCATCAGGGGCGGATCTAGGCATGGGCATGGGGGGGGGGGGGGGGGGGCAATACCCCCCTAAATACCCAGTCTGCCCCCCCCCCCCCCCCCCCCCCCCCCCCCCCCCCCCCCCAAACAGGATGCCATGCAAAACAAACCAAGATATTTCAAATTAAAGTGCTTATATTTAAAATGATTTGAAACACTACTACTGCTACTAACTACAATTTTTGCACCACTAAACCAAAAGCATTTCATCATTGAAAACAGAAAACTCTCTGAGTCACACCTTTTAGCTTTATGCATGCTGCGTGTCTGTTGCAACTTCAACAACTACTGATGTTATTTTTGATGCTTTACTTACTAATAAAAGTCCTGTAACCGAAAATGGTATGGGGGCGGCTTCATCGCCCGTGGCGCGAAGCGACACGGGCGATGAAGCCGCCCCCATACCATTTTCTCTTTTCTCCCCTCCAACATGTTCTTTTGCCCCCCAATGGGACATGTTACATCCTCCCCTGAAAGCCATTTATGTCAAGACACCCTAACTCACCCATGGTGTTGGGCTCTCTGACTCACTGGCAGCCAGATGCACCTCAGTCATCATGTCACTGTACTGATTTGACCCTCTATTTCTGCTCATCGTACACATCCTGTACTAACTATATATATAGTGTGTTTTTTTTGGGCACTGCCACTGTGTCCTGCTACTACCGGTATATACCATCTCTGGATAAATAAGACGGATTTGGTTCCACTCAGTATACAGTATGTATCCATCCGTAGCAATGGGAGAATTTAATGTAGTATTTAATGAATTCCACCCAATTCCACCCATTTTCCAAATTTTCCTGAGAGGGTACAAATGTGAACCAAATGGACCCTAGCGGGTCCATTTGGTTCCATTTGTACCCTCTCAGGAAAAATGGGTCTGAAAGAAAAATCATTAACATGGTGAAATACATCTTGGTGATGTCATCAGATGTATTTCACCATGTTATGATTTTTTCAGACCTCCATTTTTAGGAAATACAGAATTGGGGGAACTTATTTTTATCATGTACACACAACATCTCTAAGGTATATTAATGACATATTAAAATGTTGAAAATGGGTGGAGTTCCCCTTTAATTTGATAATGTCTCAAGGGCCAAATGAAATTACACGGCGGGCCAAATTTGGCCCGCGGGGCCAGAGTTTGACACCCTTGGTATAGCATATGACAGTGTAAAAAATGAAACAGTGCAGAACTATTTATTTACCGTCCGGTACTAACAACACATACCCAGTGATTCTGCTGGAGTGCGCTCGCCAACAGTTTTCTGTGGAATTATTGAGAAAAGAAAGATGTGTTTTCTTGATATGTGGAACGGCGAACAATGTCAAAGAAAGGGCATGCTTTTGGTTCATATCTTACTGGCTGTGGGAAAGCACATGTTTGTGGAACCTACCTCTTTGTGGCTTTAGTTCTGTACCAAGAACAAATGCCTCCATGTCATAAATATAGATGTATCCAACATAGTCAGCAGCATATAGTAATGTGTTGGCCTTTGTTGTTGCCAGTTTAGTTATCTGTTGTTGGAATTTAGACTGAAAAAACAAAACAAAAACAAGAATTATGACCTTTTTCTTATTTGGGCAGCCGAAGCAATTCTACAAAGTTACATTAAATGGGAATATCAACAATACAAGACTGCTACTGACATCTCTCTCTGAATTGAATTTATGAATTGGGTATATCTGGGTCATAGGCTTCATCTCACCCCAAACCCAACCATCTTGATGTGAATACACCAGAAACGAAAATTGGCATGGTTAAGATCTTTTTACCGTGCCATTTTACCTCATTAGCTTTCAGCAGGAATCAAAGGCCTAACCATGGAATAAGCAGCATCCATTACCCATTGAACTATGAAGATATACTGTATAGTATGAAGACAGTTTCCAGACTCTTAGCTCTCGATCCAAAAGAGAAATTTGCCGTTTGCCTGGTACCCAAACTAGTGAAAAACGCAGATCTACAAGCTCACAAGTCTATGATAAACAAAGAGGATAGTGTGCGGGGGCGTGGCGCAGGCTGGTGCCGGAGGTTTGCACATGCTCAGTGTAAACAGGAACTGCTATGGTGGAATGTTCCAGCAAAGGTGCTAGAGTTACTGAACCTGAATTGAAATAATAAAAAATAATATAAAAAGAAAATACTATAATGCTCCATCTTTAGTTTAAATATTATGTCACTTTAACTACTGTGTGGAGGAAAAAAGCTGTTTACTGTATAACAGACTGAAAGACAAGGGCAAGTAGCCTACATTTACTACAACTGTAAATGGAAATGTTTTGTACATTGTTCTTTTGTAGATTTTCCCTGTTCGTGATGCTTGCTTTAATTACAGACAGTAGGCCTACATGTGTCAACTTTTATTGTCTCCACCAGGCCGGAGGCATGGTGGGGAATATGTTTTACCCTCCGTCCGTGTGTGTGTCAGTCCGTCTGTTACCAGGTAATCTCCGGCGCCGTTAACCCGATCAATGTCAAAATTTGCACACACACTCCCTGGATGCCAACGATGAACCTCTACTCCAAAATTTCCAGAAGAGCCCATCATAGCGCCACCAGGAGGCAGATGCATGCATTTTTTGGGGCAAAAATCTGTGTGTGCGTCCGTCTGTTACTAGCTAATCTCCCAAACCGTTAATCCAATCGATGCCACAATTTGCACACACACTCCCTGGATGCCAACCATGAACCTCTGCCCCAAAGTTTCCACAACGGCACGTTATAGCGCCACCAGGAGGCCGATTTTTGCCATCTTTTTGCAAAAATCTGTGTGTGTGTCCGTCTGTTACCACCTAATCTCCCAAACCGTTAACCCAATCGATGCCACAATTTGCACACACACTCCCTGGATGCCAACCATGAATCTCTGCCCCAAAGTTTCCACAACGGCACGTTATAGCGCCACCAGGAGGCCGATTTTTGCCATCTTTTTGCAAAAATCTGTGTGTGTGTCCGTCTGTTACCAGCTAATCTCCCAAACCGTCAACCCAATCGATGCCACAGTTTGCACACACACTCCCTGGATGTCAACCATGAACCTCTACTCCAAATTTTCCAGAAGAGCCCATCATAGCGCCACCAGGAGGCAGATGCTCGCATTTTTTGGGGCAAAAATCTGTGTGTGCGTCCGTCTGTTACCAGCTAATCTCCCAAGCGGTTAAGCCAATCGATGCCACAATTTGCACACACATTCCCTGGATGCCAACCAAGACCCTCTGCCCAAAGATTTCCGCAACGGCATGTTATAGCGCCACCAGGAGGCCGATTTGTGGCATCTTTTTACAAAAAATTGTGTGTGCGTCTGTCTGTTACCAGCTTATCTCTCAAGCTGTTAACCCGATCGACATCATAATTTGCACACACACTCCCAGGATGCCAACCATGAACCTCTGCCCCAAAGTTTCCACAACGGCACGTTATAGCGCCACCAGGAGGCCAATTTTTGCCATCTTTTTGCAAAAACCTGTGTGTGCGTCCGTCTGTTACCAGCTAATCTCCCAAACCGTCAACCCAATCGATGCCACAATTTGCACACACACTCCCTGGATGCCAACCATGAACCTCTGCCCCAAATTTTCTGCAACGGCATGTTATAGCGCCACCAGGAGGCTGATTCGTGGCATCCTTTTACAAAAAATGTGTGTGTGTCTGTCTGTTACCAGCTTATCTACCAAACTGTTAACCCTATCGACATCACAATTTGCACACACATTCCCTGGATGCCAAGCATGAACCTCTGATCCGAATTTTCCACAACGGCATGCCATAGCGCCACCAGGAGGCCGATTTTGTAAAGACGATGAACACAGCAGGCATTTACATAAAATCTTCATCACACTAAAATACTAGGCTGAGAAAACATTCCACCCTTTTCACAATGGCTTGTTATAGCGCCACCAACAGTTTGACATTTGCAAAACACATTTTTGGACAAAATGCCTCAGATCATCCAAATGCTAAAGCCATAATAATAAACAGTACATTGGCCTATTATAGCACCACCAGGAGGCCACAACCTGACCTGGCCTGGTGGAGACCTGTGCCCAGAAGGGCACTTTTCTAGTTTATTGTGAAATGACAAAGAAACATGGATACTGTTCATTCAAACAGTGGATGGATTATATAAAATGTCTGAAAAGGGAATCGTGAAGCTGTTTAATTCACAACTACTCTAGATCTCATTATTTACATCACAAGTTATGGGATTTCCATCCAGCGCCTCTGCTGGAACATTCCACCATAGAATAGTTCCTGTTTACACTGAGCATGTGCAAACCTCCGGCAGCAGCCTGCGCCACGCCCCCGTGCACTATCCTCTTTCTTTATCATAGTCACAAGTGAAGTACAAATGGGCCCCGACCCACTGTTTGGGAAATAGTGCTGTACAGTATATGTTACATTGTACATTGTTCATTGTTCGCCAGCATGCGAAATAAATTAGGAGGAGAGCAATCAGCACTTTCTTTTGATTGCTGTAATGAATGTTTTAAAAAGAAAGCGATCACTCCCTTCATTTAAATAGCTTAGATATCTTACTGCTTCAAAACTGCTGACAAATTGTCCTCCACTGAGCACGTTCCAGAAATTGATGTAACCTTTAACAAAAGAAAAGTCATAATTATCACTCTGTCAGAAGGAGCTGCATGGTAACTAATGCATCGGTTATTTCTGTCCCTGACCGTTGATTCCAGAAGACAGCAGGCCTGTCTGTGATGTGAGATTCTTCAGGAAGATGATGCTGGGAACACTGGTGTTGAGCCCTGAGTATCAGAGGCAAACACAGGGGCGGATGTGACATGTCCCATTTGGGGGGACAAGAGAACATGTTGGAGGGGCAAGAGAAAATGGTATGGGGGGGCGGCTTCATCGCCCCCGGGGCGTGAAAAGCCGCACCCATACCATTTTCAGTTACAGGACTTGTATTAGTTAAGTAAAACATCAATAACATCAGTTGTTGTTGAAGTTGCAACAGACAGGCAGCATGCATAAAGCTAAAGGTCTGACTCAGAGTGTTTTCTGTTTTCAATGATGAAATGCTGTTGGTTTAGTGGTGACCCAGCTGTAGTTAGTTAGAAGCAGTACTAGTGTTTCAAATCATTTTAAATATAAGCACTTTAGTTGTTTTGCATGGCATCGTGTTTGGGGGGGCAGACTGGGTATTTAGAGGGGCATTGCCCCCCTCCATGCCCATGCCTAGATCCGCCCCTGGGCAAACATCACAGCAACTGTTATGTTGTTGCTCAATGAAAATATGCATGGGTTTTTATACAGCATCGTGTTATTATCAGTTGTGGGCATGTTCTGTGAATTAAACCAGTGGTTTTCATCTGTTTTCACATCATATTTATTCAGCATTTTAGCCACGGACCAAAAATGAAGGATTTTCAAGTTTTTTTGTCCACAATTTATGAGAGATAATTGGCAAAACATGGGTCAACATAACATTTCTTCTACATTTCCTAATAGTGTAGAAACTTAACGTAATTCAGATATTTAAATATAATTTATCTCTTGAGAGCGTAAAAATGGACCCGTAAGGGTCCATTTGATTTCAATTTTAACGCTTTCAAGAGTTACAGATCTAAAAGGGTCCATTTGATTACCAACTGTCCATCATTTAGCTGGGGACCACCTGGAATCGTCTCAGGGACCACTGATTTAATCTGTTAGTTGCTCACTAGTCGCTTTATGTACATGACCAACTGAGAAATAGTTGAATATTAGACATCATCTACTGCAGGGGTTTTCAACAGGTGGTCTGGGGACCACCAGTGGTCCTTGAGAGGGTTCCAGGTGGTCCCCAGCTAAGTTGTTTAACCAAATGTAACTCTTGAGAACGTAAAAATGAAACGGTTTCATTTTTTACACTCTCAAGAGTTAAAATATACATCATGCGAATTAGTCCAAGTCTACACAACTAGAAGATTAATGGTCATGGACAGAAGCAAAAGAAATCTTTAGTTTTGGGGTCGGTGGGTCTAGAAATATCCTCAATTGGTGGCCCGTGGCTCAAATCCCCTAATTTACTGTATAAATCTAAAATGCTTAGTGGGGATAATACAAAGTATAATGTGTTGTAGGAATGTGCGATCACCTTGAGCATGTTGGTATTCAGGTGGGATGGGGCTCGTAAATCGACACAGTATATGTCCAGACACCACGTTCCAGACGATGATCTCACCATCGTAGCTGCTGGTGGCTAGAAGAGACGGAGGGCACTGGGCTATGCACAGGATGTCGTCCTTATGGCCCTTTTTCTGGAAGCACAATTTGATTGCTCTGAGTAGCTGCAGGATAACTGGTTATTAACAGGATGTCTAGCACAATGGTTTGGTAGTGCACCTGCCGCACCAATACATCATACATCTTTAGTGTGTCCAAACACTATGTTGGTAAACAGATTTGTTCAAAAACAGAATCTAACTCCTCCACCCTATTGGTCACTATTGAATCTGCTGGAGACCACTGTGCTGTGATTGGCTAAAGTGCTTTTGGCTCCATTTTCGTTACCACTAAACCCATTATCCCTTAAATTCTTAATCCTTTTTAAACTATATATATAAAAAAAACATTTTTCAGTAGTTCAAATGGCCAGCCTACCATCTCACAACATGTTAATAGATTGACATGTTGAAATATTCCAAAACGTTTTTCAAAATAGTAAAAACGAAATAAGGGATTTGTGATGATGAGGGGTTTAGCATGTAACGAAAATGGAGCCCTTTGTCTCTATTAGAGCACCGCAAGCTCTGCTGTCAATGCAAGTGGATGGGCGAGAGTGGTCTGTTTGGAACTATCCTAGGTGGTTTGTTTGGAACTATCCTAGGTGGTTTGTTTGGAACTATCCTAGGTGGTTTGTTTGGAACTATCCTAGGTGGTTTGTTTGGAACTATCCTAGGTGGTTTGTTTGGAACTATCCTAGGTGGTTTGTTTGGAACTATCCTAGGTGGTTTGTTTGGAACTATCCTAGGTGGTTTGTTTGGAACTATCCTAGGTGGTTTGTTTGGAACTATCCTAGGTGGTTTGTTTGGAACTATCCTAGGTGGTTTGTTTGGAACTATCCTAGATGGTTTGTTTGGAACTATCATAGGTGGTTTGTTTGGAACTATCCTAGGTGGTTTGTTTGGAACTATCCTAGATGGTTTGTTTGGAACTATCATAGGTGGTTTGTTTGGAACTATCCTAGGTGGTTTGTTTGGAACTATCCTAGGTGGTTTGTTTGGAACTATCATAGGTGGTTTGTTTGGAACTATCCTATAGGTGGTTTGTTTGGAACTATCCTATAGGTGGTTTGTTTGGAACTATCCTAGGTGGTTTGTTTGGAACTATCATAGGTGGTTTATTTGGAACTAGCATAGGTGGTTTGTTTGGAACTATCCTATAGGTGGTTAGTTTGGAACTATCCTAGGTGGTTTGTTTGGAACTATCCTAGGTGGTTTGTTTGGAACTTGCAGGAGTCACGTGTGCTTTTCAGCCAATAGCCGCCGTCACGTGTACCTTTGAGCCAATAGGGGTCTCTGTTCAGCCATAGCATTGGGAGTCAACGGGAGTGGCAATAGCCTACTCTCTATTATAGAACTCTAGTCTCTATTACCTTTAACCATAATGATATGTTATCATTACACATCAATATCATCACATACTGCAAATTAATCAAGACCTTATCTGACACTAATATTTTGCACAAACAGAAGAAAGGGGAAGCAATTAAAACATATTGGTCTCTTTTTTTTTCATTTTTTTTTTATAATATACAATTCGTGTGACCCTTATTTCCCCATTATCTACTGTAACCCATGGTAAAGACCTGCAATGTGTTCGATCTTTAGATTTTATTTTATCGACTTGTTATTGAAGCGACCAAGCAAACAAATCATTTAATACACAAACAATTCCAGTGCCATTTTTACATAACGTTAATAATTGAGAAAATATACCATGAGTCAAGTTACTGTAACACATTTACTCTGATGTCTCGCTTTGTTTTATCTCGGCTGTGATGTTTGCTCAGACAAGTTCCTCCACGGAAAGATCCAATTCTCCGCAGTAAACAGAGCGGGTGAATTTGGTGACATTTTGCCAAAGGTTACAGACATCTATCAATAAACAGTTTACGCTATATTCTGCAGCTAATACAAAGCCCTGTACAGACGAGTGGGAGCAATTCTAAAAGCCTTGTGAAATCCAACAGAAAGCTGTCTAGACAAGATCGACCAACTAATTCCTCGGTAGTAGTGCACAACATAGGCAGAGAATCTCACCCAAACCCATTAGCGAGGAAACAATCTAACCCATTTTTGTCCTGACTAGATTCTAGTTCCCAATGCTAGATTCTAGTTTCTGACAATAGATTCTAGTTTCTGACAATAGATTCTAGTTTCTGACACTAGATTCTGTAGTTCCTCACACCAGATTCTAGTTTCTGACTGCAGATTCTAGTTTCTGACGCCAGGATCTAGTTCCTGACGCTACATTCTAATTCCCGACGCCAGAATCTAGTTCTTTATGTTACATTCTAGTTCCCGACGCAATAGATTCCAAGGTTTTCTGAAAAATTGTTTCTGTGTCAGTGATGCTCAACATGATATAATATATCATGATATATGTTGAGCATATTATGCTCAACATATATCATGCCAAGGACCAACAGGATTATCTATATATGGCCATGGACCGTCATCTGAAAACATGTTATTCTAGGGATCCCGCAGAAGCAAAGATTTGAGTTAAAAATGTTTGCTTCTGAAATAATATAAAGGTTACAGATATCTATCAAAAAATATTTTACGCTATATTCTGCAGCTTGTACAAAGCCCTGTACAGACGAGTGGGAAGCAATTTTAAAAGCCTTGTGAAATGCAACAAAAAGCTGTCTAGACAAGATCGACAAAAGAATTCCTCTGCAGTGGTACACATACTGTAGGCCGAGAATCTCACTCAAACCCATTAGCGAGGAAACAAATTAAAGAAGTGGTACTGTTACTAATCAGAAGTGATCACGTTTCCATCTGGTCCACTCTAATGTAATTTTCTGGTCTCTTGAAGGGATACTTAGAGGTGAGCTTATCTGTCAGCATAATGAGACGGAGCGATGCAAGTGGGGGTGAGGACCTTTACAGTACATCAAGAACATGAGAGACAGCTTCAATTTGTGTGGTCTATATGGTGGGAATTGGTCGACCGGAGCCGAATAACGTAAAGCCCAATGAGTACTTTGCTAATCGAAACTGTATTTCTTGAGAATCTTTCCAGACCTGTATTAAAACGGTGACAGGGATGGAGGTACTACAATTGAGATGCTAGCAGTGCCGTCCTATTCAGAGAGAATATTTGGAAACTACACGTAGATATGCTCACGTCATCAGTTCATACTAAATTACCTGTATGTGTTTGTTCTTTGGCCACAGTCAGTACACAACAACACCAACAACAAAAACTATTTCCATAATGATTCTCTAAGTGGTATATGGTATATCCATAGTCCATACAGTATGTGATATAGAGATAATGGTTGAATACATCACACTTCAAAAGATGAGACTGGAGAGAAAAGCAAATCAAAATACATTTCTGTTGTTAGTCATGAAATCCATGTATTCAGGCACTACCTGATTATCCTGCCATGCAGGCTGTGGTCTCTGGACATGCTGGGGTAGGCCTACTTCTGGTGTGTCCTAGCAAAGGCAGAGCATATAGACCAGGTCAATTAAACAATATAAATCAGGGGTTTTCAACCTTTTTTTTTTAATCCCAGGGCCCACCATTTATTCAGTATTTGAACCACAGCCCACCGTTTCTTCTTCTTTTTTATCTACAATTCCAGGCTGGATTTTGGAAACATAACAGGCAAACATAGATCTCTAGTTGTGTAGATTTGGGCTAGTTCAGATGAAGAATATTTTAACTCTTGAGAGTGTAAAAATTAAACCAAATGGACCCGCCAGGGACCACCGGTTGAAAACCTCTGATTTAAATCATTGTTTATGTTCATAGAAACCTTTTAATTGCTTGTTTGAAATAACATGTTGATACTTTCACCTTTGGTTGAGCTGTAGTTCAGCCGTCAAATGCAACTGAACCAAAAATGAAAGTATGAGTGTCAACACACTATTGACATGGTGTTGAGGCATATATATATATAATACTGTATATATATATATATTGTCGCACTTTGACCATAAATCAGGACACAGACCAGGGATTGCAGTTCTCAGGTAAGTGATTTATTTAGAAAAAGAAGGGACATCTAAAGGAGGCAAACTAGGTAGGGCTTCAGAGCGAGCATAATGTAACTGAAATGTCTTTTCTCCTCCCCTCTCCTGGGGGTCCTGAGTAGGTAAGTATAAGCAAACTTAAAGCAGAAGCCTTTTTAAAGTCTATTAAGTCGTAGGATGCAGGGGGGTCCGTGATCCCGTCACCGGACCTATTCACTGGACTCGTCCGAGCCAGGGGTTGTCTTACCGCCAGGCGCCCGTTTCCGTGTTCACACCAGAGAGAGCAGACCTAGACTGAGAGGGAGGATGAGCCTTTATGCTCTGTGGGGGGAAGTCACACGTGAAAAACATTCTGCCTGATAGAGTGTGGCGGCCGGCACGTAACGCCCACTTATAACGGTCCCTAGTGATTTATATGTCGGTCTGCCTCCCTCTGTCTGGCTCTCACTGGTGTGTGTGCTTTTACCTGCCTGGTGGTCAGAGAGCGAGACACCACATATCCCCCCACTAAGTTCGACGCCACGGCGGGGAACTTCAGTCATACCCGCCTCGTAGAGACGGGACAGGGCATCGGCATGCGGGATCTCCTTCCCGGGCCGGTGTTCGATGTCGAAGTGGTAGCTCTGCAGGTCCAGGAACCACCGGGTGACCCTCGCATTCCGGTCTTTATTCGCCGCCATCCACTTGAGTGGCGCATGGTCCGTTATTAATGTGAATTTCCTCCCCCATAAGTAATACTTAAGGTGGTGGATCGCCCACTTGATCGCCAAGCATTCCTTTTCGACGGTGGCGTAGTTCCTCTCGTGCTTTTGCAGTTTCCTGCTAATGTATGTGATCGGATGCTCCTCTCCATTGATAGCCTGGGCTAGAACAGCACCGATGCCAGTGGAGGACGCGTCCGTGTGTAATATGAAGGGCTTCTCGAAGTCCGGGGTGACGAGCACGGGGTGCTCGCACAGAGCCTCTTTTAGAGTCTGGAATGCCATCTCGGCCGGGGGTGTCCATTCCAGGCGGCATGGCGCCCTCTGTCGGGTGAGCTCGTACAGTGGCGCTGCAATGGTAGAATAATTGTTAATGAACTTTTGATAGTATGATACTAGCCCCAGAAATGATTTGATTTGTTTCTTTGTCAGTGGCCGTGGCCACGCCTTAATCCTCTCCACCTTCTTTATTTGCGGTTTGAGACACCCCCGTCCTACAGTGTAGCCGAGATAGTCTGTTTCACTGCAGGCCAGCCGGCACTTTTTAGCGTTAGCCGTCAGGCCTGCGTCTCGTAGCGCAGCCAGGACGGCCTCGATGTGTTTGAGATGCAGATCCCACGTGACTGAGTGGATGATGACGTCATCTAAGTACGCAGCAGAGTAGGCGTGGTGTGGCCTCAACACCCTGTCCATTAGTCGCTGGAACGTCGCCGGCGCGCCGTGTACACCAAACGGCAACACGGTGTACTGAAACAGTCCCTCCGGGGTGGAAAATGCAGTCTTTTCCTTTGCGCGCTCGGTCAAGCCAATTTGCCAATACCCTTTTGTCAAATCGAGTGTGGATATGTAACGGGCTGGGCCGAGCCGTTCTAATAGTTCATCCGGTCTTTTCATGGGGTATGCGTCAAATGCGGAGATTTCATTTAATTTACGAAAGTCATTACAGAATCTAATAGATCCATCCGGCTTTGGCACCAATACAATTGGACTGGACCACGCGCTGTGTGACTCTTCTATCACGCCTAATTTTAACATATTTGTTACCTCCTGCTTGATGGCCTGGCGTTTAGCTTCGGGGATCCTATATGGTCGTTGTCTCACTATCGCTCCCGGTGTCGTGGAGATGTCGTGTTGGACGAGGTGCGTGCGCCCTGGCAGCTCGGAGAATCGGTCCCGGTTGCGCCATATGAGCTCTTTCAGCTCTCTGCGTTGCGTGGGCGAGGCGTCTTCTCCAATGGGCACTTCTGGGGGGCTGTCGAGAGAGGGGCTGGAGAATAGAACAGTGGTGGGTAGGGGGTCGGCGGCGTACCATTTTTTCAGCAAGTTAATGTGATATATTTTCTGTGATGTCCTTTTACCCGGCCTGCCGATCTTGTAGTTGACCGGGCTGGTTTTCTCCAGTATCTCATACGGCCCCTGCCAGCGGGCGAGGAATTTACACTCGGAAGTGGGTACGAGCAGCAGCACTTTCTCACCTGGTTGGAACTCGCGCAGTTTGGCCCCCCGGTTGTAGAGGCGCGCTTGGGCGCGCTGCGCCTCCTGCATGTGTTCCCGTACCATGGGCCAGACCTGGCGCGCGCGCTCCTGTAGTTGCTCGACGTGATCGACCACGCTGCGGTGCGGGGATGGCTGGCTCTCCCAGGTCTCTCGCGCAATGTCCAGAAGCCCCCGGGGCTGGCGCCCATATACGAGCTCGAAGGGCGAGAAACCTGTCGAAGCCTGGGGCACTTCTCTGATGGCGAATAATACATATGGGATTAAGCGGTCCCAGTCTTTCCCGTCTAGATCCACGACTTTTCTTAGCATTTGTTTTAATGTCTTATTAAAACGCTCCGTGAGACCGTCTGTCTGGGGCCTGTAGGATGAGGTTCGAATCCTCTTAATTTTTAGCCAATTATAGAGGTGGGCGAGGAGTGTGGACATAAAGTTAGTAGCTTGGTCTGTTAGGATCTCTTGCGCAATACCGACTCTAGTGAACATCATAAATAGTTCGTGGGCCACGGCTTTAGCCGAGGCCACCCGAAGTGGAATGGCCTCTGGGTATTTAGTGGCATAGTCCATAATTACGAGTATATATCGGTGGCCGCGGGCGGACTTTGGTAATGGGCCCACAATATCCATGGCTATGCGGCTGAATGGAACCTCAATTATGGGGAGTGGAATCAATGGATTGCGCTGCACCGGGCGTGGGGCGTTTATCTGGCACTCCGGGCAGGATCGACAGAAGTCCGCCACGGCCCGCTTTATACCCGGCCAATAGAACCTCGCCACAATTCTATCATAAGTCTTCTTCTCGCCTAAGTGTGCACCCAATTGGTGAGTGTGGGCCAGGTATAACACTCTGTTGATATAAGATTTGGGGACCAGCAGTTGCTCGATAATGTCTCCACTCCTATTCTGGACCCCTCGATATACTAAGCCCCTGTTTACGACAAAGTACGGAGCCGAAAGTGCACTCACCCCGTCACAGAGCTTTCCGTCGACCGCGGCCACTTGTGCCCTCGCCGCGGCTAGGTTGGGGTCGCTCCACTGGAGCGTTGCGAACTCCCCGCGGCGTGGTTCGGGGCCCTCGTCCGGGCGGGGGAAGTCGTCGAAGGGGTCCGCGTCGTTGTCGCGCTCGGCGTCCCCGCTGCTGGGGGTCGTCCTCTCGTCCCTCTCCTGTACATCGGCTGGGCTCTCCCCCGACGTGGGCTCGTCGCTGGGGGGTCGGAAGGCGGGGAGGGCGCGGCGTGGCTCGCTGTCACTCTTCGCCTTGCGCTTCCTTCGGCGCGGGGAGGGTGGCTTGTTCCCGGCCGCCCCCCAGTAGCGATTAAACAGTATGCAGTCTGAACCGATCAGGAGGGGTACAGGTAAGTTTGGTATCACGCCAGCGGGGACCACCGCGTCCCCCCTGGGGGTTTGGACTCGGATCCTAGTGACGGGATAAGTCTTGATGTCGCCGTGCACACACGTCACCGGGATGGTGCCAGCCACGAGAGGGGCGGCCAGATCCTCTCTCACCAGTGTCACTGCGCTGCCTGAGTCGATGAGTGCTTCCGTGTCCACCTTGCCGACTCTGACGGGGATTCGTGACGTGTGGCTTCGGCTGCTGGTGTAGAGGCAGGCGCGCGCCCCGTCAGAGGTGACAGCGGTGGCCATGGCAACGTCCTTATCCCTCTCAGGGCACGTCCAAGAAATATGATCGGCCTTCCCGCACAGATAGCACCGCCTCTCGCCGGCGTTGCGTCCCCCACCCTCGGGGATCGAGGCGCGGCTTCGCTGGGGAGAGCGGCGGCTCCGTGACGGCTTCCCTCGATCACGGCCAGCGCGCTCGTCGGCCCGGGGTCGCGGCTGGTCGGTTCGGGTGGGTTTCATCATCTCGTTCATGACCTGCCAGTTCTCGAGCAGGGCAATTAATGCTTCGACCGAAGTGGGGCTTACTTGGGAAGCATATTGTCGGGCGTCTGGCGGCAGGGCCCGGATACATTTGTCAATCGCGATTCTCTCGGTGAATGGGGGGTCTCCACCTCCGACCAGCCAGCCGTTGATGAGTCGTAGTAGTCCGGCTATCTGAGGGCGGGGCGGGAGATTGGGTACAAAGTTCCAGCTATGAAAGCGCTGCGCTCTGGCGGGTAAACTGTGCCCTCGAATCGCTAATATTGCCTCCTTTAGCCTTCTATAGTCTCTAGCATCTGCTAAGGGAAGATCACTGCACACTTGTTGTGCTTCTCCCGTTAAAAACGGGGCTATTACGGATCCCCAGTCAGCCACCGGCCAACGCTCTCGAGCGGCAGTGCGCTCGAAGAGCTCGAGGTATGATTCAACATTGTCCGTGTCAGTAAGCTTGGTAAGTACTGCGGCTGGGTCACGGGTGGCATTCCTGTCCCTCACTACTGACTGGGCTAGATCCTGCACTACAGTCTGGAGGTCAGTGTGGCTTCTGAGGAGAGCGTTAAGCGCTTGGGAGAGCTGATCCATGTCTCGGGTTGTCTTGTGAACTGATTTATGGTCAATTTGAATGCACTGCCCGCATTCTCCACCAAGTGTCGCACTTTGACCATAAATCAGGACACAGACCAGGGATTGCAGTTCTCAGGTAAGTGATTTATTTAGAAAAAGAAGGGACATCTAAAGGAGGCAAACTAGGTAGGGCTTCAGAGCGAGCATAATGTAACTGAAATGTCTTTTCTCCTCCCCTCTCCTGGGGGTCCTGAGTAGGTAAGTATAAGCAAACTTAAAGCAGAAGCCTTTTTAAAGTCTATTAAGTCGTAGGATGCAGGGGGGTCCGTGATCCCTTCACCGGACCTATTCACTGGACTCGTCCGAGCCAGGGGTTGTCTTACCGCCAGGCGCCCGTTTCCGTGTTCACACCAGAGAGAGCAGACCTAGACTGAGAGGGAGGATGAGCCTTTATGCTCTGTGGGGGGAAGTCACACGTGAAAAACATTCTGCCTGATAGAGTGTGGCGGCCGGCACGTAACGCCCACTTATAACGGTCCCTAGTGATTTATATGTCGGTCTGCCTCCCTCTGTCTGGCTCTCACTGGTGTGTGTGCTTTTACCTGCCTGGTGGTCAGAGAGCGAGACACCACAATATATAAATATATATATATATATATATATATATATATATATATATATATATATATATATATATATATATATATATATATATATATATATATATATATATATATATATATATATATGGAGCGATGGAAATAGTTGAATATGAACAACCCCATTCTAGCCCCATTCTAAACCTATGGTGTGTATGGGAAACAGCCAAAAGTTTTTTTTATTTTTACTTTTTCACAAAATAACTGGACCAGTTATTTTTGGAAGTAAATCTACTGCAAATAAAAGTAAAAAAAAGGCCTCCAGGGGTGGAATTCTCCAATAATCAATCTATACTGTAGCTCACAGAGTTTCCACTGCTAAACTACGTCACTAGAACATTTTGCTAAAAGGGTACATTGTGTTCCAACTGCTAATGATAGAGAGTGGACAGTGGGAGGCTGTCTAAATGAAAAATACAGAATACAGAAATAGAACTGAAAATCTCCCATAATATGATCTGCCGTAGTCCACTCATCTTCGTCTTTTATTATGTTACTTACAGTGTAAATGTCAATCATCTGATCCCAGCCGACAGATATCACATAGCTTCAAAAGACGACAGGAGCACAATTAATAAGATTGACAGTTTCTAATGAGTCAGTATGACTGACACATACCACATCGTTACTTACGCATTCCTGTGGACTGTCAAATAGACGCAGTCACACACCTCATGACATTTACCATCTACAAGAAATATTGCAAGTTAGAATGCATAGAAATGGGGGATATACAAGTATTTCCTTTACTCGCTGTACTGAGACAAAGACATTAGTACGTACCTTTCTTTAGTGTTTTTAGGCACTGTCCATTGTTGAAGTTCCAAACCTTCAGACAGCCATCTCTTCCTCCAGTGAAAAGTCTGTATAGAATACAACCTTTTTCATCTCAGGGATCACCATTTATTCAGGATTTGAGCCACGGACCACCATTTGAGGACATTTTTGCCCCACAGACCCCAAATCTAAAGATTTATTTTGCTTTTTCCCACAATTCCAGGCTGGATTTTGTAAACAAAAAAAGCAAAACATACATTCCAAAATGGCTAATTCAGATGATGAATATTTTAACTCTTGAGAGTGTAAAAATGAAACCAAATGGATCCGCAAGGGTCCATTTGGTTTCATTTTTACGTTCTCAAGAGTTACATCTGGTTAACCAACTTAGCTGAGGATCACCTGGAACCCTCTCAAGGACCACTGGTGGTCCCCGGACCACTGGTTGAAAACCCCTGGAATACAGCATCATAATGTAGAGGATGAAGTTGAGTTGATGAGCTACAAAACGCATGTACAATACCTTGTTCCTTTGAAGTCAAACGTCATGCATGTAATGGCAGAGCGGTCGTGAGCGCCACCAAACTCAAACACCTGATGCCCAGTATTGAAATCCCAGACCTTTACCACCTATAGGGCCAAACAATATTTAGTATACAGCAGTGCACAATGATATTACTGTTGCAGACATAATGTAGCTGAGATCCATTTTAGGTATTATCTTAACATCCCACTGAGCATTAGGAAAAAAAAAAAAGTATGAAAAAGGAAAGTTTTTATAGAGGTCTAAACTTTAAAGATTACACATTGATTGGTTGCTGTTTAAACCCTAGACATCGAATCAACCGTTGATTCGAGGTCTAACCTTAGCTTAGACGTTGACAACGTCTAAGCTAAGGTTAGACCTCTGAAAAAAACTTTCATTTTTAGACATTTTTCATATAACTTGTGCTCAGAGGGTTATACTATATTATTTCTTTTAAATCAACTGAAAGCCTGTATCGTTGACCCAAGGGTTCTATACTATTGCTCATGCTCTCAACCTGTTTCTATTCACACCAAAGGATTAAAATAAATTAAATAAAAATAAATTCTAACCTACATTTACAGGTTTGCAAGGCTATTTACTAGTATTTTCACCAAAATGTTCATCCCAGAATAGGGACAGACTAGTAGTAGGATTGTTTTTCCAAAGATCTTAACTGTTGGTCATAACCAGTGTTGTAGTGGAATGCCACCCATTTTCATTTTTTTTCTGAGAGCGTACAAATGTGAACCAAATGGACCCTAGCGGGTCCATTTGGTTCCATTTGTACGCTCTCAGAAAAAAGGAAAGTCATTAACACATCATTAACATGGTGACACATGCATTTCACCATGCTAATGATTTTTTTTCAGACCTCCATTTCTAGGAAACACATTTTTACCATGTCCACACAACATCTCTAAGGTATACTAATGACATAGTAAAATATTGAAAATGTTATTTTTTTTTAAAAAAGTGGAATTCCCCTTTAAGACACTTGCATGCACACTTTCATTTGCATGTGCATTTTTATGCACCTGCGCAACACAACACAGACACAGCTATTAAAATTAAAAGTATAGCATATTGAGAAATATTGTTTACAATGCCTAATTATATCCATATAAGTAAATGCCAAGACACAAAACATAGGTCTACTTTTGCCCCAAAAATATTTTAGATGTGAGAATTGTGGGGGACGCCCCCCCCCCCCTCCACTACACCCCTGGTCATAACAGTCAATTTGCGTGTTACATTTGTTTTACTCACCGATCCTTCGGAGCAGCTGACGACTTGACGAAAGGCTTTGCTAAAGCCACAACACGTGACCGGCTCATTGTGTGAAACAATCACACGGCCGTGGGCCCGCGGCCTTAAGTTAAAGAGATAAGATAAAGTCAACAACAGGATCCCCTTGAACACGAAATGTATGTGAATCTGGAGCAGCCAAATAAAATGTTTTGATTGCATTAAATTGCGTAACAACAAACATTATTTGTGGGTTTTTGGGTAATGTCAGATTATTTAGGCTTACATATGTCAAAGCTATTTACAGTGTCTGAAATGTAGTTATGTGCTATATTTAAATGAGCTATAATGCTATGACAAAACAAGACAGACAAAAAAAACCAACCTTATCTTAAGAGAGAGCAGAGCCATTGAGTCTGCTGCAATGTAAACGGCTTTCATTGAGTGAGCATACAGGCAAGCAGATATGTCACCTCGGATCAGGCTGGCTTTTGGGTGTGCTGTAAACAAGCAACACTGATCTTGAATATGCCATATCTGAAAGAAGATTCAATAAAATGGCTTTCAAATCACAGGAATACTAATTTATTTATTTGATCCGCAATGCAATTAAATGTGTGATGACACCTGACGCACTTTAACAGTGTTGTCCATGGAGATAGAGAAGATCTGATTTTCCTCTGAGGAAATGCAAAGGTGGAATATGGGGGCAGAGTGGCCCTCCAAGAAGCCAGTCGGTTTCCTGTGGAAGTCCAGCAAAACTCCAAAACATGAATGTGACACCAGACAGCCCAAGATTTTAAAGATGGAGTGCCATGATTTTTTTTTCTACCCTAAAACATGATCATCAGGTATTAATGTTACCATCTACAAGTTAAGTAAGATTTTTTTTCCCAAAAAGTGTACAGTGTTTGTTAAACTGTCATTTTTATGAATCCACCCAGCCAGTTCATTAAGTATGCCTGGTTTGCCTGGTGGGTGGTGATGGGTGGAGATCCACCTGAACTGAAGCCACGCCCAGAGCTTTAGTTGCATGATAAAGGAGGAGGGGTTAGGGGAGGGGCTGAGCACATGATGTCACTGTATTGAAGTTTTTTTCATTGGCACGTTTGACTGGAAAGGTTTAGCATCATTGCACATAAAAAAAACACACCAAGGGGTCTATTTACATACTGTCACCTCTTAAACATGTACAAAATCGGAAAAAATATAAAAATCATGGCAACCCCTCTTTAAACAACTGTAAGAAGACTATCTAAGAGGTTCTCACCCAGGAACATAAGGGTTCCACAAGCGGATGAGTCTGTCCATGCCTCCAGTCACCAACAAGTTGTGCTTCTTGCAAAGGTCAAAGGTCTTCACACCTTTGTATATGGGGAAGACGGTCTGGTCGCAGGATGCCCGTGGCTGTGGGGTCCAGTCCGATTGGACCTTTTTGGACTTGCCATCGTGGTAGACGTCTTTAATCTCCTTCATTTCCTTCTCAATGTTAGTTGAAGGTACGACACTACCTGACAAGGGAAATATTTTTCATTCAGTTCAGGGGAACTCCACCCATTTTCTTTTTTTTTTTTCCTGAGAGGATACAAATGTGAGCCATTCCATTTCCATTCCATTTGTAACCTTTCAGGAAAAAGGGGTCTGAAAGAAAAATCATTAACATGGTGAAATACATCTTGATGATGTCATCAGATGTATTTCACCATGTTAATGATTTTTTTCAGACCTCCATTTTTAGGAATACAGAATTGGGGGAACTTTTTTTTTTTATCATGTCCACCCAACACCTCTAAGGTATATTAATGAGATATTAAAAATGTTGAAAATGGGTGGAGTTCCCCTTTAATGAATCATTAGCAAATGCCTGAATGCATAGCAACAAACACACGCACGCATCCACACGTGCACCCACACACGCACAAATACATACACTGGTAGACTTTAGATTAGAGATGATGGATGATGAGTCATAATGGTGATTGGTTATATTTATACTTAGTTGCGCACTGACAATAGCCAAAAGCTATAAACTCAAAACGCACAGTGTGTGACGCTTGTAGACCTGCTATTTTCATTAAAGGGGAATTCCACCCATTTTCAAAATTCTAATATGTCATTAGTATACCCTAGAGGTGCTGGGTGGACATGATAAAAAAGTCCCCCCATTCTGTGTTCCCAAGAAATGGAGGTCTGAAGAAAACCACTAACATGGTGAAACATCTTGATGACATCATCAAGATGTATTTTCACCATGTTAATGGATTTCTTTAGACGCTTATTTTTTATGAGAGCGTACAAATGGAACCAAATGCAATGCATTTGTACACTCTCAGGAAAAAATGTTGAAAATGGGTGGAATTCCCCTTTAAGAGACACATGTGTAAGTACAAATATAGGTCTTTTCTTTCTATGCACAGATCAGTCGACAAAAAATAGCGTTACTGCACCTTACAGAAATTGGGCATTGTATTTTTAGAGAGCATTGGGATCTATATTTACATTTTAATTAATTAAAATATCCCAAATAATAAAAGCAAGAACCATGGCTAAAATAGTGAGCAGGCAGTAATTACCTATGACAAGAGCAGTTGCTTCATGGTTTGAGGTGGAAACAATGGCACGAATGTTTTGGAAATACTTCACCTAAAATCAAAGCATAATAGAAACATTGCATTGTTTTTTATTTTACATATACACACATTATACATCATATATAGTTATGATGGGGTGCTCTTGAGGTCATACTACAACATACAAATTCACACCTACATGGAGCCTCTGGGTGCATATGAGCAGATGCACCAGATGAAGTGGTGTTTCTAAGAAATTTCAAGCCCCAGGCAAGATTTTAACTGGGCCCCCCCATGCCCCCCCCCCCTTATGGCTCCCCAGGAAACTACCTAGTCTTCCTAATGCCAAAAACGCCCCTGACAGCTGAACAGAAAAGACCAGTGCTCAGGCCTGAGCAGACCTGAGCTACACTTGTTTTCTGCTCAGAAGTGGCGTGTCACTTCCTGCTGTTTTGAATGGGAGTGAATGGTAACTTCCTGCTTGGTGCGGTTTATTTTTTGGCGGCGGCAAGCTTACAGGAAAAGCTTGCCGCCGCCGAAAAAATAAGCCAGAATAAGCCGTAGTGTCCATTGAAACCCATTAAAAGAACAGGAATGGCGTCACAGCCGAGCGAAAAGTAGAGTAGCTGGTCACTGCTCAGATGTGGAGCCACCCTGACTTTGTAGCCCACGAAGGAAGTTCTAAAATATCTAAAAAATGCAAGAAAGTGATTCTTGTGTCATAAAAAACAGTCTTACATCCAGGCCAATAGGGTACTTATCTAAGCTTAGACTACAAAAAACTTTCATTTTTGCCAATTTACAGACATAAATATTATATTAGACATCTATTAGACAAACAAATGCTCAGTGGGTTGGAAATGTAAAACCTCACCTTCGTCACCCAGTCTTCATGGACCTTCCATCGGGTAAAACTTACATTTGGAGAAAGCACTGCGTTGTCTATGGCTATGTTGGGCACATTTTCAATCTTTGGTAATTTCTTCCATATTCTACAACGAGACAATTAAGGACATGATGCATTCATTAATATCCCAATAAAGTCCCCACTTTTTTCAGGCATGCAGTGACACTGCTTTACTGATGAGGAATTAACAGAGATGCCTTGGTTATGGAGCCCTGCATAAATTAACGCCCTTAAAGCTGTTTCTTAAAGGGATATTCAGTAATTTTATATAATTCACATGACTTTTTTTTTTAATAATCCTGCCTACAAAGCCTTCATCCAGTCAGTATGAAATACCTAGGAATTTGGAGTTTAGCTGCTCTGTTGTTAAACTGTTTATGCCTCATACAGTACATACTGCACAAAGAGTCAAGTAACTGTGAAATCAATGATTTTTTTTTAAGTAAAACAACAATTCATAACTCAATTATAAATGGCTACAATACCTCAGTGTTTCTCCAACACAGGAAATTAATATGACATTTATGCAGCCCTGTATAAATTGACAAACAGAAACATAATACAATATAATGGATGTAGTCAATTGATCTGTCTGCTGCTGAATTATGAGTATGATTGTGGTCAACAAGAGGAACATTTGTACCTGGGCATCACCATAGAGAATGCAACACTCGTCAGGGCCAGTGTAACTGCAGGAAGAGGATAACATCAGATTTGTATGGAGGAGGACGTTAACCTATAACATGGGTGTCAAACTTGGCACGCTGTGTAATTTCATTTGGCCCTTGAGACATTATCAAATTAAAGGGGAAGACCACCTGTTTTCAACATTTTAATATGCCATTAATATACCTTAGAGATGTTGTGTGAACATGATAAAAAAAAAAGTTCCCCCAATTCTGTATTTCAGAAAAACGGTCTGAAAGGTCTGAAAAAATCATTAACATGGTGAAATACATCTGATGACATCATCAAGATGTATTTCACCATGTTAATGATTTTTCTTTCAGATTTTTCTTTCAGACCCACCATGTTAATGTGAACCAAATGGACCCTAGCGGGTTCATTTGGTTCCATTTGTACCCTCTCGGGAAAATTTTGAAAATGGGTGGAATTGCCCTTTAAAAGGTTAGTTCGTACAAACTTGGCCCGCGGCTTTGTTCAGTTTTAAATTTTGGCCCACTCTGTATCTGAGTTTGACCCCCCTGACCTATACAGTACAGTGCAGTACTTACCAGTAGTCTAATGTCAGAGGTACCGTGTCCAGGGCACTGATCTGGCAGTAAGCCTCCAGAGAAGAAAGATCATAAAGTTGAATTTCTCTCTCCCTGCAAAGAGAGGATCATATACAGTAGCTACAAACAAACTGCTGTCTGTAATTGTAGGCAATGTATTGATTCAAAACATGTCCAGAATTTCTTTACCCCGTCCCAATGATTAGCTTGTTGTACTGCATCATAGGTATGAAATCAGTCGTCCACTTTGGCTTCCTGTTTAGAGGTCTTTCATGCTGTGACAGAATAATAAAAAGTTACAGTGCAATGAACAATTGACATACCGTATCCTTATCTTCCAAGTTCAATAAGGTAGGACATTATGCAGAACAAAAGGCAAATCGAAAGAAAAGATTTTTACCCGTAATCCCAATATTTCTTGCAATTGAAATAAAGAAATAAAGAGCATGGGCAATGGCATCATGAATACAGAACAAAACTTAAAGCATGCACATTTCCCAAAGCATGTAGATATATTATATACAGAAGATGAAACATACAAACAGGCTTTTGGTCCTCTTTACTTGAAGTTCAGGGTTCCAGTAGCAGACTGTCCCACCTTCTCGTACCGTTATGATGGTACCGTCAGGAGTGGAGTGTATCCTTACAATGGGATCTCCGTGGCACATGGTCTTAATGGTGGCTGGCAGAGTTAATGCCACCTGCTTATTGCGCGTTACAGACTCTTCCTTTTCTGCGTACTCCAGCTCAATGTATGTGCAGAACTCGTCCTACATCATCAATGAAGAAGCAATTAAAATAAAATTATTCAAGCTCCAAACCCCTGCATGATAATGCAGCCAAAAATCCAGCCATTATTTTGAGGGGATAAAATATATCCAGAAACTTGATTGCAGGAATAAAGAACGATAACGTGTACTCTGACCTGAACTTTTCTTTTTCTTTCAAATTTATTGTAAGAAATATGTACTCTAATCTGACCTGCTTTGACGTTGTTCTGTACCGGCCTGGGCACAGGCTTGAAACTTAGTTCAAGTAATCCACTTTCATTTTTATTAGCATTCCTCATTTCCACTTGTAGAAGTAGAATCTGCAACTACAAGTCATTTGGAAACTGCCGAATGAAAGTAATCTGTAGTATGTCATACAGAAGATATTAATGAATTTCACCTCACCCAAGCAATCCTTCCCTGGCTTGAATAATCAATCTTCATGAATAACTCTTGAATGTGTGCATTGCTCTGTGAAATTGTGAAAATGAACACTTTAAATACGATGCTTATTATTCAAACTGAACTTTTGTATAGATACACGAGTCTGAGTGAATGAAAGAGAGACAAAAAGAGCGCAGTGTGTGGTTTCAGATACAGCATATGAATTTCTTCCTACCAGATTTTGCAACCCCAAACACTTCTTCACTATTAGTCCAAAATGTGTCTCATCCAGGGTTTTCAGGCCACCCATTTCAAACTCCTCCATGAAGTGAAACACAATAAATGATCAGCACAATAGCCCATGAAATGCATACAGTATATATACAGTGATATTTGAAATTCACTGTAGGTACCTCAAATGCCAATTTCAATTTCTGCAGGTTGTCAAGGGATACCCTCTGATCGATCTTAATGGGGAGAGAGGAGGAATACGCATTGAGAATGGGCTTGATGGACAAAAATTGCTCCTATTTTTGGACTCCATTACAAGTTCACTTACCAGCCAGTTAATAAATTCTGAATGCTAAAAATACAACACAAGGTTAGAGAAAAGGTGATTAGGAATGAACCCCCAACAATGCCCTGCACATCTATTGAACAATACGGCTAGGCTATATATGCCACCTCTGAGTATATTGGCAGGTTTCCGTTTGATAGCCTGTGAGGATGGAAGTGTCCATGAGAGTGCACGCAAGGAAAACGCTCTATCTGTTCAATGCTCTCTCTTCAACTTGACATAGTTTCCTAGCAACGGCCTTTTCATCCGTGACGACTCTTTGATCTATAACTAATAAATAGCAGGGATAATCAGCCTAATCCTTCCAGGATGCGACTGGAGTCATGACGTTCCCTTGATATCTCTTGCATTGTTGAGCTAATTGCTTAATCAGTCTAGTGTGTTATCGTGAATAACCTGAAAGTGGTAACCCCAGGCTTCCAAATCCCCCTCATTAAACCATCACTGTTCATTTGACTTTACCATTACCCGTTTGCTGTAGGTCCATTCATAGGCTTAAAATCAAATTATGAAATCAATGAGGATTTGTATTGTGTGCCTAATCCATTGCAGAGAACGTCTAATTTCATTAAACAAGGTAATGATTAACATTGACAGTTGCAACCAAATGCATAAAGTTCAACATACATTATCTGCACGACTCGCCTGTGCCATTTAAAGCTGCAGTTTGTATCTAGGAATAGGAATCCCTTTAAAGGAGATGGCCCAGTAATTGCATTTGTTGTCATTTTAAATGAAACACAGCCCCGGGCTGTCTGCATGCATTATCTACAATAGTGCACCTGTCAGGTAAAGAGTGAATTTAATCTTTTTTTTTGCTTGATTGGCTCTGCTTGAGATGAGTGTCGATTGTAGTGTAAATCGGAGTCAATAAAATGGACTACAAGGCCAGACTACAGGTAAAACATAGTGACGCATTGAGCTGCAAACAGAGTTAAACAAACTTTACACATGGCAAACATTCACAACAAACATTAGGCTACTGTAGAGCATATAAACAACAACACAAAGAGAGACATGGTCGAAAGCTATACCAATCATGTGTAAGTAGAAACTGAAAGAGGTTGAATTGACAGTTGTGCTTTCTCTACGGGCCAGGGTCAGGGACCATCGGTACCTTAAGGCTGCGTAGGTTGGGAGATGGATTATCACCGCGTTGCCGTCTTGTACAATGAGTTCTGTCACCAAGAGTAACAGAGTGTCGGTGTCTGTCCAGGTTCAGCAACTCTCGCTCCAACCAGTCAGGCTGATGTTTGCCACCTTGAGAGTTACTTAATGTCTCCCCCCAACACTCAGGACCGGTAGCGCCTCCTCTCCTCTCACCCTTGCTCCGAGTCCGCAGCTCAGACAGGATGCTACGGAGTTCCAAAATGACTTGAATGTCATTTAGACAAATTATGCTGTATAGCCTACATACACGCACTGGGCTCAAATGTAATAGTTTCTCTTAGATCAGGGGTTTTCAACCTTTTTCATCCCAGGGACCATCATTTATTCAGGATTTGAGCCACGGACCACCATTTGAGGATATTCTAGCCACACAGACCCCAAATCAAAAGATTTATTTTGATTTTGTCCACAATTCCAGGCTGGATTTGGGAAACAAAACAAGCAAAACACATTCCAAAATGGCTAATTCAGATGATGAATATTTTAACTCTTGAGAGTGTAAAAATGAGACCCATTTGGTTTCATTTTTACGTTCTCAAGAGTTACATCTGGTTAACTAACTTAGCTGGGAACCACCTGGAACCCTCTCAAGGACCACTGGTGGTCCCCGGACCACCTGTTGAAAACCCCTGTCTTAGATTATTGTCTATACAAGAGTCCGATTTTCACATATACACACACATACGCAATACTTGCGTAATGCTTAACAATGCAACAATACATTCTGCATATTACTGCCACACATCTTTATATAGCACTATAAAGCAACAGTTGGTCATCACTTCACATAATACCAGCGTGCACTTGTCTTTGTTTGTTGAATAGAAAACAGCAAGGTGATCTATTATATTATCACTATATTAAGTTACATATAACCAGACTTCCAATGGTTCACAGCAGCTAACTAGTTAAGTGTCGCCACAGATGGCAACTACTCACACATTGCCGTGGCAACAGTAAACATTCTCTGAGAGATAAGGATGTTCTCTTGTGGATCACAGACGTATGGTAAATACTGTACACAATAACAAACATCTAAAAGTTAGTCAGCTTGACATCACCTGTAGAGTAAAGTTACTAGTCTGTAAACTCACTCCAATAAACAAATATGAGGAGATTCAACCTCAAATATTTAAATCTTTAACCTTTAACCTTTTTTTGTACTGAACACGTTTGGTGTTCAAAGCATTATGTTACACTTAAGCTATTGAAAAATATCAGAGCTACAAGCTCACAGCGCGCCACCGAGTGGCGCGCTGCGAGCTTGTAGCTCTGATATTTTTGGAAAAATTTGTGAAAATGTGATGCAAATCTTTGAATATATATTCTTCCGGAAGCAAATATTTTTTAACTAAAATCGTTGCTTCTGGGGGATCCCTTCAACAACATATAGATAATTCTGGTGTTCCTTGGCATGAAATAATGTTAAGCATCACTGACACAGGAACATAGATTTTTCAGAGAAACTAGAATCTGTCAGAATCATCTAGCATCAGAAACTAGAATTAGTGTCAGAAACTACAATCAGGTGTCAAATAGAATATACGGTATTCTTAGATTTGCACATAATTTTCACAATAAAAAAAAGAGAAAAAAAATATATATATCAGACCTACAAGCTCATATCGCGCCACCGAGTGGTGCGATATGAGCTTGTAGATCTGATATTTTTCTATTGGCAATAGGTGTGAAGTAAACCAGCAGCCTACCTGGGAGCATGAAGGGTTTCTATTTTTCCTGAGGCAGAGGAAGGTCGAGCTTTGTCCCCCAGTGACATCTCTGTGCGTTTTCTGTGCGCCTCTCCTCTGCCTCCACGGATGAGGTGAGGCTAAGAGCAACTCCTCAGACCTTGACCTGTCAGGAGTGATATTAGGCTACCTGACACTGATACTAACGTTACACCTGGGCAAGAAGAAGGGTGGCTCTCTGGTAACTAAGAGACAGAGCATGTACTATACAACAGCACAATCTATGAAACAAAGAGACAGAGCGTTTTTTTGCATTTCAAAATGAGAAAAGATGGAAAGAAACAAATGAAAGAAACAATCACGCGCATGCACACGCACGCACGCACGCACGCACGCACACACACACACACACACACACACACACACACACACACACACACACACACACACACACACACACACACACACACACACACACACACACACACACACACACACACACACACACACATTGCCCAGCCCTCCCAAAAATAAAATAAATACAAATAAAAACAGATGAATATAGTACATAGCAGACTATCGTTAGCATATTTTATAGCTTGCACAATAACCGTATCATATTTTATAACAATACTGCATAGTCATACATCGTTTATTTTTCATTTGTTTTCAAAAACAAGTAAATTCACACTTGAGTAAAGCGATTGTGCATTCATATAATGTAATCAACAAGAATGTTGACAAAATGTTTCAACAATGATAGACAAAAATGAAACATTGAAATACTAACAAGCCATGTTGGCTTGTGGCTTCTATTTTCATGTGAGTTTTAACAGATGGCCTCATTCAGGCTATAGTGAAACAAACAGACAGTGTATAATTACGTGTCTATGGGTGAATTATAGGCTACTCTGTCTCTATTGTTTCACAAAAGGTCCAAGCTGACACAGTGTATTTTAATGTTTTAAGCCCACTGAATTAAAGGTAGCCTATTTACTTTGATGAAAATGTTTCCTTTGAATCATTTCTCTTGAATATTATACCGGTGGTTTGAGGGTTAGGCCCTACGTAGCCTTGTGCAGCGGACATCAATACAAACTTCACTGACTCTGCCCGGGGCAATATGCATTTCAAAGACAGATGAAGGCTGGTTATGTGAGGATAGGCCCTACTAGTATAACTGCTTCACTATTCAGAAATTTTAAAAAGTGGAAGGGGTTCACTCCCTGTATACATATGGGGGCAGAAATCAAACGCCATACATTTAGCACCATCTAGTGGACAAAACAGTGATATACAGTATACACAGATCAGTCAGTTATCAGTTGTTTGAATGGTTCCATTCACACAAATGACACAAAAATGGTTTCTGGTGCAATGCTACATTGACTGCTCATTGAGGACTTGATATCCACTATGAAGGGGTATGGGGTATAGGAGGAAGAGTCTTTAATTTCTCCCCAGGGTTTAAATGAGCAGCTCTGTGCAAATGTGCCTGTACAAGCTCTTTGCCTGCAAAGTCAAACACACGTCACTATTAAAAAAAAGGTTCAACAGGAATCAACAGTTAGTAAACATCACACAGCGGTCTGTTCACAAGTATTAGATACTGACCCTTTTCAGGTAAAGTTCTGTACAATTGCTGAAGGCTCTGGGGCTGCAGAGGCGGAGTGGGGCTGGCCAGGCCATCTGGACTTTGCCATTGGCCAGGCCACCCCCCCCACCCCCCCACCTCACCTCGCAAAAGTCGAAGCATGACAAAGCTACTGTGCCTTCAAAGGTTTATTTTCAAACGAACTAATATTACTATTACATATTACTTTAAAAATGTTTTACAAAATATTTAGTATCACTATTAATAAAATATTGTGTAGGCCAGTGGCATACCTACAATAAAGCAAACACCATCTAGCCAAATCCATTTGAGATCAACTTGAAAAAGGAGTTAAATGTATTCCTTGAATTCATGGAAGCCAGTAAATAATTTGAGAAATTATAGAAAATAAGTAATTATTTAACTTCTGCAGATGTCGAGATAATTTCACATGAACACTTGCAGTGAGACATATTGACAGAAAGTAATATAGAAAGTAGTGCAGTAATGGCAGAAAGAAAAGTATAATGTATTCATTTTTTGTTAAGTAATGTATTTATATTACAAGTTACTGAATTTTGGTTGGTAATATATTAAGTTAGGTAGTGCACATGTCCTAACACTGGTCACCACCAGTGTTGCCAACTGGTCCCTTGCGGGTCCATTTGGTTTCATTTTCACACTCAAGTCTCAAGAGTTAAAAATATTCCTCATGTGAATTATCCCAAGTCTACACACCTTCCAGGCAAGCATCTGGCGCATTCTAGTGCATTTTGGAAATGCCACTAGTGCATTTTGGATTTTGGCAGTTGGCAACACTGGCCACCACACACACAAGAAGGGGGCTGGCAGGGGGTGTGTCCCCCACTGATCCCAGCAGTGGCGTAGCCAGAAACTCAATTCAGGGTGGGCATGAGCGATTCAGAGTGGGCATGCTGCGTGCGTGATGGCCGCAAATTTGCACGTGCAAGAAATCTATTTATTGCTATTATTGCCATATACGGTTATATTTCAGTTTATATAACCTTTACTGTACAATGGTTGAATTAATGTCATGAAACATGAAATAATAATCCTGTCACCAACACAGTGTTTTGTTTCATTAGCACAATCATTATCAAATAGATTTCAGCTGTTCACTATTGAATCACAGCCATTTATAAATTAGTTACCAATGTGTCTGCTGATCATGACAGATTTTCTTTCAGGAGAACAGACCAGAGTTAACTTTTGAAAAATCCTCGTGAAAGTCCCCCCACAGAAACAAGCGCTATTGTTTTGATACCTGCCAAATGATAACGATCTGGCAGGTTTACAAACAAAGGGTGAATGAAAAGCTCCATTTGCATTATACTGGGTGATTAGTGCCCGCAAATCACCCATTATACTGTAACTACAGTGAGTCTAGACCTCTCAAGCTCTCTCTAGAGGCTTTCTGGTCTTTGTCCTTTGTTTTCTCAAGTTCTTAGTCATGTTTTCAATGGGTGGGCCAGCTCTCTATTTAGGTGGGCAGTGGCCCACCCCAGCCCACCCGTAGCTACGCCCCTGGATCCCAGGCCAGCTGGGAGCCTCTCGCTAACTCGCTCTCTCCAGTCCGGCGCATGCAGGTGCACTGGTGCAGGGTATCAGGTTACACTCAGTCACTCACACTGTTTAACTAAACTCTGTAGTACTAGAACACCTTTTATTTTTGGAAGGAGAAACACTAGTTTGCCTGGCCTGGGCTGGCCTGGGCCTGTCGCGCTGGCCTGCCCTGGAGGTTTCAAAAAAAAAAAAAAAAAAAAAAAAAAAAAATTTTTGTACCCTGTCCAGGCCACTAGGTGGCGCAGGCCACCGGGAAAAGTCCCGGTGGTCCCGATGGCCACGCCGCTGAAGGCTCTGGGGCTGCAGAGACTCGAGCACAGATGTGACATCTGAGCTTTTCTTTCCAAAGAACATGTCATAGGTAGTCGTGTCCAACCTTTTGACCCGCCGATTGCAAATGTTACTTTGAAGACCACTGCCTACTGTAAGAGAGGAAAAGAAATTTAGAATGTATGAAATGTAATGAGAGTTTTATGGTTCACATTACATACAGTATGTGCTTTTATAGTTTAGTTTACACTACCATTTACAGTACCAGATGGGTTGCAGTTAGACCCATATCGGGTCTTGTTTCCTTGTATTTCAGGTATTTGCTCTCGTTGGCGGTAACTGTGTCTCATCTCTGTGTCTGTGAACATTTGAGGCCCTTGATGCCGACGATGTGAAGGGACAAGCCGCCCTTCGGTATTGTGAATGTAATACGACCCTATGAAACATGTAAATTCAGTCATACATGAACAAATGTCATTGTGACGTACAGTATGTGACTTGGAATGTTATCATTAGCCTACCTCTGGCTTCCATGGGTTGCCTATAATTTAACCACTAGTAGTGATTCTGTCCTTTTGCCACACGACTTAACGGCATTACCACACTAAATATTTCAGAAAAATAGGGGCCACACCAGAGGTTTGACACATACCGGTATTACCTTGAGAACTAAGTCCCTCCCCAATCCGGCCTCGTCCAATAGGCACGTTAGAATAGGAGAGCTTGACCAGGAAAGCTTTTATATACTGTATATATATATTTTTTTTTTATCCCACAATTTTGTAACCCATTTTTTCACCCAGTGCCTATTCCTAATGTGATCCTGGGCTCTACACATCCTCCGCCAACCTGGGGAGGCAGTGGACTGGCCTCATGCTTCCTTCAATGCATGAGGAGTCCAAGCTGCCTTCTTTTCACCCGACAGGGGGGAGTTTCCCTGGTTGGACGTAGCGCGTGGAAGGAACACGTTATTCCAACCAGTTCCAGTCCCCTCCATCAGGTGCCCTGGCTGGCCAGGGGGAGGCAGTTTAGAGCCCAGGATTACAGCATGTTTTTGTTGAGGGTATCTACCCTAGGGGACAAGGGGAGAACACGCAAACTCCACACAGAAAGGCCCTTTCACCAACCCTGCCTCGGGTATGGGCACTGATGACGTGGAGGAGCAGACACGCCGCCAGCACCCACAGCAGCACCCCTAGCGGGAATCGAACCCAGGACTTTCTAGCTGTGAGGCAACAGCACTAACCACTGTGCCACCATGCCCCTTTGACCAGGAAAGCTTGACCTGGATAGCAACAGTTGCTGAGGGCTGGGCACGCCATATTGCAAACTGTGTCCTTTGGACGCAGCGTCTTGTTTTAAACAGGTGCTAACACCTGGTGTCTTTAACAGGTGCTGGATGGAAAGAGACGTTGGACGCAACATATTTTTGCCGCACTTGCGCACTTTGCTGCAACAGCCATTCTTATTTCCCATCCACAGCCATTCAAAAACTCCAAACATGGCGGCCGAGACTGCTGACTTTTTTCCGCTGTGGTGTGCTCTGTGCTCACTGCTCACAGCCTTGTGGATCGGCATTAAGCAGAGAACAAACCCCACCCCAAAGAGTTGGGTTTTGAGAAGGGCTCATTGAACTGACTTCTCCTTACCTTGGGGTATTCCCAGGAAATCTGTCCTGTAGGTTGAGCAATACTGTGCTGTCTGAGCCTTTTGGATCTCCTCCTCAATTGGTAGAGCCCTGCTATCTGCGCTGCTTCTCATGGGACTCTTAGGCAATCTCCACACCATGAAAGACTTAAGAAGAATAGGCTGAATCATGAGTTGGTAATTTGTAATGCTGTGGATATTAAATCACACAGGTTCCTCCCAAACTTTTTCAAATCAAGGACCCCCAATTTAACTCTAATCAAATTGACCCAGGTGGGACCACTCATACAATCTCAGAGTACCCGACAAAGGCCCATCTGGAACTCCCTGAAAACCATATTAATCAACAGCTAAATCAATAGGTATTAGGTGAGTAGGCCTATGGTAGTCTAATAAGAATGACAATAATAAATAAAACTAATACATAAATACCAACCTCACTTGGATGTGGGTTGTTTCTCCTTTGTCCTGAAGCTGATCCTGTTCGAATGCATTCAGGTTTAGGAGTCAACTTCCAGCAAAAATCCTCGTTGTATGCAGTCGAACCCACTGGTCCAGATAGTGAATAAGAGTTTCTATATGCCTGTGATGTTGCATGCCTAACACGTGCACACATGAGCGCGCGCACGCACACGCACGCACGCACGCACGCACACACGCACACACACACACACACACACACACACACACACACACACACACACACACACACACACACACACACACACACACACACAGATGTTAGATAATGAGTTCTAAACTCAGTCAGAACACTGACTACTAGGGGCACGGTGGCACAGTGGTTAGTGCTGTCGCCTCACAGCTAGAAGGTCCTGGGTTCGATTCCCGCTAGGGGCGCTGCTGTGGGTGCTGGCGGCGTGTCTGCTCCTCCGCATCATCAGTGCCCATACCCGAGGCGGGGTTGGTGAAAGGGCCTTTCTGTGTGGAGTTTGCATGTTCTCCCCGTGTTCCCTAGGGTAGATACCCTCACAAAAACATGCTGTAATCCTGGACTCTAAACTCCCTCCCCCTGGCCAGCCGGGGCGCCTGATGGAGGAGACAGGAACTGGTTGGAATAACGTGTTCCTTCCACGCGCTACGTCCAACCAGGGAAACTCCCCCCTGTCAGGTGAAAAGAAGGCAGCTTGGACTCCTCATGCATTGAAGGAAGCATGAGGCCAGTCCGCTGCCTCCCCAGGTTGGTGGAGGGTGTGTAGAGCCCAGGATCACATTAGGAATTGGCACTGGGTGAAAAAATGGGTTGCAAAATCGTGTGATAAAAAAATATTAAAAGAAAAAAAAAAAGAACACTGACTACTGACTACAGTCTGCTGTAGCAATGATTACTAACCGTAGACCCTCTGTTGTTGAGCTGGGCCGGTAGATGAAGTCTCTCTTCTGAGATGTTTCATATGGGTCCCATGGTTTCTCTTCTACAAAATAAAAACAATTAGGTTATTCTTAAGTTCAAATAGAATAGTTAAGTAGTTGAGTGCTATATGTAGCCTATGTGACTTAGTTGGAATGTATGTTATCATTAGCCTACCTGTGGCTTCCATGGTCGCCTATAATTATAACCACTAGTAGGGATTTTGTCCTTTGCTGAGCATAAAACACAACATAGGCTACATGCCGATGCAGAAGCAGAAAAGAATGGTCAGATGATAGGCACTAGGCCACATGTTGTTATGGAAACATACTACAACAGTTCCCCTTCACGTCAACACTCTGCATGGGGGCTTACCGCACTTGGTATGGTATGGTATGGTTTATTCTTTAATCCCCGAGGGGAAACAACTTTTGCCACCAGAGCGTCACAGAAACAAAACAAACAAATAACAACAACATACAGTACGAAAACAAAACAGTCATACATCAATGAATGATGTATAAACAAAAACACTCGGCACAGAAGTCACATAGAACAACGTACAATACAAGTCACACACAGAAAGTACGAGAGTCCTCTTGTACAACACTAAAAGTGTTCGTTAAAGAATTTGACGGCAGAGGGTACAAATGATTTTCTGTATCGCTCCGTGGAGCAGGAAGGCATGCGAAGTCTGCTACTAAACGAGCTTCGCAAAGCATGAAATATACTGAAAAGTGGATGATCTTCATACAAAAGTATGGAATTCAATTTAGTCCTTGTTCGCCTGGCAATAGTAGTTTCCAGGGAATCCAAGGGAAGGCCAACCACTGAACCAGCCTTCTGGATAGTTTTATTTATCCTGCTCTTGTCCATGGCCGTGATGCTACCCCCCCAGCAGAGCACAGCGTAAAAGAGGACACTAGCGAGGATACCCTGGTAGAAAACATTTAAGAGTGACCTGGTAATGTCGAAAGATCTGAGCTTCCGTAAATGAAAAAGACGTGACATGACTTAAAGGGGAATTCCACCCATCTTCAAAAGTTTCCTGAGAGGGTACAAATGGAACCAAATGGACCCGCTAGGGGTCTGAAAGAAAAATCATTAACATGGTGAAATACATCTGTATATACATGAAATACATCTGTATTTCAACATATTAACGTTTTTTCAGGCCCCCATTTTTAGGAAATACATAATTGGAGGAACCTTTTTTTTACCATGTCCAGTCCACACAACATCTTTAAAGGTAGGGTAAGTGATTTGAAATTCATTGTGTAGTAGGCTACCAGCCTGGTGCACTAGGGGCGCCTAACAGTAGCTACACTATGAGAACCTGGAATTTCGGTGGCCACCGCGACCACCGCTCAGAGCACCGCACCGCGCGCTATTATATAGTCCACTGTCAGCACCGCACCGCGCTGTGGTTTGTTGTGTGTTTTCTTTTTTTTAACCAGCCGTTAAAAACAAGCAACCACCGCGGTGCGGTGCGGTGGTTAGTAAAATCCGAGCGGAGGGCTGGGAGGTGCGGTGGTTGCGGTGGTATGACGTCATATTGTAGGAAACGGTGGTCGCGGTGGGCACCGAAAATCCATCTCTGAATAGGCCTTAACAGTAGCTGGGTCATTCCACGGAAACGGTATCATTTGCAGTCCCTCTGACCGTTTTAGCTGTATTTTATTGATGGAGTCACTGAAAAATATTTTTAAAAGATTTTTTAATCAATTGAAATGTTCCCTTTAATATTGTGTAAACATTACATGGATTTTAGCTTCATATCAGAAATTATCTTGTTTTCTTTCAGTAGACACCCCCTATTTTGTCCATTTTTCCATGTCCCCAGTGGCCATCGATGGAAGTGGACTTGACATATGACTATTAAACATCAACAAAAATCTAAAAATTATGACATGAGCATATCTATCTATCTGTACTTTATTGCTGGACATGTTTAGTTTTTGAATAAATAGATGATTAATCATTTAAATGACTTTAGCTGTGTCCCTCAGTTGCACTCAACTCCGTTACACAAGTCATTCTTCCCTCTATAACAACAATTAACTGGCCTTTAGTGACATCAACAATAGGAAGTAGTATTCTACAACTCTTCTGACCATCATGCTACAGAAAGTGGCAATTTAAAACCTCATTTTACACCGTTTTAGAGACATTTTGTACTCTCACATGTGGTCGTAAATCATAACAGCTCAACTCCGTTACATGAAATAATGATATAAAACAATTCGTTATAAAGATTCTGTTTGTTATTCCAACAATATATCTGATTCTGTAACCTCAGGCATGCCAAGTCTTCTCTTCTTACTCAACTCAGTTAGAGTAGTGACTATCTTTAGTACAAAAATCACAACTCTGTTATGAACTTAATTGGCTCAACTCCATTATCAATTAACATGTTAAAAGATATATAAAAAAATAAATTGAATGCCTGAGATGGGAAATTATGTTTTTCTTACAGCTGAAGATGTCCTTAATATTGTGGGCTATTCAGAAAAGTGAAACCTTTCGGTCAAAATTTCGGAAAAAAAAGGCCAAATGATACCGTTTCCGTGGAATGACTCAGCTACACTATGTGAACCTGCTGCTCAATCCTGATTGGAGGAGAATTCACCCTCCACCTGGGGAACTTTTATTAGCTCCTCTGCTAACGTGGGGGAGGCGGAAACTCCATATATGGTCTGCACACCTTATAATAGAGCATTTTAACAGAAAAAAGGTCCTAAAAGAAAAATCATTGACAAACTTAATACAGTACAGTAAAATGTTGACAATTGGCAGAATTCTGAACAATATGTGCCAATCCGCCCCTGTCAACGTGTCTTATAATATTAGCCTATGATTTATGAATTGATTTCTTCATTTACAGTGCAAAGAATTTGCAGCTCTGCTTTGCCCAAGTAGGCATGGTTGTTCGTGCAAAATATTTGTGCATGTAAAGTGTGCCATATTCACAATAAAAGGACATAGAATCAAAAGCTCAAAACGAGCAGTTCAGAATACAAAGTAAAATAACAAAATAGGAAGCACAGTGAATACAGACCCATAAACCTCAGTAAAAACAAAACAGCAGTAAAGACAAACAGATGTGACCTGAGTTGGATATAGGTTAGATAGCAGTGTTCAGGGGTAGAATGTGTAGAATGTGTGGAATCATCATATAACACGTGCCTAGGCCCGTGCCTATATCCGGCTCTGATGTGATCTCTCCTTCCCTCTGTCTGATAGCGTAGTTTTCCTCCTCGGCACCGCCTGTCTCTCTTCTCCTCCTCCATCACTAGATAGTAGGCTACTAGTACCTACTACGACATTATTATTGTTGTGTGTGGCAAAGTGCCACTAGTGCATTTTGGATCTTGGCAGTTGGCAACACGGGGCACTAGAATGCGCTAGATCGGGGGTCAGCAACCTGCGGCTCACGAGCCGCATGCGGCTCTAGAACACAGCCCTAGTGGCTCCCTGGATGTAGCATTATACATACACACTGGGGTGATCCGCCAACATAATATAAACATTTCAGTCACTGACAGCACCAACACGCCATGTGCTGTCTGACAGTTACGTCGCCAGTTAAAGACCCTCTGACACGCCCCCTGGGGAGCTAACAAATGGTAATTCAGATGCTAATTTTTGTCGTGACGTCACGCAGGAGGTGTAACTTCTCCCATAGTCAGCACTAGCATAGCAAACACCACTAAATCAACTGCAATTTTCGGCTGCCCCCCCAATTCGGAAATGTTACACCCGGGCCTGATACTTTTTCAGCTGAGGGGAGGCTATAGCCTGAAGGTCTTTTTTTTTTATATAGTTTTTATTGATTTTTTCTCTTTTTTTATACATGTTGGCAACTTACAGTATAGAGTGCTTTCTGTCTTAACAGTAAATCAGTTCATGATGTATAAATGTAAGGGGATGGGCACAAAATACAAATCTGCATTAGGGTATTAACTAAAAACATTAAAATAGACAAAAGAAAACAAAAACAAATAAGGTCCCCATTCATCATCATACCATCGTCACTAACCAAAAGCAACAAAACAAAACAAAACAAAACAAAACAAAACAAAACAAAACAAAACAAAACAAAAAAACAAAACAAAACAAAACAAAACAAAACAAAACAAAACAAAACAAAACAAAACAAAACAAAACAAAACAAAACAAAACAAAAAGGAGGGGAGGGGGTCTTGGGTTATATAAATTAAGTATATTTATCTGTTTTTGCTTTTGTTTACTTGCTTTTGTACCGTGCAAATTCGAATTATATTTATTAGTGTAATGCATACCTGGGCATTATGCGGCCCGGGGGCCAAATGCGGCCCTTTGGCTGACTCTGACCGGCCCGGGGACCTTGAGAGAGTTCCAGTTAAATATGGAAAGTTGGTTAACCAGATGTAACTCTTTAAGAGCGTATAAATGAAACCAAATGGACCCTTGCGGGTCCATTTGGTTTCATTTTTACACTCTCAAGAGTTAAAATATTCATCATCTGAATTAGCCCAAAGTCTACACATTCAATCAGAGAATGTAAGAGAATGGTCATTTTTGTTATCCTGTTTTGTTTCCCAAATCCAGCCTGGAATTGTGGACAAAAACACAAGAAATTTTGAAGAAAGTTTTGGGATCTGTGGGTCTAGAATGTCATCAAATAGTGGTCCATGGCTCAAATACTGAATAAATAGTGGGCCCTGGTGTCAAATGGTTGGTCTTACTCTTACTTTTATCTTGAAATCAAATTACGTAGACTTTAGTTCCGCCTTTAGTCTTGGCCCTCCACAATATTTTATGTATCTCATTTGGCCCCTTGGGAAAAATAATTGCCCACCCCTGGTGTAATGGGACAGTCTCATTCTCTTCTATGGAGTCCAGGCTTCCTATATAATTCCATAGGGGTGACCACAATTTCCAAAATTTCTCTGTGTTTTGATGGAGGTCGTATGTGAGTTTTTCCAACGGCAGGAAAGTTGATGTTTGGTTTAACCACATTTTAACTGTCGATACCTGGGGTGTTGACCACAGCAGCAAAATGCATTTTTTGGCCAGGTATATCAGCATATCTAGTAGTCTGGTGGTGTCAGGGTCTAATACCAAGTTGCTGTTAGAATATAGTAAATATAAATTAGGAGTAAGATTAAAAACCTTGTTCAGAATTTTTTGAATGTGGGAGTGGATCTTCTTCCAGTATTGTTGGATTAACTCACATTTCCAAAAGACATGCATAATGGTGCCTACCTCCTTATGACATTTGGGGCAGAGTTCAGAGGAGGTGGGAAACATGTTATGAAGGCGGAGGGGTGTGTAGTAAATTCTGTGAAAGAATTTAAAATTTAGTTCATGGATATTTATAGAGGTACATTTAGGGAATATCTTATTGCAGATGGAGATCCACTCCTCTGCGGTGAATTCCACCCCGATGTCCTCCTCCCACACTCGTTTTAATGAGTCATAGGAGGAGGTACCAGTGCTGGACAATAGATCATATATAACTGAAATGTGGCCTTTCTTTGTGTTAGGATTAATGAGTAATTTTTAACTTTTTAACTTTTTAACTTCCCCACAGCTTAAATACACCTCCTCTCTCTCTCTTACCTGTTTGATAGCTGCTTTGTAGCCTGGTACCACAGACTGATTTGTCGTTGGCAACATAAACGTTCAATAATATGAACGTTGAAGTTTCCATCTCAACGTTCATATATTGAACGTTTATGTTGCCAACGACAAATCAGTCTGTGGTACCAGGCTAACTGCTTTGCGCTGTCAACTCCCATTCGTTACCGAGCACAAACGATCGTCAGGCTCCGAGACTACGCCCCCACCCCGAGTCTCGCCCTCCTCGGTCTCCTCATACACGTACATTTCATTCGCACAATAAATACTCGCAAACCTGAACAAGTTGGTGTGGTCTCTTACTAGTGAACATGCATATGTTTTGTTAAATGCTTTGTAACAATCATGGTTGAAATGCAGGTCTAATATTTGTAATCATAGCGTTTACTCATTTTTGTTGGATTTTATTTGTGTGTGTGTGTGTGTGTGTGTGTGTGTGTGTGTGTGTGTGTGTGTGTGTGTGTGTGTGTGTGTGTGTGTGTGTGTGTGTGTGTGTGTGTGTGTGTAGAGATGGGCCATATTTTAACTACATTTATTTTGTAATTGGTATTTGGTACTACACACTTGTACCACACTTGTAGCCGATAGTGATTTATTACTTAGTAACTTCACCTCATTGGCACACATATTATGTGTAGTTAAAAAGGATTCCTTCCAGCAGAAAATATCAAACAATACATATAAAGGTGTAAATAATCTAGATAATTATAACTCCTCCTTGTTGTATGAGTGGATCTCCTCTTCCTATAGTATTATTGACAAACATATTATTTTTACAACTCTATAGCCTTAAAGTCTTTTAGTTTGTGCACAACAATGTGAGCTGACCTCAAGTTGCTCCGTAATTACCTTTAGGTTACAGGTTGCATCAGCAAGAAAAACAGGATTATTTGTTATGTGATGATTCCACAAATTCTACACATTCTAGCACATTGCAGCACTTTAACATGCATATTTTTTATGAACAGCTCTTTATTTGAGGTTTTATAGTAACAACAAAGACAGGACAGGAAGAAACAAAAAGCCAGATTTAGAAAAGAGAAAAGAAAAGAGAGAGAAAAAAACAAACAAACAGAAACACATCAATAACAAATAATAACAAAAAATAACAAACGCAATTGTTTACACACCCATTAGAAACAAGCACATATTTTGTTGTTAAAAGCTTTGTAACAATCATGGTTGAAATTCAGGTCTAATATTTGAAATCATAGCATTTACTTATTTTAGTTGGATTTTATTTGTTTGTGTGTGTGTGTGTGTGTGTGTGTGTGTGTGTGTGTGTGTGTGTGTGTGTGTGTGTGTGTGTGTGTGTGTGTGTGTGTGTGTGTGTGTGTGTGTGTGTGTGTGTGTGTGTGTGTGTCTAAAAAAGTCTAAAAAAATGACAAAGTGTTCTCTGTATTCGAAATACAGAAATACGAATAGTACCAAATACGAATTACAAAATACATGTAGTTAAAATACGGCTCATACACACACACACATGCATGTGCGCGCGCACACACACATCCATGCGCACACACGCACACACGCACACACACGCACACACGCACACACGCACACACACACACACACACACACACACACACACACACACACACACACACACACACACACACACAAATAAATAAAATCCAACAAAAATGAGTAAACGCTATGATTACAAATATTAGACCTGCATTTCAACCATGATTGTTACAAAGCATTTAACCAAAAATATGCATATTAAAGTGCTGCAATGTGCTAGAACCCAACGGCCAACCCGCGGCTCGCGAGCCGCATGCGGCTCTTCAGCTGGTTACATGCGGCTCTTAAGGGGCTTCCACATGAAACCGCCAAAAACGCTCGGCCTGGCGCAGTCATGCATTTCATCTATATATTTTCAACCTTTTCTTATACCAGGGCCCAACATTTATTCAGAATTTGACTTGAGCCACAGACCACCATTTGATGACATTTTAGCTCCACAGACCCCAAAGCTAAAGATTTACTTTAGCCAACAATTCCAGGCTGGATTTCAGAGAAAACAAAACAGTCAAACATAGAGATCAAAATGACCATTAATCTTTTACAACTGTACATTCTATAGTTGTGTAGACTTGGGCTAATTCACATGATGCAGGGGTTTTCAACCACCTGTTGAAAACCCCTGCCCTATACAGTGGTGCCCAACCACCGACCAACGGCTGATTCCTAGTCGACCACGGAGGTGTAGGTGTATGTGGGGAAATCTATTTGCGGCCGTGGCGGCCGTCACAACGGTTTTCTAACCGTTGTGACCGTGCTCTTTGCAGTAACACAGTGAAAAACGTGGCTCTTAGTCTGTGACCAGTTGGCCACCCCTGTGCTAGAATGTGTAGAATGTGTGGAATCATCACAGAACAAATAATCCTGTTTTTCTTGCGGATGCAACCTGTAACCTACAGGTAATTATGGAGCAACTTGAGCTCAGCTCACATTGTTGTGCACAAACTAAAAGACTTTAAGGCTATAGAGTTGTAAAAAAAATAATATGTTTGTCAATAATACTATAGGAAGAGGAGATCCACTCATACAACAACAACCAATGTGTTTTCTGTGCAATAATTTTCTTGGACCTGCAATTTACAATTGAGCCATTTAAAGGAGAATTCCACACCAACACACATTGGGCATCATCTACCTTAATTCCTGTGACATGATACATAATGTCCTTGATTTTTGTCACAGATGTTCCATTTTCTACACTTCACCCATGAGGTCCCCGTCCCAACGACCCCGTTAACAACAGTTTGCATGGCTGCAGGTTGTCTTTATTCTACTGCGGGTATTTCGGTAACTCACTTATTAATTTTTATTATGTTTTATTATTTTATGCTTTTGTGATTACATCTTATAACAGTGTTAAAAATGTCTGTATGTTTGGGATTGCCCCATCATACTTGCTTTTTTGTGATGTACGTGTGAGCAGGACTGCCCTGTCACACAATTTCATATTGTTCTGGTATGTCCGAATGTGTATTGATTCTAGTATCAGCTGTCGCCCTCTGCAGATAAACAACTGAACCATTGGAAGGCCATGACCCTTTAAGGAGAAATTGTTGATGGGTTAAACCGAGACGCAGACAACTTCATGGCCTTAAAGATGAATAACACTGTCTACCAACCTTTGGGCCACAGCGATAAGGAGGCAAATCTAAAATAACAAGCTTCTCCAAGGATACAGGCCTCAGACCAAATGTCGCCTAATGACGCCATCATGACACTTCCGAGTGTTATGACTAACCAACCTATGGAAAAGCGACAACCATGGACTGATATCAAAACATTGCCTTTGTATAAAGAATGCTTGTAACTAATGTATGACAGCTCAATTTTTGCAACATCGTTACCTTGTGGACATACTTTTTATCCTTTTGCAACTGTAATGCTTTTAATCAAATTTTACTAAAAGTCAACTGTTTTAAATTTACCCTACTTGTGTCCGATTCATTTCAGGTTACTTTGAACTCTAATTATCACAGAGTTCCATTTTTATACCAGGGTAAAAAGGTTTTTATGGTGTGACATTTTTCATAGTGGATTTACAAGGGTTGGTTTCTACTTGGCTATTATTCTATAGCCAGTTTAAGAAAAATATCCAACATTCGGTAACTCCAAACTTATTATTATACTTTTTTTTTTTTACTATCCAAAATATTTTAATAGTATACTGATACTCGTGCTTGAATTTTATGTCACTCTGGGGCAGTCTTTAGATGTAATCCCAGAGGTAATCTATTCCTCCTCCTCCTCTCCTCCCCTCACTTTTGCCACTCTCCTCTCCAATCACTCTGGTAGAAACTCCTGTCCCACGGGTGCCACTGTGTTTTTAAAAATCATATAGTGGTCCAATTATTTTGTAGTGTCTGGTTTGATGTGATGTGTGAAAAAAATAAGTTTGGAGTTACAGAAATACCCGCATTAGAATAAAGACAACCTGCGGCCATGCAAACTGCACTGGCGCAGCTGCAACAGCTGCTGCAACTGCAACTGACCTCATGGTGAAATGTAGAAAATGGAACATCTGTGACAAAAATCAAGGACATTATCTAGTTTTACCGGTTCACTATTGTTATAGAGATATGTAGGTTGTGAACGGCCAGCAGCAGTATAGTTACATATACTATAATTATACCTTTAAGTATAATTATGAACTTAAAGTCAGAACCTGTTGGGTCAGTCATTGGTATGTGTTGAGCCTTTATAAGTCCAGTTCCTCAGTGGATTGTTGTCACAACCTGAGAAACAAGCAGCCAACAGGACAGACACAACTTCTGAAACAAGCAGCCAACAGGACAGACACAACTTCTGAAAGGTAAGTCCATCATCTGTTCACTTTGATATGATTTGATAAGATGCACTATAGCCTTGAACACCTGTCAGGTTATGTAAAGGCATATATACTAGACATGGACTTTGACGTTAATATTTCTTACCAAGGAATGTCTTCACCAATATTTGTAGATGTGTGTACTAACTTATCCCACGTTGGTTTATATTTCTATAGGTGAATGTTTGACAGCTGCTGAGACTGCTGCTGCTGACATTGGGGTACCATTAACAACCAATATGAGGCCAAATGCTCTAAATGTCCTCATGCTTTAAGCAGCATGTGAAAAGCATGTCAAACTAGCGCCTTTAGTGTTTCTGGGTCCATTCCAAAAATTGGTTTTGCACAAAGAAACCTATTTATAATGACATTTAGAACGTCTGGCCTTATATTGGTTCTTAATGCAGGTAGCACAGCTTTCAGCAGCTGTCAAACATTCCCCTATAGGGTGGTTAAAACCAATTTGATATTATTGCAAACACATTGATGGAGAAAACGCTGTGGTAAGAAATGTATTCCCAAATGTTATGAATATCCTCTGACTATTATAACATTTGATTATTTTAGAATACCAGCTCTAATGTTTTCTCCATTATGAACTGTTTCTAGATGCAGATGAGAATGCTGGTCCCCATGGCCTTGGTGGTCCTTGTGGTCTACAGTGTCAGTGCAGGTAAGAGCATTAGAGACATTTACAACAGTTTAATGTAGAGAGACATTTCGGACAGTTTAATGTACAGAGACATTCAGAACAGTTTTAATAGCCTATTGATTTCGACAGCAAATTTTAATCACAAGGGAAGGTTAATGTAGTTTTAGGTGACTAAATAGTTGACTAAATCCACAGTTGATTACATGGACTACAATGTATTTTGGTATCATAAAGACTGCTGAAAAGAGCCGATGTACAAGCTCAAAACGTTTGTGCTCTGAACACACAGCTCCAATGGTTGGAGAAGAGAGTCTACTGGAGAGGCTGGAGACGTGGCTGGTCGATGCGAGAACGAAGCTGGATGCAAGTCAGAAGATTCTCTGTAAGTCACTTTATATTAAGAACGTCTGCCAAATGCCTAAACTGTAGATTTACTAGATTATAATGTGTACTTTGGTTCAGAGTATATACTAACAGACCTTTAATTCCTTCCTACTCCATGTTGTGTGAAATGCAGCTTCCTTGGATGGATCTGAAACTTCCACTGATCACGGTACTGCTATCGGCTTAATTTGATTTGATCTTCATTCTTCTTAAATGAGCAATTCTAACAAGTTACAATGAACTTCTCCATATAGTAAAAGATAAAATCACAAAAAATATCTATTTTTAATCAAAGTGCCTTTAACATGTACATTTATACTCCTATAACTAATCTGGAAAGTCAGGACATTTGGAGGTTACAAATATTAGTTTGTATTAATATTAATATAAAAAAGGAACACAGTCATTGTAACAGAGCTTCCTCCATGATGTTGTGTGTGAAATGCAGAGGCAGGAACACCCGCCGACCAGCTGCAGGAACTGCTGCGTGAGGAGCTGAGGATACTGACGGAGGCTAAAGAGGTGATAGAGACGGCAGAGAGTGAACTGGGAGCGTACGCGGCTGCCGGTAAATCACTTTATATAATATTATAATATTTACTCTTAATCAAAGTGAAATGCCTTTAACAAGTTACTTCGTACTCCTATAACTAATCTGGAAAGTCAGGACATTTGGGGGTGCAGAAGCACCCTGAAAAAAAGTTTTCTTCTAAATCCCAAGTGTGCTAGAGGAGTGGTTCAAAGGTGTGGTCCGAGGACCCCCAGGGATCCTTGAGGGAGTCCCAGGGGGTCCTAACCTAAATGATAGTTAGACATTAAAAAGGTAAAGGATCACTACTGTAACAATCTTCTCTTATCAAGGTCTTTAGTAATTGGATTCTGCAAGTTACTGAGTGTTATTTTTGGGGGTATTTTCTCCCCTTCAGTTCCGTTCAGTGTACAACCACCTCACTGTAACACACCTTCCTCCATTATGTTCTGTGTGAAATACAGCGGCTCAAACGCCCAACCTGGAGCAGCAGCCACAGCTGCAGGCCCTGGTGCTTGGAGAGATGGAGCTACTGGAGGGTCTGAAGGCCCTGGTGGATAGCGCCAGAGAGGCGCTGGAGGCTCACTGTAAGTCACTTTGGATTAAGAGCATCTGCTATATGGTTAAATTGTAGATTGTAAACCTGTATTGGTTCAGAGTATACACTAACAGACCTTTAATTCCTTCCTGCAGCTCCTGTTCCAGTGGAGGTCCCAGAGGAGCAGCTGAAGGTGGCGCTCACGAAGAAGGTGCAAGGACTTAAGGAGCTACTGGGGAAGATGGATGAGAAGCTGAAGGCGGCAGAGGGCATGCTGCTTCAGGCGCAGCAGTTGCAGCATTAACAGCAGCAGCTGCAGTGGCTCAGTCACATCTCCAGTCAGGCCCTGCTGCCATAGTATGCAGGGCAAAAACCATAAAAACCTGATTAAAGGGTGTACCAAACTTTTCTCAGTTGTTCCTAACATGATTTTTAACGTAGAATCCAATTCTGCTTGATACATTTTTGTATCACGCATAGCTAATGAGATAATTAGCATAGTTAATCAAATATGCAAATTATCTCATTAATTATGCGAATTACAAAGATGTACATTGCAGAAATGAATTCTACGGGACAAAATACATAAGGATCAACTGAGAAAAGTTCGGTAAAGCCATTTATGAATTTATTATAGATTTTTTCCAGTTATTTGCGCCCTTGTGTCAAGTAAATTGACATATGGGATAAAATAACAGGGAAAACCCTCTAACTATTCGATACTATTCTATTTACCAAACTTTTCTCATTTGATATTTATGTATTTTTTCCTGTAGAATCCATTTCTGCAATGTACATTTTTGTATTGTGCATAATTAATGAGATAATTACCATATTTGACACAGTGGTGGAAATACTGTAAGAGAAAAACCTAACAAATAATTGGGGAAATGGGTGTAGAAACTGGTGGATAGAAGCAGGAGCAATCACAGAGGGATCAAGTGTACAAGCTGTAGAAGGCTGTCACTACTTCTGTGCAATTTGACTGCATAGACAGTAATTTGAGGCATTAAGATACTGAATCCTGACAATGGAAGATGACTTGTTTGGAGCAGAATTCAGACATTCACTGGAATTGAGACTAGAATTCGAACGGCCTTCGGCCAGTCTCACTCTAGCGCCACGCCATCCAGGTGGCCGGTGTACTGTACTGTACGTACAGTATGGTGTGTATATAGTACAATATTCTACAGTAAAGTATGCTACATTACACTACAGTGCAGTCTAGTACAATACAGCATGATACAGTACAGTAAGCCCTGATGCAGTACAGTACAGTACAGTAAGCCCTGATACAGTACAGTAGGGTACAGTACAGTAAGCCCTGATGCAGTACGGTACGGTACAGTACAGTACAGTACGGTACAGTACAGTACAGTACGGTACAGTACAGTAAGGTACAGTACAGTAAGGTACAGTACAGTAAGGTACAGTACAGTACGGTACAGTAAGGTACAGTACAGTAAGGTACAGTAGGGTACAGTACGGTTCAGTACAGGAGTACAGTACTGTACAGTAAGGTGCAGTACAGTACTAATCCATACTGTACTGTATCAGGCCTCACTGTACTGTACCCTACTGTACTGTACTGTACCCTACTGTACTGTACCCTACTGTACTGTACTGTACTGTACCCTACTGTACTGCACTGCACTGCATCAGGGCTTACTGTACTGTACCCTACTGTACTGTACTGTACTGTACTGCATCAGGGCTTACTGTACTGTATCATGCTGTATTGTACTAGACTGCACTATAGTGTAGCATACTTTACTGTAGAATATTGTACTATATACACACCATACTGTACGTACAGTACAGTACACCGGCCACCTGGATGGCGTGGCGCTAGAGTGAGACTGGCCGAAGGCCGTTCGAATTCTAGTCTCAATTCCAGTGAATGTCTGAATTCTGCTCCAAACAAGTCATCTTCCATTGTCAGGATTCAATATCTTAATGCCTCAAATTACTGTCTATGCAGTCAAATTGCACAGAAGTAGTGACGGCCTTCGACAGCTTGTACACTTGATCCCTCTGTGATTGCTCCTGCTTCTATCCACCAGTTTCTGACACCCATTTCCCCAATTATTTGTTAGGTTTTTCTCTTACAGTATTTCCACCACTGTGTCAAATATGGTAATTATCTCATTAATTATGCACAATACAAAAATGTATATTGCATAAATACATTCTACGGGACAAAATACATAAATATCAACTGAGAAAAGTTTCGTAAAAAGCCTTTTATCGAATAGTTAGAGTGTTTTCCCTGTTATTTTCTCCCACGTGTCAATTTACTTGACACATTGGCACAAATAACTGGAAAAAAATCTATAATAAATTCATAAAAGGCTTTACCAAACTTTTCTCAGTTGATCCTTATGTATTTTGTCCCGTAGAATTCGTTTCTGCAAAGTACATTTTTGTAAGTTGCATAATTAATGAGATAATTTGCATATTTGTTAGGTTTTTCTCTTACAGTATTTCCACCACTGTGTCAAATATGGTAATTATCTCATTAATTATGCACAATACAAAAATGTACATTGCAGAAATGGATTCTACAGGAAAAAACACATAAATATCAAATGAGAAAAGTTTGGTAAATAGAATAGTATCGAATAGTTAGAGGGTTTTCCCTGTTATTTTATCCCATATGTCAATTTACTTGACACAAGGGCGCAAATAACTGGAAAAAATCTATAATAAATTCATAAATGGCTTTACCGAACTTTTCTCAGTTGATCCTTATGTATTTTGTCCCATAGAATTCATTTCTGCAATGTACATCTTTGTAATTCGCATAATTAATGAGATAATTTGCATATTTGATTAATTATGCTAATTATCTCATTAACTATGCGTGATACAAAAATGTATCAAGCAGAATTGGATTCTACGTTAAAAATCATGTTAGGAACAACTGAGAAGAGTTTGGTACACCCTTTAATCAGGTTTTTATGGTTTTTGCCCTGCTGCCATAGTGCCTTTGATGCCTGTACTGCCATTGGTTTGATTTGATTTGATCTTGATTTAAATCTTTGATCTTGAATTAAAAATATTCCATTCTATTATTTCTCGTGATTTATATTCATTGTTTAGTCAGTCAATGCCATTGGTCATGATATGTGCATATTAATACCCCCCACAGAAGCTGATGTTAAAAAAAAATGTCTGTGTGCCTGCCACTCGCCAAGTCTGTGCAACCTTTTGCGGGAGCTAGCATGCTAACATGCTATGCTAACATAGTAGCATGGTAACATGCTAATTCTACGCTAACGTACTAGAATGCTAATATGCTATGGTAACATGCTATGTTGAAAAAACATGTTCCATGTTTTGTTTTTGTTTTATTTTTGCTTTATGTGGCATGCGCATTCATCACAAGTCTACTAAACGTTATAAAGTAAATTACAAAACAATTGGGAAATTCTCGGGAAAAAACAGATGTCTTTTTGATCATTCATATCTTGGTCAATTTTGGACCATTTTTTCATTTCAAACTGTCACTGCTGTGTAAGGGTAGGTCTTCTTTACAAGCGCGATCAAGTGAAACGTAACTTTCAGGATTTCAGTGAACTGAATCAGCAGCAGCAATGTGTCACAAGTTAATAAATGTCTTTACCTATATTATATAGCTTACCTAAACACAAGGAAGTGACTGACAGCAGGCAATCTACAGCTGATCTACAGCTGTTTATACAACGTAGGACAATCAATAAATAAGGAGATGAAGTGAACTGACGCAGCAGCTGTTCCACGTGGACATCTCAAATGTGCACAGACGTGCGCACGTGGGGCTGCCTTCTCAGTGGTAGCCTCGACACCCAGGCTTTCATTTTCGTCCGCCTTGCGCGAAAACGGAAAGCCTGGACTAACGCGCGTTGGAAAGTGGCCTTGAGGGGCGTGTCAACTTTCCGGGGTGGGCGTCGCTCTAAATGATGTGACGTAGAATAGCAGTGGACGGGCGTGGGAGGGGGCCGGAGATGACGACACGTTAGTGAGATCAAATCAGAGCGCAGCACTTCCGCCGTGGGGATCCCACGACACCCCGCCCCCCAAGGCCAAAATCATTGAGGGCTAGACCAGGCTATCTCAGTGGGTGCTTTGAAATCCCGTTATCTACTTCCCAAATCTATTTAAAGAAACTAGCAACTTAAGGGACTGCGTGACAAACACGCCTGGGCCAATATCATCATATGGTGCATTTGGGACTTGGCTTTTCCTTAAAAACAACCTAAGATTTTCCATTTAGCTTCATACTCATTCTATTAAGGAGATGTTGTACTGTTAGAAATTGATGTTTTCCAGACTCCCACACTTTTTATGAACTAATTGCATGCAGTTATGTACATGCAAATCTTAAAATATGTCCACCCTGTCATGGGACAAATTCAAAGTAGATTAAGCACATCGTAATTGCATAACAATTATGATATGTACATTTTCAGAAAGCTATTGTGTCCTTTTCTCAATAATATATTTGAGTTAATAACAAAAACATTTCAATAATAATGAAATAATGTTATATTAATAATAATAATAAATTGTTTCTTTATAAAATATGCCAGAGGGAACTTTATTTTCTAAATAAAATCTAATTTTGTCAAACTTTCATCAGTAGTATTTAGCCCTCTTTGGTCTATAAAGGAATAATACAAAAAGCTGAGCCAACTTGTGCAAATAATTTGTTTATTTTCAAGAAACACAAACGACAGGGCTGACAACGAAATGACTGGGTGGACATAGGCATGACAGGGTGGAACTTCTGAACTGTAGAATTTAAATAAATTATTAAAAATGGATAAAATAATGTAGTACAAATGTTAAATAATATGTTAAATAATAAATGAATAAATAAGAATCAAATAATTAATTAAACGATATAGGAATATGTAATATGCACAGCTAAGGACAGAAAGAAATCAATCCACAAATGAAAGAAGACCAAGAATAGTAAGATGGAAAGATTAGTCCATCTCTTTCTGAAGACTACAGCTGCAAGTTGGAAAAGCATGTCCTACCAAGTTATCATGTCAGTGTCACTTTTATGCCCATACATGGAGCTTGTTGGTCACTTATCCTGCAGTGCAAGTTGGAAATGCATTCCCCACACAGTTATGTCTGTCAACACCCAAATCTGGGGTCTATGCATCACAACACCATTGTGATGTCAGAATCAGCTCCATATATGGAAATCTGGGGATAATCATGTACAGTAGTGGTTTGTGGGGAGTCAGTTTGTAGTGTTTGTGAACAGACTAGCTCCATATTGAAGTATTTTGTTCCCTGTCCAGACAACTTTGACAACTGTTTACTCAACAGACATTGGTGATGACAGTCTGGGTTGGCTTAGGGTTGACAACAGAGTTCAACATCTCGCAATGGGTCTGGTCCACAAGATTCGATACTCTACCAAAATACTCATGAACCTGTCCAAATACTTCCTATATGTCAATGAGGTTCACTCCCACAATATCAGAGGGAGTGCTACTAACCATGTCCAACCCAGATTTGGCACAAACAAGAGCCTTAATTCCTTCTGCTCATATGCCACCAAGATGTGGAATGCCCTAACATCAGTCATAAAGACGTGTGAATTCGTTGACTCCTTAAAAACCGCTATCAGGACATAAATCGCTTCTGTAAAACAAAAATGCATATACCCCCTACCCATCCTCTTTGTACACTTCTCTTTTGCCTTTTTTACCTCCACTATGGTTTTACCTCCATGATTTGCTGCTTCTGACTTTACCGAAGTAGCTGTTTGTATTTGAATGTCCTAATGAAATGAACAAGTTGGCCACTACACTATTGTAAGCAAGTGTATTCTGTGTGTCCACCTTTTTCAGATTTGTTGTACTTTATGACTTGTACTGTAACTCTCATCTCTGTTAATAAAATGTAATTAATTAATTCATTCATTCATTCATTCATTCATTGATGTGCTAGGTTCTCAAGTTACGTGGATTACAGACGTACTAAATCTGAAATTCTCATGGGGGCCCGGGTCCCTGAGCACCCACAAAGTCTACGCGCCTGGATTCAGAAATAATTTATCTTATATACAGAACGATACGATTCGATTCAGTGCAATTTCGATGCAATTTCGATTTGTTGGAATTTTGTGGAATTTGGTACGATAGGGTACGATACGATTCGATACAGTGCGATCTGACGCATTAAAAAAAACAAAAAAAGTTGTTCTTTAATCTCATTAAAAGCCTATTTCTTTCTTTCTTTCTCCAGTGCTCTGTAAAGCACTTTGAATTTCATGTCGTGAAATGTGCTATACAAATAAAGTTTTATTTATCATTACCCTTATTATTATTATTATTATTATTATTATTATTATTAGTTGAGCTAATTATGATTAGCTCAACTTGGAACGCATGCAGTGCACGTAGGCCTACTACTGTACAACAAGGAGAGCTGTGTGGTATGCAGATATGTTACGTATCAGGTACGTCTGTCTGTTATCTAAGATACCAGAAAATCACACACATCACAGCCTTCACAGGACAAACTAGTGACGCCATGAATATCGCAAACCACCCATGATTCGCAGCTGGCCATTAATCTGAAGTATACTTCCGCTAGATGACGTCGCTGTTGAATCCTTGGTAGCAGGATCCCAAAAACACATAGCACGAGCTTTTCACACACACAGCCCAGAGCCGTAGAGTACAGACGGGGTTGGTTACGACAACTCAATGGAGGCAACCACTAGGGACAAGTCCTGGCAAAAAAAAATCATTGGACTCAGGCAACAGCCCAGCTTTGACGATCTTTTTGTGTGGTAATGGTACAACATGGTACAACATGATGGACACTTTTGTAACTGTACAGCACTTCATAACAGTTGGCATGTTGCACATGTGCCTAAAACAGCTCTTATTTTTTGCGCCGCCCTGGTTGAAAACAACGTATTTCCAGCTCCAGCGTGTCCCTATTCGGGCTGCATTAATTAACAGGGCTCGCGCGCTCCGGTTTCTGCCCCGTCCAAGTCGCAACTCTCCTACCAGATGTCTCTGTAGTAGTACACAGCCAAAAGAGCGCGCGCCGAGAGGGGAGGTTTTAGCATCGCATTTTTCCATCCCATTGTTCCAGACTGAGAAACTGGCCTGGTGCGTTGGGGGGTAAGCGATCAAACATGCGAATTAAATCAACATTGCACAAAAAATGCATGAATGAAATACGCCGTTGAAAGGCATCGTCGTGCGATTTTCGGTAGCGTGCGTTTTTGTGCGTGCGAGCAAAATGGTGATTTTTGTTGGATCGTTGCGTCCGGAGCAGCTATACTATACTATAACGCGTTAAGGTTCTAACAGTACCTGTGATGCCAGAGGCTAGCTGCAGGCTGCAGGGTTAGCTGTACGAGACTGTGGCTAACGGCAGAGCCAACTAGTAGAACAGTTGCGACATTGAGGGGTCCGTAACTGGGCGCTCGAGCGCTGTTCGTGCAGCCTAAATGGGGACAAACTGGAGTTGGAAATGCATTGTTTTCAACGAGGGCGGCGCACATAAGACCAATTTTGTACATGTTTTCAACGCGTCAACGGTATTGTACAGTAACAATGTTACTGTACAATAATATTTATGTTGTACTATTAAAACGGTCTAAAATAAAGCGATTTAAGATCATTATCGCTGGACGGAGTTGTCGTAAATCTGTCTATACTCTATGGCTCTGGCTAACGGGACACGGCAGTGCTGCTGATTCTGAACATCACTTCCAAAACACATCTTTAAACTTTGCAGAGTGTCAGCTATGAAAACATAAATAACATGTTCAGTTGGAAACACCTTAGATGTTCTAATTTGTCAGGCACGGATCTCTCGTCCTTTCTGGTATAAAAATGAGCATTGTGTAATTTTGGGGTATGTTGTCGGATGCATAATATGATTCGGCCGTGGTTTTATTTGCCATTAATTAATGGACCATTAATTAAACGTGCATTGGGCACTTTCAATTTAATTCGCGTTAATAGGCCTACTACCAAGGGCCCAAACCTTCTGATAGCAGTTTTCAACCACTTTCATTTCATGTCAAAGCCCATTATGTTTTATATTATTATATTTTCTCGGCATTTTGAGCCACATACCACCATTTGAAAACATTTAACCTCTCAGGTCGCAAAATTAAAGAATATTTTGTTGTCGTTGCATAAGATTTTTCCCCCTATGCTTTTCGTTTTAGACAAACGTTTATCAAAATATCAATTCTGTAGCAAAATAACACATTTCATTTCACCGTTTCATTTTACCCTCTCAAAGATAACCAAATGGATCCTCTTTTATACAAGGGTTCATTTGGTTACCACCAACTCTTCCACCATTTACTAGCTGGGGACCACTTAGAGCGCTTCTCAAGTAAAGGGGAATTCCACCCATTTTCAAAATTTTCCTGGGAGGGTACAAATGTGAACCAAAGGGACCCTAGCGGGTCCATTTGGTTCCATTTGTACCCTCTCAGGAAAAAAGGGGTCTGAAAGAAAAAACATTAACATGGTGAAATACATCTTGATGAAGTCATCAGATGTATCTCACCATGTTAATGATTTTTTTCAGACCTCCATTTTTAGGAAATACAGATTTTTTTTATCCTGTAAAATGGGGGGAGTTCCCTTTTAAGGACCACTGCTATAAATGAACTAATCTTTAACGTAACCCTTCAATGGCCCCTGGAATGTTAACCATGTGTGTTTTTTTCCCTTTCATAAAGACTACATAATGTTCCAGCAGTCAGTCAGTCAGTGTACTGTTCCCAGACAGTCAGTATTCAGCCAGTCTACTGTCCCCCACCGGCCCATCCTTCCTTAATACGTGCTGTGCGGGCGTGCTAACATTAGCCAGTAATCGTGAGAGAAGACACAAAGCAAAGAAGCCATAATGGCTAACGATGGCTAGCCCAGCCAGCCAGCAGCAAAGATGGCAGGGCTGTAGCTAATGCTAACGTGAATCTGAATGTGCATCCACAACAAGGCTGTCTGCAGGATTGTAACGGTGCTGCTGCATGTTAATGGGGAAATGCATGCATCATGTAGCAGCAGCAGCAGCAAGACTGAATGAATGTGTTATGTCTTTTCTAACCAGGCTTTTAGGCGTTTGTTGTGAAGCACAGAGACGTTGCACTGCAGGGGGAAAATGCTGTTAAGGGAGCAAAATAACAATATTTTAGGCACAATGACGGTCTCTTCATACAATGGCTCATCAGTCAACCTCCCCCTCCTCCTCCTCCTCCTCCTCTCCCCCCTCCTCCTTCCAACTGCCTCCTTCCCACCACCGGCCAAGACAATAGATGGAACTGACAAAGCAGATCCAGACAATTGGGCAGAGGGGATATTTAGACATAACCATTGCTCTAGACAAATTAGACTTGGCTATGGTTCACTCAAAATATTTATATGTATTCTTTTTTTTCTTCTCCCATTGCATGCAGTAAGTCAAGATGGTGAAAGATCCAAGGAAACCGAGGGGCAAAATGTCCTCCTATGCCTACTTTGTGCAAACCTGCCGGGAGGAGCACAAGAAGAAACATCCCGAAGAGAGTGTCAACTTTGCCGCGTTCTCCAAGAAATGCTCTGAACGATGGAGGGTAAGGTTCATATTTCATGCTTTATTTATTTATTTATATTTATTTATTTATTTATTTAGTTATTTTTAGTTTTTTGTGGCAAAATTCCTATGCACAATTTTCTTTATTCACCTTATTTCTTCTTATTTTCCAGACAATGTCACCTAAAGAGAAAGGAAAGTTTGAAGACATGGCGAAACAAGACAAGGTCCGCTATGAGAGGGAAATGACTCATTACATTCCTCCCAAGGGCCAAAAGAAGAAGCGTTTCAAGGACCCCAATGCCCCTAAAAGACCACCGTACGTGAGAAAACCACACCATCCTCTGCGTTATCCTCTCACTGCTTGCCACAGTTGAACACAACTAATAGCCAAGTATACGGTTTGTCTTACAGGTCGGCGTTCTTCTTGTTCTGCGCGGACTTCCGTTCCAAGGTGAAGGGTGAGTCCCCTGGGCTGTCCATCGGAGACACGGCGAAGAAGCTGGGTGAGATGTGGAACAGGTCTGCTGCCGAGGAGAAGAAGCCCTACGAGAAAAACGCTGCTAGGTTGAAGGAGAAATATGATAAGGTAGGATGCAGGTTAATATTGAAAGTTGAGCTGTCGGTCGATTTAAAATATTTATTTGTGTGATTGCCCACAGTTAATCTTTGGTTAATCGCAATTTATCACATATTTTTTTATCAGTTCAAAATGTAAATTAAAGTGGTTTTCGATATTGTTCATATCAACGTCCATTATTTATTCTGCATTTGACTCGCAGACAACCATTTGATTTATTCAGACTTCCATGCCTAAGTTAAAGTATTTGTTCACAATTCCAAGCTGTATTGATGTTGGTACCATTAGGAGCGAACATGCACATATTTGTAGAATGTTTTCTACATTCTCTAATTGTGTGGATTTATTTTAAATGAACTTAGGTAATGCAGATGTTTAACAGTTATTCACCTGCATTTGGCAAAATTGAACCAAATGGACCCACTTGGCTTTTTTTTTTTTACTGCGAGTTAATTGCGCACTAAAAAATAATCGAGTTAACTCATGGCTGAGTTAACACGCGATTAATTGATTAGTTAATGCTGACAGCCTTAATTGAAAGTATGTGTAGCTGTGATTACAGTCCACATCAGCCTATGGCACTTAAAGTGCCAATCTAGGTATTTTAGATGGCAAACTAAGAAGACTTAAATAGCCATTACCTACAGTATATAGGAAGTCAAATTTATTACCATGTTTTTTAGTGCTTTAATTGTGAAATAAAATATAAATTCTGCTTAAATTGTAATTTGTATGTTTTCTTATGTATGTTTTTACTTAACGTAAGTCACTCTGGATTAATAGCGTCTGCTAAATGCTCTAATTGATTAAATACTAATGTACCGGTTATGGCATTGCCATATCTCACAGCCCAATTAGCCTCTCTACAAATGAACCCTTAGTGTACTGAACGCGTTTTGGTGTTCTAAGCATTATGTTTTAACTATTGAAAAATAGCAGATCTACAAGCTCATAGCGCGCCACCGAGTGGCGCGCTATGAGCTTGTATCTCTGCTATTTTTGAAAAACTCGTGAAAACGTGGTGCAATTCTTTGAATATTATGTTATTCAGAAACTAGAAATCTAGACAGGACACAATGGGTGAATAGAAACGTCTCCTCCTCTCCTCCTTCCACAGGATATCATTGCCTACCGTACAAAGGGTACGGCACCACAACCACCCCCCTCCGCTGCCGCAGCGGAGGAAGAGGATGACGACGAAGAGGACGACGAAGACGATGATGAGGAAGAGGATGACGAGTAGATTGTGGAAGGTGCCAAGGCCTGGTTTCTTGTTTATGCCATATAATAACCCTATTATATCCAGTTCGGCAGTTTTCTTGAATCAAGTCAGATTGAACATGAACTTGAGCAAGAACATGTGTATATTTAATGTTTTTAAGATGTACAGTGTTACCCTCCTTTTTTTTTTGTAAAGTTAACACTACATATCTTAAGTTAAGGATTTTTTCTAGTGGTAGTTCTGTATTCCTGCCATACTTTAAACTATTTGGGAGGATTATAATATCAGTATGGAAGTAACTAGACTTTAGGGTGTACAACTCTAAGATGAGAGTTGGTAGTGTATTTTTCTTTGTTTTAAAGAATATTTTTTCATGTGTTTATGTATTATTGTTCTTTGAATACCACTCTAATATCGGATGCAGCTGTTCAATAAAGATTTTTTTTCTTTATTAAGAAAATTTAGTTTGTCTGACTCCACTGTTTGTTGCATCATTGCATAGAAAGTATGCCAAGCAGCCCTGCTGTTATATTTCATGAAATGCTGTATGGTCTGCATCAATGGGTATATTTACAATAATGGTTTGGCATGCATATAATTGCTTTTACAAATCTGTGCGAAAGATGCACAGGGTCGCACTCTGGCTATTATTTTATGAGTGTTTACACTTAATATTGAACATGTGTTGTACTTACCGGTAGTTTAGGGTTAATAAACATAGTATATAGTTCAATGAAATAAATATAGTTACAAGGAAATCACTATAGTAGTTGACAGTGCATTTGTGCCACTGCTGTGGCTGGGCAAGACTGTCTTCCTGTATGTGATGGACTTGCAGGTTTTCTCACCCGAATTTTAATAATATATCCTCATTGCTGTCTACCTCCTGTGTTACATCTGCAAAAATAACTACATTGTCAACATTTGGAGCCTCAAAAATAAAAAGGTCAAGGGGTCAATAGGCTGTTTCTAGCAGCCATCCAAATTGGAACACTGCTCTTTTGACATGTTGTCACTTTATTGGTGCATGATACCTTGAAATCCAGAAGATGGCGCCATAGTTAAAGATAACTTAGAATACACTTTTTTAACACTTATCTTTTTAAATTATATTTATATTTATTTTTCTGCATTTGTTAAGTGATTAGGGCATGGTGACACTTAGTACAAACACTTACCAAAGAAACAATTTGATGTTGTTAAAGTGTGGAGAGAACTTTTTTTTTCTAAGCCCACTGAGTGCTTTTATTTAGCTACTGGTGGGATAGTGTTTCTTCTCCCTGTAACTGAATACTCTCACAGACTAGTCTCACACAGTCACATAAAGAGTGCTCACATAGGCTGTTCATTGATCAGTTTTTGCCCCAGTAGTGTTGCCCTTTGCTATACAAAGACCTGCCTTACTTGTAAAGGTGTTTGTTTGCACATATGACCAAACAATAATGCTTTTCAGCTGATAAATATGTTTGTGTCTGTGTATTTTCATAACTCAAACCTTCCTGAACACACACACACACACACACACACACACACACACACACACACACACACACACACACTTACTTACTTACTTACTTGCTTATGGTTGTCCATCGATTCCGATGATGACGTCCTCTTCTATCGGTATATATAATGTTATTACATTTTTAGTTATGTTCAATTTGCTCCAAGAAGATACAGGCTTATTTAGATCTTTGCTCAGAGCAGTACACATGTTGTGCAATGTTTTTTTCTCTGTCTATGCGGCAGTTGTTTTCTTTGTCTGCTGTCTCCTTTGACAAATGAATGAATGGCTTGCAAGCTCTGTCTGAATGAATCCACCTCCTCGCTCACAAGAGAGGATCACCCATTACTTATACTTTTTTAAAACATGTTAGGACACCTATTTGCTGAAGTTGCAAAATCCAGGGAGGAAAACATTACTTTCATAATTTTGAAATCATCATTCTTTTAATTTTGATACTTTTGCAATTCATGCTAATTTATATTCTTAACTGCAAATTTGCGCAGCCAGTTCGGTGATAATAGAGATGAATGAGTCTAGAATGGTGACAAGTGAATGTTCCCCAAGTCAACCGCTTCATTTAGGTCCACTGAAGGAAGGTTTTGTGACACAGGATCTGTGTCGACTGATGTCAAAGGGGCGTGTCACTCAGGATTACAGGCGACGGCATTGAGTAATTGCTATGGATACAGCTTTTATAGTTTTGCCTTGACTGGTCACTGGTCATGGACACTGCTACTGATACTATGGTGTCACTCGGACTTCACTTTTTGATTTGTTTAAATATATTTTGAGTTTATTCTCAAATGTGAATATATAATATGAAAGTTGAAAGTGTAACTAGCGTATGCTAAATAAACCCGATGATGGACATTGCTGGACAATGGAAAAAGTACAGAAAATTGCTCTTTCATCTCCTGGTAAGTTGAATATACTGTATGGGGAGAAACAAAAGCAATAGATCTTATAGTTACTAATACTGTATGTATATAGTTTCTTAAATTCCCACATATACAGTATCTTATATTGGCAATGAGACTTGAATCAGTCTCATTGATTGCAATCTCAGAGATTGTGAGAACAACAATTTTAACAAAGTTAACTACATAATCTGTATGCTGAGGTTTATCTGTTTGTTTATTCTTTTTATTCCTTCTTCCTATAACAATACTTTATTGTGGTGTGCTTCAACAGGTGCTAAACACTATATACTCTGTGGGATCCGGAAATATTGCAAATGCAAACTACAACAAACAGTATCCTGATACCATCCAGGGGCTGAATGCACTTTCCACTTGGTATGCTGTATCTAGTGATGCCGTGGAGTATAGCACAGCCAGTCTGCTCCCTCAGGACAGACAACTCAACCCGCTGTCTTTTACCAAATCTGTCTATTCATTTGAAGTGAAAGAAGACACAGTTCCAGGTAAGCCTCAGTATGGCGACTGTCAACTATGCCTTAGATTCTCATCACAATTGCAAGTGCAGGTTAATTGGAATAATCAATTCAAGACAACGATATTATATGATTGATTTATAATTATAATTGATTTATAATAAAAGTTATTTCCCTGTGTGGATAAACTGTTTGATAATAGTGAGATTTGTTGTTATATTTCATGTCATGGTTATGAATTGATTGCATATAGCCTACTGTGCAGTATATAGTATAGATTTATCAAACACAGGATAAGAAGTTCCTTTGTGCTAGCACAAAGGAACTTCTTATCCTGTGTTTGATAAATCTATACTATACATAGTATAGTATAGTATAGTATAGTATAGTATAGTATAGTATAGTATAGTATAGTATAGTATAGGCCTAAATGGAAAGAAAAAAGCATGCTTTTTTCCTTTTCCATTTTAGATCAAGTGTATTGACTGTACTTGTATTGCTGTTTCACATTTGTCTAATAAACTATCCAACCAATCAACTAACCAATGAACTGACCGACAGATCAATCAATCAATCAATCAATCAATCAATCAATCAATCAATCAATCAATCAATCAATCAATCAATCAATCAATCAATCAATCAATCAATCAATCAATCAATCAAAGTTAATCAAGCCATGAAATATTCAATAACTCCCCATTATTAAGAATAAGAAAGTTCATTCTTTAAAAAAAAACATGTTGTTCAATCCCCTTTTACATTGTGTTGTTTACTGTACCTTAACCTTTTATACACAACATACATTAGGCTACATGAAAAGTAACAGAATGAATGAATCTTCCTCTGGATATGAAACAGGAACGGCCGTGGGAAAGGTGGAGGCCTCGTACGAGGGTCTCACGCCTATCACCTACCTGGTGCAGGAGGACGACGGAGAGAACCTGTTCTTGCTCGGTCCACACTCTGGGGAGTTCCTATTATCCCGCGCTCTGGATTTCGAAGCCCAGGAATTCTACATTCTCACAGTGGCGGTGCAGCTGGGGGACGTGGCGGTGTCGAGTGTCCGGGTCTACTTCAACGTGTTGGACGTGAACGACAACCCACCCGTTTTCAGTCAGGACGCCTATTCTGTGTCACTACTGGAAGACACGGTGACTGACACGTGTTTCCTCCCCCTTAATGTCTCAGATAAGGATAACGGTAAGCGAAACACCCACAGTAGCCTATTCAACTTTTCATACAGTATTTTAATACTGTCAACAGTTTAGTATTAAGGCCCTGATACACCTAGCAATGTTTTGATCAATATCAACAAGCAACGTCAATTGTCAACGTTGACCTTTCACTTCTCTGTACAAAATGATCAACTCCTGGTTGTTCAGAAAAGTCAGATCATTAGCGCCCTCTACTGGTCAACATTTCAGGAATCCTCCAATCACAGCCCTCCTTGGCATCACCTGATCCTTTCTCCTCCCGTAGATGCCTCACCGGACAGAACATTTCATGAACTTTTTTTAGTCTGTTGGGGAACATTTGGTTCTTTTAGGACCTTCTGAGAGTGTGCAAATGGAACCAAATGGACCCGCTAGGGTCCATTTGGTTCACATTTGTACACTCTCAGGAAAAAATGTAAAATGGGTGGAATTCCCATGGGAAGGTGTTGCCTGTTGCCATGTGTCTCATCATGTTGCCTGTTGATGTTGACATTGTTAGTTGATATTGATCAAAATATTGCTAGTGTATCAGTGCCTTTATGTGTGTAACTAGCCTGATTATCAGACTCGAGTTCAGCTTCCTGAAGCTTGAGTCTGAAATGATCCGCTGTCTGTGAGATTTCAAGGGGAGGGGTTCGGTTCATACCAAATAAACCAGAGGTTTTGTTGTCAATCATGTGGCTAATGGGCTCGCCTGTTTGCCAACCACACAAACACAGCCATCGAGCGCTACTAGGATGTGAACAAAAGCAGTGAAATATGCTGAATGATGATGCTTATACAACCCGACACATTTATCATAGGATGGTTTAATGGACAGGTCTGTGATTCAACGCAGTTGCAGCCGCCATGTTTGTTATTTGACACTGTAACTATCACATTGTTGCGTGACGAGGCTGCTGGCCAATCAGCTGCGTCTGTTCAGATTTGTCGTTAAACCAACCCCCAACTCCGACTATCATTGGTTAAACACATCTTGGTACTGGAGGAAATCAGAGATTGACATCAAAATAAACTTGTAATCATTCAGGTCGATGGGTCTGAACCAGGCTGAGGCTCGTATGTAACAGTTTTTCGTTTTTATATAAATGGTGCCTTTATCCAAGGCGCTTTATATTCACCCATTCACACACACATTCATACAGTGATTGTGCCGGAAATCATGCAAGGCACAACCAGCACATCAGGGGCAATTTGAGGTTCGGTTTCTTGCCCAAGAACACTTCGACATGTAGACAGGGAAGAGCCAGGGTTTGAACCTCCAACCCAGGGATCATTGGTCGACATGCTCTACTGCCATTTTTCCTCCATATTTGAAATCTGAAAATATGTTGTTCCAGGGACCCCCTGGAAGCACCCGTGTTCCCCACAGTATCATAACCAAAAAACGTTATCCTTTTTTCCCCTTTCTTTTCTCTTTCTGTCAGATGAAAATGGTGAGCTGGACCTGAGCGTGATCAGTGGAGACGAGGAGAACGTGTTCTCCATGAATCCTGATGGTGTTTTATGCCTGCGTGCAGAGTTAGACAGAGAGAGAAGATCATCGTACAATCTGACCGTTACGGCTAACGACCGCGCCCAGCCAAATTCTATGCGGCTCACGAGCACGACACGCGTATTGATTTTCGTCGTCGATGTCAACGACAACGCTCCGTCCTTTGTGTCAGCCAGGAGCGTCCACATACCAGAGGACACTTTTATCCATTCGGTCGTAACGACTGTACACGCTGAGGACGCAGACCTTGGTTCCAATGGAGAAGTTTTGTATCAACTAAAGGACACGTCCACATTTGGTGGATTCAGTATAGATAACACCAGTGGAAATCTGTATCTACAGGAGCCTTTGGACAGGGAAAGGATCGATTTGCTGACCGTCACAGTAGCCGCCACGGATAACGGTTCCCCCCGGATGACGTCCTCTATGAACCTCGCGGTGTATGTCGACGATGCCAACGATCACAACCCCGAATTCTCCCAGGGTGCCTACAACGCGACGGTGCGGGAGGACGCTCCCAGAGGCACCAGTCTGTTTCAGGCCGAAGCGCACGACTTGGACATCGGCTCTAACGGACGGCTGCGCTACCAGTTGTCCTCGTCGACTCCGTTCACGGTGGACGCCGTCCGAGGTGAGGTCAGCGTCATGGACAGGCTGGATAGAGAGAAGAACGCTAGCTACACGTTCATCGTAGTGGCTGTAGACCAGGGAAGCGTGCCCAGATCTGCCACCGCTGTTGTCACGGTCATCGTCCTGGACGTGAACGACTTCACCCCGCTCTTTGAGCCGGCCGTGCTGCTGATGCACGTGCTGGAGAACCAAGAGGACCTCTCTCAGCAGACACATCAGGTATTACCAGTGTTGGTCAATATTACTTAGGAAAGTAACTTCTTTACTTTACTTGTTACCCGTTAGACAAAGTAATATTGGAATTGAATTGAAGAGTAATATATTACATATTACGTTATTACTTTCTCAACTCCCACCTTAGAAAAAATAGAGATGTACAACATAATCTGTTTTAGCGAGCTCTTTTTAGAACTGAATCCAATGTATTGGAATAATAATAGTCTCCAATCTCACCAACTGCACCTGGAAACAACGCCAACAAAATCCGACATTGTAAATGTCTTTCTTAGATAAAATAAAAATAAAAATAAAAGGAGCAGAGAGAAGCAATTGGAACATTTTAACCTTGAATCACAAAACAGACCTGCAACCAACAAAACCAGATTTTGAAATTTGTCTCTTTGACTTTTTAAACTGTTACTACATTTAAACCTGGTCTGCCCCCGGTAACGAGATGTGCACATGCACATACTCATGCAATGTCCATGATTTTCTATGATCCGGCACAGCTTTCGAATGAGAAAGTAAATCAAATCATTTGCAATAATTTCTCATCATAATGGTGCATTAAATATTCCAAAGGGCAGGTTCTATAACTAATTCATTATCATCCCATGGGCCAAAGATAATTCATTCACAGGCCTGATTTGGCACCCAGACCTTGAGTTGACATATATGCATTACAGTATAGCATTGTTAATATTGCAAGTACCTGTATGTGTATGTATATATTTTTCACTTAAAGGCTGTTTCTTGTTTGTGATTGTGCTTGTTTGTCTTCTTTGCCAAGATTTCAGCGGTGGATGAAGATTTAGGTGTCAATGCTCAGCTAACCTATTCCATACACAAAGGAAATGATAAGGGTCTTTTCTCCATCTCTCCAAACGGCACATTTCAAATTTTACACCATCTTGACAGGGAGAAGGAATCACTGTACATAATACATATTAATGCTGTTGATTCAGGTAATTATCATTTATGTTAAGAATGCAGCATTACTTACTATTCAGTAGGGGTGGGACGATTCACTTAGCTCTCGATATGATATTGATATTTATATTGATATCGATATTTATATTGCGATTTTAATGCTGCGATTCGATTTGATATATCCATATATCACATATATCACAGAGAGTGTACAAATGGACCCGTCAGGGTCCATTTGGTTACATTTGTACACCCTCAGAAAAAAAGGTCCTAAAAGAAAAATCATTAACAAACTTAACACAAACACAACTTGATGACGCCATCATCAAGTAAAATACAGTACAGTAAAATGTTGACAATTTGCAGAATTCTGAACAATATGGACCATGACAAGTTCAATCAAGTAGAACATTTTAAAGCAAATTTAAACAATATAATAACAAAATGTGCAAGCATACACATCAGTGCAGCCTGATAACATCAGCCAGCCTTTCTGACATGAACACATTAATGAATAGACCCTACAAATATATAAAAAAAAAAAAAAAAAAAAAAAAAAAAAAAAACGATTTTGAACCTGGCGATTCAATATTGATATCATGGCATTAAGAATTGTGATATATTGGCATATCGTTTTTTTTTTGCCCACCCCTACTATTCAGGCATCTTGCAACCAAAATAAACTCCCTGTAGTAACATAACCACCTTATCACATTTTGTCATCTTAAGGATTACCACGTCTAACAGGAGCAGCAGTGATACATGTCATTGTGGATGATGTGAATGATAACACACCAGAATTCAGTGAGGATGTCTATAACACTATAGTATCAGAGGACAGCCCTGCAGGAACAGTGTTTGCAATGATAACAGCCTCTGACATTGATGATGGTGTCAGTGGAGAAATTAGGTAGGTACTGTGCAGTACTCTACTGCAGTGGTTTTCAGTGGTTTTCAACCTTTTTTATACCAGGGCCTACTATTTATTCAGCATTTGAGCCATGCACCAAAACTAAAGATTTCTGTTGCTTTTGTCCACGATACCACGCTGGATTTTTGCAAACAAAATAGACAAACAAACAGTAAATCAACCATTTTTAATAGAACCATTCTTCTATTCTCTAATTGTGTAGACATCAGATGATGAATATTTTAACTCTTGGAGGGCTCATTTGGTTTCATGTTCACGCTCTCTAGTTGGTTAAACAACTTCTCATCTGGTTAACCAACTTAACCAACTTAGCTGGGGACCACCTGGGCCCCTCTCAAGGACCACTAGTGGTCCCCAGATAACTGGTTGAAAACCACTGCTCTACTGTCATGTCCTAAACTATACAGAGCATTTACTGGATGGTTAACTTGACTAGTATAGGCCTACACATGAGAATGGATCATTAGTTAAAGTGGAAGAAATCCTCAAACTCAATGTATTTGTTGTGTGTAAATCGGTTGATGTTTTTTGATTTGATTGTACTTAGGTATTACATGGAGAACACCACTGCACCGTTTGCCATTGAAGAATCTTCTGGGGAGCTGTTTACTACCGATGCTCTGGACAGGGAGACGGTAGCCTTTTATAGACTGACCGTGTTTGGCAGTGATAAGCATCCTACACATCCTCTCTCCAGCTCGGTGCTTGTGACTGTGCTCATTGGAGATGTCAATGATCACTGGCCCCAGTTTCTAAACAGCCCATATGTGGCCTATGTGCCCACAGACGTGGCTCCAGGTGAGGCGATTCACTTTTGAAAGTTGTGGGTTTGTAGGTTAAAGGGCCACTTCACCACTTTTCTACGTATATTCATATAATAGTTCCTCACTAATGTACATGATAAAATACCAGTATTTTTTTCTACTCAGTCTGTGTCTCACAGGAGGGCTGTGGGCAGTTCAGAAACTTCTTCCAATGACATCATCAATGGTGGAATCCAAGCTAATAGAAACTGCAGGCTTTCTATTCCTAAAAAGTTGCAATACAAAAATGGCAGCCATTGTTCTCCCGATAATAAAAATATAAATATCTTTTCAAAAACACATTGTTTAAAAAAAACTGCAGAATGATGATGTCATAGGAAGAAGTTTCTGAACTGCGCACAGCCCTCCTTTGAGGCACGGACTGAGTAGGAAAAAAATAGTGGTATTTTATCATGTACACTAGTGAGGACCTATTATATGAAGATACATTGAAAAGTGGTGAAGTGGTCCTTTAATGATACTTTACACATTTGATTCAGATCAGATATGTCTTTGTTCATATTTTGCAGACTCGGTTGTTTGTGCCGTACGAGCCACGGATGGAGATTCTGACACGAATGCAGAACTTCATTTTTCATTATCTGGACAAACTGAGGAGATGTTTTCTATAAATCCGCACAGTGGCACTTTGTTCACTACAACTGATCTCAGTGGGACAGAAGACATAACAATCAATGTACGCGTGGAAGATGGCGGGGAGAATCCTAAATTCGACACAACAACAATTAGCATCAGGTTTCAAAATGCCTCCGAATTCCCGGTGATACGCGTGGAAGTTCTTGGTTATTCACTTTCTGAGGATGAGCCAGTGGGGACATTGGTGGCAGTGGTTTCGGCAGAATCTACCAGGAGTGAACCCATTTCTTTTTATCTGGTCTCTGGAGACTTTGATGGCGTGTTTCACATGGATCAATCAAGTGGCGAGCTAACAATTGAGAATCCTCTGGATTATGAGAACAACAGGGACTTTATTTTGTTGATAGAAGCCAGAGATGCTGGTGCTCCGCCTTTCTCATCGTTTGCTGAAGTCCATATAAACATCACTGACATAAACGATAATTATCCTCAGTTCACTCAAAAAGAGTACAGGTGTGAAGTGTTCGAAAATTCTGCACCGCAGTGGCTTTGCGACGTTCTTGCCATTGATGCAGATTCTGGAACTTATGGCACGGTGCAGTACAGCATTATAGAGGGAGATGTTGATGGTGTTTTTAATATTGACTCTGAAAATGGAATATTGAGCACAACTGTAAGTTTAGACAGAGAGAGACTACCTGAATACAATTTAACAATTGAATCAACCGAACAGGATAACCCTCTCCATATAGACAGAGCTACTGTCATTATAGTTGTTTTAGACAGAAATGATCATGCGCCTTATTTTTCGCACATTTTCTTCAAAGAGATAGCAGAAGATGTAGCTATTGGACACACTGTCATACAAATAATTGCCTACGATGATGACACTGATGCCAACGATGGATTTCCTATTCAATAATTGACCAAACGGAGAATCTACCATTCAATATTGACAGCTACAGTGGTCATATAACTGTTGTAAGACGTCTGGACAGGGAGACACAGGACCATTATGTGGTGAGAGTGAATGCAAACGACTCGGCATGGAGCATCAGCACAGATGTCACCATAGTTATTACTGACATCAATGACAACCGGCCGGTCTTCTTCAACCACTTCTATACTACGGACATCCCTGAAAGCCAAGCGCGGGACGTGTTTGTTATGAAAGTTCTAGCTACAGATGCAGACATGGGATCCAACAGTCAGATTCTATATTTTATTGAACCCCAACATGAAGCATTTTGGGTCAATACCTCCTCGGGCGATATCTACACCAAGCAGGCAATGACTTTGCGTAATTCGAACCCTGACACGTTTAGCTTTACAGTTTTTGCATTTGACTGTGGCAGGGATCCCTTGTATGACAACACAACTGTCACTGTGACATTACTTCCATTTAATTACTACCCACCAACGTTTTTGCCCTTTCGGGCTCATTTGGCCGTCCCCTATGACATGGATTTAGGGAGTGAGGTTGTCCAGTTTTCAGCAATCGACTCGGATTTTAATCAAAGCGCTGCTGACGTCGAGTATGTTTTGAATGGAGGAAATGCTTCTGATTTCTTTTGGATTCAGGCTGACAATGGAAAACTAATGTTGAATCAAAGCTTGAGTGAAAGAGTCAATGGATTTTTAACATTAATAGTTATGGCAAAGGATCAGGGATTTCCCCCACTCACATCACAGACAAGCATTACTTTTGAGATTACAGAGACAAACCAATTTACCCCAAACTTTAGGGAGCCAGATACAGTTTTTTCTGTGCCGGAGGACTTGCCAATAGGTTCACTTATTGGAAGAATTCAAGCAGAAGATGAAGATTATGGTGCCAATGGCGTCCTAACATATTACATGAAAACAGAAAATAAGAACTTACCCTTCTCCGTAGGGGAGGATTCTGGGTTGCTCACACTAATAGGAGAACTTGACTTTGAAAAAGAACACACATATCATCTTGAAGTCAGTGCTATGGATGCAGGTTGGCTACCTAAAATAGCAACATTAAATATCACAATCAGTGTTATGGATGTGAATGACAATATACCCATCTTTCCAGCTTTGGATTACATCGCTTCAGTGCCAGAAAACTCCAGAATTGGAACAACTGTCCTCCAAGTGAATGCCACTGATGCAGATTATGGAGAAAATGCATATATAACCTACTCATTCATGGCAGGCGATGTGGCAAAGTTTGCAATTGACCCAATAAATGGCACAATCACCACTATGGATGTTTTTGATTTTGAACAAGAGAAGAAGACCTTTGATATAACAATCAAAGCATCGAACATCGGGATTAACCCTATATATTCTTTGGCGAATGTAATTATCCAAATCTTAGGTGTCAATGAGTTCATCCCTACTTTCAAGACGAAAGATTATAATTTTTCAGTATTCGCAAACGTGCCTATTGGCACTAGAATTGGAAAAGTAACAGCTACAGATTTCGACCATGGCAAAGACGGACAGGTGTTTTATTTACTATTCGGCCCAAACAAAAACATATTCTATGAAATCGATGGAGATTCTGGAGAAATATACACAACTCGCAGTTTGAGAAATAAAGGTAATAGTCATACCGTTTTAAAAAGTCTGGTGAAAAACCGGGGTGTTATCACGGGTAACAATGTAGATGAGGCCTCTGTTCAGATCCTAGTTATCGAGACAAACGATGCCCCAAAGTTCGCCTCAGATCTCTATTTAACTAATCTGAGTGAAGACACTATGGTGGGTGCCTCTGTAACCACTGTGAATGCCTTGGACCAGGACACCATCATGGACTGGAATCAGTTCACCTTCACTATAGCCAGTGGAAACACCAACTCCTCTTTTGCTATTGATCCATTTACTGGGACAATCTCAGTAAACTCTCCACTAGACAGGGAGCTGTGTCCTCTTTACAATCTGACCGTTACAGCCACCGATAACGGCTCTCCGCCTGCCACTGGGACCACCAACGTAGTGGTGACAATCGGGGATGTTAACGACAACGCTCCCAGGCTGATGGTGGCTGAGGCTAATGTGAAGGAAAACCAGCCTCAAGGTACCATCGTGGCCAAGTTGAATGCATCCGATTCTGATTCGCCTCCAAACCAGGGCCCTTTTACTTACTGGCTTGTGACGCCTACACTGGAGAATACTTTTTCATTGACAGCGGATGGCATTTTGTTCACAACAAGGGCTCTTGATCGGGAGAAAAAAGTTTCATATGAAGTCCTCATTGCTGTTAGGGACGCAGGGATCCCTCCGTTATCTTCGACGACAACGTTCCACATAAGCGTTCTGGATGAAAACGATAACCCTCCAGCTCAGAGAGACATCTACATTGAGGTGAAATACTACGGCAACTCTTTTCAGGGAGGCATGCTCGGTAATGTCCGTCCCAAAGATCAGGACGAATCTGACACGTTTAACTGCAGCATCGTGAATGGGAATTTGAACATGTTCACGATTCCTTACAACACATGTGAGTTGTGGTCCTTTCCTTTTCAAGGTGAGGCTAAATACAACATCACGATTGAAGCAACAGACCAGCTTCATCTCCCAGTCAACAACAGTGTCCATGTAAATTACAAGGGCTTCACCAATGCTTCTATGGACAGCTGTATTCTCTTCTATGTGTCGTCTTCCACCGTGGAAGAATTCTTATCTCACAAGTATCTGCGGTTCACGAAAGCACTGGATAGTCTTTTTAACTTGCAGGCCTCTAAAACTCACGTCTTTGGAATGAAAGTTATTGGCACTGAAATACTTTTGCTGGCTGCTGTCAAAAGATACAACGGACAGTATCTCAGCAAGGAGGTCGCCACCGATATCTCTGCAGTCCACAAGAAATCACTTGAGATTCAAAGCAATGTGACAATATCTCGCATCACCAGCGACCCGTGCTTTGTTAGTCCTTGTCAAAACGGGGGAACGTGCAATAAAAATATTTACATTGGCCAGGAAGTCGCCGTTCTGGAAAGCTCTGCGGTCATCTTCGTGTCACCGAACGTGGAGATTTTCAATTGCTCCTGCTCTGCCGGTTTTACCGGAAGACTATGTGAAGCGGACGTCGATGAATGTGAATGGAATCCATGTGAAAACATGGGCAGATGTGTCAATAATCCCGGAGGATTTTTTTGCCAATGCCAGGGAGGCTTCTCCGGCCCTTTCTGCTCTGCTGAAGTAGTTGAATGCCTTCAGGTGAAATGCCAAAATGGAGGGACTTGTGTGCACCTGCCAGAAGGTTTTCAGTGTCATTGTGGGCCTGGATATAAAGGTTAGATCTTGACATATTCAACAATCTTATTATCATGCATTAAAACGTAACAGGAATCATCATTCCGAATGTTATACTGTACTTTTAGGGAAATTGTGTGAGCAGTTGATAGACCACTGTACACCATCCCCCTGTGTCCATGGAAGATGCATTAATTCTTTAACAGGATTCTCTTGTCATTGTCCTTTTGGTAAGAATAATTACTTTAGATCAGTGGTTTTCAACCATTTTGATACCAGGGCCCACTATTTATTCAGACATTGATCCATGGACCACCAATTGAGGACATTTTAGCCCCACAGTGTGAAAACTAAAGATTTCTTCAAATTCCAGGCTGGATTTGGGAAACAAAACAGGCAAAAATATAAAAATGACCAATAATGTTCTACATTCCCTAATTATGTTGGACTTGTGATGCTAATTCATACGAAGAATATTTTAAGTATAAACATGTTTACGCTCTCAAAGAGTTACACCCATTTACCTGTCCATTTAACTGTCCATCATTTAGCTAGGGACCACCTGGAATCCTCTCAAGGACCACTGGTTGAAAACCACTGCTTTAGATTTATAATTTTAATCAAGTTAATGGTAATTCCTGCTTGTTCAATGTATTTAAAGTCCTGCTTGGTTCATCTTTAGGACTTAGCGGCATCCACTGTGAGGAGCACAGTTATGGCTTTGAGGAGTTGTCCTTTATGGAGTTCCCTCCACTGGATCCTACAAGCAACGTCATCTCTATGGAGCTCGCAACGGTGCAGCAAAACGGCCTGCTCCTCTACAACCCAGGAGCGGTATCCAGCCAGGAATTCTTTGCGATAGAAATACGGGAGGGAAAAGCGGTCGTTTCGTATGACCTGGGCTCAGGACCCGTCAGGCTGGACACAGAAAAGCAAGTGGCAGATGGCCATTTTCATAGCATCACTGCCAGAAGGATTGGCAATGTGAGTCCTTAAAACACACACACACACATTCATACACACACACACACACACACACACACACACACACACACACACACACACACACACACACACACACACACACACACACACACCTGCATTTGCATGTGTAGTATTACGCGGAAGCGGGGGTCGAACCCGGGACTTCCACTCGCCAGTCCAACGCACAACAAGTCGCGCCAATAAGGCTGAGCCCGATTGGCGGGGTTGTTGTCGCTGGCTCATGGCTGGGTGCTACATTCACCCCCTTGATCTTTTGGAGCGCGTCCTCGCGCTTCACACTTCACACCACGGACCCCCGTACGTGATGTCCCTCATGTGGACCCGCAAGGACGTATACGGGTATATTGGGAATAACACCCGCACTCCAAATCCTGCCGACTACGCCAGATTGTAGTATTACGCGGAAGCGGGGATCGAACCCGGGACTAGTGCAATAAGTAGCCTACCCTGACTAGTGTTTTATCCTGTCTGTATTCTCACCTATTTTATCAGTGTTGAAAGTAGATTTATATAAAGATGTTGTTTTAGATTATTGTAAATATGTATTATTAAACTACCAGTTAACTGAATATTAAATTAAATAAAATAGATCTGTATTTCCATACTTACGTCTCTGCCTGCCTAATTATAGTAAACGAACTTGTGTTGAGGATTCACTCATGTGTTCTGGGTGCTCAGTGTATCACAGTGATTATTTCCTGGGGCGAAATTCCCTAGGTGGCGTAGTCGGACCAAATTACACCACCCTGCCACACATGCTTTTGTATGCGTACACAGACACGCATGCATGCGCACATGCAGTACATGCATGTGTGCATGCATACGCACGTGAAAATGGCATCTTTTCTCTTTGTTTGTTTCCTATTCAACAGATTGGCTCTCTACTTGTGGACAATTGTGCAGATGTGGACAATAACAACTTTTGTTTCTCTCACAGTGACGGAATTAACTCAAAAAGGTACAATAATGACTAGCTATTAATGTTGTATTTTTCCACATGGGCTTTGGCATTGTTCACAATAATATTATTGCTTCTCTTTTCCTGGCTGTCATTTCATTTAGGAGATTAGATGTCGGCAGCACCAATATGACATTCGGAGGAATAAGGTCGATCGAATCGATATTGCTGCATCCAGCTCAGATAAAAACCCATGACTTTGTTGGATGTGTCAGAAATATAAATGTGAATGGTGTGATCTTGAGGCCTTCCATGGCCTTGGCAACATTCAACATCTTTGAGAGGTACGGTACAGTGGACCTGCCGAATTCCAAATACAGTGTTGGGACATGTGCATTACTTTCAGTATTACTTTCTGTTAATATGTCTCGTTGCAAGCGTTCTTGTGAAATTATCTTGACAACTGCATGTTATATAATGACTTATTTTCTATAATTTGTCATAAAATTATTTACTGGCTTCCATGAATTCAAGGAATAAATTTAACTCCAGTGTTAGCTGTCCATAGCTGAGTAGAATGATGTAGGACTTTTTTTTTTTTTAAGTAATATGTAATAGTAATATTTATATATTACACTTGCTCAGACAGTAATATTGTAATATAATATATATGAAGGTAATAATTAATAAGTAAGTATAACAAGTATAAGTATTAACAAGGTAAAGTAATATTCCCTACACTGTCCAGATATATACCATTATATGACATTTTGTGTATGTACACTGTATTCGCTCTGTTTTTCCCACAGATGCTCTCGTGCTGCAGTCCCACCCTGTCACAGCAATCCATGTAAGAACGGCGGTGTTTGCCATGACCTTTGGTCTCACTATGTTTGTAACTGCACCAGTCGGTACAGTGGTAGCGACTGTGACACAGGTAACATAAAGTCATCATTCAGGTTGGTTGATTCATATAGATCAGGGGTGCCCACACTTTTTTGTCTTGAGCTACTTTCAAAATGACCGGCTCAACAAGATCTACACATCAACAATGTGATTATTTCATTACTGAAAATCCTTTTCAAGGCCCCTATGAAAGTTTGAGCTTTGAAATAGTGGTGATGGTGTTACTTACTGTTATAGTGTTTAAGAATAATGCTCTTATAATGAAAAATGGAGGGGGAGAATTGGAAGGTTTTCTTGTATATGCTACTACTGACGTGTGAAAACAGCTTTTGGGTTTTGAGTTGACAGTTTGTGATGTTGAGTTCAGTCTCTCGTACCCAAAGCTGATAACTTTCACGTTTTTGTCCACAATTGGGAAAGAGAACTGGCCAAACGTGGTCAAAATAAAAAATATTCTCCATTTTGTTTAAATATAATTTAACTCTTGAGAGCGGTAAAATGAAATCAAATGGATCCGTAAGGGTCCATTTGGTTTCATTTTAACGCTCTCAAGAGTTACAGATCTATACATTTTAGGGGAGTGTCATGTGATCTACCTGCACAGCCTGTGTGATCTACTGGTAGATCATGATCTACCTTTTGGGCACCCCTGATATAGATCCTCCCTATGAATATGGTTTAACAATTCAAAATATCAATGTTTGTTTTTAAACAGAAATCCCAGAGGAGCCTGCGTTGCGACTCAGTGGGAACGGTAACATCCAGTATGTCATCAAGGAGAGATTCAAGAGAGACTACCTGATGAAAGACGGAATTAGTAAAGATTCAAATGCCAGATATGTAATAGACATCGACGTCATGTTCAAGACACGCAATAACGGAGTGCTCTTGTTTATTGACAGACGCAAAGGATATTCCGTAATTTGGGTGAGCAGCATGCACACTGAAACATCTTGTGTCAGCTTATTAATCTCAATCTCATTTCTGGTTGTGGTTCTGAAACTATCTATCCTTTCTCACACCTTCTAGATAAAGGATGGAAAACCAATGTACGTGTCCAAAGACACAGCATCAAGACACGCGTCACAGTTGACTGTGAACGCGCCAGTGGCAGATGGTCTCTGGCACCTGATCTCTCTGGTCAATAATGGACAGCACACTCTTATGCTTCTGGACGGACAACAAGTCATGAACACCACAAACGGAACTCGAGATTTTACACCTGTCCATGTGGATAAGATTGTTCTTGGGGGAGGCCCACCGGAGGTGTCAAAGCTGCAACATACAGGTATGATACCATGGATTATTTGACCATCATTCCTTACACTGGATGAGAAAGAGCAGACAATATGTCACAAAAATGTATATTTACGGCAGTAAAATGGCAGTGCTGTTCATCAGAAGCATTACCACACCAGTGTTGTAGAACACAAAACAGTTGTACAACAGTTATACAAAAGACCTGCGCAGTGACGCCATTGCCCCGGTTCCAAAAGTGTTTTCCCCATTAATTTTTCTCATAGACTTTTCGAAAATAATTTATATAAGGAGGATTACAACAAAGCCATCGTGACAAATCATGACGACACACAATCTTTTGAGACGATCACATCATTTCTAAGATGAAAAACCAAACAAACAAACAAACAAGTGTTGTATCCTGCCATTTTCTACTTCTTGCTAATTAGATATATGATGATATTGTGTGTGTCATGATTTGTCACAACCCGAGTTGGCTTTGTCCGCGTTGTAATCGTCTTTATATAAATTATTTTCGAAAAGTCTATGAGAAAAATGAATGGGAAAAACACTGCTGGAACCAGGGCAGTGACATCACTGCACAGGTCTATATAGCCTATCTATCTGCATGCCACATATCTAGGCTCTGGCTTGACGGCATGCCGCATATTCGAGTCCCGTTCACAAAGACTTTTGCTGCATTTCTCTCACTTTCTATCTCCCTCTTTCCTGTCCATCTTTACTGTAACTATCAATAAAGGCACAAGAGCAAAAAAAAAACAAATGTTAAAAAAATGCTGACTAACAGGAGGCTTAACAAGTCTATGGCTTTTTTATGTTTCTTATTCATGTGCTGCCTTCACCCGTGACAAGTGGCAAGTGGCAGTCAACACAGTCAACATGTCTAGTCTAATGAATAGTTGAATGTTAATGCATTACGTGGTTTTCATTCCGACAGGGCTCTCTGGGTGTGTGGCCTATATCAAGATGACAGGTTATACTCTGCCTGTCAGTGGATACAGTGAAGTGGTGGAGGTACGGCCCAGCTCGGCTCTGGTCGAGTCAAGCTGTGGCCCTGCGGGGTTCTGCATCCCATCGCCTTGTTCTGCAGACAAAACAAAAACAACAACCGCGATGCCTTGCCTCTCGTCACATTGTCAAAATGAACGGAGATGTGAACCTGACTTTCTGAACGGTTCCTCCTGCATCTGTGTACACAATTTCACTGACCAGGCATGCGACATATGTGGTTCCATGACAGAACCCCACGGTGGATGCAGTGATCCACATCCACGGGACGGCGGCCTACCTCTGTGGCTTATAGCCGTGATCGTTCCCGTTCCTACCGTTATGCTTTTGATAGCGCTGCTTATCGCCCTGAAGAAATGTAGTGCAAAGACTGATGCTGATAAGTGTCATCGCTCAACACAGAGAACACAACACGGGCAAGACAATGAAGCGTTTCACTTAGATGAAAACAGAATGACAGGGAACTTATACACAGAGGGAAACACGCCGCCTGACATTATTTGTCCCGAAAGACAGTTGTCAAACACGCAGTTTTACTACAGAACCGATGCATCCAGAGCTCAGCCCGTTGTCCAAAACAGTGAACTTGAATACTATGAAATCGGCAGCTTCTGTAGTGCGACTCATTCAGACCTCACCTCCCTGAGGCTCAGCTGGCAGGAGCAGGCACAGTACAGCGCAAACTGTGCAGAACCTGACGCTAAACTGTGTGGAGACGGACAGATGTTATTACTAGGAGATCCGAAGAGAGAGCCCTCGAGGCTAGACACGAAGAAATGGTCTCCTGTGAATCTCGACAGCCTTTCTCTTCCAAAAAGGCAGGCGTCGATGAAGTTAGAAACCGAAGTGTGGCGGGTTAAGGAGTCACAACGACCGCTGTCACATTTTACGAGAGAGTCCCCGACGCCAGAGCTCCTGCATGAGCCCGTCCAGGGCCTCTCCTTTGACGAGATCAGGCTTTTATACTCCCCGCTAGAACCAATTGACTCCTGCAAGTACCACTCAGGCCAAGCGTCGCCGAGGCCTTGGCCAGTGAATTCCATCACAGTGAGCGACCTCTCGTCTGACAGTGAAACAGACAGCACATTCACCAGCTCAGAGTGCGAACGCGGACGATTGTCGGTTAGCAGAGACAAGGGATTTAGTCATGAACGGTCGTCGCTGTCTGCGTTCAGCTACGGACGGAAGATCTTCTCTGTCCCTGAAGTTTTCAAAGACACCTGCCAGTACGCGGAAGCTCAGTACATGTCCTCTGGGGCAGTTGAGAGATGGGAAAAATTGTTGAATCTGCAGCTAAGATTTAGCACCTTCGCAGAAGTGTTTGAGGATATTGCTCGTCTGCCAATTGAAGCCAGTCATAAATGTGATATGCACAGTGACTTGGAAGAAATAATTTGCTAGTTGCTAGTTGGTGTCTTTGGCTCTTCTGTAGATTATAATGTATGGTAGAAAGGTCAGTACGCTATAGTTGCGCTGTAGCTGTGATTACTCCACTATGCACTAATGGCTAATCTTGACAGGTGTCATTTTTAAAGGAAATTACTGTATGTTTTAATTATAGTTAATTATAGTTCCATAAGTTCCATAAGTTAGGATTTTATGTGGGTAGGTAATAAACTGAATGTGTCAGTATTTGTGTTTAAGTTAATTAGCTTAGTAGTGTCTTGTGTCCTTTCGACCCCCCCACCCCATCCAGAGAGATGTACTATATGAGATGACTGTCTGTTTGTTCAATATATTTCTTCTGTGGTTACAGATAGATTACTGTAATAACTGACTAAGTATTCATTGGTCATTCAGTCTGCAACTGTACACAAAACAAAAAAATATCCACACTATATATATAAAGTATGTTCGACCACTTTGCACTATATCTTTTGCAGGGATATCAATTCTGAATATTTGGCTAAATTAATATATTCCTTCGAAGCGCAGGTAGCCTACCCATAGGCTTCCATTACTAGGATATCTACTCCATGGGCCATGCAGCCTGATTTTCACATACATGAACACACATACATGTATTGGTTTAGTACTAGTCTACTAGTCTTTCATTCATTCATAGGCTGGCGTAATGATTTGGCTCCGCCTAGTGGACAATTGTTACATTACATTACAGGCAAATAATTCTGGGAGGGAGATTCATGGGCTACGAGGCAGAACTGTATTAAGAGGTGATTCGAAAAGTGTATGTTTTACTTTCCAATTAAACATTCTGTGTCATATCATTATGACTCGTGCTTGTTGTTCCTGCTTAATTGTAAAGTACATTGTAGTGTTATTATTATAACTGCTTTGTAAATATTAGTTTTTTGGAATTAAAGATAATGGAACAGGACACACCTGAAAACAACTGGATTTATCCATCGTGAGATTATATTTGCAATAGATGATTGAGTTAATCGCAGCTGAGAGAAGACTATAACATTATCACAATAATTCTGAGGTCTGCATTTGGAAAATGAAATCCCACAAAATCTGTGCTGCATAAACAAAACATTGTAGTAGATAATAAAGACTTGAATATAAAGTACAGTTGACCAATATAACAATATTGCCTGTTTGAGCTGGAATTTTTCAGAACAGAAAAGATGGTAGCAGAATATGAAATTATTCAACAGTATTAAGATGTTGATAATCATTTTGTATTCATCCTTAGGGCCCGGTCTGTCATATTTTGACAGTAACTGTCTATCATAATTTGCACCCCCCCCCCAAGTCCCTGCCTAGTTATTGAACAGTATTAGTATATTCATACTAATTTTGTATTCATCTTTTTGTGCCCCAAATCACACCTTGGAAATCATAAAGTGTCTATTTCAAACACAATGTGTGTTTTGACAGGGGAGGGGGGTATATCTTGACAGCAGAAACTACCGTCATGTAATTTGCACCCCCTATCTAATTATTGGACGAATTAGGATGTTGTTAATTCAATTAAATATGTTCCACTAAATATGGAAAAGAATATTATTGAGACCGGACAAATGTCAAAGTTGTAAGTCCTAACTAGAAGACACATAGGCCTATACAGTCATTGCTTTAATTTCCATGCGGTCCTTATAGTGGATTTCCACCCATTTTCAACATTTTTGTCCAAATGGAACCAAATGGACCCTACAGCCAATTGGTTCCATTTGTACAGTCTCAGGAAAAAAAGACCCTAAAAAGGAACATCATTAACATGGTGAAACACAAACTGAAGATGTCACCAAGTTGTGTTTCATGTTTGTTTTTGTTTTTCCCCTCAGACCTCCATTTCTAGGAAACACAGAATGGGGGAAACTTTTTTTTTTTATCATTTCCACACAACATCTCTAAGGTATATTAATAACATGGTAAAATGGGTGAAATTCCCCTTTAACAGTATGAGCTGTTGCAATACATTTTGCTCCCTGGCGTCAACCCCTTTGAGGTTCATTGGAACCTTTCTAAACAAGGGAGTCATTAACCTAATGAGCAAAGAAAAAATACACGTATAAACATTTCCATACAAGCTTTCTTTAATACCAAGGTTAAAGTTTATTACCCTGACTGACATGTGCATGTTTATTTTAACCACCCATATAAAAAAAAAAAAAAAAAAAAAAAAAAACGTTATATGTGAACTCTTGAAAGTGGCTCCTTTCATACAAGTCACTTTACAAAAGAATTCTATGGATCTTATTTCTGTTTTGTATGTCATATATCATTCTTATAAATTACAAAGCTTTCACTTTACAAGAAAACACTATCGATCTTACACTGTATATATTTTTGAATGTCATATATGTTCTTATAAATCACAAATTTATATATGTTTCACTTTACAAAAAAATACTATGGATCTTATATTAACTTAAAGTTTTTTCCATAGGCTATGGGCAATCAGTGGCTAAAACAACTCAGGGAACTCAGACTAATCAAAGGCAGCTCTAAAAGGGAAACAACTATGGTCACACTGGCAAGTAGAGTGTGGAGTCTGCTAGGAAATTTATTATTGTGCTACAAGTAGAGGTGCCAATATATCGCAATTTTCAATGCCATGATATCAATATCTTATGGTGCAATCAGCAGTTTAAAAGATAACAAAGCATGTGGTATGGACCAAATATCAGCTGAGCATTTGAATTTTGCAGGCAGAAAACTCTGCCCCTTACTGTCTATGTGCTTTACTGGTTTTTTAATACATGGTATCTTACCAAGCTCTATTTTATCAGTGTTATTAGTGCCTGTTGTCAAAGATAAGTCTGGCAAGCTGAATAGTTCTGATAATTATCGGCCAATAGCCCTGGCCAGTATCCTATCTAAGGTACTGGAGAGGACTATACTGAATAGAATAGAGAAGTTTGTCCTGACATCTGACAACCAGTTCGGTTTTAAACCCAAGCATGGTACAGATATGTGTATTTTTGCACTAAAAGAAATTTTAGACTTATATAATGGTCATAACTCTACTATTTTTACTTGTTTTATTGATTTATCTAAAGCCTTTGATCGTGTCAATCATGAAAAACTGTTCATTAAGTTACAGAACAGAGGTGTACCGTCTTTTTTAATAAGAATATTAGCGTTTTGGTACGCACGTCAAACAATGTGCGTTAGATGGGGAAACTGTGTCTCGTCCCATTTCACAGTAAAAAATGGCGTGAGACAGGGGAGCATTTTATCCCCCCTGCTTTTTAATTTATACATGGATGACCTCTCTAAACAGTTGAACAGCTGTAATACAGGGTGTCGGGTTGGCAACACAGTCATCAACCACCTGATGTATGCGGATGACCTGGTCATCCTGTGCCCGTATAGCGCTGGCCTTCAGCAACTACTGAGGGTCTGCTCTCAATATGGCCCAGAAAATGATTTAATATATAATGCTAAAAAGAGCAATATTATGATTGTAAGATCAAAGGAAGATGGTAAACTATCTTTCCCAGTCTTTTTTCTGTCAGGTACGGCCCTTGAGGTCCGTGATGAGGTCAAGTACTTAGGCCATTATCTAACAAATGACCTATCAGACGATAAGGACATTTACCGGCAACGAAGAATGCTATATGCACAAGCAAACATGATTGTACGTAAGTTCAGTATGTGTTCAGCCCAGGTGAAGGCCACTTTGTTCAAAACCTTTTGTACACCAATGTATACTGCCCATCTGTGGAGATGCTACAAAAAGAGCAGTATGCAGAAACTCAATGTGGCTTATAATGATGCTATGAGACTGCTGCTTAAAGTGCCACGCTGCAGCAGTGCAAGTGAAATGTTTGTTTGTATTGGTGTACCCACCTGCTCTGCTGTGCTGAGGAACCTCATGTACAGATGTATGTGTAGGTTGTCAGATTCTGACAACAGCATTGTTTTAACACTGACAAACCCAGTATTGAGCTCAGTCAGATTTGTTTCCAAACTGTGGAACCATTGGCGTGTTAGCCTGTACAGTTGGATTTTATGATTTTATGTAGACATTGTCTGCCTCTGTCTGTACTTGTGTTTGTCTGTCTTTTTTACTGTCTATGGACCATGCGTCTGTAATAAAGTTTGATTGATTGATTGATATCAATATCGAATCACCAGGTTGTTATTAAGATTATGTAGACCTATTCATTAATTTGTTGGAATTGATGGTTGGAATGGTTGGAATTCCCCTTGTTCTAGTATAATAAAAGCACAGTCATTTGTGGGGGGAAATGTGATATATCAATATGTCAAATCGAATCGCAGCATAACTAAGAATCGCAATATAAATCGATTCAGAACCCTAATTATCAATATTGCATCGTATCGTTAGGTAAGTGAATCGTCACACCCCTAGCCACAAGTAGCACCAGAGCGAGTAAATTTTGCTCTAGCCGCAGTGCAACTCTGGGAGGCACTCGTTTGTATTAACGGGTCAGGCTGGTACCTCCTGCATTATGTGCAAATTCTAAACAGGTGGTACACATGTGGTTCAGTGACTAATGATGAGCACTTGCCCACTCCAGTAGCCTACTTAGAAAAAGAATCACCTACAGAGAATTTATTGATAAACATGATAAACATTGATAAACATTTTATCAAACAAATGCTTTGCTGATGGAAAGAGGATAATTCAACCTTTCCATACAGCTGCAATGTTGGTGAGTTTAAATTTGCAGATGAAAATTCTTGTTATGGGGGAGTCCATGGACCGAATTGTAACTCTAGATTCAGCCAAATTATGAAAGAATCTAGAGTTGCATTGCGGCTAATGGAACCCTGTGGACACAGACAGCTCTTTTCATTATCATTATTGATTTATTGCTCCATCGTAGTGCCTCTGCAATAACCTTTGTTTTATTATGTTCCCATGTAAAGCAGTAGGCCTACTAGTATTCATATCAGTGGTGGTTCTAAAGATAATTGCTGCATCTTGAAAACTAATCGTTACCCCCGACTCTGACACACACACATCACATTACATTGTTAGCCTATATTACCCAAACCATTTAGGAGTATACATCAAATTAAGTGCAATGGGTTGTCATTTGTGCATTTTATGTTTGTCACAGATCGTTTGCCTCTAACATTCTCCAACAAACAGACTAGACTAGGCAGATGTCACAAAAGGATTTTAAGTGGCACACTATGCCAGATGTCACCTTAATGCAGTGATAATCCCTTACAGTGGCATAATGGTCATAATGATGTATTTAATATTTATTTTCTTGCAGTTATCCTAGATCATGTAAGGGAGTCTACTGGAGTTTGAAAGTAAAGGGTAAATGGTGCATTTATATAGCGCCTTTTTCCAAGGCGCTTTACATAGCTTGTGCATCACACACACATTCATACACTGATGGCAGTGGAAACCATGCAAGGAACCTACTAGCACATCAGAAGCAATTAGGGGTTCAGTGTCATGCTCAAGGACACTTCGACACTAACTCTGCGAGAGCCCGTGATCGAACCGGCAACCTTTGTGGTTACCATCCAGTGACTCTACCCCTGAGCCACTGCCGCCGTAATTTATAAGACTGAACTTGCCGCAAACTGCAAATGTTTACCACCAAAATCACAATGTATTGCGCATTCTCTGCTGATGTATAGTAGCCTGTCATGGCCATTTATTCATTTATTTATTCAGTTTATTTTTTGCTGTGGCAAATTTATCTGGCTACTGCTAATGAGAATAAGACAGCTATTATAGACATGAGTCTATGATCGCTACAGAGCAGAGACCTAACATTCAGTCTGGGCAAATTTGAATGGATGTAATATAAATTCATTATGGTTGGGTGATGAGTTGGATCTACTTTATAGCTACTCTGATCAATCAGTTGTAAACACAGGGACTCCGAATCCACCATCCAAAACGACAGGTGATATGACGTACTGGTTTGAAGCAGCATGCAAGCAGAATGCAAGCAGAATGAAGAAGAATGATGATGATGGAAGGTCTGTGTGATTGGATGAGTGAATCATGTGAAACAAATCGAGAACAAACATTTCCTGACTGAACCTTTTCTGCATGGTGCTCATTCGTGTATCACTTGCACTCCAGTATTTCTGGACATTTCAGTAACAATGGAAAAAACTACCCCTAACTGTTAGAAACGCCAGACAGTAGGCTACCAGTATCTATTGTAAGGGTAGGTAGCCATATACCAGCCTGTGTCAAGGGAGAGAGAGGGGAGGGACAGAGAAAGACCACCAGGGAGGGAGACTGTGTCTCAGTTCAAGTGGGTGATGATATTATCACATGAAAAGGTGAAATTACATACAAGTATCCAGGATCCATCCTGGTAGAAAATCTTTCCAGTGATAATGGCCAACAACGTAATCAGGAAGGTCAACCCAAGATGAACATTAGACCTGCATCTCCACAATGGTCAACAAAAACACATTAAAGACCCTAACCGGAGCCCTTTCTTTGACTACGTTTCTTCTGACTATGCCTGCGCCTCTTTGTACCACGGAATCTCTAAGGCCCATTCTGAACCTTATAGACTGCTGCAACTTCAATCTTGCTGCTGTTGATTAAGTTTGAACACTGGTTACAAAATTGTCAGACCAGAACATTTTGACACCAATACTTTTTTATTGTCTTTTATCGTGGGAGGAAAAGAAGACCTCTGAGATGCTCAGATAAAAGCTATACCAGTGCTTGCACAATCTGTGTTTTGCTTGTTCTTTGAGTCTGGCTAATTTCTCAGTGTTTTCATAAAACAAACTTAATATGGAGTTTTTAAGCTGTTCTAAGCATTACAGTGAGCAAAGACCTCTTAAAACAAACAGCAACACAACAAACAACTGAAATGAATAAGAATAACAATAACACATGAAAATATAACATGACAACAGACCTTAACAGTACAGTTCATAGGATAATCTGATTATTTAACACCGAGACGCTAAAGTGCTAAAGAGACGAAAGCTATCGCATTTTTTAACAATTCACTTTAACTCATCCCAGCCTATGTCTGAAGTAATTCAGACGTATATTGCTATAAAGTACCGCTAAGTAATCAATATCAGAATTCATCATGAAAGAGCTCAAACAGAAACAAAATAGGGTGGTGAAGAAAATAAGAGGGAAAAATAATCTTGTGTATCAGCTTGTTCATAATTTCTAATGACAAATGATGACAATGTACATGAATTTTATTTGCGGTATCACAATTAACCTAAAAAAGTGAATAATACAAGACAAAATATGTACAAGTATTTCTACATATATACAGCCACTAAAGCCGAGGTCTATAGCTGTTCCTTCGGGCAGTGTAAAATTCAACAATATGAATATGATCAATATGCACTAAAGATGAAATATGGTTTTGCTAAAAAAGTGGATTATTTTATTTCTAATATCTTTTGTTTTCAGACCATAAATGATTGGATTCAATGTTGGAGGGAAAATTAACGTCGAGACCCCTATGAACCTCCTCAGATGTGGTGAAATATTCTTCAGTCTGTATGATATAATTGTAAACAGGCCCAAACACTCCAAGAGAAGGAAGACAATTAGATGTGTCGCACATGTCTGCAGCGCTTTGGCCCTTGTATCAGACCGTTTGCTTCTAAAACAGGCAATAAGGATCTGGAGATATGTATATATAATTGTCGCGTTGCTTATCACCTGTGTAACAGCAACTGTAAAAAGGCCATAAATGTTATTGATGGTCGTGTTTGCACACACAAGAGTCAACAAGGACGGGTTGTCACAGTAAACGTGTGTCATCACAGATCTACAGCGAGGCAATCGCAACAGAAGGATGAAGAGCACGCCCATCAAAAGCAAATTTACTAACCATACTATGGTGATTATTTTCATTATGTGGGAGTTTGTCATGATAGTGGTGTATTTCAGTGGCAAACATATGGCAATATATCTGTCATAGGCCATAGCAGTCAAAATGAACACCGCACCTAGCCCATAAATGTGAATGAAGAAAGCTTGGGACACACAGGCAGAGAAATGCATGGTTTTGGTGTCCAGCAGTATTTCTTTGAGGACCTGAGGAAAGAGGGCTGTCGAGCCGATGAGGTCATTGATGGGAAGATTCAGCAATAAGAGATACATGGGCTGGTGAAGGCTCTTGTTAAGGACAATGGTTAGGATTAGAACAAGATTACAGAAAAGTATAACCATATAACTTAGAGTTGCAAAAATAAATGTAGGAAATACACTTTCAGGAGATAAATTAAAGCCTTGCAGTGTCAAAGAAGTCGATGTGTTGTAGTAGTTCGCCATTATTCCAGCCTAAAAACAAAGCGTAAAAGCATATTATCACAATGTGTTATCACAATTCTATCACAATCACACAGAGTGACTGACACAGTGACAGTTCAATATAAAACATCATATGATGATTACATTGAAAACTCTGTGCATAATTCTATTATTTCAAGATGTGAATAAAAACTCACCAAATTACTTCAAAGTAAGTCGAGATGCCTTCACTTCTTATTGATATCACCATTTACAATATTATTTTTTCAATGTACTTTGACATGTCAGTATGAATTCATGAATCTAACAGTGCTGCACCAAAACCTCATGTCTGTAGTCTTGCTCCTCCAGCTGCTACTGTATGTAGTCTGTACTTGGAGGCTTTATACTACACAAAGCTCTCTTGGGCACAATAAGGTCGAGATCCCACATGGATATCGAGATCATTGTCTAAAGAATATCAATCATGATTGTCTCCATGGTTTGAAAAATATAAGGTCGTAACTAACCCACTTGCACTATTTAAATGGTGCAAAACAAACATTTTAGTGTACATATAGCTTATTAAGTCACGTATGGGTATTAAACCGCCAACACTTTATATCCATTTAGAATTTCGCAGAACGTTGTTGTTGCTGTGGGGAGAACTCACTACATACAATAGGAATCCGCAATATAATCTAAATATTATCTTCTATTATCTATTATCTATCTGAACTACTCAACTGAGTGCTTGCTTTTCCTCTCTTCAAGTTAAACCTGCATGGTTCTAGCCGTTACAGTAATGTGGGTTTCGCTTGAGCGACGGGATGCATTCCAGTCTGTGTTTGTTTGTTTAGCATGATATATTGAGGCAATGCAGAACTGGGCAGACTTTCATAAGTGGGATAATAATGCAAAGATATGTTCTGGCTCAACACATGCAAGGCAACAATTTTGAACGATAAAAAAAGGAAAAAACTAATATCTGGGTCCTATCCATTAACAATGAATTCATTAATACAAAGGAAAAGGATATGGCAACACACTGCTCATGTAGGATATATTGTAATTGTAGGAAAGGATTAAAAACAGCTCTAGCCTTGATTGCATTTCCATTTAGTCTTTATCTTTAAGTTAATTCAAGTAGGCTATAATTTGTTTTAGACACACAAATGTAGGCTATAATTCATAATCAGACATTTATTACTGTTCTCTTCTTTGATGGATTACTGTTCTCTTCTTTCTCTTCGCATGTAAACAAAAACATGTGAGGTGTGTATGTCACATCAAAAGCGGTGACCTATAGGCTATAGAAACCTGCACCTGGCTTATGCCCCGGCTACACAACTCCGGATCTTTTGTCAAACGCAGAAATATTCCTGCGTTTGGGCCTTTCTACTACACGCAAACGGCGTTTCACGTCACTCAAACGGAGTTTTCTGCAAACGGATAAATAAGTGAAGATATTCGAAAATATCCTTTTTTTCCATATGGGTGAAGTTACTTGCTATCATTGTCATGTCGCCAAAGACTGAAGAATGTTGTTAGTAGGCCTACAAGCTGTGTGAAATAGCATGGAGAGCTGGTGCCGTGTAGGGGAACTCCACCCATTTTCAACATTTGTCATGTCATATGTCATTAATATACCTTAGAGATGTTAGTGTGAACGTGATAAAAAAAAAAAAGGTTCCCCCAATTCTGTATTTCCTGAGAGGGTACAAATGGAACCAAATGGACCCTAGCGGGTCCATTTGGTTCACATTTGTATCCTCTCAGGAAAATTTAGAAAATGAGTGGAATTCCCCTTTAAGTATTTTGAATATTTTTTTAATTCTTGCTCGCTGCCAGATGCAACCACACTGTGAGCACAAGCAACAACCTCCTTCAGCTCTGTGCATTATATTGTTTTCAGCATCAAAGCAGATTCCAGTGCCGTCCACAAGTCGTCGTCAATGACGAGTAACCTCAACTATCAGGGCTGGTCAAAAAATGTCGAGGGACTCCCAACGGGCGGTCCGAAATAAATTCCCAGGGGGTGCAAATTAAAATCGCGGAGCACCATGGGGGTCGCAAAAGGGATAGGTGTGGAGCAAACTGTTATGTGCATCACAATCTTTCACGCATGCACACATTTATATTACGATAGCAGGGCCAGGGTGGATACCAATATGTCATGTTAATGTATTCAGTAAACCATTGATCTTTGGACAAGTTGGATCTTGTGCCGTTCCGTTCACTAAACAACACTGTATGACATGGATCTTTAATAGATAAAATACCTATTCGGGGTTATAAAAGGACTGTATACTTCGATAGCTCAAAATATGGGGATGGAGAGGCATTATAAAGCCATACTATTCTTAAACCTTAAATACACACAAGTGTTCAAATGAAAACTTTACAGTTGAAACTTTAAGAATCAAACCTTAACTCAGGGGTGCCCAACCTTTTTCGACTTGAGAGCTACTGAAAATCCATTTCAAAGCCCCATAGAAAGTTTGAGCTTTGAAATATAGTGGTGTTGGTGTTACTTACTGTTATACTGCTTAAGAATAATGCACTTAAAATGAAAAATAGAGGGGGAGAATTGGAAGGTTTTCTTGTATATGCTACTACTGACGTTTGAAAACAGTATTTGGGGTTTGAGTTGACAGTTCATGATGTTAAGGTTAGTCTCTTGCACCCAAAACTAAGAACTTTCACGTTTTTGTCCACAATTGGGAAAAAGAAGAGGCAAAACGTTGGTCAAAATAACAATTGTTCTCCATTTTCTAATTGTGTGGACTCTTGAAATTACGTAATTCAGAAAAATATTAAATATAATTTAACTCTTGAGAGTGTAAAATGAAACCAAATGGACCCGTAAGGGTCCATTTGGTTTCATTTTAACGCTCTCAAGAGTTCTATACATTTTATACATCTACCTGCATGGCCTGTGTGATCTACTGGTAGATCGCGATCTACCTACCTTTTGGGCACCCCTGCCTTAACTCAAAGAAAATGTTACCTCATGGAACAAACCTTTTAGCAGGGGAACTTTAGAAAAACACTTTAACCAGAAAAATACTCAAACACTTAATACTTAAACAATTAATGAACCATGAGACAGCGACACAAAGAAAGTGATTCCAGTCGACAAGACAAATTTTGCAGAATAATAAAGTTGTATCCTGGGAGAGGAGTTTATTGGAAACCCACGAACAAGCCATCATAGCATCAACATCTCTCAATATGATGAACACAGTATATACAGTATTTGTACAATAGGCTGCCGTCACAGTTGTCAGTTGTCAGCTATACCCATGATAATATACAAAATGCACGTACCAACGATGATTCTGGAACAATCTGGTTAAAACCAGACTCATTAAGAACAACATGGAGGTTTCATGGTCAGATGACCATGACCCAGATGACCCAGGCTTTAACTTGTCTTTAACAAACATTCTGAAAATCACGATCACTTCTCTGGCGATAGAAATCTCATACAATGAGCAATGTTGTAGTGGGACTTTTAGAAGTGGGGGGGACGCCTCTTAAAGGGGAATTCCACCCATTTTTTTTTCTTTTTTTGAGAAAAAAAAATGTGAACCAAATGGACCCTAGCGGGTCCATTTGGTTCCATTTGTACGCTCTCAGAAAAAAGGAAACTCATTAACATGGTGAAACACATCTTGATGATGTCATCAAGATGTATTTCACCATGCAACATGATTTTTTTCACCTCCATTTCTAGGAAACACAGAATGGGGGAACGTTTTTTATCATGTCCACCCAACATCTCTAAGGTATATTAATGACATAGTAAATATTGAAAATAAGTGGAATTCCACTTTCAGACACGTGCATGCACACTTGCATGCAATCATGCTCAATACAGCATAATGAGAATGCTGTTTACAATGCCTAATTGTATCCACAAAAAGTAAATGACAAGACAAAAAAACATAGGTGTCCCCCCTCCACTACACCCCTGACAATGAGTGAACAGTAAAATCAACATGGTTACAGTATCACAAACGGGCCAACAGATAACGAAAAGACAATCAAGAACTTTCTGTGGCAAACCAATAATAATAATAATAATACAGAGACATGATGGCACCCTCACCCTCAAAACAACACATCTAAAAGGCTGTAGCGCAACGCAATTAAAATCCATAGTGACATATGTGAATCATTTCCGATAAACGCAGAAATCCCCAAAATACATCTAAAAATCTTTATTTTGTCTCCAGACCAGAACATTTTACTTTTGTTTTCTTTTATCATAGGGGGAAAAGATGCCCAGGTGAAAGTTACATGTGGATTGGTTTCTGTTTGCTTATTCTTTGAGATTTTGTCATCTTTTTCAGAGGAACAAGCTCAATGCAGTTTTATGCAGTTCAAGAATTGCAGTGGGAGAATACATCCTAAAGCAAACAACAAACAATTAACAAAATCAATAAGAATAATAACAAGAATATATGAAAATAAAATATGGCAACGGTGGCAACCGACCTTAAACATTTTCTAGTATAGTCCAATTATTTAACACTGAGGCCAAGCAGTAGACTAATTAAAGAGCACAGTGTGCAGCACTCCAGAACATGCACTTATTTCTAATTAGTTCATTATCATCACACACACGCGCAACCACACACACATACACACACACACATGCACGTGAGAATCCTGCATGAGATTTTTGAGCCAATATTGTGGGTCCGTTTTATGCTGACCCTGCCTACGAATGACAGTCAAGCAGTAACAAGCACTTTTTATACCCACAAAGTAAACAAAAATGGGTGATGCCATTGCCAGTGTATTTCAGTGCTTTAACTTTTCAGAGACTTTTTTTTAAAGCGAGGAAAAAATAAATTAGTGACAGGTATCAGCTTAATCAAAATTTCTAATGATAATTACAATATGCATACTTTACATGAATTTGATTTGCTGTATGTATCACATCTCAAGTCAACAGGTGTAAGCTCAAAATTGTCTATAAAGTGAACATTACGACAAGAACACAATATGTACACAATAAGTATTATATATACATTCAGTTTTCTGCCACTAACGCCCATAACTGTTCAGGCAGGCTAAAATTCAACAAAATGAATCTGCTCTATACACTAGGAATGGTTTTGCTAAAAAAGAGGATTATTTTATTTCTGATATCTTTTGTTTTCAGACCATAAATGATTGGATTCAATGTTGGAGGGAAAATTAACGTCGAGACCCCTATGAACCTCCTCAGAAGGGGCGAAATACCCCTCAGTCTGTACGATATAATTGTAAACAGGCCCAAACACTCCAAGAGAAGGAAGACAATTAGATGTGTCGCACATGTCTGCAGCGCTTTGGCCCTCGTATCAGACTGCTTGTTTCTGAAACATGCAATAAGGATCTGGAGATATGTATAGAGAATTATTCCATTGGCTATCACCTGTGTAACAGCAAGTAGAAAAAGGCCATAAATGTTATTGATGGCCGTGTTTGCACACACAAGAGTCAACAAGGACGGGTTGTCACAGTAAACGTGTGTCATCACAGATCTACAGCGAGGCAAACGCAACAGAAGGAAAAAGAGCACGCCCATCAAAAGCAAATTCAGAAGCCACACTATGGTGATTATTTTCATTATGTGAGAGTTTGTCATGATTGTGGTGTATTTCAGTGGCAAACATATGGCATTGTATCTGTCATAGGCCATAGCAGTCAAAATGAACACCGCACCTACGCCATAAATGTGAATGAAGAAAGCTTGGGACACACAGGCAGAGAAATGCATGGTTTTGGTGTCCAGCAGTATTTCTTTGATGAGCTGAGGAAAGAGGGCTGTCGAGCCGATGAGGTCATTGATGGGAAGATTCAGCAATAAGAGATACATGGGCTGGTGAAGGCTCTTGTTAAGGACAATGGTCAGGATTAGAACAAGATTACAGAAAAGTATAACCATGTAAGTTAGAGTTGCAAAAATAAATGCAGGAAATACACTTTCAGGGGAGAGATCGAAGCCCTGCAGTGTCAAAGAAGTCGATATGTTGTAGTAGTCCGCCATTGATCCTTAAACTTAAAGAAAATATACAGTATTTTATCACACTGTTAGCACATTTTTTGGAAATACATGTAGACTGGAGTGATGTATACAGTTAAATATAAACCTCATATGATTACCTTGATGAGAACCCATACAGTATAATGTCCACGCGCATAATTATTCCTGCAAGTAACAAGCTGAAAAAAACTAACAAAATGACACTTGACAACACTATCATTTCAATATACTTTGAGGTGGCAGTAGTTCCTAAATAATAATTTATTGAAATGGAAATGTCTGTAGACCTATTGTATTCTCTTCTAGCAGCTCTGTAGTCTGTCCTTACTAACTTAAGGGCTTTATAGGCTGTTAACTCAGACCTCCTTTGGGAACATGCAAGGTGTTGTGAAGTCAAGTGGACCCAGAGATAGTTGTCTAAAGAATATTAATGAAGTTTGTCACCATGGTTTGAAAAATATAAGGTAGTAATAAGCAGCCCACTGGTACTTTATTTGTTTATATGGAGCAAAACAACAAACATTTAGTGTACAATACATTAAGTGACATATGGGCAACCTTACAGTATCCGTATTGAAAGGAATGCACAGCTATTATCAAACTGCTTGTGTGCTTGTTTCCCATCTCTAGGATTTTGCTTTACTTTGGCCTACTTGCAATTGCATGTGCGCAACATGCAATTGAGTGCTGATCTGCTATATCTATTACTTTATTTACTCGTTTATTTATTTACTTATTTATCCATCCATCCATCCCACGATTTTGCAACTATTGTTCATCCAGTGTCAACTATCAATTATCAATTACTGTCTGTTTTTGTGAGGGTACTACTACCTACCCTAGGGGACTGGGTTGCAAAATTGATTATGCCATGAAAGAAATCTGAAACAAATAAAATAAAATAAAAAATAAATGAGCTTGGCCTCTGTGAATGTTTCCCCTCCCATGTGGCAGTATATTCCTTCCTCAGTAGTACAGGCATTATATGGAATAGAAGGGGTCATCCTGGGACTAATTGTGGACTTACTGTAAATGCCATTTTCAAACCTTTCCCCTCAGACAATTCCAGGCAACTTTTTATCTGTTATTCAAGATATATTGAAGATCCAAAATCAGCTGAGTATGTTTTTTTTTGCAATTAGTTCCAGGTCAAATGACACTATTACTGGACTAATATTCCTTCTCATGTTCAAACCTGGATTTAGTGCATAAAAGTCCCTTGTCATATTTGACAATACGTTACAGACAGGGTGTGTCATGGTGTAGGTAGACAAAGAAGAAAAAGTCCTCACAGTTTAAAGCTCTGAAAATATATACATCCACAGGAACACAATGCCTTGACTAATTGTTTGGTCAAAGTCAAACGTTTGGATGCTTATTGTCGGCCAAGATCAATGTCAAGTTGATTTAGAGATGGTAAAAAAGCTCTGGATCAAAAGATAAAATAAGGTGTAATCACAAGGGGACCTTTTTTCTTTCTCCTTAACTCCTATTAAGCCAGCATTTATTGATAAATTATTAAATTGTGATATAATTCGCTGACTCAAGGCCTTTCACCAGTCATCTCCATTCGCTTCCAATAATGGCACCTGTTTACTTGCAATCTGCTCATTGTTACATGTTTTGTTATATTACACAATCATTTATGTGTGTTTGTTTCATATAAAAAAGAACTGCATGTTAGATTGATGCCACATAAACCAACTATCTGCATGTGTTCAAGATGATCTTAATATGCTTCAATTTCATTTAATTGCATGAATTATAAAGGTGTTTAAAAGTATGTTTGAAGTGCCTTTCATAATCTCTCCTGTTTATGGTTCACACTACCATTTTTATTAATAACTGATTTATATACAGTGTTTTTCAGTGTTTTTATTGAGGTTCTGACTTTTGATTCTATACAGTAAGCAGTACCACCTTTTTCACATACCTCGGGTCCCACAATATACAAATAGATATTACATTAAACATAAAATGCACAGTGGTAGTGCTGTCGCCTCATAGCTACAAGGTTGTGAGTTTCGAGGAATAGTAAAAGATGCCCCTGTCTCTTATAGATAATTCACATAGGGGTGAAAAACATATACATATACACATCTGTTTTGATATGAATGTAAATTACAAGTTACCATAGACTTTTGTTCCATATAATGGCCACACAGGCCTTCCAGAATTATTCCAGGCTTATGTTACATTTAGAAATGTTTTTTCTTGCTTAATTTAAGTCGCTCTGGATTGAGAGTGTCTACTAAATCCCTACATTTTATAAAGGGGTGATAATCAAGCTATTAATTCAAGCTACAAGCTAGGTGTTACTATTGACAGAATGCAACTGCAAGTGCTTTACACAACAAAAGAAAGTTTAAATGGAAAAAATAAGGCATAACAAAACAAACAAATAACAGGCATATAGGCATAACAAACTAATCAAAATGAACAGGAAAGAAAGAACACAGCATATCTGTCTGATTAATTATTGTGATAAGAAAGGCAGAGGAAATATGTTTCAGGATTATGCTTAAAAATATCTACTGATTCAGCCAGTGGCAGTGAGTTCTCAGAGTTTTGGAGGAATAGCCTACAAAGTAAAAGATGCCCCTGTCTCTTATTATTGTCAGTTGTGCCAAATAATCTCGGTGTCCTACTTGGTTCATACCTGACATGTATTTGGTGCATAGCCTTTGTCTACAAAGTGATTTGTAGACAAATAAAATAATCTCTAAAAACATAAACTCTATTCTAGATTCTAGAAGTAACAGGTCTAGTCAATACAGAGATATCAGGACTAAATAAGTGACGTTTGCTTTCTTTGTGTTTGCTCCGCTTAGTCGTGGTGAGGACACACGAGGGCAGAAAAGTGAAGACGTCAAAAGCAATTGGCCTGAAATGACATTTGTGATGATTCGATGACGATAAGAGCACCACTCACTTCACACGAATGTGATTCACACAAGTGTGTCTCAAAATCTGAGTCAAGTATATGATCTCTACATTTCTGGCCTGGACCTTATTATTGTTAAAAGCAGGGATTTCTAGTTTTTCCAGACAGTTCTTCTCTCTGCTCTTTCTGATGACCCAGCTAATAACATGATGCATGCATGAACATAAGAGCTTGATCACTTCAGATGAAGAAGCATGACACATTACGAAAGCCAACATCCAGGTCTGTGTTTCTGAATACTGCGGTCAGCGTGTGGATTTCCCTTTACGAATACAATTCGATTTCACCTTTAACATGGCCATCATGTTTTTCTTAATTTCTTTTGTTTGCAGTCCATATATGAGAGGATTCATGATAGGGGGGAAAACCAATACGGACACGCCTAAAGCCCTTCTCAGATAAGGGGGCGCATTTTGCAAACGATGAGAGATCAGGGTGCAGGCAGTGTTTAATTCCAGCAATAAGAACACTACCAGATGTGTGCCACACGTCTGGATGGCTTTCATCCGCGCGTCTGACTGGTTGTTCTTCAGGCAAGTAATGAGAATCTGGATGTAGGTGAACACGATAACCAGCAACGATCCTCCCTGGATAAGAACTGTAATAAACACCCCATAGTAGTTATTCACAGAAGTGTCTCCACAGAGGAGCTTCACCAAAGACGGATTATTGCAGTACATATCCACAACGTTCCTCCTGCAAACTCTTAACCGTGCCGCCAGGCCCAGCAGCAACAATATCAAGGTGAAATCTATGAGCCATACGATTACAACGATTCTTACCAAGTTGCTTTGAGTCATGACAGAGTTATATCTCAGGGGCCAGCATATGGCGACGTAGCGATCGTATGCCATGGCAGTTAAGAACAGCAGATTCCCTGAACCGTACAGGTGAGCGAGCAAAGCCTGGGTGTAACACGCAGCGAAGGTAATGGATCTGTTCTGTAATATGATGCTGAGCAGGAGTTGAGGGAAAAACGCTGTGGCGCCAATAATGTCACATATAGGCAAGTTGAAGAGCAGGATAAACATCGGCTTGTGCAGTGTTCTTTTCATGGCGATGGTTGTCAACAGCATCAAATTCCAAAAGAGAATGAAACAATATGTGAGAGTTCCAAAAATGAATGCTGGATAGACCATTGCAGGGGTTAGGTCTAACGGTACCATGGTCAGTAATGTTCCATTAATAAGTGAGGTGTCGTTAACCATGACTATATATCATGCTATTTCTGTAAAAAAAATAATAATAATAATAATAATAATAATAAAAGAACAAGTAGTTAACTTTAGTACCTGCTTTCAAGGAAGAGACAAACCTTAAAACAATATATTTTCATTAAAAATACAGACCATTATCTCGATGATATGAGATCACAATACATTATCCTACCTATTTCTCCACCATAGTGGAGACTTGTCTTTAATGTATAGCACATGTGCTTTTATTGGGATTTATAAGGACAACCCATTGGATTGCCCACAGGATTACTGTCCCATTCACACACCTGATGTGAACCTCTACGTGGACCTACAAAGGGTCACACACATGTGGAGAGAGAAGGATGAGGCTGGCAGGCCTAGGGCACTGCGTCATGCACCCAGAACTAGAAGGAAAGCAAGGGAATTCACTCTATGGGAGATAACTCAGGGCAAAGCCAGGAAGGAAAGAAGCATAGGCTATACAACCCGCGCATGCCTACCTACATGCCTGGCCTTGAAGCTCTGAAGGTCTCAAACTGCAGGCGGATGGAAGTCATGCACAAGCACCAGGAGAGCACACATGCTGGTGGACGCGGACAGTGCAGCAGTTTGTGTTTAAGTTGTTTTCTGGAGGAACAACCTGTGCTCACATCCTATACCACATCTCAAAACAGGATGTGTGGCCTTCGGGCGTTCATGGAGGAAACACTTCCGCATTTGGGCACCAAAATTAGAAGAAGTAGAAGCGACTTGCGGCAGTCTTCCGGGTGCTTCAAAACACCACATTTTATTACTCTATGACTAAAGCGTCCCTTTTTCTATGCTAAGCTCTGTGTCTTTGCCAGATGGCATGAGGTCGAAAAAGCAATCCATGCAGAGGTGGCTGTAATTTGATCTTGAAGGTGCTAACTGTGTGTTGGTGGCATATCAGAGAGTATGTGGGTGTAGGAAGTCGCTGTTCTTCGAAGCAATACGGGCAATACTGAAATGTTTGTTTCTGTTAGTCATGGACAATATAGTGGGAAAACATGTGGAACAATAAGGCCATGAGCAACTTCCAAAAGACACAGATGCAGTCGCCATGTTTGCAGTTTTACAATGGCTGTGGATGGAAAATAAAAAGGTGCAGTCCAATCTGCAACAAATCAGTTTGACCAGTTAACATACATCTGCCGTTAATATCTACAAGCTCAGACAGATAAGTTGGTGATCCTTAACATGAAAACATTTGATAACCATTGGGCTACACAGATACACTCCAATCATCTCTTTTACAATTACAAAGTACAAAAAAAATACATCTACACTAATATATGGTGTTATGGTGCTTACTAACCCAACTGATAAAGCAGTCCTCGTCAGTGTGCAATGGGCCTCAAGTCGATGTCTAACACTGGAGATTCGTGATAACAATGTCTTTCTGAGATATGAAAAAGAATATTAATTTGGACACCCAAATGGCTGGTGAAGCAATGTTTTATTGCAACAATACAGTCTAATGAAGCAAATTCCTTATTTGTCATTTCCCTAATTGTGCCAGAATAACATATGTCAGCCAAATCTGTTTGCCACACAGTGTAGACGTAGTTATGTATATTGAATTGCACTAGTGTAGTGCACACTATACAGTACATACAGTATAGAACAAATGTACATTACATTGCAAAAGGTACATTGGTACCCTGATGTTAATTTATCTTGGTTAGATGGTTATACAAGACATGAAATATGAATTATATATTCACGTTGGACAGCATGAATTATGTCCGCATTGCATGCACATGTACAGTATGTAGCATGACATCATTTTTGTTCATTTGCTTTGCAGGCCTGTGTGAGATGGCCAGCCAGAATGCATGTTTGATTCTTTATACAACTTCACTTGGTACAGTGGACAGTCGACTTGCACTGTCTGAGCAAGCAGATTTAAATTAGTGTGAAGACAAATGCCACTCTCCCCACCTGTGTACAAAATACCTATATGAACACAATTAAATATGTAGTAACTGGAAATTGTGCATTCAACTCAACACTTGAAATAACAATCAACCAAAAGAAGTAGTGCTGTTGAACTTAAGGGTATATGTGTGGTTAATGCGCATCTCACATGCCTCTAGTACAGCTTGACAGTGAGCCATGGCAGGTTCAATCACTGTGTACACTGGTCACTCTCCACTGTATTATCCAAATGAAGAAACCTCTAACCCTGATACAAATATTTCATTTCTCAAGTTAAAAAAACAAACAGACATCACACACTTGTGATGTCTGCAACAGGTAAAACTGTTTTGTCTCTCTCGGACAAAGATGAACATTTTTTTCTGGAACATAAACATTCATTTTACAAACTGCATAAACAACACCATAATCATTTATCATTTCATATGGAATTAATTCAAGTAAAATGGCAAATCATGAAATCAACCACAGGTTACTTAATGCAAGAACATTCCCTATTTATTTTCAACCAAGCCACAGCAGAAATGGTAAGCAGGATTCTCCATTGTTGTACTTTTGTGTTGTGTGTTGAAAACAGGCTGTGTAGAATTAAGAGTTTCATTCAACAAAGCAGGAAATATAAGCTTCAAACTTGTGTGAGTCAAAACATGTTGGCTGTTCTTAACTTTTCTAAATAAAGAACCTGAACCTCTATCCATCCTCTCATTTTCATTTTTAATGATATGCCACATTACAGTTATAACACAAAAAAGACATCATAATAAACAAACCTCAACAACCTAAAAGAAAGGAAAAACAAACAAACAAATCTATTTTATTTTTTAAACCTTTGAGTACTCAAATCACTGTCTTCAGTAGACTGAAGGATAAGGATTCGTTATTATTTCCATTACAATCAAAAATAAATAAAACAACATTCCATTTTACATACTGTATTGCCCAAAAGATTTTTTCTGTTATTTCTGTTTACATTTGAAAGACTGAGATAATTCTTTACACATGGTGAGCATTACCAAAATTGTGGTACAATGCTAAAGCAAATATTTGGTGTTATTAGATTCAAAATGATTAATTTAGAAGTTATACACATTCTTTATACTGACACTTCATTTTTAAAGATTCTAAGGATTGTGTTTCGTATTTCACTCGAGTTCAGCCCATATACAATCGGATTCAGCAGTGGAGGCACCAGAAATATGAGCATTCCCATTATCTTTTGCAGGTCAGCGGAGACATTTTTGAATCTGTGCGACAGGATGGTGAACGTCGACACGATTTCAAATATGAAGAATATAACCAGCTGTGCTACGCACGTGTAAATGGCTTTGGTCTTTGCCTCAGACTTCCTGGTGACCAAACAAGCCATAAGAATCTTGACATAAGAATACACCTGAACGATCACACTGATCACCTGCATGGCAGCCGTGGCGAACAGACCCATGACATTGTTGATGGTGGCGTTGCCGCCGCAGGTTAGCTTCAGGAGGGACGGGTTATCACAGAACACGTTCATGATTGTCACTTTGCACCTGGGAAGTCTCGCCTGCAAGGCGAAAAACGACATGATCAGGGCAAAGTCGAGACCCCAGACGAGGAGGATGATACAAACGACAGCCCTGGGGGTCATCAGAGAGGTGTAGCGCAGCGGCATGCAGATGGCCACGTAGCGGTCGAAGGCCATCGCAGCCAGAATGAACAGAACACCGCCTCCGTACATGTGGAGCAAGAACGCCTGCAAGACACAGAGAGGATACCAAACCTTGCTTGTCCCCATCACTATGTCCGAAAGCACCTTGGGAAGCATCGCGGTGATGCCTACCAGGTCGTTGAACGGAAGGCTGAAGAGAATGAAATACATGGGTTTGTGAAGGTTCCTTTGCAAGATGATCAACGCCAGCAAGGCGAGGTTGCAGAAAAGGCCAATGAAATAAATTGTTAGGCCTAGAAAGAATATGGCATACTTTCCTCGGTGCGGGATAAAGAATGGGTCCAGGCTTAGCTCAGTACTGGTCCAGAAGGACCTGTTATCCATGTTATCTGCGTGTCTTTAAGGCTTTACAAGGAGAAATTGTCATGAAATCAAAACACACTAAACTAAACATTTACAAAGTAGAGACTAGAGCTGCATCTTTCAGTCAAAACGTGACTTGCCACCAAGTGTTGCGACTCCTGACTTACTGTCTACTGTCCTGCTGTCTTAAATATCACCACCAGGCTTGTTTACTCCAACCTCGGAATCCCTTGTGATCGCATAGGTTAAGTTCGGCCTAATTTCCTTCTGAAAATTATTATATAATAGTTGAAACTGCTCTCAGGTTATCATCAGTGATAAAAACCAAAACAAAAACAAATTTCAAACATGTATGTGTTGTAGCAAAGTATAGCTATTGAAACTGTTTTGACATTTTGGATATCTAAGAGTGGCAGCGGGGGAATTGTCTTGAGTGTTCATCGTTTGACGAGGGCCTTGATTTCCGGGCCTGTTCACTCTACTCTCTACTCTAGGCCAACTCAGGGCCGGATATAGCATTTCCCAATGGGGGGGGGGGGGGGGGGGGGGGCGAAGCGTCTCGGGCGATGAAGCCGCACCCATACTATTCTTGGTTACAGGAATTTTATTAGGCAAGTAAAGCATCAATAATATCATCAGTTGTTGTTGTTGAAGTTGCATCAGGCACACAACATGCATAAAGCTAAAGGTCTGACTCAGAGAGTTTTCTGTTTTCAATGATGAAATGCTGTTGGTTTAGTGGTGACACAGCTGTAGTTAGTTAGTAGCAGTAGTAGTGTTTCAGATCATTTTAATTATAAGCACTTTAATTTTAAATATCTTTGAAATTTGGGTCGTTTGCATGCGGTGCATGTGGGGCAGTCAGGGCATTTAGGGGGGCATTGCCCCCCATGCCCATGCCTAGATCCGCCCCTGGGCCAACTGCTCGGGCGTGCTACCTTTGGAGCAGGCCTAGAGTTAGGAGTCAAGAGTTTTAAATGGACGGTCTAAGGGGAGACATCGAAGGAGAAGGATACGCATAGAACAGTCAGAGCGATCACTTTCATATATGGTCTTAGTAGGGTCTTAGTAATGATACCATTTGGAAAACAAATCTTTTATTTTCCAAATGGGCTTTTTTGTACTTAGAAAATTCTGTGTGATAAAGCAAAAGCCCTCAATTTTGTGAGCTTTTTTTTTTTTTAAGCTGTTTTAGAATCCTGTCTGTAAAAGGGTGGCATGGGTATTGGGGGTCAATGCCCCTCTAAATGCCTTGACTGCCCCACCAAACATGATGGCATGCAAAACAGCCCAAATTTCAGTGATATTTCAAATGAAAGGGCTTATTTTTAAAATGATTTGAAACACTACTCTATAGTAACTACAATTGTCACATTCAGACCTTTAGCTTTATGCATGCTGCGTGTCTGTTGTAACTGATGTTATAATTGATGTTTACTTTATAATAATAGTCCTGTAACCGAAAATGGTATGGCTGTGGCTTCGTCACCCGAGTCGGTTTGCGCCACGGGCGAGGAAGCCGCCCCATACCATTTTCACCTGCCCCCCTCAATTGGGAATTGTTACATCCGGGCCTGGTCTGTAAAGTCCCAACTGGCATAGAAGGACATCAGACTGACAAACGGGTACAGCTGGTACTGGTGCTATAGGTACGTCATGCAGGTGGCACAGGGGCACAGTAATTAAAAGCCTGTGCTCGGTTCAATGGCTCGAGAATATAGCCTACAGCTTTATAGGCAATTGGCACAGAATAAAAATAATAAGAATAGCCTATATCGGATAGCAAAAAAGTAATACAATTAATGGGTGGAGCTTGCATTCTCAACATTCATTTCCCGTTTATACATATATGGAGGCACCAATCCAGAAATAATAGTGAATGGGCGCCTGCTGGCCTAATGGTCCAGGAGCAGGTCACATAATGTAGGCTCTTGCCTAACAGCGTGTCTCGTGCTTGAGTGCTGTTCCTGATGACCTTTGCTGCGTGTCTCTCCCCTTCTCTGTTTCCTGTCTGCCCTTCGCTGTAACTATAAAGGCACTAAGAGCCAAAAACGAAAATAAATAATAAAGTGAGAGAAAATACTTACATGCAGCTATAGAAGCTGCATGTCAAAACTCCACCACTGGGCCTTTTTCCCTGATGGAAATTAACAACATGTTTACATCAGCTATAGCACAGAGAGTATCATTATTCTTTTAAAAAACACAACTTTTATTAATGATCCCCTCTGAGATATGATTAAACGGTGTGTCATTAACTGTCTCACTTTGTAATTAATCCCTTGACAATGCGTTGGCCTCTTGTTGATGATGACACTGTGTGTTGTTTGCTGATGGAGGAAGCTTTTGTTTCTCCTAAATCTCCATGGGAGACTAATTGAGGTCACCTTGGTGCAATTCAATAGTAGTGCAGTTCAAAACAACAACTAATATACATCACAAGTTATACTGTATATTGCATTCCTTTGATAGTTGGTGTGAACTTTGCCATCCACTTGATTTTTAAAACAATAATTGTATAGTGCTTTTACAGTATAGTGTGTATGGCCTTGGTTTTAATTCTTTTTTTAACTTACATACATTAATAAATACAAATAGGCGTGTTGTCCATACTGCAGGCCCATACAGTCACATAATAATTGTAATAATAATATGCTAGTAATTACGGTTGTCCCAAACATGTGGTCGGAAATCAGTCACGTTATTTTCAAATGATTGGAATCGGAGTAGAAAAAGTTTTCAGGACATCCCTATATATGATCAATACTATCCATATTATGATATTAGACTGGACATTGGGTGCAATTCCAGATCGCTTGGTGTAGCCAGGTATGGTGTAAGTCCTCTCATTGGCTGCATGGCAGCAAATCAGGTTTGGGGCCGTGCTCATTGGTTGCATGGCAGCAAATCAGGTCTGGGCCCTTGAGGTAGGCCCGAAAGCCTATACCACCAGGCCTGGGCCTGGGCCTACCAAATAGTTATCCAGAATAATTAAAACCAGTCATCAAGAGCTTCAAATCATGATGAACAAAGCAGGGGAGTGCAGTAACATTTTTAATTGGGGGGGTCAGGTGATTTCTGAACCTTTTGACTTGCAGGTTTTAATTATTCTGGGTAATTATTTGGTAAGCTCAGGCCCAGGGCTGGTGGTATAGGCTTTCGGCCTACCCAAGGCCCCAGACCTGATTTGCTGCCATGCAACCAATGAGCACGGCCCCAAACCTGATTTGCTGCCATGCAGCCAATGAGAGGACTTACACCATACCTGGCTACACCAAGCGATCTGGAATTGCACCCATTGTCTGTGATTTTGGATATTGTACTATGGCATAAGTGGTGTAAATTATAAAAGTATATAAGATAATATAAATATTATGATCTTAATTGGCAACATCGTCGTGAAAAATGAAACGGAAATAACATTTGAATGTTTCACAATCACAAAAATACTACAAATAGTACATCAGTGGTTTTCAACCTTTTTGGCACCAGGGCCCACTATTTCTTCAGCATTTGAGCCACGGACCACCATTTGAGGACATTTCCACCCCCACAGACCCCCAAAAGTAAAGATTTATTTTGCTTTTGTCCACAATACCAGGCTGGATTTGCAAAACAAAACCCTTGCGGGTCCATTTGGTTTCATGTTTACGCTCTCAAAGAGTTACATCTGGTTAACCAACTGTCCATCATTTACCTTGGGGACCACTTGGAATCCTCTCAAGGACCACTGGTGGTCCCCGGACAACTGGTTGAAAACCACTGCTCTACGTAGCCAAATGTATCAGTTTTCATAATTGTATCCCAAGTGACCTAAAGCATTAAAGGCCACCCAACCCTAAACATGTGGCTTAAATGGTCACACAAGGACTTAAATGGTCACACAAGGGTTTTCTGAACCAACAAAGTGAGCTAAAAAAGGACAGTCACTCAGGACAGACTAATTATCTCTCCACAGAGAAATGGACACAATAGCCCCGGTGTTCATTGATTTTATTCTGTAAATGTTTTCATATGGCCAATTGAACCATGTGAAACTACTGTATGTGAATCTGACCGGAAAATAAAAGACTCAGGAAAGACCCTATAAGCATGCTTAACTATTGTTATTTGTTATTTTATGTCTTTTTTTGGTTTGTAATAAATAGGATCTACGCATACCCTCAAACATTGTGGTGTTGCAGCAGTTAACCTCCTGGTCAATCTCTCAATATGCACCAAATGTACAGAGCCAAGATATCGACCTAGATATATTAAAACCTTGCTTTGATAAAAAAAAAAAAAAAAAAAAAAAAAACAGTGAAATAAAACCCCTTGTGCATGTGCATGTACATTATGTCTGCATTTTGCTCAAATACGTGCAGGTAGATTTGGCCTATTGACCCTCCCATGTCAACGGTTTTGCACTAGTGGCAGCCACAATGTCTGTGTGTACGTGCATTTTTGTGTGTGCGTATGTGTGTGCATGTATGCATGTGTGCATGTGTGTGTGTGTGTGTGTGTGTGTGTGTGTGTGTGTGTGTGTGTGTGTGTGTGTGTGTGTGTGTGTGTGTGTGTGTGTGTGTGCGTGCGTGCGTGCGTGCGTGCGTGCGTGTGTGTGTGTGTGTGTGCGTATGCGTGTGTGTGTGTGTGTGCATGTACATCAACACAGTGGCAGTAATTTTTTGACATGCACGCACAGGGACACAACAGAAGGGTGCACATGCATGCACAAGAGCGCGCTATCCCCTATGTAGGCTGCAGAAGCTAAATTCCAGTTTACACCCCCAGATTGGTACCCAAATCAGTAGTATTTGTTTAACCATGATGGCCCTGGTACGCACAACGTAGGGTATGATCACGCGTGCACGTGATGTCACATGCGTGTTGGCAGTACATAAATAATCATGGCACCCCTGAGCTAATGTCACATGCTCTGACCACAGTTGGTTTTTGGAAAATTATTATTGATGATGGTAAACTATTAGTCCAGGATAAAAAAGGTCAGGTCTGCTCCTGAGCCTGAACTCAAGGTAATACACCACAACATGGCTATCTTTAATAATTTCACTATGTATTTATAGTTTATATACATTTATTGAATTGCACTTTATGATGTAATTGTACTCTAGGCAAGTTCAGCTTGAATGAATGTAGCATTGCGTTCAGGATTTGCATGAATTTGAGAGACTAATTTATGATTATTTAAAAGTAGAAATCCTCTCTCTCCCATATGTATGCCAGTGTTACTTGTGTATCTTATGCCAGTGTGCCAGTGATCACCCCTCACTGTGCCAATGTTGGAACCCATGCCTAAGGTTGCCTATATCATACCATGTACATCTTTTGTATATACCCGGTATTTTTTTTTCTTCCCTAGTGAGACATAATAATAGTCATTATGAATCTCTAATCTTGGAAACAATTTTCTTGAACATATATTTTTATAAATTTGCTTGCTTTACTTTTGTAAAGCAAAGAGGTACAAAAATAAGAGAAAAACTTTCCAAATGTTTTCCCATTTAAGATATGGCCATTTAATCTAAAAAAAAAAATGATGCCTTTCTGGGGGGGTAGATTTTAGTAGACTTTTGATATGCTTTTGAGTTTTTCAACATGTCCAGTGCTACCAAAATACATTGAAAAAACTTTTGTCAATCAATTTTTGGTGGGTTAAGTACAATGACTTGCCCCCAACTGTGCTCAGAGGATGCTTCACGCACGCAGTGTATTAAAGCACTTTTATTATATAATTCTAAAGCTTTTCCATTCTTGTTTGTTTCTTTTGGTATTACATTCTGTTTTTAATAGCGTTTTCCTTCTTCTAATATACCTGCCTCAACCATATGTTTTTTAGAGGGATATATCCAGCATTAAACAGAATGGACGACGGCAACAACACATTGCCAAGCGGTGTCTTGATAATCCAGGGCTTCGACATTTCTCCAGAGTCGACATACCCGTTGTTTTTCTTGCTGCTGTTTGTTTATTTCTCTCTGCTCATCTCCAACATCGCGGTGCTCGTCCTCATCGTCACCGAGAGGAGTCTGCACCAACCCATGTACCTCCTTTTCTGTAACCTGTCTGTCAACGACCTCATAGGCAACACGGTCCTGTTGCCACGACTCATGTCCGACATCGTGTCGACAGAGAGGTTCATCACCTACAACCAGTGCGTGGCCCAGGCCTTTTACACTCACACCTTCGGCTCGGCCTCGCACATGATACTGATCATCATGGCCGTTGATCGGTACGTGGCAATAGTTCACCCTCTGAGGTACGGCTCGATCATGACCACGAGGGCCGTGGTTGCTCTGTCGACGTCCGCGTGGGCAGCTTCGGTAACCCTAGTGTCTATTCTGATAGGGCTCACGGTCAGGCTGTCCCGCTGTAGGTCCGTCATTCAAAACGCCTACTGCGACAACCCCTCGTTGTTCAAGCTGTCTTGCGAGGACGTGTCCATCAACAACGTTTACGGTCTGATTTTTACCCTGATGTTGTTCGGTTCTTCCATGTCGAGCATAGCCGTCACCTATATCAGGATCGCCATCATCTGCTGGACGAAGAAAAACAAAGACTTGAACAGCAAAGCGTTGCAAACGTGTGCCAGTCACCTTGTCCTGTATCTGATCATGTTGTGGACGGGGTTTTTAACCATCATCCTACATCGCTTCCCAAATTACCCCGATCTGAGGAAAATTGCGTTCATTTTGTTTCACGTCGTTCCTGCTAATTTAAATCCAGTCATCTATGCGATGCAAACAAAGACGTTACGAGATAAAATCATGCAAATTTTAAGGAGGAAAGTGACTCAATACTGATCTAAATGAAGGTTTGAAAGTAAGGTGATTGTTGACCAGCATATATGTTGTATAGCAATCTTCATTCAGGGATGTTTCAGACAAGGAACTCTCATGTATTTACCTACCGGTATGGTCATATTCACTGTTTATAGGCTGTACATACTATCAGGATATGGACACTGTGCATGTTTTGTTCTCATATAGGCCTACTGTTGCATAAAATCTATGTCAAACAAACGCAGTCAAACAACTATTGACAGACTGTGAGTAGGCTGACAGGAAATGGGGGAAGAGATGAGGGGTGACATGCAGTGAACGCCATCAGGATCGGGATTCGAACCCGCAGACACTGTGAGTGCTGGCTTACCAGTCAGGAGCATTGACTGCTGAACCCACAGCCCAGGCCAATATTAAACTACTATTAGATCACACCATGATAAGACATTTCTCTCAACTCATTTTACTATGAAAGCAGTACCGAGAACAGGAATCTGAGCTTTAGTAATGGTTTCCGCAATTATCTTGCTATTAAGGAACATACATTTTTGAATAATATACTGTATGTGCCTTTACTTTATTATTTACTTTTATTGCTGTTTTCCTGGTTTGGACTCAAAGTGGTTCAGTTGTTATTCTGTTTTCCTTGTCCTCATTCCCTTATTCTCTACCAATAGTTGTATTTTAACTCTCTTCATCCCTGCTGTACATTGTCACTGACTTGGACTACTGTACTGCATAGGGGATCAATGTAAATATTATACATGCACTTATAGACACTGTATATTGTACAGTATAATGTATTTATTTTTTAGATAATATACTGTACACTATGTAATTAAACGATGTCAGGACAATTGCAGATGGTGAAGGCTAGAATAAGTAAAGGAGCATTTTTTTCTCGGTATTTTCTTAAATTAATGCTTTGTTTTCATATTTTCAGAATGTATTTAAAACTTGGTGTATTTAAAACTTGGTGTAAATTGGTTGTATTGCATTGTCCGGAAATTATTTGACATTTTTCAGCTAGAGGATTTCAGCACCTCTGTCATTATACATAGCAAACAAGTATAACAAAGTATACATTAAAAAAAGAAAAGAAAAAAACAAAACAAAAAACAAATAGCATAGCCTATCTACATTGAGCTAGATTGGCTATAGTATTAATATCATGGATGGTTAGTATAAATTAACTGATTGAGTGATTGAAGGTGAAAATTCCTCAGTTCGATTAAAGTATGTGCATCAACATACATTATACTGATGTCTGTGTGTCATACTATACTGTTAATATGTTTGAACATTTCTACACAGTTGCAATTCATAATGAAGGCACTCATTAACTCATCCAGATTGACTTGTGGGAAGCATTGATGCTAAAGGATCAGTAGATTATAGTACATAGCATACAGTACTTTCTTGTCCTTCCTCTTTCTCCTCTTCCTCCCACTGACATGACCTCAGTTGGTTGTTATACTGAGAACAACAATACCCAGGGCCAGTTCTCACTGCGCTGTACAGCCTCCTGTTATAGCACTACCAGGAGGCCGACTTTTGTAAAACACTTTTTGACATTACTCCTTCAGATTCTCTTGAGAAAAATCCTGCAAATCTCTACACACTATCTCTATGCGATTAAGACGGATCTGTCACATGTCATCCAAATTGGCTATAATAATTGCATAATATATCGGCCTGTTTAGAAGAATTGCACACTGCATGAATGCAGTGTGCAATTTACGTGAGATCTTTCACAAACTTTGACTATAGGCTGGGGTATATATCCCGTCCTTTTCACTTTTGCCTGTTATAGTGCCACAGGTGGATTTTTGCACACCTTTTTGGGACAAAATGCCCCAAGGCATTAGATAAAATGCCCTCTTATAGCACCACCAGGAGTCCACAACCTGACCTGGTGTAGACCTGTGACCAGAAGGCACTTCTAGTGTAATCCCCTTCCTGGGTTGTATATTCTGTGCCACAAGGTTCAATTCTTGTGCTAGTATGGGTGGTTGACCATGATGCCGTTGATGTCAGACAAACGCTGGGAGTCAGAAGATTTCATTCGTTCAACTGGACCTGAACACATCACATCAGTTGTCATATTCTATTCTGTGCCCACGTCTTTAACTGCTCATTTCGACATGTTGATGCACAGTATACACCATGATTAGACCAAACAGCTACATTAAAATGTGTCTCTGGAACATAGTTTTCATCAATCACCTTTTATTTAAAAAAAATAATTATAATAATTTACAGTTGTTGACCCACATGAATCATTTTTTATTTCAATGTTAACAGGATATGCTATCAGGCAGCATAACACAACTTGGCAATGCTTCTTTGATATAGAACACACCAGTACTATCGCCATCAGTTGTTCGGGTGAATACTGATGTGCCTCAAAAGCTTCTGGGAGGAGTTATTTCGTTAGCCATTATTACACAGGAAGAATACAGAAAGTGAGTATCCACACTAGCCAATAACAAATACGTTACTCATAGTGGTTAGAGGATAGTTTGCGATGGTTGAATTGACAATAAATCCAGTAGAGTTGGCCTTTTTTTTACTTTTAAAAGGAACAGTCAGTGATTTGGATGATTTTTGGAAGAAAAAATCCTGGTCCGCCATGGTAACAAGATGTGCACCTGCACACAATCTGCTGTGGGGAGTCGTGCAAGAGGCCAACAGTCAACACACTATACAGTAGTGGGAAGATCATAAAAAAAAAAGACAGAAAAAAGAAGTGATATTTGAATTAAGTGAGATCAATGGATACCTTTAAGCTTACAAAAAATAAAGATAGGCTACAGTACATGTGTAATAGAAGTAGGATTGAACGTGAGCAAAGGTCGCAGACTGAAAGTGTCCTCCGCCTAGATCAGTGGTTTTCAACCTTTTTCATACCAGGGCCCACTATTTATTCTGCATTTTAGCCACGGACCACCATTGGGTGTTGAGATTAGTCTCTCGGACCCAAAACTAAGGATTTTCAAGTTTGTGTCCACAATTTAGGAGAGATAAACTGGCAAAACGGTCAAAATAACAATTCCCTACATTTTGTAAAATGTGTACATTCTTGAAAATTAAGTAATTCAGATATTTAAATATGATTTAACTCTTGAGAGCATAAATACCAAATGGACACGTAAGGGTCCATTTTACGATCTCAAGGGTTACAGACCTATAAGGGTCCATTTGGTATCATTTTACAATCTCAAGAGTTACAGACCTGTAAGGGTCCAAATTTGGTTCGCAAACAGTCCATCATTTAGCTAGGGACCACCTGGAATCCTCTCAGGGACCACAGTGGCGGTTCCCGGACCACTGGTTGAAAAACCTAGATGCATTTGCCCATGATGAGGAGACTCATGAAGAAAACCATAATAAAGAAGAGCCACATGAAGAAGCGATCCAAGACCTTGGCCACCTTCTTCCACTCGCCGGTCCTCTTCTGCGTGGCCCTCTGCTCCCTGTAACAGTTGGCGATGTACTCCATGTTGCGCAGGAGCTGCTGCTGTTCCTGCCACGCCGCCGTAGTGCAGTCCACATCTCTGCCGTTACTCTCTCCATCGCTCACTCCCTCCTTCCTGCACCTGCCCGTCTGGGGGTCTCCTCCTCCTCCTCCTCCTCCGCAGTCCATGCTCAGGTAAACACCGTTCCTCCAGGAACTGTAGTTACTGGTGGGGTTCTTCCCGATGGAGCCTGCTGGACTCCTGGTGGTCTGCTCCTGCTCCCTCTAGGGGTGGGAAAAAAAGAAGTCGATATGCCAATAAAACGCAATTCCTAATGCTATGATATCAATATCGAATCATCAGGTTCAACATTGATTTTTTTAAATATTTGTGTAGGCCTATTCATTAGTTTGTTCATGTCAGAAAGACTGGCTGATGTTATCAGGCTGCATTGATGTGTATGATTGCACTTTTTTGATGTTTTTGGTGACATCAAGTTGTGTTTGTGTTGTGTTTGTTAATCGTTTTTCTTTTAGGACCATCTTTTTTCTGAGGGTGTACAAATGGATTGATGGATGCATTTGTACGCTTTCAGAAAGAAAAATTGAAACAGGTGGAATTCCCCTTTAAAATGTTCTTGTATAATAAAAGTTCCAGTATAATAAAAAAACAGTAAGTTCTGGCAAAAATGACAATATATCGTATCGAATCACAGCATAATTAAGAATCCCAATATAAATTGATTCAGAACCATAAATATCGATATTGTATGGTATCATGAGTTAGTGAATGGTCCCACCTCTAGCTCCGTCAGGTCTTCTTTCTCCTCCTGGATCAGGGCGTAGTCTTCTCTGCCGGCTTGGCCGTTCATGGTGCAGTTATTGGTGTTCTTGGCGGTGCTGGCTGCCGGCTCCTGTTTCTCCGATGGTTGCGGCGACATGCAGTTCTCTCCCACTTCGTAGACGAAGCACATCCTGGCCAGGTACTGCAGGATGAAGGTCTTGGCCCACCGGGGCACGGGCTTGGCGTCCGGGCCGCAGTGGTGGATGTTCATGATGAAGATGGTGAGGGCGGTGGACGCTGTTATCATGGTCATGGTGGCGATGTAATACTTTCCTGTGAATGGGAAAATGACATCAGGCTTGTTTACCTTTATTTACAGTTGATTTATTGTTATCAATACCCAGGGGGGTTTCAACAGTTGGTCCAGAGACCACCTGTGGTCCTTGAGAGGATTCCAGGTGGTCCCCAGCTAAAGGATGGACAGTTGGTAACCTAATCAACCTTTATAGATCTGTAACTCTTGAAACGTTTTTTGGGGGGGTCCGAGAGACGAAACTCAACATCAAATAGTATGTGGCTAAAATGCATAAATAGTGGGCCCTGGCATGAAAAAGGTTGAAAACCACTGCCCTACCCCACCATAAGATTATAATTTCATTTTTGTCCAGTATTTATGTTTGCTATGTACAGTAATCATCATCACTGAAGAAAACATTCTGGAGGTTGGAGGAGTTTGAGGCCAAAGGAAAACCCTTAAACTATGTATATTTCTGACAGTTCTTGGAGCCCTAGCTGGTGGGGCAAACTTCCACTCACCAATAAGAGGCACGCTCTCAGAAGGCGGCATGATCTCAGCGACCAGCAGCTGGAAGACGGTGAGGGCCAGCATCATGGTGACGCCCAGCGACACTTTCTCCCCGGAGTCAGCTGGCAGGTAGAAGCCCAGCGGGGCCAGGAAGGAGATCATCACACAGGGGATGAGCAGGTTGAAGACGTAGAACGTTGCTCTCCTCTTCAGCTTCAGTGTGTACGTCACGTCTGGGTACGGGTCGGCACAGCAGCCGTACTGGATGACGTTCTTCTTGGCGGCCATGCCCAGGACCTGTGGTGGATTTATTTTTAGAATGCCAAAATTGTCTGTATTTCCAGTGTCATCCTTTCATCTTAGCCCAGGGGTGTAAAACTCTGGCCCTTGAGGCAACATCAAATTAACATTAGAGCAGCGCACCGGTATTGTACTACTGCCAATACTACAAATCCCATAATGCTCTGCTGTTGTTTGGCCATCTGCTCTGTAATATACAGCAGTGGTTTTCAACGTTTTTCATCCCAGGGCCCACCATTTATTCAGCATTTGAGCCACGGACCACCATTTGAGGACATTTTAGCCCCACAGACCCCCCAAACTAAAGATTTCCTTTGATTCTGTCCATGACCATTAATCTTCTAGTTGTGTAGATTAGGACTAATTCACTTGATGAATATTTTAACTCTTGAGAGACCCCACAGCTTTGTGTGGGTTCTGACCGCAGCTGTTAAAGTCGACACCTGACATGACTGCTCCATTCAGGTGTTTGAAGAACCAGCCATGCAAGGACTTGTGTTTTGTTTATTTTCAACCTACTGTATATGTGTTCTTATTTTGAGAGCTCTTGAAGTGTATGGGAGGAGGTGGACTGTATTCTGGAGGCTTGCACTAGGCAGATTGTGTTTTGTGTACCGGGCACATGCTCTTGTAAGTAATAAACTGGACATTTTGATTCAACTCATTCCACTCTTTCATGTATTTCTTTATGTTTTCTTTACATTCTTGTGTAAGTTCTTAAAAGGATCCCTGACTAAAAAGATAAACATCGCTTAAAACATTAAACTTTCCCTATATGACTAAAATAAACAAATAAAAACAACCAATGGCATCTTATTTCTTTCATAAATAGAGAATATTTCACTCAACAGGAACTGCTCCTGGCGTAGGATGATGATGTCACATGTAATCTAGCTGTATAGAATATATGGATGAACATGCACATGTGACATCATCATCCTGTGACCAGAGCACCTCCTATTGAGTGAGAGATTCTCTATTTATGAAAGAAATAAAGTATTGAAGGTGTTTTTATCTGCATGTTTTAGTTATAGAAGACAAATATAGTGTTTTAAGGCATAATTGTCTTATTAGCCAGGGATCCTTTTAAGAAGTCTATAGTACAGACCTCCCACTCCACGTTGTCCACGATGTCGGCCAGGTCGGCGCTCTCCATGGCGTTATTGATGTCCAGCTGGTTGCCGTTGTAGGTCCAGGAGCCGTAGGTGAACCTGCAATGCTGGGCGTCGAAGGGGAAGAACGCCACGTCCACTTTGCAGGAGCTCTTGGTGATGGCCGGAGAGTCCCACATGATCTGACCGTCGTGCCGGATCACCACGTTGGTGTCCATGGAACCCGTGAAATGGTCGTCAGCGCTGAAATACAGAGACGGCTGTGTGATGCCATGACTGGTACACGTCTTCTGAAAACGTACAGTATGTTTGTTTGGTTATTTTGCCGTAAGCCCCTCCCCAAACTGCTATGGTCCAATCACAGCTAAGCATAACATGTGATAGACAAAACTCTCCACTCCACCAATAGTTTTATGATAAAACGTTAAAAAAAGAAATGTCACACTCCCTACGGCAAGCCTTGTTGACAGATGTGGAATAGATTTTGAAGGTCTGCTTCCACCATTTAATCATGTGTCAGGTCCATGATATTTACACTGGAATGAATGAGCCTGGCTGGAAAGTGACCAACCTTGGGTTGAGAGGGGGGGGGGCTTACGGACAGGCCTATTGTAGCCGGAATCTCCTTCCATAATGCAGTTCCCACATGGCAATAACCGATCACAAAGAAAAACTACGGAAAGGTGAGGACTGTTGTTAATGATATAAGGCACAAGTACAGAAACTGAGGGAAGAGTTGACTTGAACTCCTGCCCCAGTCTGGTATGCTCTGAATATCTGCATCATACACAAGTACAGTGGTTTTCAACCAGTGGTCCCCAGGTAAATGATTGAAAGTTGGTTAACCAGATGTAAAATATTCTTCTGAATTAGCCCAAATCTACACAACTAGAGATCTAGGTTTGCCTGTTATGTTTCTGTGAAATCCAGCCTGGAATTGTAGATGAAAACAGAAGAAATTTTGGGTCTCTTTTGGTGTTTGGTCTGTGGGGCTAAAATGCTGAATAATAATGGTATGAAAAAGGTTGAAAACCACTGCACAAGTATAATAATGCTTGGTCATTCAGACTTTCTGGAATATTAACTGGTGAAAAAAAAAGAAACAATTGATAAACAGAACCTGAACACTCCCGTGAATAAGGGCTTCGAGGATTGTTCAGCTTGTGCCTTTTATACACCAACAGAGCGGCTACAGTACAGCCTCACCTGCTAAACCCAACACCACGCCGACCTACTTGTTATACAGGACTATATCAGGTCTCCATATATAACTACTAGGAATGCGGATGGTATCGAGTCCGTCATAATCGTCTTTATTCCATGTGAGGAGAGCATCGATCCACACCTGCCGTATCCATAAATATGCCGTCAGAATCTGGTTACGCTCATCCTGTAAGACACGGGAGGTCATTAACCCTTTACTGTATGTACTGAACATCTTAGTGTTCTACATATTATGCTTTACCTATTGAAAAATAGCAGACCTACAAGCTCATAGTTACTTGTAGGTCTGCTATTTTTGAGAAATCGTGAAAATGTGACACAAATCTTTGAATATATCATTTCAGAAGCACGCTTCTGGATCCCTGGATCTGCAGCCAAATATAGATAATTCTCCAGGTCCTTGGTACAGTATGAAATATGTTGAGCATCACTGATAGATAGGAAAACTAGAATATAATGTCAGAAATTAGAATGTAGCATCAGTAGAATATAGAATCTAGTGTCGGAAACTAGAATTGTATTTCAGAAACTAGAATCTAGTGTCAGAAACTAGAATGTAGCTTCAGAAACTAGAATATCATGTCGGAAACTAGAATCTAGTGTCAGAAACTAGAATGTAGGATCAGAAACTAGAATCTCGTGTCTAGAATCTAGTGTCAGAAACTACAGAAACTAGAATCTCGTGTCAGAAACTAGAATCTAGTGCCAGAAACTAGAATCTAGCATCAGAAACTAGAATCCAGTTGGGTTAACAACGACCAGATTAAATAAAACCTGTGTATTAGCTGGTTGTGTTGTTTTCTGCTTATTGGGAAGCAGATTTATTGTGCTTTGACACAGTGCTTTGTTTTACCATATCGATGATTTGTGACAGGGTAATTTGCAGGGTGACATTCAGGATGTTGACGGTGTCTTCCACCGGTCTCAATGCACTGCTGTAGTTGGCAAATATATCGTTCAGGAGCTTCTGGGCATATCTGGCCTTAGCACACCAACACACTGGGACAGGAGAGAGGAATCATTTCAGTAAATGGGCTGCATTTTCGTTACATGCTAAACCCCTTATCCCAAACCCCTTATCCCTTTTTTACTATTTTTAAAAACTTTTGGAAATGGAAATTCAATGTGCCAATCTATTGACATGTGAGCATGTAGACTGGTCATTTGAACTATCGAAAAATGTTTTTTAAGTAGTTTAAAAAGACAGAAGTTAAGGGATAAGGGGTTTAGCGGTGATGAAGATCTAGGCCAATATCTCTAAAACCTAATTTATATACTGTACTTTGTGTCACAGTTAAAAATCCGTTCAGATCCGTCAGAAAGCCACACCTGCATCAGACAACAATTTACCTGTATAGGCCTACAGCTCAGGCCTGTTGCTGTATTTGAACTGACAACATGATGCTCCTATGCAGGGGTTTTCAACCAGTGGTCTGGGGACCACCAGTGGTCCTTGAGAGAGTTCCAGGTGGTCCCCAGGTGGTCCCCAGCTAAATGATGAAAGTTGGTTAACCAGGTGTAACTCTTTGAGAGCGTAGGAATGAAATATTTCATTTTACGCTCTCAAGAGTTAAAATATTCATCATCTATGAGAATGTAGAGATTAGTATTAGAGATTAATGAGATTATGTAGAGATTAATGTTTGACTATGTTTGACTGTTTTGTTCCCAAATCTGTGGGAATCTGTGGGGCTAAAATGTCATGAAATGGTGCATGGTCCGTGGCTCAAATTCCGAATAAATAGTGGGCCCTGGTATCAAGAAGGTTGAAAACCACTGCTCTTGTGATATGTAATATGTTCAGATAAGGCAAACATTTGTTCTGAAAGACATCAGACAGGATGAAGATCTTCGAAATAAGGTTAAATGGATACATGTCACTGTCATTGTAAGTGTAGCGCTCACAGAATAAGCAGGGTTGTTTTCTGGGGCCACATATTTAGATTTTTATTTTGAACAGGATCGTCGTCCTGAAATGCAGAAAATTATAACACAACAGGGTCAGACAGAGAATAATGGCTGTTTCTCTGCAGACTGTCTCTGTACACTCAATTTCCAAAAATATTCTCCAAGTTATCAAAACAATATAGAAACATCTAATTAACATATTCAAATGACAATAGTCCATTTCAATTGCACTTAGTATCAATCTTCCATTACCATTAACTCAATTAGGTCCAAAATAATAAATGCATATTCCCCAGCCATAGTAACATACAGTGTATTCATGTCCAATAAAGAAATAAACCTTAAGAGTCCAGTAGTTTTGTTCATAACACTCACTACAGTAATGTAGTCATAGTACACACACCCTTTAGAAATTAGCTTACATGACCTACAGTGACATAATGGCCACCACAGTACACCAACTAGGCCTATACTGCTGCAGAGGTCACCCTATAACTAACCAGCTAGCCACAGTGTACCATGTATGTCATTTCAGAGTTCTCTAATCATCTTTCTTATTATAAACAAACCAAACAAAAACGAGTTGTGTATTGTCACAGACAAGCACAATAATATACAGTGTTCATGGGTTTTGCACTATATCTCACCTGAAATGCAGAAAATTATAACACAACAGGGTCAGACAGAGAATAATGGCTGTTTCTCTGCAGACTGTCTCTGTACATTGAATTTCCTGCCCAAAACCCTTTCAGAATAAAAGCAGTGGAATTCGTTTCTAGAACAGACCATGAATTCAATGGACAACAGTGCCATCTTGTGACCCTATTTGGTAGTGTTTTGCACTGCAGTCTGGTGTAGCAAAATAACTGTATATTGGACTGAAATTCTGGACAATAAAAATAACAAAAACATGCCAAAAACGTTTGAATAGGGGTCTCTGTGAAACATAAGACTTTAAGAAACATTACAGAATGTGGCCAGATATGTTCCATATCGCCACATAAGTGTGACTGAGGTTTTCAAATAGGGCTGAATAGTGTTTACAACAATAATCAAATCCTGCAGAGGAACTATAAAGTTTGCCAATACATGCAGCAGAGTAAAAGTAGAATATTTGGATGTCAGATGTATTGTGTATTGGAGTAGCTATTGAAGTAGATATTTAAAAAGCACAAGTGTGCGTGTGCATGTGTGCGTGCGCGCGTGCGTGCATGTGTGTGTGTCCTTTTGAATACATCTGACAACAGAATACAGATGTTAATTAACATGTATTGTCTCTGCTATAATAAATGTAAGAAAGATAATCTGGTGGACAGTTTAATTCAAGCTGATGATGAGAAGCATCGTCTCTTAACATTGTGATTAAAACCACCATGGATGCTCTGTTTGATGGAAGCGTATCCGTCTGATAGGCTAGTATCAGAGAATGTGTACACACACGAGTCACGACATGGCAGATGGTGTGAGCGGGACAGAATGGATTTCAGGTTGGATTGTCCCATATCACTCTAGAGATAAGGCAAATCCCATGAAACATGCAGAGACTGAGGATTCCTCTGTTGACCCCAAGTGAATATGTGTTGGGCGACCTCTTAATCCCTGGCACACATACTGGACCAGTGAGAAAACGAAAATAAACTGAAACATACAGTAACATGCATGGGCTATGAAAAAAGAGAATATAATAATTCATAATTTAAAGAAAGATCCTTCTGTGATTTGTGAGGGAAAAATATATATAAATAAAATAAGAAAAAAATAAAATGTATTCAATTGCAAATACATCTTGGCTTAAGATGTATTTACCTGTTTACAATATCTACTCTGCAGGTGACAACTATTTAATAAAGCATTTTTGACATTTTGAACTCTGGGGAATGTCTGTAATAGTGTAATAGTCTCCCTGCCACATACAAGTATTGTATTAATAGATGTCACTTTCTTGAACACAATTAACTGAACTGCATAAGGAATCCAGTATAGTTATGCAAATTGTTAAAGATATCATAGACACTAAGGATGACTAGATGACTGACAATCACTGTGCACGTGGCATAATTAATGAATTTCATTTTCTCAATAGAAAGAAATAAAGAAATAAAACAACTTACCCGGAGAAACACTGATACTTATAACTAACAAAACTATGCCTAATGTTTGGACTCTCATCTTGCCAGAAGCTGACACAACTCGATCCAGAGATTATTTGATCTCGTCTCCTACCGGTAGCAGCACTTTTACTTCAAATATGGGCTGTTTGTGGACAGTTCCTAGACAGACGCTCCTTCACCGTAGAGGCGGGGCAGTGGACCGACAGACAAAGCTTATAATCCTGCACACATGCCTACCTACCCCATATTATTTGGTAAAAGATTAAGATACACTAGTTTTAGGACAGTAGTTGAAAAATATAACCCGAAACCAAAATGTAACATGTAATTAACGCTACATTACAGTCCTTTAAAGGGGAACTCCACCCATTTTCAACATTTTATTCATTAGTATAGGCCTACCCTATAGGTGCTGGGTGGACATGATAAAAAAAAAAGTTTTCCCATTCTGTATTCCCAAGAAATGGAGGTCTGAAGAAAACCACTGACATGGTGAAACACAGGGGCGGATCTAGGCATGGGCATGGGGGGGCAATGCCCCCCTAAATGACCTGAATGCCCCACCAAACATGATGGCATGCCAACGACCCAAATTTCTAATGTAGCCTATTACAAATTAAAGTGCTTATAATTAAAATGATCTGAGACACTACTGCTGCTACTAACTAACTACAGCTGTGGCACCACTAAACCAACAGCATTTCAGAAAACTCTCAGAGTCAGACCTTTAGCTTTATGCATGCTGCGTGTCTGTTGCAACTTCAACAACAACTGATGTTATTTATTATTATTGTTATGTATTTTCACCATGTTAATGGATTTCTTTAGACGCTTCTTTTTTTCTGAGAGTGTACAAATGGGGGTTCATTTGGTTGCATTTGTACACTCTCAGAAAAAAAATGTTGAAAATGAGTGGAATTCCCCTTTAATGTTGAACATAAACAATCAGCACCAAGGACAGTTCCCGACGCACCTCAATCCGCGTCGTAGTCTATTAAACGGTATGCTGTTATAAGTGAATGAATAGTTTCCTTTCATACGTTATAAAGACAAACATAAATACGGGAAATGATAGGGCTGGCTGCATTTGCATCATTTATACGCGAAGGTGCATGTTTTGTTTTCGATAGGCTGCGTCGTCCATCTTTTATCAGTGAAAATACGGTCGCTTGTTTTGCGTTTGTTCCGGGAAGACATAGGCTACTATTCATGTTTGATTTTCACCAACACGTTGGCTATAATGTTAGGATGAGCATTTGCGGAAAAACGATCGAAGGTTCTACATTCGTGAGCAGATGTGCCGGTAGGTTATTAGCCTCCTATAGGCTACTATTCCTAGCTCGATCTGTTCCAGAGCTCCACTGCTTTGGACCAGAGCTATGCCCACTGTATGCTACTGCATGGTCCGGTTCTATTTTGTATTTACTGTTTTACTAATCCATCGGCACGTGTATGACTGATTAAAGGGGAATTCCACCCATTTTCAAAAAATTCCTGAGAGGATACAAATGTGAACCAAATGGACCCTAGCGGGTCCATTTGGTTCCATTTGTAACCTCTCAGGAAAAAAGGGGTCTGAAAGAAAAATCATTAACATGGTGAAATACATCTTGATGATGTCATCAGATGTGTTTCACCATGTTAATGACTTTTTTCAGACCTCCATTTTTAGGAAGTACAGAATTGGGGGGACGTTTTTTATCATGTCCACACAACATCTCTAAGGTATATTAATCACATATTAAAGTGTTGAAAATGGGTGGAGTTCCCCTTTAATTAATATCAGCTGAAAATATTGTATTTTTTCTCTAACCCAGTTTAGGATGCTACAAAGTCCCAGCAGCCTGGGGTATGACAGACCCCTGGTCGTCAGTATATCATTCTCCACGTGTGTTTTGGGTGCTGTCCTCCTCCCACTGATTGGTTTAATAAGTTGTGTCTTCATATCGTCTTCCTTCCATTTCGAAGATTCTACTGGAACGCATTGTCAGGTACTGTATATGATTTTCAATGCCACGGACCACGATTTGATGACATTTTAGCCCCACAGACGCCCAAACTAAAGATTTCTTTTGCTGTTGTCTACAATTACATCCTTGATTTTGTTAACAAAACAGGCAAACATACAAATCAAAATGACCATTAATCTTATTCTCTAGTTGTGTAGACTTGGGCTAATTCACATGAATATTTTAACTCTTGAGAGTGTAAACCAGAAACCAAATAGAGCCATTTGGTTTCATGTTTACGCTCTCAAAGAGTTACACCTGGTTAACAACTGTCCATCATTTAGCCTGAGGACCACCTGGAACTCTCTCAAGGACCACTGGTGGTCCCCGGACCACTGGTTGAAAACCCCTGATATACACGGATGGTGTTAAAATGTCTCAAAACATACATGATTTGTTGAAATTAGCAGATCTACAAGCTCACACCATCGTAAACTTAGTATCAGGTATTCTTAATCCGATGAAACTGGTTGAACTGATTTTGATGCAATATTGTATCTAATATTTAGACCTTGAGGGTTCCTTGGGGGTCAACATCACCTGAATAAATCATTTTTCTTGTAGGTTGCTAATTACCTGCCATCTATTAGTGCCTCAATCAGCCTAAGTCCTGAATGCCACATCTGGAGATTCTGCATTGGACTCCACTCAGCACCAAGGTTTCTTGTAGCTGTGACATACTTTAAGTTGTATAAAGGACGCTTCGCATCAAGATTCCCTGAGAGTTTACTCAGCTTCCTGAATCTTGTGTTTGCCTTCTTTGAAAACTTGGGCCTCTTGCTGCTCACTTATGTGTCCTCCAGTGAGACATACTGTGAGTACTCAATATATTTTCAAGATAAATCAATGTTATCACACATACAGTACGTATGACACACACACATATACAGTACATATGACACACATACATATGACTGTGATGACTGCAACCATAGTTTGGTTGCAGTCATCACAGAAATATTTGTGGGTTAGTTTGAATGTCAAAAGGATGACAAAATACCTAACCTGTCTTCCTTAACTTTTGTTCGTTGGGTTGAAGGCATTTGTCCCCAAATTGATTCATAAATCACAAAAATGCCTTTTTTATAATGGAATCACATCAATATGGCGCCTATTTGACACCCCTTTTTCACCCCACTTTTAGTTGTACATAAGGAAGGCTTTGTCCTGTTCCTGATCAGCGCTCTTATCCACATGTCCATAACCTGCCGGTTGTGGAATACTATCAGGAGGTATTCACTAAGTCCTGAGGTAAGGAATTCCCTCTCAAGGCACAAACATCTGATATGATACTGAATGATAGCCACGGATTATCTTGTTATGCTGCCATTACCTTTTGCAAAAAAGTAGATAGTGATAGTGACTCGGTCTTGTCCAAATCACTTCCCTACTAAGAACATAGGGGATTATTAGTACAAGTGCAATGAATGTGTTAAGTTAAGAGCCACCACAATGTGGCACTGTGGTAAAGCATGTCTTTGACATGTAGCTGAGAGACTACTGCTGTAAGTGATCCCTGCTTAGATGCTGCTGGGGGTAGTTATTCACCATTATGTATTGTCTTACATTTTATGATAATAACTCTTAGATTAAATATCTAACACACAATATCATGTTTTAAAAGTCCTAAGTTTCACAATAGAACAGTAACTGTTTATGAAAATATTTCCTCCTCAGGATGCTAAATCTTACCACTGGAAAGTACGATTCTTAGTCCTCTACATATCCTTCTGTGCTTTTGCTGCTTTCTTTTTCTGGAAACACAACATGTACTGTGAACCAGGAAGTGAGTAAAACTGTATGTTGTTATGTGGTTACATTCGTAGATTTTTCCACAATGTTAAGCATTGCATAAAATATGCTAAAATGATCTTGATGGGAAAGGGAAACTGTAAGTTTGTTAGTGAGCAATAAAACCTAAAATAAAAAGTTAAAGAAAACATCATAACGTCATGTTATTATTATGTATTATGTTATTACTTAGAAAATCTGTATTGATGTGCATGTTAAATATGCTGTTTTCTCTTTTTCTACCATTCACAGGCTATACGTTCTTTGCCCTGTTTGAGTATTTGGTTGTCCTGTCCAACATGGCATTTCATCTGACAGCTTTGTGGGACTTTAAGACCAGAGAGGTCATGATCATTTCACCCTCTGATGATAAAAACTTCTGAGGGTCAAACAGATCTAGTCTGTGTTGTACAATCCTTCAACCCGGTCCCCAGAGCTATATGGAGTTGGACCAGTTGGAGCTACACTCAACCCACAACTGATGAGGGATAAATCACATTATGATTGTTTGAAGGTTCCTAATGTAATATTACGCAGAAGCAGGGATCGAACCCGGGACTCCCACTCGCCAGTCCAACGCACAACCAGTCGCGCCAATAGGGCTTAGCCCGATTGGTGGGGCTGTTGTGGCTGGCTCATGGCTGGGTGCTACACTTACAAGGTTTAAGGAATGCTGCTCTTACAGTATATGGTTTCTTATCCTCTACTGTTTGTATGAACACACACATTGTATTACATGTTAATTTGAAATAGTGGTTATAAAAAGGGGATTTATCTGTTTCCATGTTGATATCGAGGCCCAGTAGTGCCATATCAAAGTTTAGAAGAAAAGAGGACGTTTGTTTACCTACCTGTTTCTACTCTCAATTGTAGTCTTGTGGACATTTGTACTTACTTTATGTGATATACAGTATATGCTATAATTTGTCTTTTAATACAATATTTTGTATGTTTAATTATTTGTCCTTTACTTAGTTATATTTAAAAGGATATGTGCCGTTTTCACAAACATTGCACCACAAGATAATAGTATTATAGTATTCAAAATAAACAACTTGGTGTATGCACTTTTATGCCAATGAAGCTATGCAGGATGGGTGTGATGCAAGTTGTGGTTAGCAATCTGGGTGCAACAATTTGCACAAGCTGCAGGCAAGATGTGTATGCTTTGAGAAAAGACTGAGTATTGTAGTTGTCAACAAATTAGTGCAGAAAACACTGGAGGCCAGAACAGAACACTGATTGAGGTTTCATTTCAGAGACAAAGGGCCAAGATTGTTTGAATGTAGATAAAGTACATTGATAGCCTGTGGATACCACTGAAAGGAAAAACCCTTATTTCCCCCTATTGTAGGCTACTTGTTTACAGTAGGCTAGGCTTTTTTCATAGTGTATATTTTTATGTCTTTTTTGATTAATTGAAAATGGAGGAACCCTAATGAAAACAAGTCTGTTTTTTCTGGTTTGATCCTCAGCAGTTTTTGTATTGACTAAAACTTTCTATCAATCAAAAAGGAGACATTGTGTGTCAGGCAATCATGGAGCGTATATCGCATGACTGAAAAATACATGGCTGTATTCATCTTTGATGAATTGAAAATGGTCCACCCTGTTAGTAAACAAGTGTAATAATGTGTGTTGTCCACTCATACAGTATTTAACTTTATTTGTTGTTGTGCTTGAAATGTACCGTCATTCTGCAAACTTAAACTAATTATTAACCTGATAGCATAGAAGTGACATGCAAAATGAGAAAAGAAGGCTAGTAGGCCTAGGGGAGGCTTTCAATGATTGAAGCCTCTGGGATTTTATAAATTAGGACAATGGAAGATATACAGAACTGAAACATGTTTGACAGACATTTTTGCAAAAATTGAAATTGCCATATGCATCCATTAGGCCTACATGCAGTGAAGGCAGTGGAGAGGCAGCACGGTTTAGCAGTGACTCTGGTAATAACTAAAATAAGGCATTATGTAGAAGAAGACACTTGGCAAATGTCTTTGGTCAAATCTGAGAAAAGCTTGTTTCAGGCTCCACATGTCTCTCGACCGCTACTTCTGGTCAGCGCGAGTTATGCAAACTCCGTTCACTTCATGTAGCAAGTAGCAAAAGACTTTTGTTGAGAATGGAGACAAATAGGGACAAGTAATGTAGTGTGCACACAAACTGTTTGTCCTTATTCAGGCTACGCTCAGTTCCTGCCCCCACAGTGGCGCAACTCTTGTTACTGTACTTCTACTAGATGGCTGTGCTTCTGGTCTGCTAAAGGGGCGGGCGCGTTTCACGTAACGTCACAGTCACGCACACAGATACATACACAGAGCCTTCTAGTGTCAGATTTGCGACATTGACGGGTCAGAAACTGAGCGCTCGAGCTGCTGTTCATATAGGAGCAAACTGAAGTTGGAAATGCCTTGTTTTCAACGAGGAAGGCGCGAGCTATTTCATGCATGTTTTCAACATGTCAACAGTATTGTACAGTAACAATGTTACTGTAGGCCTACAATAATGTTTATGTTGCACTATTACTAAAACGATCTAAAATAAATCGATTTAAGATCACTAATGCTGGACTGTTGCCTGAGTCAAATGCATTTGTGCCTACTTGTACTTATTTGTCCCCATTCTCTATTCAAGTCTAAGTAGAAGAGCCGCCACCGGGCTGGCTCCATGAAGTGGACGGAGTTGTCGTCACGCTGTCTCTATGGCTCCGCACATACAGGAAAGGACAGCGATACGTACAGTCTTGTTTGTCTATTGTTTCTGGAATGCGGGGTAGCTGCTGCCTGCCCTGCCTGGCTTGCTTCATCGCAGCAGAACCGACCATAGAAGCAACAGCAGACCATTTGTAGAGTGAAAGAGAGGGAGATAGAGGTGGAGTCTGCTGCTGTGCCTCTTCCACTCTGATCAGGGACCACCAACCATCTGCTGCAATGTCCAAACAGAGCTGAAACCACGGATCGTTTTGGCCAGGGAGGGTTACATACATGACAGGTACATTGTTTATATGGTTGTACTTTGACTAAGACATGGATCAGTGTTTGTTTCTGTGTTTACAACCACACAAAAACGTGTGGCTTTGCCCTAAAAACTTGCCTTCCTTCCTTCCGCGTATATATAAGCTCCATCGTGGTGCGAGGCTGTCGCAATGCCCCCCCATCGGAAAGAGCAGATCTACAGCAGAGGTGCAAGCGCGCTGTGCGACGCGTTGTTGGCTTGTAGATCTGTTCTTTTTCGGCGCAAGCAACACTGTCGTACTACGTAGTATAAAGGCGTTGCCGCCGTGTCTGTCTGTGTGTGTGTATGTATGTTTAGCTGGCACCTAGAATTAATTGACGTGCTAATATACACCAGTCAGATCAGCATGCTTTATTACAGTGATGATGTTATAACGGTAAAGCCCAAAGGCCTGGTGATGTTTTGTAATGGTCTTCCATCTAGACCACTGGACCACGTCCTCCTAGCTAACACAGGCACGGCTAACTGCTCAGATCTAAAGCCACAATGTTCAGACTGCGGAACTTAAACTCGTCGTTGACATTGTTGTCTCTATACAGTTTGAAAATCAGCCTGGCTAAAGCCAGACCCAGATCAGCTTTTTGACAGTATTAAAAATATGTTTGCATTCTGCGTCCTGATTGGCCACCCCAATTTTCTGGAGTAGGAATTGTTACTTTTCGATCAAATATGTAATTGTTGTGCATACGACACTGTTTTCTCCCTCAGAGAGAGGGCGAGGAGTTCAGCCACGCTCAGGGAGTCAATGAATGCTTCGCCTGCAAAGTTTCCCGCTTAGACAGTTCAGGCATCTTATTAGGATGCCTCTGAAGCGTCTCCCTAGACCAGGGGTTTTCAACAGGTGGTCCGGGGACCACCAGTGGTCCTTGAGAGTGTTCCAGGTGGTCCCCAGGCTAAATGATGGAAAGTTTGTTAACCAGATGTAACTGTTGAGAATGTAAAAATGAAACCAAATGGACCCTTGCGGGTCCATTTGGTTTCATTTTCACACTCTCAAGAGTTAAAATATTCATCATCTGAATTAGCACCACTTAATTAAGAAGTTTACACTGTTTTGTTGGCAAAATACAGCCTGGATTTGTGCACAAAATCAAAAGAATTCTTTAATTTTAGGTCTTTGGTGTGAAAATGTAATCAAATAGTGGTCCGTGGCTCAAATGCTGAATAAATGGTGGTCCCTGGAGTCAAAAAGGTTGAAAACCCCTGCCCTAGACTAGAGACTAGAGAGGTCCTTGATGCATGTCCCATTGGGAGGAGACCCCAGGGCAGGCAGACTAAGGACCAGATAGAGGAATGACTTTGCCACAGTGGCCTTGGAACGCCTCAGGGTCCCCCAGGAGGAAGTTACTAGTGTTTCTCTGGACAGGGAAGTACTCTGGGGCTCTGCGGTGGAGCTGTTACCCTGCTGTTGACCAGACTACGCTTACGTCCACTGAGCACTAGATCTAAAACATGTCTAAAAATGAAGGTGTTTTTTTTTTTTTAGAGGTCATGTGCTTTCATTGAAGCAGAAGTTAGAAAACCTACTGGTTATTAAGTAGTACTGTCTCAACCTCATGAAGCATCTCTCACAGCCAAGCAGGGACTACAGAGTCTTGAATGAAAAAATGATATATTTTGTGTCCGACTGGGACAGTTATGGTTTGCAGGTGTAGCAGGTGGCTACAGCCTCTGTCGTGATGGCCTCCAAAGTCTAGTATCTGCCCCCGTACCAAGGGGGATGTCCTCTTGGTCTAGTGGTTAAGATGTTGGACTTTCACGTGGGAGACCCGGGTTTGAATCTCGGGTATTACACAGGTCTAATTGGTTCTTAGCTTGGAATACTTTTCATAACAGTGAGCCTTATATCATCTGCTCTTTCTGTTGGTCTCTTCCAAATGAAATGCATGTCATGATGAACATCATCATGCCAGCTGCACATGGTACAGTTTGCAGTAGCCTTGTTGTGTTCAAACATCCTTATTCAGGAGGAGCCTAATGCTGGCATCTCCTGTTTGCATTACTTCATTCCTGGGCATCATGCGGCCCGGGGGCCAAATGCGGCCCTTTGGCTTACTCTGACTGGCCTGTGAAAGGGTACTGTGGTTTTAACCAGTGGTCCAGGGGTCCTTGAGATAGTTCCAGTTAAATATGGAAAGTTGGTTAACCAGATGTAACTCTTTGAGAGTGTAAAATGAAACCAAATGGACCCTTGCGGGTCCATTTGGTTTCATGTTTACACTCTCAAGAGTTAAAATATTCATCTGAATTAGCCAGAGAATGTAAAAGAATGGTCCTTTTTGATCTATGTTTGCCTGATTTGTTTGTGAAACCCAGCCTGGAATTGTGGACAAAAACAAAATAAATCCTTAGTTTTGGCGTCTGTGGGGCTAAAATGTCTGTGGCTCAAATACTGAATAAATTGAGGGCCCTGGTGTCAAAATGGTTGGTCTTACTCTTACTTTTATCTTAAATTAAATTAATATTACACAGGATTTAGTTCAGCCTTTAGTCTTGGCCCTCCACAATATTTTATGCATCTCATTTGGCCCCTTGGGAAAAATAATTGCCCACCCCTGCATTACTTAATGCTATGTGCCAAGCAGGATGGCATTTGGTACAGTCTTTGGTACGATTCGGCCGCCTGTTCAACCCCAGATCTCACCATACTGTACTGTAGGCCAGGGTCATTGAACGGTCGAACCGTTTGAGTGCATTATCGACTTTTTTTTTATTATTATGCATAATGAACCTCTGAGACATTCTCTTTCTATTTTACAGCAAACCTTCGTTATGGACTTCAGGAAATTGGTGACTACATGGATTTTATTTCTGTGTACCGTTGGAGGAAGTTGGGCTGAGAAAACCTGTATGGCCACATTGGACAAACATACCGATGGCTTGTCAGGTGAGTAATACTTGATCTAACCATTACTAGTATCAAGTGCTTGTCTTTTTATATGTGATTCCTTTTAGGTAACTATCATCCACAGACTACGGTAGATTGGCACTCCAAGATTGCGTTCCTATCTGTGAAATTGTACAGCTTCTAAATGTAGCTGCACTGAGAATAGTCAGGGTATGTAGTCGCCATTAAGCTTTCCTTTAACTTAGATCATCATGGTACCCACTCAGACAGGAGAAGGACCTGAGCTTGGTAGTCAGGTGAGGTGTAAGAAAAGCCCTCATTTGACTTAACAACTTTTTGTAACACATCCCACAGTTTAGTATGAATATTATGTTGTCGCCCGCAGTATTCCATGTTTGTTGTAAGAAACATGGAATAAACGAGACAAAACCCCATTCTTCGGTTGCAATTAAATCAGTTTTCACTTTCCTTTAATCCAGTGGTTTTCTACCAGTGGTCCTTGAGAGGGTTCCAGGTGGCCCTCAGGCTAAATGTTGAAAAGTAGGTTAACCAGGTGTAACTCTTTGAGAGCATAAAAATGAAACCAAATACACTCTTGCGGGTCCATTTGGTTTCATTTTACACTCAAGAGTTAAAAATATTCAAGATCCAAATTAGCCCAAGTCTACAAAACCAGAGAATGTAGAAGATTAATGTGTTTGACTGTTTTGTTTCCCAAATCCAGCCTGGAATGGTGGACAAAAACAAGCTTTGGGGTCTGTGGAGCTAAAATGACGTCAAATGGTGGTCTGTTGCTCAAATTCTGAATAAATATTGGGCCCTGGCATCAAAAAGATTGAAAACCACTGCTTTAATCGGAGCAGCTACAGGAAGTAAAAGTTTTACTGTTACAGTTACCGGTATATACTGCAATACAACCACCCCTACAGTTCTCTACAGTTGGCACCAATAATTGAACAATCAGTACGGTAATATTGTTAAAATATTAAAGTGCATGGATTGAGCCTAACATGTTAAATTGAAGCTGAAATTGTATCCTCCTCCCACAATAATATACACATAATAATGGTTCATACACTTGTGCACAGTTTAGAAAGGTGTATCACTTGTCCGTGACTGTGCTAATTCCTTGGCTATTAAGTGGCATGGTCAGAGTCAGAATGTGTTCTCATCTACATCAGTGGTTTTCAGCCTTTTTGATACCAGGGCCCACTATTTCTTCAGCATTTGAGCCACGGACCACCATTTGAGGACATTTAAGTGCACAGACCCCAAAACTAAAGATTTATTTTGCTTTTGTCCACAATCCCAGGCTGAATTTGGGAAACAAAATGACCATTAATCTTTTACATACTCTGATTGTGTAGATTTGGGCTAATTCAGATTGTGAAAATTTGAACTCTTTGAAAACATTTCATGTTCACGTTAGCTGAACATGAACATCATTTAGCTGGGGACCACCTGGAACCCTCTCAAGGACCACTGGTGATCCCGGGACCACCAGTTGAAAACCGCTGATCTACATAAAAGCACAAACATGGCTTGCGTAACTGTGCTTGAAAAAGGCAGGCTTGTATGTAAATATCTTATCTTTTGTCTCTGTAAGTTTGCAAACCAAATGAGTTACGGAATGAGAGTCTGGTGCGTGAGAGAGCTACAGGTGTCAGGGTCATAGTAACTGTGTCATGCTGCAGTAACAGTAATACACGCCTTAAGCTCATAAATAGTCGTTTTGACTGACTCAGCACTCACTTACTGCATGTATTTCCTATTGTATGTTGTGAGGATAACCAGTGCTATGCAATGCAATGTTGTGGCCTGGAAAGTGGAAACTCAACCAGTGTATTTATTTAAAGCAACGCTCAATGTGTTGTTGTCAGCACTTTTTCTGAACCTGTGTGTCTGGGCCAGGTGTCCAACGAAAAAAAAAAAAAAAACCCCTGCTCCATCCCCCTTTAGCTGCACTGCAGCGGCAGATTTGTGCTGGCCAACTCTTTGTATTGGAGAGGGTAATGATTTCTGACTGTCAGAGAAAGTTCAGCTTTTATAAAAGTCTTTATAATAAGACGATGAGTGAGTTTACTGCCTTCCTGGGTTATATGAAACAATAGAAAACGATGGATAGTTAAGGCAGAAAACATGTCTTGGACTTGGAAAGGATAACGTACTGCTTTAAAATGTCTGATAACCCGTTGTGTGACCGAAACCTTTCGCATTCCTTTGTTTTGTTATTTACGCTCCCCTTGGTAGTAAGCTTCTGGACACGCATTTTTGCACAATTCCAGGGGAGAATCCAGTTTGACCATTTTTGACTGAAAGCCTCCCTGCAGTGTACGTCTGCAGTCAGGCCAAACTAAATTTCCTTTCAATGCGAGCGGCAGGCTTATCTGTGATCTGTGGCAGAGTGTTTCTAATCCCTTCGGAGAGAGGAGGAAGACGAGGGCAGACAGACTCCACCTGCAGAATGCAGACTGACTGTGTTTCATAACCATAGGCTAGAGCAAACAGACAGACAGACTGCTGCTGGCATGTGTTAGGTTCACAAGGGGTGTGAAAACGGTTAGCTTGGTTTTTTGTGTGTACTGATTGAATGCGTTTTGGTGTTTTAGCTGTTGAAAAATAGCAGATCTACAAGCTCATATAAAGATAAAGATTTGCAGCATATCGCGCCACTCAGTGGCGCGATATGCTGCAAATCTGCTGCAAATCTTTAAATACGTTATTTCGGAAGCAAACATTTTTAACTCAAATCTTTGCTTCTGGGGGATCCCTAGAACAACATGTTTTTAGATGAGGTTCTGCAGCTAAATAATAGATATTTCTGGGGGTCCTTCCTATGAAATATGTCAAGCATCACTGACACGGAAAGAGATTTTTCCAGAAAAACTAGAATCTCGCGCCAGGGACTAGAATTTAGTGTCACAAACTAGAATTTAGTGTCATGGACTAGAATCTAGTGTCAGGAACTAGAATCTAGTGTCAGAAACTGGAATCTAACTTCAGAAACTAGTACGGAAAGGAACTAGAATCTACCGTGGGGGTCTTGGAATCTGGCATGAGGAACTAGAATCTAGCATCAGAAACTAGAATCTGATCAGGACCCAATGGGTTGTTGTCGTATATAGACTAATTCTAATAACGGCATTATTGTACATGGTCATTGATTTATTATGATAACCACCAGCTGTTTTAGTGTAAACTTGCATGTACTGTATAGGAGACAGGACATAGCATTCTGCAGCCAGTGCTGTGCAGACTAGTTCAGTCTGGGCTGCAACAAACACTATAGTACACACACATTGATAGATGCGGATAACAAAACAAATGATGGATTATCATTAATCAGGAAAGATTTCGGTCATTTGATTTGGCTGAAGGTCAGCTGGTGGCATCCCTACTTTGAAAGATGCGGCATTCTACGGTCAGAAGTAAGTGTTAGGGGGGCACTAATGGCAGAGTGGTTAAAGCAGGGGTGCCCACACTTTTTTGACTTGAGAGCTACTTTCAAAATGACCGGCTCAACAAGATCTACACATCAAACATGTGATTGTTCCATTACTGAAAATCCATTTCAAGCCCCCCTAGAAAGTTTGAGCTTTGAAATAGTGGTGATGGTGTTACTTGCTGTTATAGTGTTTAAGAATAATGCACTTGTAATGAAAAATAGAGGGGGAGAATTGGAAGGTTTTCTTGTATATGCTACTGATGTATTGTAACAGTATTTGGGATTTGAAAGTTGACAGTTTGTGATGTTGATTCTCTTGCACCCTAAACGAACTTTCCTGTTTGTTTGTTTTTTTTGTCCACAATTGGGAAAGAGAACTGGCAAAACGTTGTTCGAAATAACAATTATTCTCTTGAAATGTACGTAATTCAGAAGTTTAAATATAATTTAACTCTTGCGAGTGTAAAATGAAACCAAATGGACCCGTAAGGGTCCATTTGGTTTCATTTTAACGCTCTCAAGAGTTACAGATCTATAAGGGTCCAAGTGCCCCTAGGTCCTATGTTCTATATTTTAGGGGACTGTCATGTGATCTACCTGCACTGCCTATGTGATCTACTGGTAGATCACCATCTACCTTTTGGGCAGCCCTGGGTTATAGCATGTATATCATATGGCTTTGATGCACACTGACTGAATTTCCTGAGCCCCCCGAACCTTTGCTGCAGGTGTGACTCCCAGACTCTTTCCCAATTTCCTCTCAATCAGTTCTGTAGTCTTTATTATCCAGGTGAAGGCAGAAATGCTTAAAAATTACAAAGCCATCTATATAAACTAAAGATATAAATGTAAACAAACAAGACCTTTGCAAATGGCTGATATTTGAAACCAAATAAGGCAAAACTAGAGAAGTTCTTCATCCTTTTGTAAATGACCTAATCTTGACTGTCGCCTCCATTTTACCGTGTTACAATTCAGTCTCTTTCATCTTCATTCCCCTAGATCTCATTCCACTGAATAATTTCTGAATAAGTGTATTTTTCGGGGTCCAAGAACTCCCAGAAAACAAAAATACTTGAATCTGTCAAATTACGTTTTTTTCCCTCTCACTTTGTCTTGAAAATCCCTCTCTTTGCGTCTACTGTAACCCAGAAGTTCTGAGCAAGGCAATGAACCTCAAACTTGCAGTGGAGCTGTTTTGTTTTTCCTCTCACTTTGAGACAGTTCCCTCAAGGCAATGAACCTCATGAACCAGTGGAGCTGCCAAGCTGCTGCAGCAATCCTACTGCCACCACTTCACGACTGTGTTAAAGTAACTGAGCGTGTGTGAAGGGGTTATAAAATCAAATCACGCTGCCATATGAAGCAGTCACTGCGGAACATATTTCACCTGGCTACTGAAACTTCTCAAGCTTAAATTTTGTGTGGGTTTTCAGCAGTTGCATAGCAACTGCAAGAACTAGGTCTCACTTCCATCTGCTAAAGCATGCTAATGTTAGCTGTGGTTAACAACAGCAACACAACAATGACTGTCACTTCTTGTATGCAATATGCAGGTAGTTTTGCACTTCCGCAGGTCGTTTGGGGTCTCTATAGAAATGGTGGAGCAAAGATATACAGTATGTCGGATTCCAGCAGAAAAATCACCACAAGTAGCACAAACTCGGAAACATAGTGATAGTTATCTGTATACCTTTCTTGCCTATTTCAATAAAGCCATTTAATCAACACTGAATTAAAGGGGAACTCCACCCATTTTCAACATTTTAATATGTCATTAATATACCTTAGAGATGTTGTGTGGACATGATAAAAAAAAGTTCCCCCAATTCTGTATTTCCTAAAAATGGAGGTCTGAAAAAAATCATTAACATGGAGAAATACATCTGATGACATCATCAAGATGTATTTCACCATGTTAATAGCTTTCAGACCCCTTTTTCCTGAGAAAAAAAAAAGGAAAATGGGCGGAATTCCTCTTTTAGTGACTTCCAGAAGTAGTGACTTCTGGAATTGTGTACCTGAAATTACCCTTTGTCTCAGTGCCACTGGGCAAACCTTTACTTTGTGTTCAATATATTAAAAAAAACATTTTGACTGACAAGCATGACTCTGCTTTTTCCTACTAGAACTCTGCCGCATCGATGAGCCACTATGCATGGACGAAAACGCCATTCTCAGCTTCGAGGCTATCCGGAGTATCCACAAGCAAATGGACGATGATGAGAATGGCAACGTAGATGTGTCGGAGACGGATGGTGTAAGTACTACCAGCTCAGAATGTCATTTCCTCTGTTCTGTCGGGTGAGGTACGCTCACATGGCTTTGTTGTACGGGGTGGGAAGCAGGGGCGGATCTAGGCATAGGCATGGGGGGGCAATGCCCCCCTAAATGCCCAGTCTGCCCCACCAAACATGATGGCATGCAAAACAACCCAAGATATTTCAGTGCTTCTATTTAAAAGTATTTGAAACAGTACTGAAAATGGTAATTCTTCGGCCCCCCCAATTGGGAAATGTTATATCCGCCCCTGGTGGGAAGGCCATATGGCCACAATATCACACCATAATGGTTCCTACCATTTGACCCCTTTAACTACCGCCCCAATTAACAGTGGCTTTTGCTCTAGAGCAGGGGTTTTCAACAGGTGGTCCGGGGACCACCAGTGGTCCTTGACAGGGTTCCAGGGGGTCCCCAGGCTAAATGATGGAAAGCTTATGTACCAGATGTAACTCCTGAGAATGTAAAAATGAAAATGGTTTCTTTTTTACACCCTCAAGAGTTAAAATGTCATCAATCATAAACGGTGGTCCCTGGTGTCTAGAGTGTTGTTGGCTACGCTTTCCCCTCCTGGCTTTGCCCTGGGTTGGCTCCCATTAGAGTCACTGCCTGCCCTTGCTTCTAGTTCTGGGTGCACTGACGCAGTGGCCTGGCTGACTTTGTCTGTGACCCGTGGTCCCCATAGACGTCCACATTTCTGATAACAGTCCATCCATGTGACCCCTAGTGCCATTCGTAGCATTCTAGTCTAGACTCCATCCAGTGCTCTCTCCCGTTGTGCTGTGAGGGTCCATGCCTTGATCCCCATACAGCAGTACTGACATTATAGTCAGGGGTTGACACTAAGGTCTCCGAGGCAAGTGCAAGTCAGGTTCTACTTGCCCTCAGGTCATGGTCACTTGCCCCCAAAATATATCGTGAATTTTGCATTTAAGTTTATTTTTTACTTGGGTGCTTTAAACATTTCCTTTTCGCAGTCGAGGACTCTGCTTTGTTTAAAGCAGCTGTATGTAAGATTGTGGCCAAAACTGGTACTGCAATCAGTTTCAAAATACTGTTGAGCGGTGTGTCCCCTCCCCCTTCCCCCCGACTAGAGGTTGCCAGCTAGGCTGCAGGATCATGCAGGCACGTAGACTGCAGGAGCTTCCATGGCAAGTGATGAATCCTACACAGTAATGGTTGTTAACATTGGCAAAAAGCAGTGTTGTAGTGGTACTTTTAGAAGTGGGGGGACGCCTCTGAAAGGGGAATCCCCCCCATTTGAGAAAGGGGAGAAAGGGGAATCCCCCCCATTTGAGTGTACAAATGTGTACACTTGTACAGTCTCAGAAAAAAGGAAACTCATTAACATGGTGAAACACATCTTGATGATGTCATCAAGATGTATTTCACCATGCTAATGTTTTTTTTTTTTTTCAGACCCAAAAATATTTTAGATGTGAGAAGTGGGGGGACGCCGTCCCCCCGCGTCCCCCCTCCACTACAACCCTGGCAAAAAGGGGAACGACTCGAAAAAGCGACCAAAAAAAGGCGAAATATTTGCCGGCGAATTTAGTCGCGGCTGCCCGTACACATCTAAATGCGACTCGAATAAAACTATTGGGCTTTCGCTTTTCCGTCCTCCTCTCCTCCTTCTACTGCTCTCCTCTCTGCTGCGTTGTCATTGATATATTTTGTTCCTACCGTGAAGGACGCACGCAGGAGCCGATCGAAATGTTGTTCATAAAAGTTTTTTGTATCATGAGTCATGACCGGAGAAGCGCACGATCGAGTTCATTAATGAATTAATCCGACGGCGCTAAAAGGCTGAAATACAACTTGATCTGATCATCTACTCAGCCAAATTAAAAATGCCATAGCCTATCATCCATTTGATCATATCCCTATACAGATTTAATCTAGGCGCCGTGCTCTTTTATCTAAAGCCCAGTAGCTCAGTGGTTTTCAACCATTTTCATACCAGGGTCCACTATTTATTCAGCATTTGAGCCACCGACCACCACTCGAGGACATTTGCTCCACAGGCCCTAAAATTGAAGATTTATTTTGCTTTTGTCCACAATACCAGGCCATTCTATTTCTATGACCATTCTTCAACATTCTCTAGTTGTATAGACTTGGGCTAATTCACATCATGAATATTATTAACTTGAGTGTAAACATGAAAACAAATGGACGACCTGCAAGCCGCAAGAGTTTCATCTGGTTTAACCAACTTTCATTTGCGTGGGGACCACCGGGAACTCTCTCAAGAACCACTGGCGCTCCCCGGACCACCTGTTGAAAATCCCCGAAGTAAATCAATCAAATAGATAGATCAGTGACAAATGCGCAGCAGCTTTCCCCGCTGTTTATAGGCACCACAGCCAATTTCAAGAGGAAATGCACAACGCCAGGGCTACTCACTTGGTAAAGTTCCCAACTCCTCGTGGTTTCATTTCAATGACTTGTATATCCATTTGTGGGTCCGCGACCCGGGTTATCATATTAAAGCATAAAAGCGCGTGTCGCCCCAGACCCCTTGCCCTAGAGAAAACTAGTGTGTAGCCTATAGTTCTATATTATGCACAAACTGTCTACCAAACTGCCACCTTATTATGAGATATTAAGGCATAAGATTAATTGTTTGCAGATCGTATATAGCTCGAAGTTTTGCCATGGATTGATGCGCAATGCAATATCGCATCTCTCTCACACACACACACACACACACACACACACACACACACACACACACACACACACACACACACACACACACACACACAGAGAGAGAGAGAAAGACAAAGATGCGCTGCGGTTTTGGGTTTCTACACGGCAGAGCAGTTTAGGCTGCTGCATTCTGAAAAAATCGACACCAACGCGAAAAAAACAAAAAGCGAAAATAGTCGCATTTTCGCTATTTGGCTAATTCGCCGTGATGTGTAAGCTTACATTGACTCCAATATGTTTAAAAAAAATCCGATTCATAACGAGGTCTTTTAGGTTTCGGAAGGTTAGACATTTCTTTATCTCAACACGTTAGTAGCAGCTGCTGCGGTAACTAGAGCTGAGCTGGCAACCTGGATGCCGAAAAACTTCTGCCTTCGTGATTGGGAGATAAGTGGAGGGTGGCGCTTCGGCCAAAACAAAAAATGACAACAACAACATCAGTTGAGGGCTGCAACTGCACTTTTTAAACGCGATTATCCTGACTTGCATACTGTTGTCAGTGACACAAGTATTTGAAATGAACGTGGTTTTTAAATGTCTGTTGGCATATCAGGGCCATTTTATGATTCGTTTTATTAAAATTCTTACATATGGCTCCTTTAAGTCACAATCAACTACAGTAAAATTCAACTTGTAAATCAGTGGTTCCCACAGTGGTCTGTGACGCCAGCAAAATGATAGTTTGGAACCAAATGGACCTGGAGAGAGATCGGAGTGATAGCTAGAAAGCAAGGAAAGACATGGAGGCAGAGCGAAATGACCACCTTCAAACATGTTGTGTTATAGCGAACAAAGTTGCACATTTGCCCGATCGGGCAACCAGGTAGCAGTCTTCACTTGCCCAAAGATTTTTTTTACTTGCCCCGGGCAAGCGGGAAAGTGTTAGTGTCAAGCCCTGCTGACATTATAGTAGCCATGAAAAAGCCACCTCTTAAGGTCTTCTCTTGCCCTACGTCTGGTTTCCACACTCTCCTCAACCCATGCAAGGCATTCCAGGCATGTTCTCTCCTGTTCAGTTGAGACCGTCCAAGACCAGATATTTGAAGGCCTCAACAGGCTGTAGCACTGGCAATGTAGATTTTATCTACAGCAGGGGTTTTCAACCAGTGGTCTGGGGACCACCAGAGGATTCCAGGTGGTCCCTAGCTAAATGACGGACAGTCGGTAACCAAATGGACCCTTATAGATCTGTAACTCTTGAGATCGTAAAATGGACCCTTGCGGGTCCATTTGGTTTCATTTTACACTCTCAAGAGTTAAATTATATTTAAACATCTGAAATACTTAATTTTCAAGAATCTACTGTACACAATCAGAAAATGTAGAAGAATTGTTATTTTGACCAACGTGTTTCTAGTTATATCCCCTAAATTGTGGACAAAAACTTGAAAATCCTTAGTTTTGGTTCTGAGAGACTAAACTCAACATCTAATAGTGGTACGTGGCTAAAATGCAGAATAAATAGTGAGTGCAGGTATGAAAAAGGTTGAAAAGCTGTTGTTTGATTTAATATCATCATATTATACCCCCTGATATGTTCTATATAAATGGTCCCACTCCCAGGCTTGTCATTATCAGTGTAAAGAGGCTTACAAAGGTGTCATTACGGTAATCCCTGATCATCAGGGAGGATTCCTCTCTAAGAAGGCCCTAGTAAATTAGATTAGTTAATAATGGCCCTATAATGCCATTAACGTACTGTCAAAGTAAATTGACTACCGCTTCCCAATAATTAACAGTGACCTGGTTTGCGTATTTAAAGAAAATGTTGGTCGAATCTGTAGGTACAAGTTAAAAACTACAGAAAGTACAAAACATGCCAGGTTCTGACTGCTTATAGTTTTTAGTACACGCGCGCGCGCACACACACACACACACACACACACACACACACACACACACACACACACACACACACACACACACTAAATTATTATAGTTTTATATAATGATATGACAAAGTCAGTGTAAGATTAGGTGTCCCCAGACTGCTGTAAAGAAGGTCCAAAATAGTTTCACTCATGTCGACATCAGTTCCATTACACTGCGACATTAGCGACATTAGTTCCCAGACAGAGTCCAGAGACTGGAATATCTGCTTTCATGAATACCGTATATCTTTCTTTAAAAAGAAATGTAGAATTTGCTCTTAATTGAGTGTGAACAGCAAAATTATTGGTGACATATTTTACTCGGACAATAACGTGACTATATGATTGATTTAAACATCTTGTCCTTTTTAAAAGCAGTCTCTCAAACAAACAACTTTGCTGCAGTGCTACTGTTGTGCTGCATTGTTGTGACAAAACCCTTGTGAAAGAATCGGAGTTGTCATTGTCGCCATTCTCTTTTCACCACTCTTGTGTGGGTGTGCCAAGGTATTGACAGTAGCTAACAGTATGTTGACAATGCTTGCATGCACATTGACACGCCTAAATATAACACACCCATTATTACATTTATTATCTGCAGCTGTGTTGCTTGCATCACGTTATACAGGGCGACAGTTCTTTCTTTTGCCCTTGTGTAGTGTTTAACTTACTGTAAATACCCTACAAAATCAGCATTTAAGATAAGACCATACATAATTTATAGAATAAACTAGGATATACAAACGTTTGTAGCTTATTCATGTCAGTATTGGCCCTCAGGGTGCTATTATCCTGAAAATGCAATTAAATCGCAGTGGCTTTACTGTATGTGTAAACCGGGGGTTTTCAACAGGTGGTCCGGGGACCACCAGTGGTCCCTGAGAAGATCCCAGGTGGTTCCCAGCTAAATTATGGAAAGTTGGTTAACCAGATGTAACTCTTTGAAAGCGTAAACATGAAACCAAATGGAGCCTTGCGGGTCCATTTGGTCCCAAGTTTCCACTCTCAAGAGTTAAAATATTCATCATCTGAATTAGCCCAAGTCTACACAACTAGTGAATGTAGAAGATAATGGTCATTTGGATCTGTATGTTTGACTGTTTTGTTTCCCCAAATCCAGCCTGGAATTGTGGACAGAAGCAAAAGAAATCTTTAGTTTTGGGCTATGTGGGGCTAAAATTTCATCAAACGGTGGTCTGTGGCTCAAATGGTGAATAAATAGTGGGCCCTGGTGTGAAACTATGAAACAGGTTGAAAACCACTGGTGTAAACAACAGTGTGGTATTGTAGTGTTTGGGGGACTTCAGTCTGAAGGACTTCAATCTGAAGCCCCCGTTTTTTTAAGCCTTTTTATTAGTCTTACTTACATCATACAGCCTTGAAGAGGTTCCCTGCCGAACTTCAAGCCCATGTGGTAAAAATGTCGCTGCTTTTCTGCTGCATGCTGTTCAGTTTTGAAAGCGACTCACTCGCATTGTAAAGCCTGTGCTCAGGCTTGGGAATCAAGTGCAGCGCAGTAGGCACTCATCTGCAGTGGCCTTGAGCCAATACACAATTTAGACAGCTCACAATTTTAAGAGCACTTCAAGACAATGAGGTTCCTGGTTCCTGTAGGGGTTGAAAGACTGAGTAATGAGGACGGAAGATTGCTACATGAGAAGGTTAGCATCCTCACCTGCCAGTTTCATACTGTCGCGATATAAGCCAAGGCTGTGTTTACTGTAGCTTTTTTTTAAACCCTTTGTGTACTGAACGCGTTTTGTTGTTCTAAGCATTACGTTATTCTTTAGACTATTGAAAAAATATCAGATCTAAAAGCTCATAGCGCACCACCGAGTGGCGCACTATGAGCTTGTAGATCTGGTATTTTTTTGAAAAATTGTGAAAATAATGCACAAATGTAAGAATCTAGAAAAATATTCTATTTGACACCTGATTCTAGTTTCTAGTTTCTGATGCTAGTTTCTGTCAGATTCTAGTTTTTCTGAAAAATCTATGTTCCTGTGTCAGTGATGCTCAGCATATTTCATGCCAAGGACCCCCAGAATCTCTGCGGACCCCCCCATCTGAAAACGTGTTGTTCTAGGGATCCCCCAGAAGCAACGATTTTAGTTCAAAATATTTGCTTCCGAAAGAATATATATTCAAAGATTTGCATCACATTTTCACATTTTTTTCAAAAATATCAGAGCTACAAGCTCACAGCGCGCCACTCGGTGGCGCGCTGTGAGCTTGTAGGTCTGATATTTTTCAATAGCTTAAGTGTAACATAATGCTTTGAACACCAAAACGCGTTCAGTACACAAAGGGTTTATTTAGATTGCATAAACCCATTAATCATACGCAAACACCTTGGTTAGAAACAATCTGGATTGAAAGACAACTGTCCTAATATTTGGAAGGATAAGTTAAATACGAAAGAGGGCACAGCAATATGTGAAAATGTAGAAAACAAAAGAAGAGTGATCTGAGCTCTGGAACATGAGGTGAGGTGATAAGTCATAAGGTACTTGAATTACTGTATGTCTTCCTCAGGGCTAGTATGAAGCTGACAAATATCCAAATATCCCCAAGAGAAATTGGACCAAAACCTGCTTTTCAGGCTGAGGTAGCGTTCACTTTAAAGGGTTATGGTCTGTATTGTCTGAATCAACTTTGATGTATTTGTTTACGTACTGAAAGAGTGATTTTTTTGAGAGCTGTTTTAGTGTACAAGGAAGTCAATGGGGAGCATATCTAATCACTGGAACATACTTTTTACATTTCTTGTCCACATTTAGAATTACATCAGTGCAAGGTACCTACACAAAGAATCTCAACAAAGGTGGTCTTAGCTTTTAACTTCAGCTTTGCTGTATCTTCAAAACTGCAAGAGTTACTTCCAATGTAGCCTGTGTAATCTGTTGTTCAGTGTTCATGTCTGACAAGATGCATTTTCAGGAAAATATCTTCTCACTTGCAGTTTGGATTTGGGAAACAAAACAATCAAACATACAGATCAAAATGACCATTAATCTTCTACTTTCTCTAGTTGTGTAGACTTGGGCTAATTCAGATGACGAATTCAGGTGAATTCAAACACACCCACAAGGGTCCGTTTAGGACCACCTGGAACTCTCTCCAGGTGGTCCCAAACCACCTGAGGACCACCTGGAACTCTCTCAAGGACCACCGGTGGTCCCCGGACCACTGTTTGAAAACCACTGTATTATAATAGTTTAAATATATCTTTGGCCGATCAAGATGATAGGATGTGTCACTTGATATGGCTTCATTTTCACATGATTAGAAGTTGCTTAGATTTGACGCCACCAAATAATTTGTCCCAAAATCAAGGAGATATCCTCATACATGTTGTTGTCACAATAAAGAATTGTTTCATTTGGTAATATTTAATAGTTTAATATTGAGCGCGATCGGATTTTCTTTGTTTTCTTTCCACTGCCGCGGCTCAAACCAGTTCGATTGGTAAAAAAGCCCTTATTTTGAAGCTCAGATCTCCTAAACAGGATGTGCTGTTTCTGTTATGCTGTGTCTGTTGTCTTGCCTAATCGATCATCTGGCCCCAAAACATCCGGCTCACAAGTCAGGAAGTGCTGTGTAGCCCTGGCTGCTTAACCCATGCGCCAGCGACATTGAGGGGGCAAACCGGAGGAGAGCCGTTTGAATGCATTGGGTTGAATGGACGTCAATGGGACGGGGGAAAAAAAAGTTGTCCCCAATTCTGTCCCAAATGAAAGTCAGCAACGGGATGATCATCAGACGATGCGCACGGACTAATAGTTGGATTAAAGAATGAAATCTACATCTCGTTGTGATACGAGCCGTCCGCGTGACCGGCGGAGGGGTTCTAACGGGATGTCCACGAGCCCCGCGTGGACGGCGCCAAGAGAATAGTTTAATATCAAGAACAACCTAGGCAGAGTTTACTTTGGGTGATCACATTCTGCATTGAGGCCCATTACTGCAATGCTGCATCTGGTATTCAACAGCATGAGTGGTAAAAAGTGCATGGAGCAGAATGCTATTTACTGTAGATCAGTTGAATTGATGTCCAAAGAAGTACATGGAACTGTGTTTAATAATTTAAATAAATCATCTCAACCAAAACCTTCTACTGTAGCACTAATCCTTCCACCATATTTGGTGTAAAAAGTAAAAGAAAAAAAAGTGTTTAAAAGGTTTGCGTGCAAATGAGGTAAAAAAATAAAACATTCCACTGAGTAGAGCAAAAGGCATGATGCACTTAAGGGCCCTATTTTTGCCAGTGATAAACCCCTTATCTGAAATGACATTCTTTTACTATTTTGAAAAACATATTAACATTGTTAAACTATCTGTTCTACATCAACACATTGTGAGGTTGTAGATCAGCTATCCAAACTATTTTCAAAATGGTAAAAAAAAAACAACAAATAGCTAATTTACAAGGTTATGTGAGGACGTCTTATCTAAATGTGATCTTTCTAACGCCACCACATCAAACATGCCTGTCTGTCTGTCTGTCCCCACAGTTCCTTAGGGAGGATCTGAACTACCATGATCCCAAGGCCAAACACAACAGCTTCCATGGGGATGATCAGTTCATCAGCGTGGAGGACCTGTGGAGGACTTGGAAGGGCTCTGAAGGTACGGACACTTTGTGTGAAGGATAATCGTTATTTCTTAGTGAAACCTTGCGCTTATTGTTACTGAGCAGTGCGAGTTACTTCCAAGGAGCAGCCTTGTGTGTAGGTCCGTCTGTCAATTTAACATTTTCGTTACCATCTAAACCCCTTATCCTAAACCCTTTATCATTTTTTTTTTTTTTTTACTATTTTGAAAAACTTTTTGGAATCGTTCAATGTGCCAATCTATTGACACATTGTGAGCTTGTAGACTGGCCATTTAAACTATTGAGAAATGTTCTTTTAATAGTTTAAAAAGGCAAAGAAGTTATGGGATAAAGGGTTTAGCGGTGACGAAAATGGAGCCCGAATGTCTGTTTGTACAATGAACTATCAAACCCTGTGGTTACTGGCGGATACACACACACACACACACACGGGTGCACAGGTGCAGTTTTTTTGTTTTCAAGGGGGCTCTTCTGCCAGCCCAGATCACATTACATCACAGTTGCCAATGTCACCCTAAACAAATATAATGTGAGGGGCATGGTGTACAGTGGTAGTGCTGTCGCCTCACAGCTAGAAGGTCCTGGGTTTGATTCCCGCTAGGGGCGCTGCTGTGGGTGATGGCGGCGTGTCTCCTCCTCCGTGACATCAGTGCCCATACCCGAGGCGGGGTTGGTGAAAGGGCCTTTCTGTGTGGAGTTTGCATGTTCACCCCGTGTAGGTACCCTCACAAAAGCGTGCAATAAGGCAGCTTGGACTCCTCATGCATTGACGGAAGCATGAGGCCAGTCCACTGCCTCTCAAAGTTGGTGGAGGGTGTGTTAGAGCACAGGATCACAGTATGTAATTGGCGCTGGGTGAAAAAACAAATACATGATTAACCAAAAAAAGGCAATTTCAAACTTAAACTTAATATTTTATTTCCATGACTGATAAAACAATGGTAGCACACGGTTCCTTCTCTACCATCACAGGCAGTAATATCATGATTGTCAAGCAAAGTGCAGAACACTTACAGTACTGTAGCCACTCAGGGAGGCATTATTGGATCTGTCAACACGACGCGCCGTCTCATACTGTAGCGTAGCCTGGCTTTATCTCACCTCCTCCTAGTTATCTTTTGTTGCTGCAGATAGTTTTCATGTCTGCACCGTATACTACTTGCACTCCTGGCTTTCCACACCCACACCCTTTCCTCTAGCCCCCTCCACCCTTTACTTTTTGCTTGTGGGTTCTGTTTAAATTACCCTGCATTGCAGACTTCTTGCCAGGCCTCAGAGGAGGTTCTGAACCAGGAAACTGGGTCCTCTTCGTTCAGTCCAGCAGCATGCTGGACTGTTGACCTATTCACAGACAGTTGGCCAATGCATGTGTGTTTGTTATGACAGAGGATATGTCTCAGCCAATATTATGGAACGTGGCTATGAAGTATTGAGTAGAAACCAGTGTTGGGCAGTATTAACCAGGAGTGTTGGGCAGTATTACTTAGGAGAGTAATATATTTCCTTTATTTATGACCCCTGAGAAAAAGTAATAGTATTATATTACTTATTACTTGAATCAAAGCGTAATATGTTACATATATTTTATTACTTTCCCAACTTCACCCCCTCCCACCTGCAAGAATAGCAACAGTATACTGTATGTTTAGCGACAACTTGTAGTGTACATCATGTTTGCAGAATGCTGCGTGGATTAGGATCTCTGTTATCTGCGCATCTCTGTTATCTGTTAATAGTTTGTTAATCTGTTCTATTTCCACATACATCAACAGGCTCATTTGTAGTAAGTATTGAGACGTGGTTTGCCGGAGTACCGCATATTACATATCGCATATTACCCATAATATTGTTACACTACTTTTGCTGGAAAAGGTGATAATATTACAGTAATAGCCCAACACTGGTAGAAACGCAGATGTCTATGGTAGTCTCAATATTGAATATTCAATGTTTTTTCAGGAGTGAGTTTGATTGATGGATTTTTCATCAGGTATATCTTGTGTTTGCCCTCAGTGTACAACTGGACGGTGGACGAGGTTGTGGAATGGCTGATCTCCTACGTGGAACTGCCGCAGTATGTGGAGGGCTTTCGCAAGATGCACTTTAATGGCAGCACCATGCCGAGGTGGGTGACAACTTACCTTCAGTAGAATGTGATTTAATTGAACTGCTTTGCAGTAGAACTTGGATTAATTGAACTGCAAACATCATGTCACTTCAGAGAGTTGCATAATTATATACTCACTGAGCGATGAACATTACAGGTAGTTAGTTTTCATTTGCATTACATAGGGTTCATCCTTCAATCTGCCCGTCAGGTCGTGAGATATTTGTGTACGAAGTTTATATTTTGATTTGGCTCTTGACAAAAGGCTATAGGGGTCACTCAAATATTGACGCTTCATTCTCCGGAGTGCATGAATGAGCGCGGCCATTTTCATGGCAGTCTGCCCGGGAAGTACTAAGTGCCTCCGATGCATTAAGGTTGTGCAGTGTTTGTACGTCTAAGTTTAGACGTGGCTTTAGGGCAAAGTTACGGGGTTTGCCTCCAACGTACTGTATGCCCTTCGGGTGCATGTCGCTCAGAAGACCCAAAAGAGAAATTATATGTTTGCCTGGGAATCAAACTAGTGGAAATAGCAGATCTGCAGTCGCACAGAGCGACTACTTTTTAATTCTTATTTTTGTTTTAATCATGGAATTTATTAGCTAGCATTTATTAGCTAATATTAGCTTTAGCTATTGAGAGCATTAGTATTCACTTTAGCTATTGAAAAAATAACACTTAAAAAAAGGGAAAAAACATATTCACCACAAGCGTTTTAACTCAAATATTTTGGGCAGGGTCCCTGGAACTAGATATTTTCTGATGGGGGTCGGTCGGTGGACATACAGATGACTTTTTGGGCGTCCTTGACATGAAATATTGTAGACAACCGAACATGGAGAACTGTGAGGATTTAGAACGTCAAAATGGTTCAATTACAATTCAAATATCAATTCAAATAGTCTAATCTTTGACGTAAAACATATAATATATAGTATAACATAAAGTATTTTTGAATGTAGGAAAAGAATATTTTCCTTTTACTCGATTTATCTGATTTTTATTTGTGGACCCATGAGGGGTGCCTTCCTGACTCATTGTGTAGAATTAATACTAGGTAATAATCAGTTGGGTTCATCCAGGTACATGAAGATGTCTTGGAAGTTCCATAGTAATTGTTTAGGACAGAGGTGGGCAATTATTTTTTCCCAAGGGGCCAAATGAGATGCATAAAATATTGTGGAGGGCCAAGACTAAAGGCTGAACTAAAGTCTGCGTAATATTAATTTCATTTCAAGATAAAGAGTATTAAGAGACCAACCATTTTCTCACCATAGCCCTCTATTTATTCAGAATTTGAGCCACAGAGGGACCACCCTTTGGTGACATTTTTAGCCCTCACAGACCCCAAAACTAAAGATTTTTTTTTTTTTTTTTTTTTTTTCTTCCAGAAACCAAACAGTCAAACATACAGATCAAAATGTCCACATTATCTAGTTGTGTAAACTTGGGCATGGGCACATGATGAATATTTTAACGCTTGAGAGCTCTCAAAGAGTTAGATCTGGTTAACCAACTTTCCATATTTTACTGGAACTCTCTCAAGGACCACTGGCTGAAAACCAAAGTATCCTTTCACGGTTCGGTCAGAGTCAGCCAAAGGGCCGCATCTGGCCCCCGGGCCGCATAATGCCCAGGTATGGTTTAGGATCAAACTCTTGGACCGACTATGTCAGTTTGCTGTGGGTTTCTGTTGTCCAAATTTGGCTATGCCCTCCTACAGTTTTAGCTTGTAGGTTTTGTGGCTGGAAGCTCTCTCTCTCTCTCTCACACATGAAGGAGGAAAAAAAGAAAAACACTGTTCTGTTCTTTCTTCATTGTTATTGTGAATTCACTGTCTGTTCTTTTTCAGGCTAGCCGTGAAGAATGGCACATTGACGGTATCTATTCTAAAGATGCTGGACCGCAGCCATGTCCAGAAGTTACAACTCAAAGCCTTGGATACTGTACTGTTTGGAGCCCCACTGAGTAAGTGATGGAAGTAAACATACATACTGTAACCCACATATGTCAAACTCAAGGCCCGGGGACCAAATCAGGCCTGTGAATGAATTATCTTTGGCCCACGGGATGATATTGAATTAGTATTAGAACTGGCCCATGGTGTATATATATATATAAGAAATGAGTGCAACTAATTGTTTTACTGCCTCAACTCAGTCTCATTTACTTTCTCAATTAACTATGAAAGCGGCACTTGTGAGGATCATAGAAGAAAAAAAAAATCCCCGAAAAATAGCAGGTGTTCACGTCTCATAGCGCGCCACAGAGTGGCGCGCTATGAGACGTGAACACCTGCTATTTTTCATTAAAACTTAAAACAGTTTTTAATGCAGGCAGTTTCATCTTTACAATTATCTTGCCATTAAGAGACATTGATTTTTGAAGGGAAATTACTTTTTTGCTGTTTGACAGGGACGTCATCGTAAACCGGTGTTGAAACACAGATCGGTATCTCCGGCCCTCGACTTGTACCAACTTTTCTATTTTGGCCCACTCTGTATTTGGCTTTGACACCCCTGCTGTAACCCACTCACTCACTCACTCACTCACTCACTCACTCACTCACTCACTCACTCACTCACTCACTCACTCACTCACTCACTCACTCACTCACTCACTCACTCACTCACGCACGCGTCAGAATACATGTGGGACAAAGTAGCGCGATGCAGACAAAATAAGCGTGGAAGATAAATGGAGATCTGGCGGAGAGATTTGCAGAAGAGGAAAGACAAGTACGTGCATTAGGTACCGCGCCAGTACTCTTGGTTCTGGTGTTGTGTGAGCGGCGCTAAGCCCTTCTAACATCTGCAGTTTCAGAATAAGAACAGGACGCTACTTGTTGATGTCATGTGACAGCCAAGTCTATGGACTTTAAGAAGTAACGTCACGTGCCGCCCAAAGTGAGGGCCCCCTGTCACTGCACGCTAGGTATGCCGCATGTCCCGAAACACGTTTTTTCCATTCCCAATACGATCCCAGAATTTCTGTGTTTGCCGATACCGTCCAATACCAGAGAATAGTATTTTATGCTGATGAAAAAAGTGCAATTAACAACACAAGATACCGGTATAATAATCAGACTCCTCACTCCAAATGTGCACTTAAAGTTTGGGCAGCTCAAGAGCAAACTTCACATGCCCCCAACAATTTATATTTACCTGCTGTAGTGCCAACCCCCTGTGTCGGATCGCTGGTTAGACCGGATATTTGCCGATACCGATATGACCAAAAAGGCCAATAGCGATACAGCATCGGACTGTTCCCTACTTCACACACACTGTTTTTTTTGTTTGCTTTTTTTACTGAGAGGGATTCCCTTCAGACGACGTATTTGTTTCTGCCTGATTTATCCATTAACCGACCTAATGATGATGTTGTATACCGAAAATAGCCGCGTCGGGAACCTAAAAGTGCTAGTGCAAGGTCAAGTGTGTGTGCTTGTGGATCGGTTATTTTTGGTGAATGACACGGCCGTACGACAGAAATATAAATAAACCTCATGCCGGGTGGGGGGTGGCTTGCAGAGAGAGACAGAGGGAGAGAGGGAGAGGGGGAGAGGGAGAGAGAGAGAGAGAGAGAGAGAGAGAGAGAGAGGGACAAATGCTCTTGAGACAGAGGGAGAGAGTGAATGGTAGCTCCAACATCTGAATTTCTGTGTTGGGACAGCTGTGGCTCAGGAAGTAGAGCAGGTCATCCATGGGTCAGCGGTTCGAATCCTCCCTGTCCCTTGTCCTTGGGCAAGACACTTAAAGGGGAAGTCCACCCATTTTCAACATTCTAATATGTCATTAGTATACCCTAGAGGTGTTGGGTGGACATGATAAAAAATGTTTCCCCGTTCTGTGTTCCAAGAAATGGAGGTCTGAAGAAAACCACTAACATGGTGAAACATCTTGATGACATCATCAAGATGTATTTTCACCATGTTAGTGGATTTCTTTAGATGCTTCTTTTTTCTGAGAGCGTACAAATGGAACCAATTGTCATTTGGTTGCATTTGTACGCTCTCAGAAAAAAAGTTGAAAATGGGTGGAATTCCCCTTTTAACCCCAAATTGTTCCTGTATGCGCTGCTTGATGCCTTGTGTGGTTTCCATCTGCAATCGGTGTATTAATGGGTGTGAATGGGTGAATGTAATGCACTGTGTAAAGCGCCCTGGATAAAGGCGTTACATAAATGCATCATTTACCACTTGGATGATTATGTCATTGTAAATATGCGTGAGAATCTGCTATGGTACATTCAGATTACATGCAATTACTGCAACATTATAGACCCTGTGTGCTAGCGATTATTCTACCATTTACTTTTTATTTAGTTATTATTATCAAATAACATTTACTATTACCACCTTGGCTGAAATAATAATAATAAATTATCACTGACTCTATGTGACTCTACTGTATGTTCACTATGTTGAACTAAGAATAATCCTCAGACTCAGACCTTCTCTTCATCAGTATTAACCCCTGCATTATGTTTTAACTATTGAAAAATAGCAGATCTACAAGCTCATAGCGCGCCACCGAGTGGGCTGGGATACCAGCACTGGTACAGTAGTATCCGCGGGTTTGAATCCCGATCACGACGGCCTTCACTGCATGTCACCCCCCATCTCTCTCCCCTTTCCCTGTCAGCCTACTGTCTGTCCCTCTATAAAAAATGAATAAAGGCCACAAAAATGCATAAATGTGTGTGGAAATGAATCAACCGGGGAGACAAACGTGCGGTTCTCAAGATGACACACGGCCAAAACGCTCCCTATCCTGGTTTCAGCCAATCAGAAGCCGCGTGCCCTGCTCATCCTGGTAACACGTTTATTGTGGAAGAGATAATGGAGTCGCTCTGTATTCTAGACACGCTGCTCTGCGCACGTTAATAAATACTTTATATTATCTGCTGCTCCTCGTCCACCATCGCCGCTCCACTGCAACTCTAGAATGTGAGCTTTCTGGTTCTACTCTTTGACCAGAAAGAAAAAATACTGTTGTTGTTGCATCTCCTCTCTTCCTGGGAACGTGTTGCAACAACAACAGTTTTGTTGTCCCCTAAGGATTTTAACGGGTGTGTCTCCAGCTCTCAACACACATAGTTCAACTAATACAATACAGCAGTGGTTTTCGACCAGTGGTCCGTGTACCACCGGTGGTCCCTGAGAGGAATCCAAGTGGTCTCCAGCTAAATCATGGACAGTTGGTAACAAAATGGACCTTTTTAATAGATCTGTAACTCTTGAGATCAAGAATCTACACATTTAGAAAATGTAGCAGAATTGTTATTTTGACCAACGTTTAGCCAGTTATCTCTCTGTAAAACAGGGCTGCCCAAAAGGTAGATGGTGATCTACCAGTACATCACTCAGGTTGTGCAGGTAGATCACATGACAGTCCCCCCAGCACATGGACTCTTATAGATCTGTAACTCCTGAGAGCGTCAAAAACATGAGAGTTTTGGTTGCAAGAAACGAAACTCAATATCACAAACTGTAAACTCAAACCTCAAATACTGTTTTCAAACATCAGTAATAGCATAAACCTTCCAATTCTCCCCCTCTATTTTTCATTATAAGTGCAATATTGTTAAACATGATAACATTAGGTAACCCCATCACCACTATTTCAAAGCAAAACTTTCTAAGGTCCTTGAAATTTTTCAGTAATGGAACAATCACATTTTTGATGTGTAGATCTTGTTGAGCTGGTCATTTTGAAAGTAGCTCTCAAGTCAAGAAAGTGTGGGCACCGCTGCTCTAAAATGTGGACACAAACTAGAAAAATCCTTAGTTTAGGTCCAAGAGACTAAACTGAAACTCATCGAATGGTGGTCCGTGGTTAAAATGCAAAATAAATATAGTTGGCCCTGGTATGAAAAAGGTTGAAAACCACTGCAATAGAGAAGCTGCAGTTGAGCTGTTGACATAGCTATTGTTAAGTTATACTGTATATATGTGTTGTCTGAGAACATGCCAGATGTGTCAATATCAAGTTCCTTTTTCCTAAGGAAAAAGGAACATTGCTTTTCTTATTGTGGGGTTTTGTGAATTATAAGCTAGATTTCACTGCTTTTTGTCCCATACCAAGTTGTCAGACTAGTGAACACAGACAAAGGACGAAAAAACACATTTTTTTTTGGTGTTTATGTAATTGCACAAAATATGACGTTGCTCAAGGCCTCGGGGGTTTGTCTTGACCCTTTGATGTTCTGTGTGCTGTCCTCACTGGAGCAAGAGTAGGATTAGCTTTTGAGTCGAATGGGCAGAATTCTATGGGAGCGTATATTTCGGGGGAGGCTTAATGAAAGCAAAAAGACATGTAAACAATTCTGTGGTATTAAGAAGAGAGGGGGAAAATAATGACTCTCAAAAAGGAAAGACCATTTCAAAGGACGGTTTCGTTTTGGAGTGAGCGTGCACGGTCGGCTGCGTCTGGCATGTGTCATTGTACGTGTGTTTGTAAGCGAGTCCCAGCTGGGGGAAGACATTAGAGAGGGGCTGTGTGGAGTTGACAGGCCCTCAAAGCCAGGGAGGTCCTCCTAATGGTCACACATAGACCCCGACTGGATCTAGCGGCATCATTTTAAGACACCTCTTACAATGGATTGATGCTAAATGTGGCGTATAAGTGGACACTTGTCTAATGGTTAACGCGGTTTCGACCAAAGTGGACCCATTCATGCCTTTTTGTGTGCCTGGTTTTACATAAAAATGGACCCGTCTGCCCGAGGCATAATGGGGCAGACATGTTTAAAGCTAGTCCTTCCCCGGCGTAATGGATGATTAAATGTCACTTTGGACCGTTGGTGGCATTCCTCGAGGGCAGTGAGGCAGTTATGTGGGGAAGTAGCACATTACGCAGATTAGAAATGGGTTACAACAGATTATGTTGTAAGCACGGTGGTAATTAGACAAGGGGTTTCTTTTGAAAAAATAACTTCTGAAAATGTTCAGGAATTACATAATCTCCTAATGTTACACTTTTTGAAATTGTTTTCATGACAATATAGACTATTATATCTTATATGGGAACCTGGCTCTTCTAATTAAGAATGTATAATTAGCTTGTTGTGATGACCATAGTTGGTGTAAATTAAACTATAACGCTATCTGCACTTTGCAGTCTGCAGGTTCTGTGTGATTAATAAGAAACTGGGCCATTTAGTCACAGTTTTTACAGTTTTTACAACTAAGGCTTCGTTGCCCGTCTCCAATAAGTTTACTGTTCCGCTCCAACTCTGTAACATTTACTGTTGAAGTTCCCTTGGCTCCTACAGTACCTACCTGTGTTTGCTCTGGTTTGTGTAGACACGGATACAGGAATACAGTATACAGGCTCGCTCTTGGCAGGTTTTTGCAGACTGGCCTTAGGGGCCTAATGATGTTCACAGTTCACATTACGCACAATGGAGCTTTATGGCATGGAGAGAAGTGGTTTATGTGGTGAAAGTAGTCAAATGGGGATGTTGTGTAATAATGGTCATTTGCTATACTGCAATGTCCTCTTTGATCTTAGGCAAGTTTGATCTAGGCAAGTCTTCCATTTTGTCCCACTCTGGGGATATCGAAAAGTGATGGTTTAAGATGCATTCCATCCCAAAAGCGAAGCCAAGTAGGATGCATGTATTGTATATAGCTGAATCTGACAAATTGACAAATGGAGCATTTATTTAGAACATACCTATATATTTATATTTGTTTTGTTGGATGTTATGTACGCTAATTTGGACCTCACAGTCAACACTATCCATTGCAAAGCCCAACATAGTGAATGATGTCTAATGAAGTGATATTCGTATTGTCAACTCTAAAGGCTATACTAAACATTAATGAGATGTTTCAGTTCGTGAGGCAGGCAAAATATAGCCTACTTATAGTGGTGTGGGGGTGTTGCACACCGGAAATCAGACACAATGAACCCTACAATGTGTCAACGACAACACAACCAAGTTGAAGCCGATGAAGTATAAAAGCTGTGTCTCCCCCCAAAAAATCTTCTAAAACACTTGTTCATCCAAAATGCAACTATTCCAACTCTCTGGGACCAGATAAAAATGCCAGAGGTAAATATGTTTTACATAATGCAAGGTTTAGTGGTAATCATTGGAGTTGAACACCAGGCGATATTGTTATTCAAAAAACAATGAGAGTAATGGTTTGGCTCATTGCCTCTCTCTTGTGTAGCAAAATGTCATAATTCCTGCACTTGTTTGTATCAGCATCAGTTACCAGACTAGAAATAGATTGTGTTAAGCTGGCTTTAGCTCAGTCTCTCAGTTTGGCGCCCTCTTACTCCAACCAACATTTGCTGTACCACTGCTAATGCCTTCTATTTCCATGACATCTGGACCGTTAAGTATGATGAGCAGAAGCTATAACAAAAAACGTTACTTAAAGATGCGTTATAATCATATGATTTTGCACACTGGTGAATAGAAAGTGTTGAAAGTATATATTTTTGCTCACATTTTATTTGGGCAGTTTTAGTTTTCGTTGCGTACGATGTGTACATGTTGTAGTGGGACTTTTAGAAGTGGGGGGGGGGCGCCTCTTAACCCTTTAAAGTTCCCACCATTAAAGAAGCAGTGGAAAAATTATTTCTTTGCATTTTTTACTTCCTTTAGGCAATAATAACAAGAATCAATTTTATTTTTAACATCATACCCACCAGTTATTAAAATATAAGCCTCTACCAAACGGTAGAAATGTCACTTGAGGGTAAACGTGTAAAATGAACTAAAGTAATCCAAGAAATACTTTTTGCAATGAATAAATACAAATTCTGCTAATTAATTGTTGTGATTATGATATATTGATTGTTTTTTCATTATAATACTAGAGCGTTGCCCGTTGGCACTGGCCTGGAACGATGCAAGTTGGAAATGCATGCACCACCCAGTTTTTATTATGTTTGTGCCCTTTTATGCCCTTATATGGAGTTTACTTGTTTCAGTATGCCCAAATATGTAGTATATGCAAATTATGCATATGTCAGAACATCATTGTGGTGTCAGAACGCGTGAGATCCATATATGGAGATGTCCAAAGCCTGAACAGGGCCCCTGCCCAGAGCCCAAGTAGAGGTTTTTGTATTGTCATAATAGGCCAGCTCCATTTATAGAGAACCAGTGCCCCAGCCCAGCCCAGGCTGGGGCATCGTCCGGAACCCTGGCAGAGGCTGTTGTGCTGGTTCTGGACAACTGGTGTACTGACGGACTTGACTGCAGACACTGCACGTCCTGTGGCGGGTGGAATGCGTGTGTCAAATTGGTAGTCAGTGGAGAGAACAGTTTTCTAGTTATGTAGCTTACAGATGTATGTATATGTGTATATGCACACAGAGACAAGGTGCATTTATATTTGGATGCTGAAATAGTTGTATAAGCATGTTTTATTCATGCCTAAAACATGCTCTACCAAATGGTTGAATTGTCATTTAGAGGTAAAAGGCAGTGATGCCAGAATGATACCAAGATAATATTTTGACTATTTATGATGGAAAACAGAGCAAAATAAAAACATTTGGGCATCCACTGTTGCTAATGGCTATAGAGCTTTCTTTCTGTTTACACAGATGGAAACTAAATCATTGTATATATACATTATTGTGCAAGAAACTAAAACTTGCACTACTTGTACCATAAAGTGACAAACAACCCGTTTGGTAGAGCATGTTTTCTGAAAATTATTTAACCATTATAATTATTATTTTAATTGAATCAAGTTACATATTTACATTCAGTAACATCTCTGGAGTGGCAATATGCAGAATAAATCATCTCACCTTTGAATCTGTGGCAAAACAGAGCCTAGATGTCAGGAGTGATTTCTCTCTGTCTAAGTTCCTCATTACCACCTGACTTGTAAAGCATGCTGTGTGAAGCCACAGTGACATCTAGTGGATATTTTTTGCATACTCGCCTCTACCGAATGGTAGAAATGGCTCAATCAGTTGGAATTTAGTTTGAGCATGGTTTCAATGAGAAATAGTGACTTAAAATGTGATCTACCAATTGGTCGAAAAAACCTATAAAGGGTTAAAGGGGAATTCCACCCATTTTCAAGTTTTTTTTTTTTCTGAGAGTGTACAAATTTTGTACACTCTCAGAAAAAAGGAAACTCATTAAAGACCTCCATTTCTAGGAAACACAGAATGGGGAAACTTTTTTTTTACCATGTCCACACAACATCTCTAAGGTATATTAATGATATAGTAAAATATTGAAATTGAGTGGAATTCCCCTTTAAGACACGTACATGCACACTTGCATTTGCATGTGCATTTGCGTGCACCTGCGCAACACACACAGACACGCTATTAAAACAAGTACAGCATATTGTCTTGAGAAAGATTGTTTACAATGCCTAATTGTATCCATAAAAGTAAATGACAAGACAAAAAAAACATAGGCCTAAACATTTTGCCCCCAAAAATATTCTAGATATTTTTCCCCCTCCACTACACCCCTGGATGTGTACGATGCTGAACAACAGCATGTCTTCTGTTTGTCTTCTCTCCCCAGTGAACAGACACAATCACTTGAAAGACTTCATGCTGGTGGTTTCCATCGTGATTGGCATGGGCGGCTGCTGGTTCGCGTACATCCAGAACCGCTACTCCAAGGACCACATGAAGAAGATGATGAAAGACCTGGAGGGTTTGCAGAGGGCGGAGCAGAGTCTGCATGACCTACAACAGAAGTGAGGCTTTTTTCCCCCTCTATACCACGCACCACACCGAAAGTCGCTTGCACTCCCCGGGCCCCGACCGCGTCTTTTACAGAACATGTCATGCACATTTTATTTTTGCACGTCGTGGATCTAACCCATTTTCTCCTGACCAGATTCAAATTTCTGACACTAGGTTTTAGTTTTGACTTGACATTCTAGTTCCTGGCGCTATATTCTAGTTCCTGACGCTAGGTTCTAGTTTTTTGACATTAGATTCTAGTTTTTGACACCACTGTAGATTCTAGTTTTTGACACTAATGTAGATTATAGTTTTTGACACTACTGTAAATTCTAGTTTCTGGCGCTAGATTCTATTTTTTCTGAAAAGTGTATGTTCCTGTGTGAGTGATGCTTAACATATTTCATGCCAAGGACCACCAAAATTATCTATATTTGGCTGCGGACGCCCATCTGTAAACATGTTCTAGGTATCCCCCAGAAGCAAAGATTTGAGCTAAAATGTTTGCTTCTGAAATAATATATTCAAAGATTTGTGCCACATTTTCACGATTTTTCAAAAATAGCAGATCTACAAGCTCATAGCGCGCCACTCGGTGGCGTGCTATGAGCTTGTAGGTCTGCTATTTTTTAATTGCTAAAGGAACACCAAAACGCGTTCGGTGCAGAAATAGTTAAAATGAACACTGCAGCAAACGGCCAACAACAGCCGATCTAAAAGTATATATGACAAGTGTAGATTGGAGATCCATCTGCACCTACAGTACAAGGAAAAAGGGAAGTAAAATAAGTGGTTACTTAACAAAAAACAAAGTACAGTGTTCGTATCGGTATTTGGTATCGACCAGTACTAAAAATTAAGCACTTACTGTATACTCTCTCTCTCTCTTAATTTCCTCATAAGTGTAACTTGAGTGAGTTCCTTTTTACTGTTAATTTCCGTTACTGTGGTTTCTGCAAAACGGATGTGCCATAAACCAGCATTCGATCTCTCCACAGTCATATATTTCTACATTTAACATCTTACCCACTGTATTGTACACTTTTTAATGCTTGCATGGAAGCCATAACTGCTATGTACAGTATACATAGAAATGGCAAGCCTGATGAGTGTGAAAATCAAATCAAGTTATACCAGTAGTAATCGCAGTGGTAACACATACAGCTACCATTGTCAATGTTAGTATTTGAAATTATTTGGAGCTTAACTCATACCTGTGCCAATAGCAAAAAATATCAGTTTTCACCAAAAAACTCATGTTCTCTGAGAAGATCTCATGAAACGGTTGCATGTAGTGAAAGCGGTGCACCAGCCTAACCTTTAGTATTTTGTTATAGTGTTGTCATAGCAACGTTCACATGTACAGAACAGAGGCTTATTCATCACAAAGAGGAAGTGAAGAACTCGTGTTTGGCTGTGAGAACGGTCCTGTGAATAATTGTCTGGTAAGCGGCGGCGCGCATTCTTCACCGACTGCATTTTACACATGGTTGAGATTTGTAGACTCAATGCTTCTGAAATTCAATATCAGGCTCCGTTCATGCAAAGGTCTGAGCTTCCTGCATCAGCTGATCGTTTAATTGCCATTGCAACCTCTCATCCAACGGCCATATCATTGATTTACTTATTGATGTATTTATTTGATCCATGGATCTATTGCTTCATGAATCTTCAGAACACATACAGTTTACAGCTAAGCATTTTCTCTCTGTTGGGCTGAAAACTGTGTCATCCAAAAATGTTTTTACAGGAAATGGTTCTCGTCTGTTAAATATTTATAAAACCTACAAACAGACTTAACCATTTTTAACCCAGGGTCCCTATTTTTAGGCTTGTCATTTAACTAATTCTAGTTTGAAAATAAACATTTGCACCAATACCCGCTCAAAACGGTTTACTTTGCAGTGTTGCAGATCAGCAATTCATTCTTACTTTTGTGCAGCACTGTCTTACAATGAAGTGTAGAGCACAGCGTTCACTGAATGAAACATCAGAGGAAATGATGAGATGCGATTAGTTCCTGCTCTACAACACTACGCTATACAGTAGGTGTACTATGTACTGTGCGTATACAGAATATTTGCATGTACCTTAAGGCCATGTGCCTCTATAAAGCTGGCATGGACACAAACTATCATTTATTATTAGAAATGCGTACAGCAACTGCCATTTTTGACTGTAGGACTCAAAATATCTTCTCGTGTTTCATTGACTGAGCAAAGATAATAATAATAATAGCCGTGAAGCAGACCTCATTATTTTTCCTTTTTATTTTTAGAAAGTAGTTCCATGTGATTGTTTATCGGCCAGTAGACTTGAGAATACATGCTGTACGTTTCAGCATTAGTCACTTAAAAGTGGAATTCCACCTATTTTCAACATTTTCTTCTGAGAGCAGAACCAAATGAACCCTAACAGGTCGATTTGGTTCCATTTGTACACTCTCAGAAAAAAACGCTCCTAAAAGAAAAATCATTAACATGGTGAAACACAACTTGATGATGTCATTACCATGTTGATGATCCCCCCCCCCCCCATTTCTAGGAAACACAGAATGGGGAGGAAACATTTTTTATCACACCCACACAACATCTCTGGTATATTAATGACATCGTTCGCTGTTAAATGTGGGCGGCATTTCCCTTTTAAATCCAAAGTTTCTTCCTGTATCTGTGTTCCAGTGGAGTGTGACGCTGGCTGTGGGTCCATAGCATTATTAGTCATCCTGCTGGTATTACATTATGTCCCACACAGCTGTTCTGTGTGTGTGATCAAACTGCCTCTTGACTACAGACCAACAGTGTCAGTGCTGCACTGGGACGAGCCGGGGAGGTCAAACAGTCCCTCTCTCTAAAGAGACTGACCAGGCCATGTCTATTTTATTTGGCCTTGTGTGCTGACTGTTATTAGCAAAGGATATAGAGCTGAGCAGTCCCGCCCCCCTTGTGACGTTGCCCCTGTTCCAGAAAAAAGGATTCCCCATTCATTGCTGCCATAGACTTTTCAAAAATGATTTGTATGAAGACTATTACGTCACAGACAAAGCCAACTTGGTTCGTGACGGAATCATGACAACACAGACAATGCTTTGGGACAGAAAAAAAAATCGAAAAAAAAAAAAAAATGAAACAAAATGTGTTGTATCCTGCCCTTTTTTACTTCTTGCCGATTAGATATTGCATGATAATTTTGTGTTTGTTGTCATGATTTGTCACAACCCCGAGTTGGCTTTGTCTGATTTTGAACAAATTTTGAACAAAACCAAAAGAATTCTTTAGTTTTAGGTCTTTGGGCGCTAAAATGTCATCAAATGGTGGTCCGTGGCTCAAAATGCTGAATACATGGTGGTCCCTGGCGTCAAAAAGGTTGACAACCCCTGCAGTACAACAAGCATAGAATCTGGATGGCCTTCGTTCTTAGCCCATGGCCCGTCCTTATCTCACTGGAACAGACAGAGTAAAGTGGTCAACATTTCCTCTCAGTGTGTGCCCTTTGACACCTCATGTTCCAGTCCAGCTTTTGTCAAGTCATCAAAGATAGATGTTTAGAAAGTGAGTTCAACGTACTCTGCTTTTAGCTACAAGTTAGATGTATTCAATTCTGTAAGGGAATGCCTTTTGGTGTTTTTGAGCATTACGTTGTACTTTAGCTATTGGGAAAAATAGCAGATTTACAAGCTCATAGCGTGCCACCGAGTGGCACGCTATGAGCTTGTAGGTCTGCTATTTTTGAAAAGATGCGCAAATCTTTGAATATATTCTTTTGGAGCAAACATTTTTAACTCAAATCTTTGCTTCCGGGGGATACCCTAGTTTTGAACAACATGTTTTTAGATGGTGGTCTGCAGCCAAATATAGATAATTCTGGGGGGTCTGTGGCATGAAATATGTTGAGCATCACTAGAGTCTCGTATCAGAAACTAGGATCTGGTGTCAGAAACTTGAATCTAGTGTCAGAAAGTGTCAGAAACTTGAATCTAGCATTGCCCCCACCCCCCACTATAACCTGTGTCGTATTACCATTTTAGGTGGGTCATAATATGAATAACTCTTCTCCTCTGCCCCTGAGCGCAGCCTTGGAGCCTTAACACTGTGCCTCCTGACAGGCATGGCAGTATATGTGACTGTATGTACAGCAGGTCCTAATGCTCTGCCTGTTTTTATTGACTGTCAAGTATCTCTGGCATTACTCAACGCAATCGTAACCCCAACAACTCGATTTGAATAATATCTCTAGTGCAGGGGGTTTCAACTGCTTGTGAACCAGGGACCACCGCCCTGACTAAGAATCTACCTGCCGACCCACCACCCTGACTTAAACCCTGACTAAGAATCAACCTAACTGTGGACCACCTTTAGCCCAGGAAATTAGTGATACAATCGTTCACTTTGTGATACAAGCACCAAATTTGGTATGAACAATGCCTAGGACCTACTTTCTCAGGAAAGCCCGTTAGCCACGCAAAATTCCAAGATGGCGGCCCTCAAAATCCAAGATGTCCGCCCAGAAATGTGGTTTTCCCTTTATAACTTCAAATGCATTGATTTTAAGCACCATGAATGTATTGAGAGTGAATACAAAGTCTCTTGTTGCGGATTTTTTGGTACCAAACACACGCCTGTATCTATTACGGTTCTTGAGATACAGCATATAGGTACTTTTACAGACTTGGGAGAGCAAGACATTTGTAATATTGATTCTTAATTAATGTAATGGTGATACAGGCATGGGAATTGGTACACACACTCTTCAAACCCCACTATTCACAAAAGCACTCCGTGCCATGCAAAATTTCAAGAGGTCCGCCCCCAAAATCCAAGATGTCTGTCCAAAAATGTGTTTTTTCCTTTATAACTCAAAAAGCAACAATTTTAGGCCCCATAAATGTATTGATAGTGAATATAAAGTTGGACATTACGGACATTTTGGTACCAAGTACATGTCTGTATGTTATACAGTTATTGAGTTACAACGTATGGGTAGTGATGAGGCAACATAATTGTAACATTTTGGCACGTTTCACTCTTTTACTCAACGATCCTTCTATCATCAGATCTACCATTTTCAGGAAATGGACCTACATGGGTCTGCTATCATAAACCACTTCAAGTTTTTTAATTGATGAAACAGGTCGGGAGTTATTAAACCGAACGTGAATGCTGTTCCAATGTTAATTTTGCTGCGCATAGTTTGCGAATATAAGCCACACAGGTAATGTCTGTTTGAGCATCACACTGTGTCTGTGCTTCACAATAAGTGTATATGGGACGGGAACGTACCAAGTGTAGCCTGTGTCATGGTGTAATATGATAATAAGTGTAGTAGTGTAATATGGCAATGTGTGCAATAGTGTAATAGGCGACTATGTGTATTATTACACATATTACACAATTACAGTACATATATTACACTATTGCCCTATCCACATATATTACACTATCACACTTATTAGCCTATTTCAATATGCCACTAGTATGCATATTAGGCTATTACTCTAAATGCTATTGCACATATATTATACTATTACGCTATGCCAGTATTACACTTATTAGCCTATTACACAATGCTACTATTATGCATATTACCCTATTACACTATTACACATATATTGTGCTATCACACTATAACACTATGCCACTATTACCCATGGCCTATTATACCATAACACTATTGCATATATCACACTATTACCCTATTGCACATATATCACACTATTACCCTTATTATCCTATTACACTGTGATACTATTACACTTAGACTTGTGTGTACTCGTATCTTATTACCGTATATCACTATTACATGTATTACACATATTACACTATAACACTATTAGACACATTACCCTATTACACAATTACATTTATTACACTATTGCCCTATTCACATATATTACACTATTACCCTTATTAGCCTATTAGTATGCATATTACCCTATTACACTATTACACATATACTGTGCTATCACACTATAACACTATGCCACTATTACACATATTAGACTATTAAGCTATTACACTATGACACTATTGCATGTATTACACTAATAACCTATTACATTATTACACATAGTCGCCTATTACACTATTGCACACATTGCCATATTACACTACTACACTTATTATCATATTACACCATGACACAGGCTACACTTGGTACGTTCCCGTCCCATAAACACTTATTGTGAAGCACAGACACAGTGTGATGCTCAAACAGACATTACCTGTGTGGCTTATATTCGCAAACTATGCGCAGCAAAATTAACACTGGAACAGCATTCACGTTCGGTTTAATAACTCCCGACCTGTTTCATCAATTGAAAAACTTGAAGTGGTTTATGATAGCAGACCCATGTAGGTCCATTTCCTGAAAATGGTAGATCTGATGATAAAAGGATCGTTGAGTAAAAGAGTGAAACGTGCCAAAATGTTACAATTATGTTGCCTCATCACTATCCATATGTTGTAACTCAATAACTGTATAACGTACAGACATGTACTTGGTACCAAAATGTCCGTAATGGCTAACTTTATATTCACTACCAATACACTTATGTTGCATTTCGAGTTATAAAGGAAAAACCACATTTTTGGACAGACATCTTGGATTTTGGGGGCCGCCATCTTGGAATTTTGCATGGCACGCAGTGCTTTTGTGAATAGTGGGGTTTGAAGAGCGTGTGTACCAATTTTCATGCCTGTATCACCATTACATTAGCTTAAGAATCAATATTACAAATGTCTTGCTCTCCCAAGTGTGTAAAAGTACCTATATACTAAGGCTGAACGATTAATCGTTTTTAAACCGAAATCGCGATTTGAAAAAATGCGATTTGTGAATCGCAAGGGCCGCGATTTTTTGATTTTTAATGCTTCTATTAGAGATCAGCGAATGAGCTTTTTTCCCCTCCGAAATCCGCACACGCACATTGTTGATCCGTCCGCATCCTTCCGCATTATTTAATCGCCTTGCGACGCTGCAACGCGCCGTGAACGCCGCTATTTATTTACGAGTACGTTCATCACTCACCCCTATCCAGTGACAGCGTCCACGTGCAGCCTTGGTTGTATGTGTATATTCCGTTGCTATAGAAACCCGTACTTGTCGTGCATTGAATCACATTCTCGCATCGCAACGAGCGAACGTCTTTTCTTGCAATGCATCCAGCGCTCACTGATTACCATGCAGTTGCATACCGAGTCCCATGACACACGTTTATTCATCTCCTCTGTTTTAGCTGGTTTTAAGTTTCTTTCAGCTTAAACTTTACTAGCGCTAAAGGCTGCGGGAGCGACATTATGAACCCCACCGCAGTTCTAGGAACGCTCCCCACGCTGTGATTGCCAGTAATGGCTAACAACTGCGGTGGGATTCATAACACCACGCTGCGGGGTCCTTTCCACTATAGGCGCCCGTTTATGGTGCCTGTCCATAAATGGGCGAATCCAGAGCATCTAGAAATACTTTTACCTGGCTATTCTGATATTTCTTGACAAATTTCAAAATATTTTGTTCAGTAAGAAAAGAAGTTGTACTTCCACAGGTTGTTCAGAAACAGAACATGCACCTGTTGATTTCCAATTCCAGACAGTGTGTTGTGAAGAATGTACTTGGAAAATAAATATGATGCCTGTTGGAAGCAATTAATATCTTTTATCCTTATTCAGAGAAGTAAATGACTGTCTTTTGGTATTGGTAATGTTAAAATACGTTTTTAATGGACATGGTAAAGATTTAAACCGAAACTGGACTCTTTTAAAAAATAATCGCAAATTAATCGCAATCGCAATATTGCTCAAAATAATCGCAATTAGATTTTTTCCCAAAATCGTTCAGCCCTACTATATACTGTATCTCAAGAACCGTAATAGATACAGACATGTGCTTGGTACCAAAATATTCACAATACCGCACTTTATATTCACTCTCAATACATTTATAGTGCTTAAGTGCATTTGAAGTTATAAAGGAAAAACCATGTTTTTGGGCGGACATCTTGGATTTTGAGGGCCGCCATCTTGGAATTTTGCGTGGCTAACGGGCTTTCCTGAGAAAGTAGGTCCTAGGCATTGTTCATACCAAATTTGGTGCTTGTATCACAAAGTGAACGATCCTTCAAAAAAAATCAATCTAATTTCCTCCACCCACCTTAAGGGAGACTGGTTCACCCAAACTTCCATTAAACACAGATTCACTGATCCACAGTAATGATAGAGTACACATATTAGGCACATGATGACATGATTATACTTGTTTTGTTATGGGCAAAGTGACTCTTGAGGTGAGGAGGTTAGATTCTTGAGAATCTTAACTTCCTTTTCTGTGGCATGTCTTGAACCTCGATCAGACTTCCCAGTAACTGACAACCCTGAGGCTCTTCCAAGGAACCGTTTACAAAACTTCGATGGAAGAAACCTGTTGTAAAAAAAAAAAAAAAAATGCTCTAGTGACTAGGAACAGCATTGATATGCATTAAATGGGTTATGCATGGTTTGGGGATTATTGAAGATTTCGCAGTGAAAAGTTTGCAGTGCATTATTAGACCAGTGGCCCAAGAATTTTACCACTGTTTTTTTTTTTTTTAATACTTTGCCTTATGCCTCTGGCAATTTAAATGTCCTTAATGAGATCCTCTTATCTGCGCAGTCAAGCAGGACAGCTGTTGAGCCTCTGTAAGGCATACATTTGATTATACTGTACATTTTATGGCCATGGCACAGGGGCTGGCATCTCTCCTAGTATTTATCAGAGAGAGAGAGAGAAGGGGGAGGCTCATGTCCTCTGTTTGTGGCTGTGCCTTTTCTTCCTGATCCCTGCTGCCAGCTGCTCTCTTTCCAGACCTTCAAGCGTATCCTGTGTCCGTATCAAGTGGCATGGCCTTGTCACGCCCCTCCCTCCCTCCCTGCCTGCCTGTCCGGGAGACAGTAGGTTGTGGCGTTGACTTAGAGAGAGCTGTGTCGCACATTGTTGCTTCCTGCTGGGTGTCTTTTATAACACAGCCTTGGTGTGAAGTTATAGCTGCTTTACATGTTCGCCTCCAGCACTCATTTCCGGTGAGATTATGTGTGGCTGCTGTACTGACAGGAAAAGGTCTCTGTCCCCTTGACGAATTCCAAATAACTGCTGACTTGTAGACGTCGGTCGGTTGGTTGCAAGTGGATCCTGTTTCAAACAATAACCCCGACCAACTGACAAACCTGCATCTGCAAGTTGTGAATCATGCATTGCAGAGCGACTAGAAAAACCTAAATCAGGGCTTGACACTAACACTTGCCCGCTTGCCCGGGGCAAGTAAAAAAAAAAGGTCGGCAAGTCAAGACTGCTACCTGGTTGCCCAATCGGGCAAGTGTTTGACTTAGTGCGCTATAACACAACACAACACAAGATATATTTGTCTTGAAGGTGGTCATTGCACTCTGCCTCTGTGTCTTTCCCTGCTTTCTAGCTATCTCTCCTATCTCTCTCCCAGGTCCATTTGGTTCCAAACTATCATTTTGCTGGGGTCACGGACCCATGAGTCTGTGACCACTGTGGGAACCACTGATTTACACTGATTTACAAGTTGAATATTTACTGTAGCTGATTGTGACTTAAAGAAAACATAGTCTTCGACTGCGAAAGGAAATCTTTAAAGCACCCAAGTAGAAGGGGGGCAAGTGACCATGACCTGAGGGCAAGTAGAACCTGACTTGCACTTGCCCGATGGGCAAGACCTTAGTGTCAACCCCTGTAAATGGTTGTTGTCAGAATTCCTCCTTGCTCCTTGCGGAGCTAGCACACAGGCAGAGCTGATGAGCCTCTATGTTGTAGAGAATGACAGAGGTCAGGGTCGAATGCATTAGCAGGACAGTCCTCCACATTTTCCACCCTCCGCCGTCTGGATCACCTTTCACTGGGCCTCTAGTCTGCGCCACGCTTGGCTTCCTCGGCCGCCGATGACGGCCTCCACAGGAAGTGTTTACCGCTCCCTAGTGTCAAGAAGAATTACATCATTCTTTTGTGCCTGTTCTCTGGGCCTGAAAAAGAAAAAAGGGAGACATTTATTCCCCCATACATGCACAACGTGGTACTTAATTATTTCATACCGGCACAACCAGTTGAGTGTGTTTAGGACATCTGCATACACCACCTGTGTGCTTATCCAAGTACAGTATTTAAGAGCTCTTCTAAAACTAAAACTCATCATAGAGCACTTTAGGGTGGATGTTTACGTAATCAGTTTGGAGGCAGCATTCCAAATGTAGCCTGGCACTCGTGTGGCCGCAAATGAATGAGCACCGATCCAATCATAAGCAAACAATAATAGGCACACTATTCACAGTAGGTGTCCAAAACTGAGGTTTTGTGTTTTGTCTAAGACCTCTTCTGTGTCGGATCAGTCTGTGTGTTGGACTGAACTTCCAAATCGTGTGCTAATAAATTTGAGATTTGAACATTGTTTGGCAATCTCAGAATTGATCAGAGAGAGATCATTGATCTCTCTGTCGCTCTTTCCTGTCTGTCTTCACTGTAACTACTGTATCAATAAAGGCCAAAACAAATATTAAAGAAAAGAAAAAAAGAATTGATCCCAAAATGAATAGTGACTAAGGTGGTTAATGACACTTTGGGGAAAGGTTTTTGGGTTGTGTAGCTAGTACCTTGTCACGTCTGTTGTATCATCATTTCACTTCACAAAATGCAAGTCATTAGTGGACTGTTGATATTCCACTGGTCAGTTGTTTAAGTGCATGCTGCTAGCTCTGTCACAAGGCCTCCTTTTCTGGCCTTGCTGTCTCTGACGTCACTTTGCTGTGAGTTCTCTGCCAGCCGATCAAAGCCCATTGACTTCTGCACAATTAGACAATGTTTTTCTTGTTTCTCCTTCACATTTCTTACTTAACCACTTGAATGCTAGCCTACTTAAGCTTAATTGCTCTATTGTGCCATTTCTATTAATCAATTTAATTTGTCATTATAATTATGTCTGATTTACACAAGATCAGTATTAGTAGATTAACATTATAGTATTAGTATTTTGGTCCCTTTCTACACTAGGTGGATGACGAGGTTAAAATAATGCTAATCAACTGAAATAAATTCCCTGATTTTATATTTTATGGAATAAAACTAACATTGGTAAACTGGCTTGGCATGTATTACATTAGTGCATGTATGCAAACTTTGCTCCAAGACGACACGGTTTGGAGCACATGATCATAAAAGTATACAATACAGAGTATAGTTACAATACTCGATATGCATATATCAATGTTTGCTTTGTCTACTTAAACAGTGGAAGGACATTTTTCTAGAAGGCACTCAATTTGTAAATTTTGTTTTCCAGATTTTAACACTGAGATCAATTTGTATATAGATGGCCGTTTGTAAAAGCAAATTTGCAAATGCTTTTGATATAGCTTGTATTCTTACATTCCACCATCAAGACATGATACTCATGTACAATTTTGGCTTCATTCCATACTGTAGGTTGCAGGTTCTCTGGCTTCTTTCCAGTCCAATCTAGCAATGACCTTTAGGATTCTTGTATTGTTTACCCTGAAGTTACAAATAGCCTGCTTTGGCTGTACTAGTTTTCACATAGAATATATTTTTCTAATTTGAACTTTCGTTTATATTCATAGCTATCACATGATGTCATACTTAAGTTCAGTTCACTTTGCCACTTTTGCATGAACTGGTCTTTCAGCTTTTGTTCAACAGTTCGTTTCAACATGCCAATATCTTACAGATACAGTACATTTCTGGGCCAGCCAAATGTAAGACAAACCACAGGCACCCAATATTTACTTTACCTGTGTAACCCAAGGTGACCCATGAACCTATGTTAAACATAGGTTGAATCTATATGAATCTATGTTTTAACATTTTAAGCAGACAGTCATACATTATTCGTCTCAGTTTATTCTTTTCCTTCCATCAGACAGCCCCAGTATCCAATGAGTCTCGCTTTAACAGCGGCATAGATTGGGTACCTCCACAGCTCACCATACACCATATTACTACAGGGGTTGACACTAAGGTCTCCGAGGTACATGTACTTTCCCATCGGGCAAGTGCAAGTCAGGTTCTACTTGCCCTCAGGTCATGGTCACTTGCCCCCCAGCTTCCAGGTCTTCATTAATCTTCTACACTGTAGAAGATTAATGGTCATTTTGATGTGTTAATTTGCCTGTTTTGTTTCCCAAGTCCAGCCTGGAATTGCGGATAGCTAGAAAGCAGGGAAAGACACAGAGGTAGAGTGCAATGACTGCCTTCAAGACAAATTTATCTTGTGTTGTGTTATAGCGCACTAAGTTGCACACTTGCCCGATCGGGCAACCAGGTAGCAGTCTTCACTTGCCCCACCATTTTTTTTACTTGCCCCGGGCAAGCGGGCAAGTGTTAGTGTCAAGCCCTGCACTAGATGTAGTTGTTTTAACTTTGAGGATATACTTAAGAAACCTAAGATGCATTTTTTTCTAAATTTTCATACTCCCAGATCTCACATGTGTAGAGCATGACTGGTGAAACCAATTTATCAAAAAAAAAAAAATCTAGTGCAACGTTTACTGGGAAATCACAGGCCAACAATTACTGAGGAGGAAGTACTGCACATACCATGTGAGGCCTGCGTGTGCAGTTCTTCAGTAGCAATCTTAAACGATCCATTATAGTTCCTAGTAACTCCAAGGTACTTGGATTTACCTCTAGGTTGTCGCCATTACAAACAAACTTTAGTTTACTAGTGTCAGCTTTTCTGCATCCGAAGTCTGAGACCTTTGTTGTGTTTTTTTGTTGTTGTTTTTCTTTGCTTGTTTTTGCGCAGAAACAACACATCAGATCTATTGCCTTATGCAATTCCTCCCTGGTATTCGACATGATAATTGTGTCATCCACATATAATAGTTTCAAGGTTCTTTATTTGTCATTCCAGTGTATGTCAGGACATATACAGGGATGAAATAACGTTTCCATTGTTCGCCAGTGCAATAAGAAAAAGGACAAATACAAACCAGTAAGTGGCGTAGTGCAACAGGCTAGAGCATTAAAGTGCAACTGTAACAGCATAAAGCATAATAGTACAAGAAGCTGCAGATAATTATCCAGTAAGTTGGTAATTATCCAGAGCAGGGGTTTTCAACAGGTGGTCCGGGGACCACCAGTGGTCCTTGAGAAGGTTCCAGGTGGTCCCCAGGTTAAATGATGGAAAGCTGGTTAACCAGATGTAACTCTTGAGAATGTAAACATGAAACCAAATGAAACCAAAAGAAGTCTTTAATTTTAGGTCTTGGGTGTGCAAATGTAACCAAATGGTGGTCCGTGACTCAAATGCTGAAATAAATGGTGGGCCGTGGAGTCAAAAAGGTTGAAAACCCCTGATCCAGAGTTGTCTGTGAAGCATGCAGGCGTAGTGTTTTCACCATCTAACGTGCATCTCTTTGACCCCTGCCCCCTGTGTGTCTCCAGGCTGCAGATCGCCCAGGAGGAGCGCAGCACGGTGGAGGTGGAGAAGGTGAATCTGGAGCAGAAGCTGAGGGATGAGATCAACTCTGCCAAGCAGGAGGCCCAGCGGCTGAAGGAGCTGCGTGAGGGCACCGAGAACGAGCTGAGTCGCCAGAAGTACGCAGAGGAGGAGCTAGACCAGGTAGCACAACAGTGACGAGGTGGTGGCTGGGAGATGCACTCAAAGTCAACAGACATTAAGCCCTTTTCACACCAATGGGTCGAGACGCATGAGCCCTGCGATGTGATATGTTTGCAGGGCCGGATCTAGGCATGGGCATGGGAAGGGGCAATGCCCCCCTAAATTCCCTGACTGCCCCACCAAACATGACGGCATGCAAAACAACCCAAGTTTCAAAGTTTCAAAGATAATTCAAATTCAAAAATAAAAGTGCTTGTATTTAAAGTGATTTGAAACACTACTACTTCTAATAACTGTGGTTGTCGTCATTGACCATTTCATCATTGAAAACAGAAAACTCTCTGAGTCAGACCTTTATCCTTATGCATGCTGCGTGTCTGTTGCAACTTCAACAACAACTGATATTATTATTGATGCTTTACTTGCCTAATATATGTGACTAAACTCCACCCACGTTGAGTCATCTCGGGGAAATGAAGTTGTCAGTAGAGGGGTCTAAACTTGATTTTCTCTGAATTTGAGAATTCTGTGAAAAATGACCTGAAGCAACTTTATTAGTTGTTTCATACTAAAGCATACATGAGGTGAATGTTAGACCTTAAAACGCCGTGTAAACATGTTATAATTGAATTAATGTGAACTGTAATGACAGTTCTGACCATTATTACCTCATTCCTCCGGGTCGCGATCGGGCCGTTAGCTTAATTAGCTTAAAATGCTAACGGTTGTAATCTGATAAGTGCCTCTAGTTCTGTAAATATGCGATGCCCGCCGTCATCAACAGAACGCGGACTTCGCGTGATTTTGAGCTCACATAACAGCCAGGTGGCATTCCACATAACCTATTAGTAGCGACGTTCTGTTAGTAAATCCATGTATAAAATATCAAAACATTGGATTCTTCTTCGTGGCGTTTTTTTAGAGCCGGAACTACGTCACTATTCTCAGAGGAAAACAGACAAAGGGTTGCCATGTTGGCTTGTTGGCTTGTTTTCCGTCCATGTTAACCAACATTTTATTGGATATTATCCTCATCTGTTTCTGGTGACTACTATGTGTGATTGTATAATAATGGCAGAAAATCACCCTAGATACATAGTATTTATAATGATAATGCATCACAATTATTGTTGTTGTTCCATTCATGCATACAAACAATGGACTGTGGGGATGGTTATCTAAAAAAAAAAAAACGTGCAAATTGGCCAATGTACTCAATGTCCATAACAATTGAACTGTAGTAGGCTACTGTTGGCATTCCTGCACAGCATACTATTAATTATAGACATACAGTACATGTGCCTAGCAGGGTTATTATAGTTATGGCCTTTTCATTCTATTTTAGTTTTAATTGTTTTTTTTTTTCCTACTAGTTTTTACTTTAAGAAAAAAGTTATCGTTTTGCTTTTTTCGTTAGTTTTAGTTAACTATAAAAACCCGGATGCCTAGTAGTATTTTTCAACTATACAATATTATTGGACTTTTTGGCGTTATTGGCTTACTTCTCTCCAAATACTTGGCAACAACAGAGAACAGACGGAGAGAGAACAGAGCCTTTGAAATAGACAGAGTTGCGACATTGAGGGGACAGAAAATATCTGGTCACGTGGTTCTAGTACTCGCGTGAGCCCATAGGCTCCAATGCATTCAGTAACTTCCGGCTGTCACTATTCGTTGTCACTATCCAATAGGAGTCCATGTAGAAGAGCCGCCATTGCACTGGCCCAATGAAGTGAACGGAGTTGGCGTAACTCTGTCTATTTCTAAGGCTCTGAGAGAGAAGAGAGTCAAGTTGGAGTTGGAAATACGTTCTATACAACGAGTGCGGCGCAAATAAGACAAACAACTAAAGTCTCTGGATGTTTATCTTTTATTATTACTACAAAACGATCTAAAATAAAGAGATCTAGGTGGACCGTTGCTGAGTTCAATGCATTTCTGCATAGACCTACTTTCGGTCCAGGACTTGTCTTTATTTGTTTACCCATTCTCAATACAAGTTTATACAACATACCCGCGGTAAATAATAAAAATAAGAGTCGCGTTATTTGTAGACTTAATAAGAACCAAAGTGCAGTACATATGAACATTAACCACGTTATGTTGTTTAATAGATTATTTTTAAAACATTTTGGAACAAGAGAAGCTGTTGTTGTGAACATCTGGGATAGGCTCTGGCCATTGTCACCTCCTTGAAAGTGGTACATTAACACATTGTGAACCACTAGATCAATACAACAAAAGCAAATACTTAATTTAATATGCATTAACCACTGTATGAATGGACACTAGTTAAAGGGGAATTCTACCCATTTTCTGTTACTGTCAATATACCTTTTTTCCTAGAAATGGAGGTCTGGGGGAAAAAAACATTAGCATGGTGAAACACAACTTCACGACAATAGAGTTGTGTTTCACCATGTACACTTGTATAATGGTTACTATGTATAAGTATCCTTTTAAAGTAAAAATAGCCGTATAAAGGCGAAATGTATTACTATATTCATTTTAGCTACTATTATTAGGCTACTATTCAAACACCTTGACTCAACAATGCCCCCCCCAGTATTGAGGAGGTGTTCTCATGCCCAAACTGTTCAACTGTTCAGCAAAGAAGAGGAAACAGCGCCCCCCTCAATGCCCAGACCAAGAACTACATCTTTAAAAGCCAAATTCTCAAATTCCTGTTTCTCTGCAAGACATTACTCTATAAACCATATCTCAAAAACTGGTGGGTCAAATTGCACAACCAATATGTCAAATTGTAGCTATGACTCTCTGCTTTCACATGACATGATAAAACAAAAATGAGAATTTCCTCAAAGACTCAACCTGGGTGGTGCTGGGACACATATGTCCTGTAACCGAAAATGATGGTGTGACTTCCCATACCATTTTCGCCTGCCCCCCCCCCAATTGGGAAAGCCGGGCCTGCATGTCTGTTGCACGTTGGCGCGCGCTGTCCCAAACGCTTCAACCTATTTAAATCACTGGACCGTATCACACCAAAGGTGCAAGACTGTTTTTAGTGTCAACTCTTTGCGGCCGTTTTGGGCCCAAGGAGTAGCAAGGTGACCCTTTGGTGTGAACAGGGCTTTAAACTTCTTCTGCTTCTGCTGTTGCTGTACGGTTGGAGAGAGAGAGGTTGTTGTACACGAAAGCATCAAATTGTATAGCTTGTGTATTACAGAGCTAGAATAGAATTCACCAGGTAACAGAATAATCCCAAGAAGCAGCTCTTACAGTATGTTCAGACTGGTATAAATACACCTACTCGACTAATTTGCCATCAGGGCTTTGGCTGCCAAAGAAACAGCAGCTACCCACTCAAATAAACACATACTAAACAATGGGCGGTTAATATTACTGCCAGCACGCCGTTAATCTGAACTGAATACAATATCTTTACGCTAGCGCTGCAATGGGATGGAGCCAGGGACAGTTGAAACAAAATATTTACACCACTCTGGGATATAACTCACCTTTGATGCCACAGGAAAATCTAGAACATGTCGCGATGTTGTCATGCATTGGATTGTATTCGTGCCTCTCTCTATGGGGGGGAAAACATGTTTACTATACACTGTATGCTCTTATTTTACAATGTACATTGAGTTCAAAGTCTACAATATCATATGTGCTCTGGGCACACAGTTGTCAACATTACTTTATTGAACATGCACAGAACTAGAAGGAATAACAAATATTTCACAGTTCACGAAAAATATAAAAGGAACAGTTAAATCATTTCTAATAGGTGACAGTGGTCAGAATTTTGTTCTTATTTGGTGGTCTACGAACCTCTAAATTAGACTCTTGGCACATACTGGTGAAAGTGGTGATATAGAATTTTGAATGTTTAGAAGCAGAGGGGGTGCGATACTTTTAAATGTTCCTCTTGAAAGGGGAGAATTTGATTAATGTCATATAAACATAATGTCCATTTACCTTTGGACTCACTTCTACTGTCACAAGTTTTTTTTTTGTAACCATTTTCACGTTTAATACAGCATGCAAACTAAATTCTCAAAAAAGAAATAAGAATAAATAGTGGGCCCTGGTATGAAAAAGGAAAACCCACTGACCTACTGTTCTAGTAGTTGTATATTTGCTGTCTGTGTTAGCTTCACACTACCGCCACTTTATCACACCTGGTTAGCTTAGCACCTTCACCTCAAGTTAGGTGTGCAGTTTGCACTTCACTGGTCTGCTGCACTATTGTTTGTCTCGTCTATATATTGTCTCGACTTTGTCTTATTGCACCATGGAAAATGGAAACGCTATTTCATCCCTGTATATGTCCTGACATACACTGGAGTGACAAATAAAAAACCTTGTTTGTAGGTGCGCATGGCTCTCAAGAAGGCAGAGAAAGAGCTGGAGTCCCGGACCAGCTGGTCTCCTCCAGAGTCCCTCCAGAAGTGGTTGCAGCTCACCCATGAGGTGGAAGTGCAGTATTACAACGTCAAGAAGCAGAACGCTGAGAGACAGCTACTGGTAGCCAAAGAAGGGGTAAGATCACAATCTTTAACCCTTTTGTGTACTGAACGCGTTTTGGTGTTTTATCTGTTGGAAAAATAGCAGATCTACAAGCTCATATCGCGCCACCGAGTGGCGCGATATGAGCTTGTAGTTCTGCTATTTTTGAATAATTGTGAAAATGTGCTGCAAATCTCTGAGTACATTATTTCGGAAGCAGACATTTTTAACTCAAATCTTTGCTTCTGGGGGATCCCCTAGAACGACATGTTTTTAGATGAGGTTCTGCAGCTAAATAATAGATATTTCTGGGGGTCCTTCCTATGAAATATGTTAAGCATCACTGACACAGAATAGAATTTAGTGTCACAAACTAGAATTTAGTGTCATGGACTAGAATCTAGTGTCGGGAACTAGAATCTAGTGTCAGAAACTGGAATGTAACTTCAGAAACTACAATCTACTGAGAGGAACTAGAATCTACCGTAGGGGACTAGAATCTAGCATGAGGAACTAGAATCTACCGTGGGGGACTAGAATCTAGCATGAGGAACTAGAATCTACCGTGGGGGACTAGAATCTAGCATGAGGAACTAGAATCTAGCATCACAATGGGTTAAAAGGCAATTCAATTGTTGTACTAATTCATATTTCAAAACGTTTTTGTAATGCATTTGACAGGCTATTCTAAATCCGGAGAAATCATATTCAATAATAACGGCATCAAGAGTTCACCAAGAGTTCCACCAAAAGGAATGCAATGAAGGATTAGGATATTCTGTGGGTCGACTACATTATTGCTATTTATAGTTGCTTTTTGTATCTTGCTGACATCAGTGGTTTGAGTTTTAGTACTGACATTTTGCGGTCCCCAGGGAAATACTGACTTAGATCAGATGAATAACAGTGGGTCCTAAATTTATAATAACAAGAAGATGCGATTCATCTTTTTTTAACCCCTTCGTTCGAACGCCAGCATCCATATTCTGGGGGGAATATTCAGCAAAAAATAGCTTGAAAAACGAGCTTGAAGGTTGGCTATTGTTGGCATAGTGCAGGGGTTTTCAACCTTTTTCATACCAGGGCCCACCATTTATTCAGCATTTGAGCCACGGACCACCATTTGAGGACATTTTTAGCCCCACAGACCCAAAAACTAAAGATTTCTTTTGCTTTTGTCCACAATACCAGGTTGGAATTGGGGAAACAAAACAGGCAAAACATACTGACCAAAATAAACATTCATCTTCTAGTTGTGTAGACTTGTGGGCTAATTAAGATGATGAATATTTTAACTCTTGAGAGTGTAAAAATGAAACCAAATGGACCCGCAAGGGTCCATTTGGTTTCATTTTTACGTTCTCGAGAGTTACATCTTGTTAACCACCTTAGCTGGGGACTACTCTGAACCCCCTCAAGGACCACTGGTGGTCCCCGGACCACCTGTTGAAAACCCCAATGCATAGTGCATTTGGTGTATATGGCAAAAAACTTAAAAAGTTCTATTCTCAAGACTAGAGAGAGATTAGAGCCTGAACTAAATGTAAAGTTGTCCTGCGTTGCGTTCACAGGCAGAGAAGATAAAGAAGAAGAGGAACACCCTGTTTGGGACGTTCCACGTGGCACACAGCTCCTCCCTCGACGACGTGGACCACAAAATACTGGCAGCAAAGTAAATATATACTTTTATCACACATTTAACAAGTTGCATTGTAATGTAATCACTGTAATCGCTTGTAGACTGAAAGCCGCCATCCCTGGCCAGATATACAGTACATGGCATGGTTATAACAATGAAATGAAAACAAGCCTAGACGTTGGCTTCAGACAACACTGTCTGAAGGAAGTGAAGCACACCCATAGTGGATACAATGTGATGGTTCAGATCGCAGCTTGTGAGCTTCAAAACCAGCAACTGAAAGCTGCTTGAGGTTAGATTGGTCTGAGAACTCATCAGAAACGTAAGTTTCACAATGCAGTAAACCAGTGTTTTTCAACCTTTTCGATACTAGGCCCCACTATTTATTCAGCATTTGGGCCACGGACCACCATTTGATGACATTTTAGTCCCATAGATCAAAACTAAAGTTTTATTTTGATTTTGTCCACAATTCCAGGCTGGATTTCTGAAACAAAACAGTCAAACAGATCAAAATGACCATTAATCTTCTACATTCTCTAGTTGTCTAGACTTGGACTGATTCAGATGATGAATATTTTAACTGCTCCCAAAGAGTTTACATCTGGTTAACCAACTAGCCATCATTTAGCTGGGGACCACCTGGAGCCCTGTCAAGGTCCTCAAACCAGTGGTTGAAAACCACTGCTGTAAACTGCTACTGGAGCAAAGTTCTTGCATGGCTTAATGATCCAAGGGTCAGCGGTTCGAATCCCGGCCCCACCTTGCCTCCAGGGGTTTCCACCGCCAGTGGTGTGTGAATGTCGTTGGCTGTTTGCCAATTCAACTCCCAATGTATGAATGAATGGACCATTCTAAGTGCTACGAGTAAGCACATAGACAGCGATTAATAACAATAATAACAATAAATTGCATTTGTATAGCACTTTTCTATGCACTGTCAAGTGTAAGGAAATTTTTATTTTGTGAATGTCATTACAGGTCAAATTCTTTTTATATATAGATCGCTATTCAGATATTTTGTATGTATTGTATTTCTTTTTGGCGTACAGTCAGGGTCAGGCTGGCATTGCAGCCTGGAGGTGCCTGGAGGTGCCTGGATCCTCACCCTTACCTACTCAGACCTTTTGGTCCATTCCCAATGCTAATTCCCTCGTCTCCTCCTCCAGACAGGCGCTGGGCGAGGTGACGGCTGCCCTGAGGGAACGTCTGCATCGCTGGCAGCAGATCGAGTTCCTCACGGGGTTCACCATCGTCAACAACCCGGGGCTGCAGCTGCTCTCCTCTGCCCTGAACATCGACCCCAGCTTCATGGGCGGCAGGGTGGCCACCACGCCGCAGCACTTCATCATGACCGACGACATGGACGACCTGGACGAGGACATGATGCCTCCCATACCTCTGCAATGTAAGACTTCATACGAATCGGTCAGCAGCACAACCACCACCACCACCTCCACCTCCTCCTCCTCCTCCTCCAACACCACCAACAGTGGGGCTCCCAGCAAACGCTCCCTAAAACACGCCACGGCCCTGCTGGCCAAATCCAAAACTAAGTTTACATGACGGTTACTAAAACAACAACAAGTTCGCTGCCTGAATTCATCACTGTGTGGCCTCCGTGTGTGTGTGCGCTTGTGTATGTTTGTAGGTGTGTCTGGGTGTGTGAGAGAGTGAGAGTGACTGTTGCCATATTGTCATATAAGCTGTATCTTCACGAAATGTGTTTGTGTTTTGCTTTTATCTCAAGCTGACTATGTTTGTTGTGTTCCATTCTGGGTGCTTCTGTGCTTGACCCATAGTTAACGCAAAGACTGCTTCCCTTACTTATGTGACGGTGTACACCGTCATTATAATCCAAATAGGCACCATGCTTTTGATAGGACGAAGGCTCGCCTTCGATAGTCCGTCTATGACTGTCCACCTCCATTATAACGGTGGACTAAAACGCAGAGTAACTCGAGATCTAGAGAACTCTCTGTGGTATGGATAAAAGCCATGATGTTCAGAGGTCCCTGCTGATGATCCGGTGGTGCCGATGGGAACATTGGCGTTTTCTGGAGCAAGGATGGGTCCTTTTGAGCCTGGTAGCATTGACATCAGCAAGGTAGCCTCTCAAACAGGATGTTTATATGCAGCACGGTTCTGGTGTTTTACACCCTCTAGAGGAGTGGCAGGCAACAGTGGTCCTCGGACACAGCAGTCTTTGTGTTAAGAATGGTTGGATGGGTTTTGGTTAGTGATGTCCCGATGCCACTTTTTCATTTCCGATCCCGATACCACAATTTTTGTGTTATCCGATACCGATACTAAATACCGATACCAGAGAAGAATATATATAATAACATACAAAAGAAAAAATATCTTTTATATGAAGTCACCAACTGGGAATAACATACTCCTCTCTCAAATGTGCACTTGGGAAACTCCAAAGCAAACTCAACATGACCCAACATTTTACTTAACTGCCATGGTGTCAACCCCTTACCCCTGTGTCTGATCACTGGTTAGACATATTTGCCAATATGTGACCCAATAATGACAAATAAGAGCCAATACTGATACTTTTCCGAATACTGATACAGTATTTGCCGATACCAATATGATAAAAAAGGGACAAAAAGAGCCGATCCGATACTTTGGTATCGGTATCGGGACATCACTAGTTTTGGTAGGACCAATGTGCAACAATGACAATGTTCACAGAATGCTACTTTGATGAAATATATGCGTCTTAACGACACCAAAATGTTTGTGCTGATGTATTTCTCATGGCTGTGTCTCAATATGTGCTCATTGGCTTTTGGTAGAATACAACATGGATTATGTACGCAGTATCTGTACCAATTAATGTCTTCACATGCTCATATGCAACCACACACACACACACATACACACACACACGCACAATGTGATTTCTCACACAAATAATCCAATTTGTGCCAAACCATTATGATTAACACCTTTTTAGTCTTTCTAAAAACTACAATATGACTGACCACATATTTTACAATTCCATTATGTTTTTTGGTCAATACTTGGTGTGGTTATGGTAAAACATGACACAAACAGAAGCGTTGACTAACCGCTGAGGAAAAGTTGTACAACTGAAAACCATTTACAACCACAGTAGTGAGTAAGTCTCTAATTTATTTATTTTTTATCCTCACTGATCACACTCCCTATTTGACCTCCCCTCCCTCCCTCCCTCCCTCCCTCCCTCTCTCCCTCCCGTTGCGTTTCTGGCCTTTGGCTTCCACCACTGTGTTGATTGGTCCAACGACAGATACAAGCTGGTTATCGGACCGCAGAGCCAGTGACGTGTGGTCTGTGGGTTCAGACTGCCAACCGCTGTGGAAATACTCTGGTTGGCCATTTTACTGTATTCATGGTCGGACTCCGTCCTGAGTTCGGACATCCTTATCTCTTTTACCTTGAGTCATTCCCTGTCAAAGCACCTAATTCTGCTCTCCATGGAGACAAGGCCATGTACTGTAGATTCAACTGGCTGAAAGCAAAAGCTTAACTAAATGCCGTGTTTTGTCCAAAACACCTCTGACCTTTTTTTCCCCTCTTTGCTTGCTTTGATTCCTGAATCTCTCCGCCACTCCTCTCCTCTCTACACTACACTTTTTTTGTTTTTGCAAGAGTAACCTGTAATTGTTTCTTTACTCAACCCTTCCTCGAAGATTCACTTAACACGACGTGCAAGACTTTTACCGCTCAATACCATCCCCAATGCTCTCTCCTCATGTTGTGTTAACCTTTTACCATAATAATGCAGTGGCACACATAAGACTCAAGTGTTGGGGGACGGTTCTTCAAGTCTTTACAGTCCAAAATATGTTGGGGTCTGTCAAGCCTTTGCAGTCTGCATTATATTAACAATAATTACCCATAATCAATTGTTCTTCCAAATCAAAACATGCTTTGACGGATTTGGCTGGCCTGTAGCATATTGCTCTCAGGAATCGGTACCTAGAATGCCTCTGGGGTGACAGCTACTTTTCCTGGGCTCCATAGAACATAAAATGCCTTGAACACATGTTCAAACCATAAGCATTGAAGAAATCACCCTCAACACCTGATCTTATCACTGCTCTCCCCGTGCGTCCCGTTTCTGTTCAACGTCGTGCAATTACGTTTCACGTATGAGTGATGTGATTAAAGATGGCTGTCATTTTTTCCGTGTCCCACAGCTCCCAGCATGATGTCCCTGCGCCAGCGCCACACCGACCCCCAGATGGCCATGGGCTCCCAGAGGTTGGTAGAGAGTTGTTCTCTGTTGCCGGGGCACCAGGGCGAGGGGACGCCGTACCTGCCCCGCGCGCGGGTCGCCCTGAGACCGTCGTGCAGCCAGACTATCGGCCCGTTCGAGGCTTTCTCTCCTCCGCCTCCTCCCCTCTCCTCGGCCGTGTCGCACCCTTCTCTCATCTGCGGCTCCGGCCACAACCCTCCGTCCTCCCCGTCCTCCTCCTCCCCCTGCTCCGTGGGCTTCGGCCCTCATTCCTCACACATCTATCACTCCTCTTACTTCCAGCCTCTGCACACCATCCCCGACCTCCCGTCTCCGGACGTCCCCAAAGGGCGCACCGCGCGTAGCAGCAGCTTCGGGTATCCATCTGCTGTCCGCTTGGCAAAACGCGCGTCGCATGATGTGCGTGATAATAGGGGCTGTGGAACGACGACAAATTTTAACCGGATTAATCGCAGCTTCAAAATGAATTAATCACGATTAATCGCCATTGGAATTGTGTCTGAAATACTAGTGTATGGCATGTTTTGATTCTGTACATTGCTGTGGGCATGGAAAGATTTATGACAGAAGGTGGATGTATACATTTAACACACGTATGTGTGAATATTTTAATTCTTTATCATGAAAATAGCTGGGTGGTTTCTCTGCTGTTTCTCACCCAGTTGTGTTTTCTTTATTGCTGTGCTTTCTTTTCCAACTTACAGTAACATCTCTGTCCTTTGTACTCATTTCATTTTACATTTCAGCCCACTCCCCATTTTCATGATCTTTGTCCACTTGTCTGGCTGCAATAACAAGTTTGATTTTGTAAAAACAAACAAACAAACAAAAAAAATACTATCCATAAGATCCGCACTGGCATGCAATGATTTAACCCTTTATGTACTGAACGTGTTTTGGTGTCCAACGCATTATGTTACACTTTAGCTATTGAAAAATATCAGATCTACGAGCTCACAGTGCGCCACCGAGTGGCGCGCTGTGAGCTTGTAGCTCTGATATTTGTTTTTAAAAATTGTGAAAATGATGCGCAAATCTAAGAATATATTCTATTTGACACTGATTGTTGTTTCTGACACTAGATTCTAGTTTCTGATGCTAGATTCTGACATATTTTCTCTGAAAAATATATGTTCCTTTGTCAGTGATGCTCAACATATTTCATTCCCCCAGAATTATCTATATTTGGCTATGGACCTCCATCTGAAAACATGTTGTAGGGATCCCCCAGAAGCAAAGATTTTAGTTCAAAACTCGGTGGCGCGCTGTGAGCTTGTAGCTCTGATATTTTTCAATGGCTTAAGTGTAACATAATGCTTTGAACTCCAAAACGCATTCAGTACACTAAGGGTTAACTAACCTATTTGTGACTATACACATATTTTTCATCATCTTTTATTCTCTTCTCAGGGACCTGAATCGCTCTGATTCCGACTCCTCCCTGTCCCTGTCCCAAGTCGGGGACCGCCTGTCCGCCTACAGCTCCAACAAGGCCCACCTGGTGAAGCCCACCTCCCTGCTGCACGGCGGCTCGTCGCACCGCGTGGGAGACGAGACCGTCTCCCTGCACGCCTACACGCCCAACGGCGGCGCCAACCGCGTTCACGGCGCCGCCGACGCGCTCCCCGAAAGCCCCATCCTCATGAAGAAGGTGTACGGCATAGAGAAGTCGGCCAGCCTGGGGGAGATCAACAGCATGTCCATGTCGGAGTCTTCCCGCTCGCTCAGCCCCAACTCCACCGAACCCGACACGCCGTCGCCCACGGGAGGAGGAGGGCAGGCGGGCGCCGCCACCGCCGCCGTCGGAGCCAAAGGCAGCAGCACCCGGATCCCACAGCTCTCCGCCAAGAAAAGCCCCACGGAGGAGGACAGCGGCTCCACGGGGGAAGACACTGACTCCACGGCCAGCCGCAAGAAACACACCTTTAAGATCTTCAAGAAACAGAAGAAATAAAAGGGCTATGAACTTACCAAGCTGTCAAAACAAAACAAAACAAAAAAAAACGGTTTGACTGTAACTTCTTTGTTCTGTTTAATGGGGGAAAAAAGTCACCTGTTGGGATTGAGCAATGATGGTCAAAATTTGATGATGGGCAATTTGTTTTGCCGCCGGTGTTATTTTGTAGGTACACCTCCTCTTGAGGAACTGTGGGAGCAACGCAACTGTTAAAACTTCTTTATTTTGTCAATGTTGGATATGTTGGGAAACGGGCAGGGTTGTATATTGGAATATAAAATGCTATTTATTGTTACGCAGGAAGGTGGTGCCAGTCTCTCAAAGGAAAAACAAAGACTCCCGGGTGGATTTTTTTTTCTTTCTCTCTTCAGTCTATATCAGTTTGCATGTCTTCACCTTGGTTTGACTGACACTTTGAATGCTCTTAGTGCTTGCTTATAATTCTTTGTCCTTCAAACGTCAGTAACTCCCTTAGAGCTTCCAATCCCAAACTGAATTCACTGAATTCACACTCTTTCTTTTCACAGACGGTGTTCATTTCTTATGGTGTTTTTTATTTTATTTTGTTTGTTAGTTTTTAGCCAATTTGCTGCACAGAAGACTTTTTTTTGGCATGGGCCTGCTGGTTAACATGGTCTGGTATATTTCTGGCCACACGTGAACACTAGTTTGATAACTTTAAAGGGGACTTATTATGCTCATTATATTACGTTTTTATTGTGGTATTCCACAGAGTTGTCTTTGCATGACTCACAGTTTAAACAACTTTGGTTTAATAACCGTGTGGTTCCATGTGCATCTCACATTTCATACAGTTTAATAATTTGTGCAAAGTTTCAGCCCCAATCTGACCTCCCGTTGACCGTTCTGTACAAAATGAAAGCTATAAGCATTTATACAGTTCAGCAGTTCAGATCAGCAAAGTTACATGGCCTTGGTCTAATTAGAAACATGCAGAAGAAAGGTGGCACCGATCGGTCCAAAGATCAGCTTGGGACAAACGTACATTTGGCGCTGGGTAAGCAGGGTTTTAATGAAATGTGGGGATCATGCATATAGTGTAAGTGTAATTATATCTGATTGCGCTGGGTATCCCCTCTACTTCAGTGGTTTTCAACCATTTTGATACCACGGACCACTATATATTCAGCATTTGAGCCACGGACCACCGTTTTCGCCCCACAGACTCAAAGATTTCTTTTGGTTTTGTCCACAATTTCAGGCTGTATTTCGGAAACAAAACAAGCAAACCTACAGGTCAAAATTCCACATTCTCTAGTTGTGTAGACTTGGGCTAATTCAAATGATGAATATTTTGACTCTTGAGAGTATAAACATAAAACCATTTGGTTTCATTTTTACGCTCTCAAAGAGTTACAACTTGTTAACCAACTTTCCATCATTTAGCTGGGGACCTCCTGCAACTCTCTCAAGGACCATTGGTGGTCCCGGATCACTGGTTGAAAACCACTGCTCTACTTCATGGATTAACTGTATCTCGAACAAATTACATAAAAAAGAAAACCAACAGAAGATGACATAAGCTCATCTTGAAAGTAGACTTTAAAAAAAGTCAACTTTGGAAAGCGAGCATTCAGACCAGTCTAAAGCCTGAGTGGCTTTATTTATCATTTGTTTACACCATTTAAAAACTCTTACCACCTCAAGCTGGAACATTTTACCTTGTGAACATGTAAGGAATGGCATAATAATCCCACTTTAAACGTACAAGTGCACTTGTGTTGTTGGAATGGAGGCCAACATTTTAATTGGCCATTATTAGCACATGACATTAATATATTTGGTACTTTTTTCTTTCTTTTTAAACCATAGGCTCACAGGGAAATGTATTGTTTGCTTAAAATGCTTGTTACAGTTCCGAAAACCATGCCAACTAAATTAACACTGTGGTACAGTAACACATTGACACACATGACGTGTTTACAACCAGTAACCTTAAAAAGACAATAGGACAGCAATGTAAAAGTGTCTTTATTTTATATTGTGGTGTCGCATGTGTTACCAGTATGTATACGACTGTGAAGTTCAGACCTTCACAGAGACGAAAACACCAAATCGGGCACTTTTATTGTGAAAGTGGAACCTATGTACAGTACGTGCTTTTAGCAACCACAGCAAATAAGTAGTTTATTGAAATATTGGCCTTTGTCCTGTGAAATCTATGCATCCACGATATACCTTTCGGTCCATAGAATGTTCTCATATAACAGAAATTACATTTAAAAAAAAAAGTCTTTATCCAGTTCAGCCAGACACCATTTTGATATGGTTTTAAGATTGGATCTTTGAAAATGGGTGTGGTATTTGTATTAATGGACTACTATAATCCCTTTATCAAAAAATAATAATAAATAAACAATATGAACCCTTTCATGCCTATTTTGGGAATATCAAAAAAGGTGGACATTCAGCAAAAATCAGGAAATCACCTGAGTGAATTGGTGAATACTGTATTTACAGAATATAGAAGACTGGCCTAGATTTTCATCACCACTTAACCCCTTATCCCTTAACTTCTTTGCCTTTTTAAACTATTTAAAAAAAACATTTTTCAATAGTTTAAATGGCCAGCTTAGAAGCTCACAATCTCAATGGATTGGCATGTTTAACTATTCCAAAACTTTTTCAAAATAGTAAAAAGTGGATAAGGGGTTTGGGATAAGGGGTTTAGCGTGTGCCTGACGAAAATGGAGCCCTATAAGCTCAAGACATCGATTTGACACAGTTCGCTATTGACATACAACAAGGTATATAGTATAAAGTTGACGTCTAGCAGTAGATATGGAATACTCTGCAGCAGTCGATATTAAATTAATCTGTGAGAGGAGAGGGCTGATGAGGGCTGAAGAATTTGAAACTCCCACTGACTGAGCAGGGGAATATGAAACCAAAAGTCTGTTTTTCATTTACATAATGCACAAAGCTCTGACTTGCATACAGTTCAGTGAAAAACAAAAAATAGGCCAAACATATAAGGTCAAATCTCATCCTGAAGTAGTTGTATAATAGAAATAGAAATTACGTCACAGGTTAATGAAATAGATTGCATGTAGTTGTAAAAAAAAAAAAAAAAGCAAAAACATTTGCCATATCTATAAGCTGCAGTAACTGTACACCAGCTTTATTTATTTTTTATCTGTTTTTGTTGACGTTTCAATTATGGAAAATATCATTTATATGTAAATAATACATACCAATCTATAAAGGTCATTCTTGAGTTGTGCAAGCAGATGTAAAAGAGACCGTGCCTATCATGTAAAAGTGCCAAAAACCAGTATTGACCATATTTCTAAAACGGTAGCCTTTTTTTTTTGTTCTTGCTTTATATTGGATCCCCACCGCCCAGTATGAAGCAAGAACAATGCTCTGGCTATGTGCGTATGTGTTGAACACTGAACAAAAAAAAGTGACCAATTATCTTTTCTTCTTAAAAGACGTGCTCGCTTATAACTCAAAGAAAATATAGGATGTTATGTTTCCTCAACAGCCAGCAGTACAATCACTGGTGCTAGGATTTTTGACCATAGGTATTCATCCCCAATAATAATGCTATAATCTAGAAGAATCTTTGCACAAAGTGCACACATTTTAGAGATCCAGTCCAGGAATACAGTCTTCAGATTACCACAGCAAAAAAAAATATTGTTCCCTTTGGTGAGAACTCAGAACTATGCATTGGTGATGGACTATATTTTATTTTAACTACAGTCATAGGCACTCGCAATACAGTACACACCTGAGTGTAAGCAAAACCAAAATAGTGACACCGTTGTCCGTTGACATAGTTGATACAATAGACCATTGTCACAGCAGCCACATTGCTAGGAAATGTACGTTAAAAGGGTCTCACCACCACAATAGGTTCCATTCAGGTTCAAAGTCAGGGTGCTGCAAAGTGTGTGCAGAGCCTTAATTAGTATCATTGGTAATATCTCTGTTTACATGACTGTTTTAAAGTTAATGTAGCTGCTGTGAAAAAAAAGGTCTATTGTGGGTGTGTTCATTTAGGTGTTGATGTACGCCAGCATGAACAGCTCCTCCTGTGTAGTTTTAGCTTCATGCTGGAACATAACTGTAGAAACATCCTCAACATTATTAGCTTGAGCTTTTGTTTACCTGTCAAAATGTCTGCTGTGTAGAAGAGGGTCCATTGTGTAACAAAATAATGGTATGAATGTAAAAAAACATTTCTAAATTGTTTCTTTAGCAGACGGGTGAAATCACATTTTTTACTGGTATTTTAAAAAAAATATATATATGTAATTTGTACATCTTTTGCACGACAAAGCTGTAATTTGGATCTTTTTGCTCTCGGTGAGTGTGTGTGCGCGTGTGTGTGTGTGTCTGCCTTTCTGCTCCAGTACAATTTAAGTGTATAGTAATATAATGCATGTCATCTGCTGTAACTAAACCTCTACTGGGACAGGGAAGTGGACCAACTGGATCGTTCTCCTCCCTCCGCCCCGTCTATCTCTCCTTTTTTTTGAGCTTATATTTATGAATACATATATTTGTACAGAGACAATAATTTTGCATCTTTCTTCTGTGACGTTCTATACTTTTATGGCACTTCTGCATGATAGCAATAAACTATTTTGAATGAATGAATGTCAATCTGATTTGTTCAGGGGAATTGTGTTTTGACAGTGGCACTGCCGGGGTGGAAAATGAAAGATCATTTTCATATCTAAGGCCACAGTATAGGTGAAATACACAAAGGGCTCCATTTTCGTTACATGCTAAACCCCTTATCCCAAATCCCCTTATCTCTTTTTTACTATCTTAAACATTTTGGGGAATATGTCAACATGTCAATCTATTAACACCTTGTGAGCTTTAAGACTGGCCATTTGAACTACAGATTTTTTTTAAATAGTTTAAAAAGGCAAAAAAGTTAAGGGATAAGGGGTTTAGCGGTGACGAAAATCTAGGCCAAAGAGTGTTGTCTTTGGTGTAGTGCACTATGGAAATTGTAGTCCAGGAAGTAGTTGGAGAATCATTGGAGACACTGGGCTCACTGCTAAAATCTAAAATATCTAAATCATCGTATACCACACATAATACCCCCTGGAAAGTATTCTAAATCCTATGAATGCCATTTACATAAATAATTCCAAGAATGGTGACGTGAAAGCTGGGCTGTTGCCTGAGTCCAATGCATTTCTGCCTACTTGTTCCCAATAGCACCGAGTTACAGTCTCGCTGGAATATCGCAAAAGTGACATTCGCGGAAACGTCACTTTGTTAATGATGGTGCTATTTGTCATGCCAGTTAAACTACTATTCTGCTCTTTAAGGCATCAAAATAAATAATGCATACAAAGTATCCGGAAATAACCTGTGACATGTCTTCAATCATTTGTATGCATGGGTTATTTTCTACAAAGGTATAGTCATTAATAGAATAATACAAAATGATGTTCATGCCATTCTTATGACAATTCTAAACTTCTGGTACTTTGGATAGTGTCACTCTTGTCTTCACCTCTCCCAGGAGTCCCATGAAGTGAATGTAAATGGTGTAACTCTGTCTCTAAATGGCTCTGCTAGGAATGAAGGGATTGAGCAGGAATCTTTGGGGTAGATTGTCTCCAGGTGTCTCCCCTTCCCCTGATTATCTCCAACTCCACCCTCCAAACCAGCAGCACTGCAACAGAAGTGGGATTAGGCACACACTACACACAAATCCCTGGAAAAGGCCCAAGCTAGAGGGTACAGTACATTATATAAACCAGGGGTGCCCACACGTTTTTGACTTGAGAGCTACCGTCTCAACAAGATCTACAGGTAAAAAAAAAAATAAAAATAAAAAAATCTATTTCAAGGCCCCCCAAGAAAGTTTGACTTTGAAATAGTGGTGATGGTGTTCTTAGTGTTATAGTATTATAAATCCCCTAGGGAAAATTGGAAGGTTTTCTTGTATATGCTACTACTGATGTTTGAAAACACTATTTGGGGTTTGAGTTGACAGTTTGTGAGGTTGAATTTAGTCTCTTGCACCCAAAGCTAATCATAGGCGGATTATGAAATTAAGGGCCCCTGGGCCACCACCAGCTAAAAGGCCCCCCTACACTGGAGGATTTTTCTGCCCGGCAAGGCGCATGATGGTTTAGGACTTTTGGGGCTTTTAGTGACACAAAATTAGTAAACCCATTGTTAATAAGGACCGTGTGCACCAGTAGGCTATTATTCACTTTTACCCCTTTTTTAGATGGGCCCTGAGCTTGAGCCTCTCAGCGATCACGTGTACACTCAATCTCATAGGCCCCCTAGCTCAGGGGCCCCTGGGCCTGGGCCCAACGTGTCCATTGGATACTCCTTCCCTGAAGCTAATAACTGTCACGTTTTTGTTCACGATTTGGAAAGTGAACTGGCAAAACGTTGGTCAAAATAACAGTTATTCTCCATTTTCTAATTGTGTGGACTCTTGAAATTGTGTAATTCAGATGTCTAAATATAATTTAACTCTCGACAGTGTAAAATGAAACCAAATGGACCCTTACGGGTCCATTTGGTTTCATTTTCCTTTTAACGCTCTCGAGAGTTACAGATCTATAAGAGTCCAAGTGCTGGGGGGACTGTCATGTGATCTACCTGGCCTGCGTGATCTACTGGTAGATCACCATCTACCTTTTGGGCAGACCTGATATAAACCATATAATATAAAATGAATGGTGGAATGTTGCTCCACATAACTGCACAGTAGTATGCCAATAAATATGTGTCATATCTGAGTTCCCAGATGTTCCTGCCAGCTCCCATTGAAAGAATAGGATAGGTGTGACCATGTGTTCAATATTTACCTAGTGTAAGTACCTACTTCACATGAGTAAACAGGATGAGGTCCGGGTTTTACCGCTGCTCACAGGCTGCGTGTCAGTGCAATATTTTCCCTAGCTTTGTTCCGCACATTATCTACATTTTCTGCTTTTTTCTGTTCAGTTTTGTATACATTTGTGTGGACTGGTTGTTGGTGAGAAGACTACGTCTACCATGGATTGCCATGCACTATTAAATGTATTTCAACTTTACCTCAGTTTACAGGTAAGAATGTTTTTTTAGATTTATAGATGTGCTAAGAATTCTGTGTTTAGGTCAACATAGATGCTTTTGCACTGCTTCTTTCTTTTTTTTTTCGTCATACACAGATCGCTTATGGTTTGGATAACGTAAGACTACTGAATCCTCCAGAAGAGGCCGTACCGGGACATCATTTGAAAGTGCTGTATTCGTGTGACGCCCCTGCTACTGTGCAGTTGGACTGCATTGTATATTTCGAGACCGGCACCACTTCCACTATTACGATCAGACAATGGAGCTGTGATCCTGGTGACCCCGTGAGAGTGAGGACTCTGGTACTGAACCTGCCTGATTGGTTGGCATACCAAGCAGATAACATTATCCCACACACTCAGGGGGTGTTGAGCAGTCTCCTTCGAGTGACGCTCCAAAGCGACGGTTCTGTCCGAGATCAGGATGTGGTCACCATGCAGCCCGTACCGTTTCTCCGTCGTCCTTTCAAGCAACATCCGCTCTGCCCCAACTGGAGCAAAAAGATGCTCTGGCTGACCCAAATGACCTCAAGGTCGAGGAGTTGGTGCCCATTGGAACAAGGTAGGTCAAAGGACATGTAGGATAAGGCAAAGCCACCCCCTATTTTTTGTGTTTGTTTCTTGTGATTATTTCTCTATAACCCATTCTAATAATCCTACACAAGTTCACAATGGGTATACAAGTTAAAATAGTTAAAAACACAATAGTTAAAAAGGATAAAAGTTCATGCATATATGTATTTTGTTTTTGTCATTGTTTTATGTAATGGTTTATCTCAAATAGTAGATTTCTTGCCTGCTTGCAAATGTAGACAGTGCAGTTGCACTTTTCCGCCGCTAGAGGGCAATACACTCCAGTGAGAAGTGGGTTACTGACAGTCAGGTCAACAGGAAGTCAGTACATTCCTGTTGAGTGAGGGCTGGGCAAAACATGTCGTCTCATTGTGTGTGTATAAATCTATGTTTTGCAGGTGAGATATCAAAGTGGGTTCATACAGACATATGAAACAGTATATTGGATTAGATGGGCGTATGTTTGGGGTGGGAAGGATGGCCATATGCGACCCCAATATGATATGTACTGCATGTTCTGCTTGGTATTCTGGTGGATTAGCTCAGCTAATGCTAATTAGAGGTCAGGCTGCAGTAGGCCCTAAAGCAGTTACTGTGTGTGTGCGTCTGTTATGAGAATGTAATATTCCTAACTCACTGCAATGGTAATATATATATTACCATTGCATATATATATATATATATATATATATATATATATATATATATATATTGGATATTATACTATTTGAAAGACTGTAATTTTGTCATGTAAACCGAATTAGTGATATGATTTGCTTATGGATTATGTATTTGTCCAGTCATGTCCAGTCAGTCAGTCAGCGGGGGAAGTTAGTACATTCCTGTTGAGTGAGGGCTGGGCAAAACATGTCGTCTCATTGTGTGTGTATAAATCTATGTTTTGCAGAACTGTCCAGTAAAAGCTCAACATCCAACCACACTGATATGGACTGATTAATTCATTGAAGTGTGTAACAGACACTAGAGGACTAGAGGATTTTGGGGCACTACGACGCCTAATCAATAATGGAACTAAACCAGTGGTTTTCGACCTTTTTGATACCAGGGCGGGCCCCCTGTTTATTCAGAATTTGAGCCATGGACGTCCACCATTTGATATGTTGTTTGATGACCCAAATAAACTAAAGAGTCATTTTTCTTTTTGTCCACAATTCTAGGCTTCAGGATTTGGGAAACAAACCAGTGAAATGATCAAAATGACCATTAATCTTCTACATTCTCTAGTTGTGTAGATGATTCAGATGATGAATATTTTAACTCTTGAGAGTTTGCGGGTCCATTTGGTTTAATCTTTACGCTCTCAAAGAGTTTCATCTGGTTAACCAACTTTCTCATCATTTAGCTGGGGACCACCTGGAACTCTCTCAAGAACCACTGGTTGAAAACCACTGAACTACACTACAAAACTGGTTCCAGTGGACCTGTAGTAGTTGATCGCCTAATGTCATCACTGTAAACCTAATGTTCCTCAGAAACTGTGTATTTGCTGTCATCAATGTACGCCTCGACGGGGGAGAAGTTTGGTGTGACAAAGTCATTGCAGCCCTTCAACAACGAAGTTGTAGAGCGTTCACGTCTCAAGGCTGTGTCTTATCCATGGTGAGAAGAAAAAGCATGGCCGCAGGATGTAAATTGCAAGCAGTAAGACTTGATTTACCAATGATTAATTTGCTTTTTTAGGTGCGCATTTTCCATGTGGGTTTTTCTGACCAGACACTGCCAACAGAGCTTGTGCGGGTTACTTCATCATATAGACTCCCAAGATGAATATGCCACACCACTGATATTCCTTACAGATTCAGGTACGGATACGTTTTCTGCTCCCACTTCTACGAGTTTTACAGAATGCTGCTACTAATACACCCTAGCACAAATGCAACTCTAGCTTCTTTTATAAATGGTATGAATCTAGAATTGCAATTCCCTCCATTGAATCCCCAGGACACAAATTTTCATATGCGATCTGCTTGTATTAAACAAGGTTTAAACCAAGATGGCGGCTGGGTGTTGTTGCTTGTGGAATATTTTGGACAAAGTAGCTCATAACATGTCTACTCTATGGTGGCTTTTTATGGCACAAAGTTTTGCAGATAGAAAATAATAACGGATAATTCAAGTTTAACCCTACAGCTGTGATGTTTAACATTGTTTTAATACAAGCAGATCATAGATAAAAAATTGTGTCATGGGAAGTCAATGGAGGGAATTGCAGCTCTAAATTCATCCCAGTTCATAAAAGAATCTAGAGTTGCATCGTGGCTAAATCCAGCCATGAACCAGTGTGTTTGGAACTGAATGACTCTCTCCACCTCTTTGCTAAAGGCCAGCTCCACATCCAGATGAATGGAGAGCCTGGAGTATCTTCTGCATTCCTGTCCCCGTTCAGACTGCCTCTGGGTCAGTGGTGTCACCTCAACATGGCGCTGCGTGGGAGAACGGTACGTCATTTATACAGAACATGATGATGATGATGGACAGGGAAGGGTCATCCAATAGGGGGGGACGATTCACTTACCTCACGATACGATACAGTATCGATATTTAGAGTTCTGAATCGATTTACAGTATATTGCAATTCTTAATTATGCTGTGGTTCGATATATCGCATTTTTTTGCCACAAATGACTGCTTTTATTATAATACAACATTTTAAAGGGGAATTCCACCCATTTTCAAGATGTTTTTTTTTTTTCTTCTGAGGGAGTACAAATGGAACCAAATGGACCCTAACGGGTCCATTTGATTCTGTTTGTACGCCCTCAGAAAAAAAAAAACTAGAAAATCTAGAAAAAAGGTCCTACAAGAAAAATACACAAACACAGCTTGATGTCATCAAATTAGGTTTCACCATACATATCCATATACTGTATGTTTCACCATGCATATCTTGCCCTAAGGTACAGTAAAATGTTGAAAATGGGTGGAATTCCCATTTAAAATAATTCTAAACAATATGGACCATGACAAGATCAACTAGAATATTTTAAAGCAATCACACACATCAATGCAGCCTGATGAGGTCAGTCATTCTGACATGAACATAAATATTTAAAAAATCGATTTTGAACCTGACGATTCGCTATAGATATCATGGCAATAAGAATCTTGGCATATCAATTATTTTGCCCACCCCTATTATCCAACAGGCAGGCCCAGAGGCCCCTGAGTGTGATCGCTAACTAAGAGCCCCCAACGATGGCTTAAATAATTTGGTGTCAATAACATAAACCCAAAAGTCCTAAACCATCATTATACGGTACATTTTGCACAGATTTGGCTTATTTGGTATTTTCAGTGTTTTATTTTCAAGCAATACCATGCTGCAAATCCTGCTGAAATGCCGGTGTGCCACACCCCTAACCCTTTGGTTAGTAGGGCTGGGAATCGATCCGAATTCCCTAGATCGATTTCGATTCACAAGGTCACGATCCGATTCGATCCACGATTCGATTTGATTCGATTCGATATCGATCTATTTACAGACATAATGGAAATAAATACTATCCAATAGACAAGACGGCCCCATGTGTTGGTGATTGTATCTGTGTATGTGTAAGAGGGACACAGAGAGAGAAGAGTCAAGTATCAAGTAGGCTAGGCCGTACTGTAATTTCCGGATTATAAAGCGCACCTGAATATAGGCCGCATCTGCCAAATTTAGCGAAAAAAATCAATTGTGTACATATACAAGCTGCACTGGACTGTTAATTCATTACCATAAGTAAGGTAATTACCATATGTAAGGGTTCTTGCACAGATGAGATTGTCGGCAACGAAATGCTGTTTGAGAAGCATCCTTTTTATTATTTAAACGACTTCAAGAAAAAAATGCATTTGTAGGCTATAACTCATTCAAGTGTTTTAATCTATAGTGCACAGAACGTGTACTGTGCCGTGAACTGTATTGTTTCAGTCATACACGTGTAACATTTAACTGCACGTGCTGTATGTAATTAACGCTACAGCCATAGACCAGGGACGGATCTAGGCATAGACATGGGGGGGCAATGCCCTCTAAACGCCCTGACTGCCCCACCAAACATGACGGAATGCAAACAACGAAAACTTCAAAGATATTTCAAATCAAAAGCTTATAGCGGTAGTTAAACATTGACTAACTACAACTTGTGGCACCACTAAACCAACTGCCATTTTCGGCTGCCCCCCCGATTGAGCGTAGCCAGAGATACGCAAACTCCGTTCACTTCATGAAACCAAATGAGCGCTTGCGGGTCCATTTGGTTTCATGAAGTGAACGGAGTTTCACTTTTACACTCTCAAAGTTACCGTACATCTGGTTAACCAACTGTCTATCATTTAGCTGGCGATCACCAGGAATCCTCTCAATGCGCTCGACGAGGCGACATCAATGTGACTTTTATTAGGTCTTTTTTTTCGCCGCGTCGTCCGCTCTCCCTCCCGATCGAGCTGCTGCTGCTGCTGCGGCAGCCAAGCCTTTCGAAACCCGTTCGTGATCGTGGATGTTTGACACTTTTCCACGCAGTCAGGACTCAGGACCCACTTCCAGACTTGAGAAAAAGTTGCTTTCCGCATGCGACCAGTTTTGGTGAAAGATTTCTCGCCGCTAGTCATCCAAGCCTGTTTTCAAAGTGGCGAAGTGCCACACGGTTCTCACAACTCACACTAATGTCCAGGGGCTGCAGGTGCTTCGTTGTGCCCCCCGGAATCACGGCAGGAATCGAGCACGATTTCACAGAATCTGTTACAGTATATGGGCCCTCATGCTGTCCTAAATGAGCTTTTTTTTGGCACGTGTTTTTTTGGCAGCGGCGGCGACGCATAGTAGTGTCTGTCTTTTCTATAGTGCGCCTCCGCGTAAAAGAAAATGGTGCCAGTCGCCTGGAGAAGATCGATCTACACATTTTTGAATCGATGTCGTGTTTTTGAGCGTGAATCGATATCGGATCGCTGGATCGATTTTTTTGAACACAGCCCTAACCCTTTGGTTAGGGGCCGCCCAGGCCAGGGGCCCATCATTTCTAGATCCGTCTATGACAGTGGTTTTCAACCTTTTTCATACCAGGGCCCACCATTTATTCAGCATTTGAGCCACGGACCACCATTTGATGACATTTTAGCCCCACAGACCCCCCAAACTAAAGATTTATTTTGCTTCTGTCCATGACCATTAATATTCTAGTTGTGTAGATTAGGACTAATTCACATGATGAATATTTTAACTCTTGAGAGTGTAAAAATGAAACCAAATGGACCCGCAAGGGTCCATTTGGTTTCATTTTTATGTTCTCAAGAGTTACATCTGGTTAAATGTAAAATGTAATAATGTGTTGCAGGTTTCTCTATCCTTGGTGTGCATGGATATGGAAGAGCGTGTGTATGATTCTGCAGAATACACGTAAGGTTATGACATGTACTGTATGACAATGTGACTTCTACAGTAGACATGATTTAAAAAAAAAAAAAAAGCATCCATAACAATATACATGATTTACATATTTCTTGTCAACTCTTGAATGAAATCGGTTGATTGCACATGGTTTAGGTGTGTGTAACTTATATCAGGGGCGGATGTAACATTTCCCAATTGGGGAGGCAGAAGAAACCATTTTAAGTAGTGTTTCAGTCTGGCCATTTAGGGGGACATTGCCCCCCCATGCCCATGCCTAGAGCCGCCCCTGACTTCTATTCTCTTACAGATTCACTCACACGGTACAGATGGATGACACAGACGGCTATTTTGTGATCGGAGGAGGGAAATATGTCAATGGGCTGGAGGGTTATTTTGGGCCCTTTGTGTACTACCGCAACAGAATACCTCCACATCACATGGTAACCCCAGACACCATGGGTATCGAATGCCATGAATGGTTCTATATTTGTCCTGCAACAGAATAACGTGTCTCTCTCTCTCTCTGTTGCTCTGCTCTGCAGCCTGACGTTGTTGTTCCAGGAGTTATTAAGAGCATCAACCTGACAGGATGGCTGCAGACATGTCAGGATTTCCACCTGGAGCTCAATGCGAAAATGGATGCGTTTTCAAGGATTGCTCCAGAGTCCGGTAGTACACACACTGTCCACTGGATGTTAGTACACTACACACACTGTCCACTGGATGTTAGTACACTACACACACTGTCCACTGGATGTTAGTACACTACACACACTGTCCACTGGATGTTAGTACACTACACACACTGTCCACTGGATGTTAGTGCACTACACACACTGTCCACTGGATGTTAGTACACACACTGTCCAATGGATGTTAGTACACACACTGTCCACTGGATGTTAGTACACTACACACACTGCCCACTGGATGTTAGTACACAGTACACACTGTCCACTGGATGTTAGTACACTACACACACTGTCCACTGGATGTTAGTACACTACACACACTGTCCACTGGATGTTAGTACACTACACACACTGTCCACTGGATGTTAGTACACAGTACACACTGTCCACTGGATGTTAGTACACAGTACACACTGTCCACTAGATGTTAGTACACTACACACACTGTCCACTAGATGTTAGTACACTACACACACTGTCCACTAGATGTTTGGAAAGAGTTTGGAATGTTTGTGGGAGTCAGTGGTGGTAATAATTGTTTTTTTGTTCTTTTTTGTTCTTTCTTTTTATAGACAGTTGTGTTAATGCTTATTATTATAATTGGATGAAAAAGGATTTGCCAGATTTACAGTCACAGTGTGAACCCTGGGAGACGACCGTTCCTCAAAGACGACAAGCTGTCAGACTGGCCAAATTATTGGTCTTCAAGCATGGTAAGAGATAGAAAATCAGGCAGGAGAAAATGATATCGGTGCGGCTTCAGCGCCCGTGATGAAGTCACACTCATACCATTTTCAGTTAGGCCTACAGGACTTTTATTAGGCAAGTAAAGCATCAATAATAACATCAGTTGTTGTGGAAGGTGCAACAAATGCAAATATCTTGAGTTTTTGGTTGTTTTGCAAGCCATCATGTTGGGGCAGCAGGGGCGGATGTAACATTTCCCAATTGGGGGGGGGGGGGGGGGTAGAAAATGGTAAGGGGGCGGCTTCATCGTCCGTGTCGCTTTGCGCCACGGGCGATGAAACCGCCCCCATACCATTTTCGGTAGTGTTTCAAAAAGTTTTAAATATAAGTACTGAAATATCTTGGGTTGTTTTGCATGCCATCATGTTTGGTGGGGCAGACTGCCTATGCCTAGATCCGCCCCTGTGGGGCAGTCAATCCCCCCCCCCATGCCTAGATCCGGCCCTGATCTCCACTGTTCTGATGATCTCTCCTGCAGGTGGTAGAAAGGTGGATGTGAAGTCGGTGGGCAGCGCCCTCTACTCCTTATCCCTTCGTCAGATGAACAAAGCAGGTCACAGCGGAACAGTGGGCAGAATAATGCCATGGCTGCTCCAGGCAGGATGCCTGGGACATACCCCGGCTCTGCATCTATCCTCGGTACTCTACAGCAGTGGCCTCGGGGTCACACAGAAGCCCAGTAAGGTGAGAAGAGAAAGAACTCTACTCCCTTCACAGAGGTGTGATTTCCTTTTTAACCTATTTTTGTCCTGCCTAAATTCTAGTTTCTGACACTAGGTTCTAGCTTCTGATGCTACGTTCTTCTGAAAAAAACAAATCCGTGTTTCTGTGTCAGTGATGCTCAACATATTTCATGTCAAGGACCACCAGAATTATCCATTTGGCTTCGGACCCCCATCTGAAAACACTGCAAAAAAAAAAGGCAGTCTAAATATAAGGAAAGAATATGCCAGAGTGTAAAAGTACTAGAAACTAAGTAATCTGTCTGTGGGTAAGTGAAGAATTCTTGTAATTAGAAACATGTTCCAAAAATTAGTTATACAATTTTCTCTTGGTTAGTATATCCTTATTAAAACAACAGCAAACATACTTTAAGTCTAGCTTTAAGATTACAAAACTTGCTTAGTTCAGAATTTTTTGGAAGTGAACATGTTCTAAGGATCCTCCAGAAACAAAGATTGGAGTTGAATGTTTGAAATAAAATGCTTTTGAAATAAAATATTGAAAGCATTGCGCCACATTTTCAAGATTTTTGAAAAATATCAGACCTAAAAGTTCACAGCGCGCTACAGCTACTCAGTGGCGCGCTGTGAACTTGTAGATCTGATATTTTTTAATAGCCAAAGTATAACCTAATTCTCAAAACACCTACTGTGAATGCGATAGAGTACAGGAAAGGGTTAAAGTGGGCCTGTGTTGAAGGGCGAACCATTCTATTATTTGAACCTGTCTCTATCTATTTCTAGGCATGGCTGTTGGCCCTGCTGGCAGCCCAGAAGGACTCTAGACTGGCACTCCTGCGTCTCGGACACCTGCACCATCAGGGTGATCATGGCATTCCCTTAGACCCAGACCTGGCCTATGGCTACTATGCCAACATCGCCAAGCAGACATCACTGGACCGTCATAACCCAACACCCCAGCAGGTCGGTACTGTGCTCCACTTCTCCTCCACGTTCCTTTTTGCTTTTTTGAAGGCTTAAGCTTTAAATGTACATGGTGCATTTATAAGGCGCCTTCATCCAAGGCGCTTTACATCAATTGACCTTTAGGTAAGCCCCTCCCCCAAACTGCTATGGTCCAAGCTAAGCATGACATGTGATAGAGTAGACAAACCTCTCCACCAATAGCTTTCCTATATGTTAAAACATTATTTTAACATAAATGACACACACACACACACACACACACACACACACACACACACACACACACACACACACACACACACACACACACACACACACACACACACACACACATACATACACACACATTTTTCCACTGCATAGGGCATGCCTTGTTGATGGAGAGATTTTGAAGGTCTGGTTCAAAAAATGGACCAGTATTGTCCATGATATTTACATTGGAATGAATGAGCCTACCTGGAAAGTGTCCTGAGCTACTGCCAATATCTGCAATTTAATGTCTTCAATCAGTCAGACTCACATGATACTGAAACATTTTTTGAGAGATGCTGTTCCTCAAACAAACCTTTTCATTTAAATAATAATCCATGGCCAGAAACATATGCCTGAGTCAAATATTTCATCCCCAAATTCACTAACATTTTCAAGGAACTATACTGGCTGCTTTCAGGAGGTTCAAAAGAAAGTGCACCTCCTTCATATTCTTATTTTTGATTGTTTTCGTATCACTAGAAGTTTGTGGAGTCTGTTTACCTCCATGACGATGAGACCTTACAGCTCCAAACCAATGAGAATCATCACATCTTCCAGTGGTTAAAACTACAGGCCCGCAATGGAGCCGCTGACGCAGAGGTACAACCTGATTTATACTTTATTGCACTTGACCTGGGTTTTGTCGAAAATGGCCGATCTGCAGAGGAAAAACATGTGCATGCTTTGATCTTGTTCATAATAAATGACTCAGACTGTATCTTGCAGCAAGCCATCGGTCGCATGCTGTTCTGGGGCCAGCAGGGAGTTTCTCCAAACATTGAAAAGGCCATAAGACACTATGAGAGAGGAGCTGTCCGGCTGGAAGACCCTGTGTCTATGTACGACTACGCCATAGTCTTACTGCAGGTCAGATTTTAATCGCAGATGGCACAAAGTTGGAAAATATGATGTGTTGACACAACCAAAAAGCACTACTTACTACAGTACAGGGGCATTTTTGCCATTAGCCAGACTAGGCAGTTGCCAGGGGCGGGGCAGGATAATAAGCCTCATATGGATACATACATTATACTTGCCCTCTATAACTTTTTTTTTTTCTTTAAAACATACCGGTATATAATATGTTCTTTAGTTGAAAAATAGTTATTTTTATTCCTTGGGGGGATATATTTTGTCCACCTAGTTCACCCTGTTCGTTTTATAGACCTACGCATGTGACGTCACCGCCCCTGTTCCAGAAATGGATTCCCCATTCATTTTTCTCATAGACTTTTCGAAAATAATTTATATAAGGACGATTACGCCACGGACAAAGCCAACTCGAGTCGTGACGAATCATGATGACGCACACAAACTTTTGGGACAATCAAATCATTTCTAAGATGAAGAACTAAGATGAAGTCTTGTATAATTCCGTTTTCTACTTCTTCCTAGTTATATATTATATGACGGTATTGTGTTTGTTGTCATGATTTGTCACGACCCGAGTTGGCTTTGGCCGCGGCGAAATCGTGTTTTTATGAACCATTTTCTAAAAGTCTATGAGGAAAATGAATGAGGAATCCACTAGTGGAACAGGGCTGGTGACGTCACTGCGCAGGTCTATAGTCCTTTATTTAACCAGTGCGGGTCACCATTTGCATTACAAACAGAGCAGTGTATATACAGTATGATGTTGATGATTTACGTTGCAATGCTGGGAAATCATGGAACCCCTTACCAATGAAACTCAGTGAAATCAATGAAATCAATGAGCTCCAGGGAAAATCTTGCCTGGAGCTCCAAATTGCTTAGAAACACCACTGCTACAGTGTACTGTATTATACAACATTATATGTATACAGCAGGGGTTTTCAACAGGTGGTCCGGGGACCACCAGTGGTCCTTGAGTGGGTTCAAGGTGGTCCTCAGCTAAGTTGGTTAACCAGATGTAACTCTTGAGAACGTAAAAATGAAACCAAATGGACCCTTGCGGGTCCATTTGGTTTCATTTTCACACTCTCAAGAGTTAAAATATTCATCTGAATTAGCACTATTTACTTAAGAAGTTCTACACTGTTTTGTTTGCAAAAATCCAGCCTGGAATTGTGAATTAGTTTTAGGTCTTTGGGGCTAAAATGTCATCAAATGGTGGTCCGTGGCTCAAATGCTGGATAAATGGTGGTCCCTGGTGTGTCAAAAAGGTTGAAAACCCCTGGTATACAGTAATACAGTATGGTGCTGTGTAGGGGTGGGACAATTCACCGAAAAAAACGAACCGTTCAATACGGGGTCCAAGGTTCAATACGCACTAATGAACCGCAATACTTGGTTCAGACAGACACATTTCCTTAATTATAGTATGGAACCAATGTCTTGTAAACTCAACTAATTTAACTTTGTTGTCTGTCTATAGTGCTGCCTGTCTGCATGCTACCTGCCTGATTCTTAACTGAAACATGCATTCATTTTATTAGCCTAGGTATTTTATATTTCCTTTGAAAATAGCCTAATAATGAGGCACAAATAGCAATATACACTTTTTCTTCTGTAAATAATGGGTTTACAATACAAGGTTGTTTTGAAAATCTTGATTTATTTTTTAATATTCACGTTCAATTTGCTTATAAATGAAATAAAACATTTTTCGTTTTATTTATTTTTAAAAAGCAAAACGTACCGAAACCGAACCGAAACCGTGGCCCCCATACCGAGGTACAAACCGAACCGTGGGATAAGTGAACCGTCCCACCGTTAGTGCTGTGACAGTTCATTTTTGTTAATGTGGAATATTCTGTATTTTGCTGTTTAGGGGCAGGGAGTGAAGAAAGACATCCCAAGAGCTCTCACCTTCCTGAGGAAAGCAGCAGAGCAGGTTTGTGTGTTGTTCATTCTTAGTGTTAATCATGGCGTTTGGGAACATAATCTGTATACAGTGTAATTATGCATCCATCCTACAGTGCTGCTCATAATAATGCGCTCTCCTCTCGACAGGGTTTTGCACCTGCGGTCAATGCCCTTGGCTGGTACTATGAGCAGTTTGAGAAGGATTATGAGCAGGCGGTGGAGCTGTGGGAGGAGGCGGATCAACTGGGGAGTCCAGACGCTGCCATGAACCTTGGAGTCATGTACTCACAAGGCCTCTATCCTGGAAAGGCTGCTGACCAGGTTACACCAATCTGACCAATGCAGGATTTTATTTTTATATGTATATATGCCTATATAGGATAATCACATCATTTTTTTCTTTATGGATGAGAAATGTTACACATGAACCGTTAAAAACGTATTTAACCAGCTTTGAAAATCATCAAAGGATGATTGATGTTTGCAGAATGGATCTACAAGCTCCAAGCATATACTGTAGATCTGCTATTTTTGAAAGGTTTCCTGATAAAAGTGGAATTCCACCCATTTTCAACATTTTCTTGAGTGTACAAACGTGAACCAAATGTTTCCATTTGGATACTCTCAGGAAAAAATCATTAACATGGTGAAACACAACTTGATGACGTCACCAAGTTGTGTTTCACCATGTTAATGATTTTTTTTCTCAGACCTCCATTTCTAGGATGCGCAGAATGGGGGGAACTTTTCCTTTCATCATGTGCACACAACATCTCTATGGTATATTAACCACATAGTAAAATGTTGAAAATTGTTGGAATTCCCCTTTAATGACTGATGGCACGCAATAAAATAAGGACACCAGGTTAAAAAATAGCCAGGCTCTGCTCTAATGAAATCTGTTTTTTACAGCTCTTCATTTATTTGTTTGTGGATGCAGTCTCAATCCTTGGTCTTCTTCCCCCTTCCACAGTTGATGGCGTATAGCTACTATCTGAAGTCAGCAGAGAGAGGACATCTGAGTGGAGCCATTCATCTGGCTGACATGTGGACCACTGGGATACCTGGCCATGTCAACAGGCGACCAGCAGATGCAGTATTGTTAGACACTAACCTTATTATTTTTGTGTTTCCTCAGATATAAGGTACAGTATACCATAATAATTACTGTATGCTAAAATCTCTGTGTTGCAATACAGATGGGCTAAGTGGGCTGCTGAACAAAACGGATACCTGGGAAGTGTCTTACGGAAAGGCCTGGATTCCTATTTACAAAGCAATATGTAAATGAGTATATTCACCTAGCATGTATACAGTATGTGATGTTGATTAGGAGTGTATTCAACTGACTGCTTTCCAACAGGTTGATGTCATTGGTATATTATATCATGGCTGCTGATTCAGGGCTGGCAGTGGCCCAATTCAATGTGGCCTATCTATGTGAACAAAATATAGTAAGTGATATAAATCTAGTCTACTGTGTGGGTGTGTGCGCTTTTTCACGAATAGCAGTTAAGCAGTGTTCATACATAATTTATTTTCCCACACAAAACATAAGTTTATCCACTTAGTGCATCTTTAATTAATCTGTGTCAACAGGGAGGTTTCCTGGAGGCTGATTTTGCAGCTAAATGCATGATGAGATATTACAACCTTACGACCCACAGTCAAAGTCCCGATCCATATGGTATAAACAAAACTATTGCTCGATATTTAAAACATGTAAATAATGTAGTCTGCAAACGCTTCACATCACTTCTGCCAACTTTTCCAGCCCTGATTAGACTGGGTGACTTGTTTTATGAGGAACACGATGGGAGCCAGAAAGATGTGTTTTCTGCAGCCCAGATGTACAAACAAGCAGCACTCAGAGATGAACCACAGGTATGATTTAATTAATTACTTCATTAACCTACACCAGGGGTGCCCCAAAAGGTAGATCACGCAAAAGGTAGATTGTGATCTACCAGTAGATCACACATGCCATGCAGGTAGATCACATGACAGTGATTATTATTATTTATTTTTTTTATGTGTAGATCTTGTTCAAACGGTCATTTTCAAAGTAGCTCTCAAGTCAAAAAAGTGTGGGCACCTCTGACCTACACAGTATACTTAACTGGCCAGCAGGGTCCTGTACTTTGGCCTTAGCCCATGTGTTCACACTTATACAAGCTTGAAAAGGGTGCAATAATGACTATGGTGATGGTCAACAATATTTGGGTATGCTATTTTGGATTTGTGTCATTGAACATCTTGGTGTTGTCATTGTAACATGGTTATCATACTTTTTCATTTTAGTTTAGTTTTAGTTAGTTTTTGACATTTTATTTTCTAATTCAGTTAGTTTTAGTTAGTTTTTAGAACGTGTTTGCTAGTTTTTATTTAGTTTTTATTTTGGTGAAAATATTTAGTTTTAGTTAGTTTTAGTTTAGTTATAGTTTTAGTTTTAGTTATTTTATTTTTTTCTGTGTATTGGTTGTTAGGTATAGGATTAAAAAAATGTAGAAGAAGCAAACGGTTGGTAATCAACCCTTGATTTCAGTTTTTCAGTAGATTGGATGATTGTACCCTCCCACAAGAACACAATTTTTAACCCCAGTGTTTATGGAACTCACTAGTGGATAGAAGCAGTATCTCCTCCTCATGCTGGTCAGCAGCACATTTTGCATTTAAAAGCTTTATAAAAAACTAAAACTAAGGTATTTTGGGTATAATTTCATTTAGTTTTAGTTCGTTTTCTGAACCCACATTACAGTTTTAGTTTAGTTATCGTTTTTTTGCATTCGTTTTTAGTTTTTTATTAGTTTCAGTTAACTCAAATGTTTTTTGAATTTTAGTTCTCGTTTTTTTAGTTAACTATTATAACCCTGCATTGTAACATGGATTTTTGCCTGATAGTCCATGAATAAATAAATATTTACATTCTCCACAGGGATGGTATAATCTGGGTCTCCTTGCACAAGGTGGATACAGGCTGCCGTTGTCTGTTTTGCTTGAGTTGGGTATACCAGAGCTCTATCTAGAAGACAAGACTACGGTTGTAACTACTCTTTACACTAAGTGAGTGGACTACTGGTTATTCTTTTTATATGAATGTTGCAGCAGTGCTATAACTTTTTTTTTCCTTTTTTTTTTTTTTCATTTTAGGAACCACCTAGACATCCAATATTTTTTTTATCCAATATTTTCATTCATTCATAGTCTGGGTTATTGTCTTGCAGATGCAGAGACTCGGAAACAACAGATTCCTACTTGCCTTGCACTCTGGCCCTCTGCAATGTGTATTTACAAACGTTCAAGCAAGACTACATTGGTACTCTTAAGGTGGGTATGCTTTCTATGGATTCAGTAGCAGTAACACAAGGCGTAACGCATACCTGGGCATTATGCGGCCCGGGGGCCAAATGCGGCCTTTTTGACTGACTCTGACCGGCCCGGGGACCACCAGTGGTCCTTGAGAGAGTTCCAAGTTAAATATGGAAAGTTGGTTAACCAGATGTAACTCTTTGAGAGTGTATAAATGAAACCAAATGGACCCTTGCGGGTCCATTTGGTTTCATTTTTACACTCTCAAGAGTTAAAATATTCATCTGAATTAGCCCAAAGTCTACACATTCAATCAGAGAATGTAAGAGAATGGTCAATTTTGGCATCCTGTTTTGTTTCCCAAATCCAGCCTGGAATTGTGGACAAATGAAATAAGTTTTGGGATCTGTGGGGCTAAAATGTCATCAAATCGTGGTCCGTGGCTCAAATACTGAATAAATAGTGGGCCCTGGTGTCAAAATGGTTGGTCTTACTTTTATCTTGAAAATAAACTAATATTACGCAGACTTTAATTCAGCCTTTAGTCTTGGCTCTCCGCAATATTTTATGTATCTCATTTGGCCCCTTGGGAAAAATAATTGCCCACCCCTAGCGTAACGTATTGTTGATGTTGTGATCCTCTTCTTCACAGGTATCTCAGGCTGTGGCCATAGCAGTCGCTGCTCCACCGGTCCTCTATATTATCCTGGGTGTTCTAAGGGGTCGCGGGGGTCTACCTGTATCTCTACATTAGGCACAGGAATCTTCTCAGACAAACTTCTGCAACAACACTGATGGATTGGTAGCGGAACTAACCAGTGGACCAGATCTCTGACAACACTTTGACAGTGTATTAACATTTTAATAATAATCTGTGGTTGACTGACTGACTTATTAATTAGATTCATACATGACGTAAGGAAGAGATTGACCTTGTCTTAGCACACCATTTGTGCCTATGGGCTCCAGGATTACATGTCATGAATAGCTTTTGGACATCAAAAAATAAGAAAGGCTGCACACTTGAATGTTGTTTTTTATCCTGTTATGTAGATGTTTTAGTTGTGATGTTTCTTTGTTTTTATGTTTTTTATGTTGTGTTCATGGCACTTTGAAATTCTAATAATTCTAAGTTATAAATAAAAAAACAATTGCTTCAAAGTGATAGTTTGAAGAATACAGTAATTTTTTTGCTGGATTGATGGATTGTGCTCTTGCGTTATGGGCACACATCGCCACCCGGCAGCGCTGGCTATACTAACAGTGAAAGATGAAGATATCACTTCACACTGCTCTGAGTTTGAATGTGATTTTGAATCTGACAAGACAGTGAGCAAATTCTGTAACAGATACACACAATGATGAGAACAAGGGAGCTGCTCATCATTTGACCACTAGGAGGTGCTAGGGAGGTGCTCATCATTTGACCACTAGGAGATAAAATTCCCAGACTTTTCTCTTCAGAGGAGTAAGCCTGTGACAGAGACTACTACTGTCACCAATGAGTTTTTCAGCATGTGCACATTTTGTATGCTTTAATCTACAGGTACAGTGGCTTAGAAAATGACAAATTATTTATCAAGACAAAAGAATCACAGATTCATCCGATGGATTTTTAACTTAGAGAAGGACCCTGATGGAAAGAAGTCAATTTGCATGTATTTGATTGGGCCAGTGGTCATTGTACTGTACTGTACTGTACTGTACTGTAGGGAAGTTGTTTGTCCACTAGAGAGCAGCACTCTCTTCCATTACTTTCACTTTAATAGCAGTCCATAGCATTCAGTTTCATCCTTCATTGTTGCAAATAAGTGATACAGTATGAAGTATAAAACTGCATATCTATAGATATGAAAATGCACTTGAAATATTTATGAAATATTGCTGTTAGCTTACATATTTTTACCATTGTCACTACGGGTCAGACTGTTTTAATTCACTGACACTGCTATGCCTATCGGTAGTGCCATAGTTCAGTATGTGCATTCAATTAGTTTTTGAGTTGATGTTTGAATAATTTATTGGCAGAAATGAAATTCATCACTAATGAAATTCATCACTAGGGTCAGACTGTTTTAATTCACTGACGCTGGCAGTGGCATTGTTTCAGTATGTGCGTTAAATTAGTTTTTGATTTGTTGTTTGGATGCTTTATTGGCAGAAATGAAATTAGTACTTCTTCATCAAGTGCATGGCAAAATATCTAACATACAGAAGCAAGGCCTTCTTTGTGAATCTTTGTGGTGTGCTCTGTAACTTTATTCTGTTGACAAAGACCAAACAAACAAGGGAACTGAGTTGATATACAATACCAACAAATGCATAGAAACAGGGCCATCAGCTGTTTAAACATGTCCCAGTGATATGTGGCTGGTTAATGTTACCCACAAGAGTATACACTGTATTGCTCTAGTGCATACCTGGGCATTATGCGACCCGGGGGGCAAATGCGGCCCTTTGGCTGACTCTGACCGGCCCGGGGACCACCAGTGGTCCTTGAGAGAGTTCTAGTTAAATATGGAGAGTTGGTTAAAGAGTTGTAACTCTTTAAGAGTGTAAAAATGAAACCAAATGGTCCCTTGCGGGTCCATTTGGTTTCATGTTTACACTCTCAAGAGTTAAAATATTCATCATCTGAATTACCTAAAATCTACACAATCAGATAATGTAAAAGAATGGTCATTTTGATCTATGTTTGCCTGTCTTGTTTCCCAAATCCAGCCTGGTATTGTGAACAAAAACAAAGGAAATAGTTTTGGCATCTGTGGGGCTAAAATGTCATCAAATGGTGGCCCCCTGTGGCTCAAATACTGAATAAATAGAGGGTCCCAGTATCAAAAAGTTTGGTCTTACTCTTACTTTCATCTTGAAATTAAATTAATATTAGGCAGACTTTAGTTGAGCCTTTAGTCTTGGCCCTCCAGGATATTTTATGTATCTCATGTGGCCCCTTGGGAAAAATAATTGCCCACCCCTGCTCTAGTGTATTGTAATACTGTCCTGTTGTAAAACTATTTGGATGATTTAAACGCCATTTCCCTTTCACTTATAATTTGTAAGCAGGGGCCTCCTATCCATCATCACCAAGACACTATGCTGTTGCACTGTACCATGCTCCAGATGCATGCTTCTCATAGCAACTTACTCTGCATGCATTTGGACGATGGTATGCTGAGAGGTATATGTATGTAGGTAAGGATCTTGCCTCCCCCTTTCCCTGTCTCTCAACACTTCTTGTTCCTCAAATGGTCAGACTTTAAATGAGCAAACCCAGCTATGACAACCATAGATAAATACTGCAATATCCACAGCTATATCAACTATTTTTATAAAACTAAGTTATTTCGTTCTACAGTCGTGCCTTCGGATTTTGACTTTTGTCTTGCCTTTTGTTTAGCCTTATGGTTCAGCAAAAGGTTCCAAAACACCCGCATTAAAGTCTTATGTGCCGTAGCTTACAGCTCACACTCTGTTCAAATACAAACAGTATACATGAACTTTCTTTTTTCAGATGAGCTCTCTGACCTACTTATAGGCACACACTAGCATCTAAGTGACTGGTATGCAGACAGAGTGAGCGTTCAGACAGGAACATTAGAGCAGATGGCGTTCCTACGCTTCCCGTTTGATTTACAGTCAGTACGTGATTAACGGTGCTTGGCCTCCACAGCCCAAGGAATCAGAATAAGCAAACGGAATTGACTCAACAATTCCTCCAATTCCACAAGCCACAAGTCAAGATGGCGAGTCAAGTCAAGATCTCTTTCATGACTAATAGTGAGCACATCTTTTCGTCTGGTCAGCCAGGCCTCACAGTGATGGTTTCCTTTGACACCCAGCCAAATCCAGAGTGATATTTGAACACTTGAGGGCATGCTGGTCCGAAGTACATTCCTCAACTCTGATCTAACCAAATTAGATCAGTGATTTTCAACAAGTGGTCCGGGGATCGCCAGTGGTCCTTGAGAGGGTTCCAGGTGGTCCCCAACTAAGAGTTGGTTAACCAGATGTAAGTCTTTGAGAGCGTAACATGAAACCAAATGGACCCTTGTGGGTCTTTAGTTTTGGGTCTCTGGAGCTAAACTGTCCTCAAATGGTGGTCCGTACGTGGCACAAATGCAGAATAAATAGTGGGCCCTGGTATGAAAAAGGTTGAAAACCACTGGATTAGATAATGGTGCTGAAACGATATCCCTGCATGAGTTTGAATCACTGATGTGGCAATTTGCATGTTGTAACTCGCAAATTCTTTCGCACGTGTTTTTGAAGGCTGTATGGTTCGGTAAAAAAACAAGCACGCACGCACGCACACACACACACACACACACACACACACACACACACACACACACACGCACACACACACAGACACACACACTTTTCAGGGTTGAGGCAAACAGCATGACACAGTTAACTGAAACCAGCCCAGTGTGTGAGGGTAGAGGCCTCTCCTCTCTCTCCATCTGCAGGGAGTGGGGCAGAGAGCAGCTGCCAAAGACTTGATTACTCTCCTTCTCCACCTTCCCACAAAACCAACGCAAAGCCTTGTGCTTGTTCCCTCACTGCCCCTCCAGCCGTGCAGCCGTGCCCGCTCCGTGATCCGTGCTTCCATGGAGCTCCAATCACACATGCAGGGCTGTTCCGTAACAGCTCTACCCTCTCCAGGGGCGGATTGGCACATATTTTCCCACCGGGACAATTTTGCCTTTGCCAGGCCACCCTGGGGGAGGGGCAGCTGGTTAACCAGATATAACTCTTTGAGAGCGTAAAAATGAAACCAAATGGACCCGCAAGGGTCCATTTGGTTTCATTTTTACACCCTCAAGAGTTAAAATATTCATCATGTGAATTAGCCCAACTTAGTCATTAATGGTCATTTTGATCTGTATGTTCCAGGCGAGCATCTAGCACATTCTATTGCATTTTGGAAGTGCCACTAGTGCATTTTGGATCTTGGCAGTTGGCAACACTGCCTCCAGCAGCGCGAGCGCCCTGGCGCACGGAGTGAACGGGAATATGGCAACTCTCCTACTTGAAGGCTCTGGTGTAGGACACCTTTTCTTTTTTGAAGGATAGAAACACTAGTTTGCCTGGCCTGGGCCTGGCGCCCTGGCCTGCCCTGGTGGCCACTAGGTGGCGCAGGCCACCGGGAAAACTCCCTGTACTCCAGGCCAATCCGCCCCTGCCCTTCTCTCCGCCTTCGGGCATGTGGAGCCCCTAGGAGGAGGAGGAGGCTGGCTGGGTCTTGTTCTCCAAGCCGGTCCGGTGTATACCGCTCCGCCCCTCCAGCGCTCACTCTTCGGGATCACGGCTGCAGCGCCGCACGAACTCTTGGCCGTGTTCGTGGATCCATTTATTCGCCACTGGGAACATGAAAAAAAATGAACTCAATCACCCAGCCATCCAGGCAGGCAGAATAATAATCTGGTCGACGCATTCTCTTTTTCCGTAGGCCTATGCATGAATGTGCAGGCAGGGAAAAGTTCCACGTACCGTAACTTTGGCCCCAAGTTTCCAGAATATAGACATATACCAAGATACCCATTTCCTGTTCCAGCTAAATTTACCCATGGCTTGGTTTGGTTGGCTCTGCAGAAAGTCTGAACCAGAAAGTGACACACATGCACGGCTCCTGGTTCCAGTGGTGAAAACTTGGTGCATTTGTCGCTTACGGGTCCATTTGGTTTCATTTCACGTTCTCAAGAGTCAAATTATAGGCTATTTAAACTAGGGATGTTGAATGATTAAAATTTTTAATCAAATTAATCACAGCTTCAAAATTAATTTAATCATGATTAATCACCATTCGAACTATGTCCAAAATATGCATGTTTTCCTGTACAGGATTTCAACATTTAAAAAGGAAACCGAATCTGTAAAAAAATAACCATTTATCTTTAAAATATTTATCAAAATAGGTGATCTACAAGCCCTCAATGCTTGTAGATCCTCCAGCTATACTCTATGGCTCTGGTTACAGGGAGACACACAGCTATATGTCTCCGTAAAACCGTGCTCTACCCATTTCTTTCACTGAGAAAATGCTCAGTGGGTTGAGTCAGTGTGCACATGAGTTAATTGCGTTAAAATTTTTAATCAGATTAATCAACAAAATTAATTTAATCCCATTAATTAACTATTTTCAACAGCCTTAATTTAAACATCTGAATTACGTAATTTTCAACAAAGCCAACTGAACTGGAAACCTAAATGCAGTCCAATGTGTTTCTCTGTGACTACACCACACTGTCTGTGGTCTTTGACAGTTCTGTCCTGGCCACAACATGTATGCACTATCCAGGATGAGGTGAAAAAATGGTGTGGAGTATGGAAGCCAACCAGTAGCATATGCTAACCATCCCATTCCCACAGCTGCACCCTATGGCTGACTTTTTGCACTATAATACAGTACAGATGTCGTCTGTAAGCGTTCATACAGTGACAATAGAATACAATGTATGATAGAATAACATCACAGCCATTGTAGTACTCTTTAGTCTTACCCAGGGGTGTGGAGACGCGGGGGACGTCTCACATCTAAAATATTTTTGGAGCAAAAGTAGGCCTATGTTTTTGTCATTTACTTTTATGATACAATTAGTCATTGTAAACAATCTTTCACAATATGCTTACTTGTTTCAAGTGTGCATGCACGTGTGTTAAAGGGGAATTCCACTCATTTTCAATTTTACTTGGATTCTGTACAGTATGTGCAGTATTGACAAATTATTTTTTGTGATATGCTATATCTGTGCTTGCTATATATTTTGTGCTTGCTATATCTATATTTGAAGTCTTTTCAGAAAACTTAGGTTAGGCCTAAATGGGTTGATATACCTTAGAGATGTTGTGTGGACATGATAAAAAAAAAAAAGTCCCCCCCATTCTGTGTTTCCTAGAAATGGAGGGCTGAAAAAAAAAAACATTAGCATGGTGAAATACATCTTGATGATATCATCAAGATGTGTTTCATCATGTTAATGAGTTTCCTTTTTTCTGAGAGTGTACACATTTGTACACTCTCAGAAAAAATGGGTGGAATTTCCCTTTAAGAGGCGTCCCCCCACTTCTAAATGTACTACTGCAACACTTGTCTTACCCCATTTGTCCCCGACCAACACGGGACATCCGGCATGCAGGGTGTCCCCGTCCCCCTGACCGTTCCTGTGGAGATTCCACCAGAAGATGGCAGCGTTCTGGAAATAATGACAAACGGCGGGAAGAATAAGCCGTTATGTGTGAAACAAACTACTGTGTTCCAACTTAGTACAATAAAGACTCAGTTTGCAGAGGGAACTGTGAGCGAGTGAGAGCTTCTACAGTCACTGTTATGTTCTGAATTCCCAGACAGTGGAACCACAATACCATGCCAGGGCTATTAGCTTTAGCACCACAGTGTAGGAACAATAAAGTGTCGTTGTGTCAACGACAATTAAGTGAAAACAACCTCAGGGTCAACCTTGAACAATAGCATAGATAGATTCTAAATTAACACATTTTGCTGGAGACCAGGGGCGGATGTAACTTTTCCCAATTGGGGGGGCAGGATAAAATGGTATGGGTGCGGCTTCATCGCCCGCACCCATACCATTTTCGGTTACAGGACTTTTATCAGTCAGGTAAAGCATCAATAATAACATCAGTTGTTGTTGAAGTTGCAACAGACACACAGCATGCATAAAGCTAAAGGTCTGACTCAGAGAGTTTTCTGTTTTCACTGATGAAATGCTGTTGGTAGTTACTAGTTAGTTAGTAGCAGTAGTAGTGTTTCAAATCATTTTAAATATAAGCACTTTAATTTGAAATATCTTGGGTTGTTTTGCATGCCATCGTGTTTGGTTGGAGCAGTCAGGGCATTTAGGGCGTCCCCCATGCCCATGACTAGGTCCGCCCCTGCTGGAGACCCCTGGACCCCCCCCCCCCCTTCCAAGGACCCCTGGGGCCACCCAGACCTTTTGGAAGAACCAAGTGTGTTTACCTTCACAACAGGGACGCTGAAATCAGCATAGATGAAGGATGTGGATCCTCCTGCCTCTACAGAGCTGAGCTGTGGGTTAAAGTACAACACCACTTTTAGAAAACTGTTACTAGAACATGTGCATTAAACACAAAAAAATAAAATAAAAGTTCACTCATCTGCATATCTTATAATAACAGTAATAATGAATAATACACGCCATAACAATCTCAAATAAGAAAAATAATTAGTTGAAAGGGTTAGGGGTCAATCTGGTCAAGACTGTCAAGACTGTTGACTAATGCCAAATTTAAAGGAAAATCCATTTTGGTATCCATTTTTCCAATGGATACCAACTTTTTTCCCCCAATGGGTACCAAGTTAGTCAAGTAAAAGCACTGTCGAACACAATCAGGGTCAGAGGTTTATAGGTTTATATTCTCACATTTTAGCTCATTAGGTCCCTTGACTCTTTGGTTGCGTATGTGCCTGAAAAGTCATACCCTGGAACAATAATAATAATAATTCACTTACGTCAATAATAATTCACTTACGTATATCATAAACGTTGCCACACGATTCCCAGTTTTAAGCTTGAACACGGGGCTTGTAGCTGACTGGTTGCATTGCATTTTACATGGAATAAGAAAGTAATTTAAAAGTTAGCATTATATACAGAGCATCATCAGATGTATGTTAACTTATAGCATAGCTAAAATAACCTTTGAAAGCCCACTCACCGTTGCATGGTCAAAATGGGGTTCATAGTGTCCACCAATGCCATAGTTCACTACTTGAAGGTACTCCCCATAGGGAGGCTGAACATTCAGACCTGTGAGTTTGGAAATCCGTTGGTCTAGCTGCCCAACAATGGGATGCGCCGTGTCCTTTAGCCATGCACTGTGAAATATTCCATATTGAGTCATATTGTTATTGATCAACAAACACAAACATCTAATCTTCTTTCATCTGCTTCATTGAGCATTTTGTGGCATTATTCTTGAATACTACTACTTGGGTAATAGTTCATATTTGCCACGGCATGCCTGACCCATATGGGAAGCAAACAGCATGCAAGTAACTCATGCAGGGTCTTAAACTTGGCATATTTTGAAAATAATGGTCTAAGCAAACATGCCAGCTGTGAGACTCTACCGTTGGTTACAAAAGTGGAGTCCAGGGAGACATAGGGCCAGGGGTTAAATGAGTTTGGAACCAAATGGAATATACTGTGTGTAACTCAAATGGCATTTGGTTTCACAAATTCAATTTGGTTTAATTTATAAACTCTGGGTTAAATCAACATTGGTTTTACAACATAATTGTCTCAGAGGGATCCACTAAGCCTGTAGCATATATAATTGAGAAGTCGTTGAAATGAAAATGTGGGGGTATGGAAGTCCCTGGAATATAATTGGGGTCCGCAGGCTAATCAGTGTCATCATGGGGGTCCTTGACATGAAAGAATTTGGGAACCACTGTGCTATGTGTAACCAGGTAGACCTGTTACCAAAGATACGTTTAAAGATAGGCATACTCCCATTGGTGCCACTTTATAGGTGACATGGACTACAAAGCCTACAAATGGTCTACTCTAGGTAGTCATGGTTTCTCTCAGAGCCCCCTATCTGACTCTTTGGTTTCATGAGAGCATGAAAGCAAATGGACCCATAGGCTCCAAGGAGGACTCTGGAGGGGTCTGGAAAAGAGCTAAATATATAGTGAATATATAGTGACAAATGCGCCAAGTTGGCAACACTACAACCAGGTGCTCCTTGTTTCTAATTAAGGGTTGGATTTATTGAGAGACAAGGTTTAAAAGGCTGTGCTGCATTCATTCAGGAGATCTCCTATGTTGCTGTGAGGTTGGTGTATCTCAGGAGGACAAGAGTTTGAAGGCATGGCTTTCCAAAATCAGTATACTGGTTGCCTGTAGGAATGCCTTTATTCCATGCTGCAGATTTAGATTTTATTTTTTGTTTTTGTTTTTGTTTTGTTTTTCTGAAATCTAAATTTCTTAATAATTCCATGCTCATCCTCTGTTACATGAACCTGTGCTTTTTATTGTTGGAGAGGATCCTTCCTCTATGACAGGGGTTTTTAACCTTTTTGACGCCCCAGGGCCCACCATTTATTCAGCATTTGAGCCACCGACCACGATTTGTTGACAGACCCCCAAAACTAAAGATTTATTTTGCTTTTGTCCACAATAACAGGCTGAAGTTGGGAAACAAAACAAGCAAAGCATACAGACCAAAATGACCATCAATCTTCTAGTTGTGTTGACTTGGGCTAATTAAGATGATGACTATTTTAACTCTTGAGTGTGTAAAAAATTTTACATTCTCAAGAGTTACAAATGGTTAACCAACTTAACCACCGGGATCCCTCTCAAGGACCACTGGTGGTCCCTGGACCACCTGGCGAAAACCCCTGCTCTAGGAAAAAGGCGGTGTGATCTATGCAATGGCATTAAGTATATTCTATATTCCTCTAACCCCCCCCCTACACATGCAATCAGAAGCACATTTCATACGATCTGAGAAGATACTGTCAATTACTTGACAGTATAACAGTGGAAGAATAGACTAGTAAAAAACAACACATTTTACCCCTTGCTGATGCGATATCCTGCTGTTGCTTGCTTTTCTCCAGATGCCACCACTGATCTTCGCAACTGACATAATAAACAAGAAAGAAAACAGCATTTAACTTTCACAAAGCCTTGAGCTCCATTTTACTCCCATTGTTAAACCATTATTTATTAATGGCACATGATTACACACAAGAGAGTCATTCGGGAAGTTGTGTTGATGATGGATAGGCCTGATCTGCCTCGCTTTTGATCATACTCTCGAGATGAAGCTTGATTTACAAGAATTTCACCACCCGTAATGTTGCTACACTGACAAATTATGGTGTCAATTATGTGTACTGTAATTTCCGGACTAGCCGCACCAGCTAAATTTGGGACAAAATACTGTTTTTTTTTTTGTTTTTTTTTTTTTTGTTTTTTCCATGTATAAGCCGCACCAGACAACAAGCTTCATGTTAGAGCAGTGGTTTTCAACCTTTTTGTTCCCAGGGCCCACTATTCAGCATTTAAGCTAGCCTACAGACCACCATTTGACAACATTTCCCCCCACAGCACCCATTTCCCACCACAGGTTCCCCCCACAGTTTTGTCCACAATTCCAGGATGGATTTTTGCAAACAAAACGGGCAAAAAACAGAGATCAAAATGACCATGACTTATTAATTAAGTGGTGCTAATTTAGACATGAAACCAAATGGACCCGCAAGGGTCCATTTGGTTTTATTTTTACGCTCTCAAAGAGTTACACCTGGTTAAGCAACTTTCCATCATTTAGTCTGGAGGGCCCACCTGGAACTCTCTCAGGGACCACTGGTGGTCCCTGGACCACCTGTTGAAAAACAAAAAAACCTGTAAAAATCCATAGATTGACCGCACCGTTGTATAAGCCGCAGGGTCAAAAGCATGTGAAAAAGTAGCGGCTTATAGTCCGGAAATTACGGTAAATGACAAACACCTTGAAGTTTTGAACCATAGTTTCTAATGCAATTAGCCCTTCACTAAGTCCCTCCCCAATCCGGCCTTGTCCAATAGGCACGTTAGAAGAGGAAAGCTTGACCTGGATAGCAACAGTTGCTAAAGTATTTGGATTGGCATTGGACAGTGAACAAACCCCACCCCAGAAGGGTGGGGTTTTGAGAAGGGCTCATTCTGTTGTAGGGTGGCTGCTGATGTTACAAATCGATAAGCTTTCAAGAACTTTTGTCTTGAAAGTTTACTTTTTGTGTCAATATTTCAATGACGGTACTGATGTTCACGATTGACTAAATTACTCCAAGAGTAAACCAAGAGTTTTCATCCATTTTCTGGGTTTTCACTGAGATTGTGGCAGCCAAGTGGACTTTTAAATCATTGCTTTAAGCAAGACTATGGATTTCATATTTCAACTGAGAAAATGCATAGAGAATGACGTTTTTTCTTTCAGTCTTAAAAACTGAAATCCTGGAAATAAACAAGAGCAAAATGAATGTCATGCCGATGACACGGTTGACTTCTTCCTTCTCCAAAGGACTAATCCACTGGGTCTGTTTTTAATCAACCCACAAGCCGCATGACGGAATAAGTACAGGGCCTTCTAACTGAGCAGCGGATAGAGGCCTGAACCGTGCCAAAACCTCACAGACGGCAGCTATAGGACAGTATTTGAGTTACCAGATATTTCCAGATCAACTGAGTCAGCATATATTATTTTCTCTTATGACAATATTATACTGTATCTCCCCCATGCCATAAACCGTCCAATAGTTACTATAGTGATATGCTAATATTGGGGATAAATGTTTATCCGTGGAGCCCAGGGTAATTTCCACAGTCTGGGGGGACTTGGAAAAGTTTTAATAGTAATGTATCCCATATTTCTCCAAGTCCCACAAAATTGTTGGAACAAAAACATGTCTTTTTCAAAGGATTTTTTTTTTTTTTTTTAAATAAAAGTCTAATTGATTCAGCAATGTTCTACAGTACTTTCCTTTGAATGCCATCACAAAATAAAGGCACTCTCGACAGTGTGGATGATCTTTGTTTGTGCGAGACTGACGGTGCTTTTACAGTTCGTCCCTGCAGGTATTGGATAAACAAGAACTGATAAGGCTAGTTTAAAGTTTAGTATTGAGTCCTTTGCATTAAAAAGCCCATTTGAGATTCCACCAATTCTATTCGTAAATCATGCCTTTAGTTTTCTGACACAGGACAGAAGCTGTTTATAACCTGCCAATGTAAGCAAAGTACTATACTTGTATACAATAATACTGTAACTAAGATGAAAACATCAAACATCTTAGCACAGGTCTAAAGGGTTATCACTGTGAGAAGGAAATGATATTTCCTAAAAACAATTCTAATTGCTGGATCATCCTAGATCTACATATATGGAGACAGCCAGCAACTCTTGTTGATCTGGACTCATTAAACCCTATAGATTCAAGACAGGGTTCATATATGGCAGGGGTGCACACACTTTTTTTTAACTTGAGAGCTACTTTCAAAATGACTGGCTCACCAAGATCTACACATCAAAAATGTGATTGTTCCATTACATTACTGTTCCATTATTGCTATAGTGTTTAAGAATAATGCACTTGTAATGAAAAATAGAAGGGGAGAATTGGAAGGTTTTCCAGTATATGCCATCAATGACGTTTGAAAATGGTATTTGAGGTTTGAGTTGACAGTTTGTGAACTAAGAACTTTTTTTGTCCACAATTGGAAAGAGAACTGGCAAAACGTCAAAATGACAATTATCCTCCATTTTCTAATTGTGTGGACTCTTGAAAATTACGTAATTCAGATGTTTAAATATAATTTCACTCCTCATTTTAACGCTCTCAAGAGTTACAGATCTACTGTATAAGGGTCCAAGACAAGTGCTGGGGGGACTGTCATGTGATCTACCTGCACAGCCTGTGTGATCTACTGGTAGATCACCATCTACCTTTTGGGCAGTCCTGATATATGTCTAGTAGAGAATGAGAGCTCACTGTGCATACAGTACATACACCTGGGTGTGCCAACAGCTTGATCTCCTCTGCCTCAGCGTCTGTGGTGAAGTTGTGGTACAGAACCACATAGGGCTGGAGGCTCAGCACTTCACGCCTCATAGGCTGCAGCAGGAGTCCAGGGTTTCCATTGGTGAAGTAGTCGCAGAACAGTCTGGGGTTTTTATAATGATTTGGCTGAAGAAGAAGAAAGTACAAACATTAAGCTTATTGCCAGTCGTGAACCAGTTGTTTTTTATTTTCGTTAATATACAGTATATACAAGAATCCTAAGCTTTCACACAAAGCAAGGCATTCTCATAGTCTCTGATTCATGTTCAAAATGTAGTTAGTGCTTTATTTCAGTGGTTTTCAACCTTTTTCATACCAGGGCCCACTATTTATTGAGAATTTGAGCCACGGACCACCATTTGATGACATTTTACCCCCACAGACCCCGAAACTAAAGATTTATTTTGCTTTTGTCAGCTACTGCCGTCAGACGATCTATCTATAAGACGCATTGGATTATAAGGCACACTGTTGTCGTTGTTTTTTGAGAAAAATAAAGGGTATTAAGTACGCCTTATATTCCGGAAAATACGGTATACACGGTAATTCAAGGCATTACGTACGCCTTAGAGTCCTTACCTGAGTGCCTTGGGTCTGACAGAGTCTCTCGTAGGTATTTCTTGTTCTTAGATAGGTGGTGTTGGGTCTACTCAATCCGTCACCATTCATAGGTAAAGGTGAACTAATGAGCAACTTCTCGTATTTCTCGACATTCAGCAACACTCTCCCATTCATTGGATCTGTGAGGAAATAAATAATAACACAAACAGTTGCTGCATTATCAGAGTTAAGAGAGGCAACAGTATCCTGAAATGCAGTCAAAATGTGTAGGCACATACTTTTCAATCGTTTATATCATACTGCATGACTATACATACCGTAATTTCCGGACTATAAGCCGCACCTGAATATAAGCCGCAACAGCTAAATTTGGGGCAAAATACTGATTTTTTTTTTCCCATGTATAATCCGCACCTGACTATAAGCCGCACCAGACAACAAGCTTCATGTTACTAGAGCAGTGGTTTTTAACCTTTTTGATACCAGGGCCCACTATTTATTCAGCATTTGAGCTACAGATCACCATTTGACAACATTTTCACCCCACAGAACCCAAAACTAAAGAATTCTTTTGGTTTTGTCCACAATTCCAGGAGGGATTTTCGCAAACAAAACAGGCAACACATAGAGATCAAAATGACCCTGACTTATTAATTAAGTGGTGCTAATTTAGATGGTGAATATAATAACTCTTGAGAGTGTAAACATGAAACCAAATGGACCCGCAAGGGTCCATTTGGTTTCATTCTTCTTTCGCTCTCAAAGAGTTACATCTGGTTAACTAACTTTCCATCATTTAGTCTGGAGGGCCCCCACCTGTTGAAAACCACCTGTAAAAATCCATAGATTGGCCGCAGCGTTGTATAAGCTGCAGGGTCAAAAGCATATGTGAAAAAAGTGGCGGCTTATAGTCCAGAAATTACGGTACTTTGTTAGGAATACAGCATGCCTTTACAAAGTGATAAAGACTAGTACTTTAGTTTAGACTTGTTGGATTTGGTCAAATGAGTGCACAGTGTTTTATAACTGGAAAGAATTACCATGGTGGAGCAACTCCTGGGAAAGGCTGAGAGCGTAGGAAACATTTCCTGTCTGAAACAACAGTGACACAACGTTAGTATTTACACAGTGCATTACAAGGGGATGACTGGCTGGCTTACATCTGGTGCAGTGTGTTAGAGTGAGCCTTTCAAATCCACCTTGAAGTGAGAGAAAGCCAAATGGTCCAAGGCATCCTCCAACGTTCCTTCATTCTCGGGGCTCCAGCCCCCTCCCGTTCCTCTGAACAAACGCACCGACTCCTCCAACCACTGAACAGAGTGGTAGTAATCTTCCTGCTCGTAAGCAACCTGCAAAATAGCCATGCTCCATTATTCCAACGTGTCATTGTGTAGGGCCTACATACTGACATTCACAGGACACGTAAAAAGTGTTGTGTGAATTAAACTCCCAACACAAACGAGATGCGTCCAGCTGCAGACCTAGTCTAGGAGTGGACGTGCCTCACAGTTGATGTGATGACGTCACATCAACCCACAGGCCCCTGTTGTTGTAGGCCTAAGGCCATGCTCCGCAGTCCGAGACGCAAAACCCTAGACCCCTCCAACCGTAACCCTAATCCTAAATGCCCGACCCTCAACCTAACCTCACAGACCTGACGGTCTGTGAGGTGGTTGAGCGTCAGGGATTTAGGGTTACGGCTGGAGGGGGCTAGGGTTTTGCTACAAACAATTCTACACCCTTCTCTAAACCTAACCGCAAGCTAAGATGGTGCTGATAAGCAGCCTACTGGGAATTATTGCTTGATAGTCCACGTCATTGTGTACTTTACAGAATATTTCGTGAAGATTCTTGTAAACCATATTTTTTCTGTTCTATGGACCCTAAAGGACACAAAAAAAGTGGTTTACATTTTTTCCCTCCACCCTAACATTATTTTATCACCATGGCAACATGACGTTGTGTATCAATCTGTCTGTATTTCTGTCAACATCATTTCTCCAAATCTGCCTGCCCGATTTACACCAAATTTGGTCCAGAGGTGTATAATGTGCTCAAGAACACTCCATAAAAATTTCACCATGATCGGCCCATAGGTGGCGCTACAGTACCAATTTCAAAACCAAAAATCGTGATTATTCACAAACAATTTGTCTAATTTCAATGAAAATTGCTGGGTTCTTGCACAATGGTCTGAGACACAAGCCCTGCAAATTTGACCACTATCCACCAATAGGTGGCGCTACAATAACATATTTAAAATGACCAATTCGCTACAAAAACCTTAAATAATCGCGCGCAGACAGTGTTTTGTTTCAAATGGAAAAAAATAACTTGACTTTCTCTTTTGAAAAAAAGAAATTGCATCCACGATAATTGGACATTAATAATACTACCCCCCCACCGTCTATTATTAATAATAATAATTAATAATCTGAGTGGGTGTAGGAGAAACTTATATAGCGCTTTTTTTAGTACCCAAAGACACATTGCATGGGGGGTGACTACAGAGGTAAAATAAAAAGAAGCAACTTAATTGAGGGGAGTCAGGTTGATCAGTGCTTTATATGGGGCCAGGAGTGTTTTGAAGTGGATTCTTTGTTTGACTGGTAGCCAGTGAAGGTCACAGAGAACAGGTGTGATATGATCTCTGGACCGGGTGCTGGTGAGCAGACGCGCAGCTGAGTTCTGGACATATTGAATTTTATTGAGGACTTTGGAGGTGGTGCTGTGGAGGATACTCTTGCAATAATCAAGGCGTGATGAGATGAAGGCGTGGATGAGAGTTTCAGCTGCAGAAAATGACAAGAAGGGTCGGAGACGAGCAATGTTCTTGAGGTGGAAGAAGGCAGTTTTGGTGACATGGTTGACATGGGGAAGGAATGAGAGGGTGGGTCAAAAAAGATGCCAAGGTTGCAGATGTGGGTGGAAAGTAAAACAATGGAACCATCAATGCTGAGTGAAAAATCCTGCATAGAACTGGTGAGGGAGTTGGGACCAGTGATGATGATTTCTGATTTATTGCAGTTATTGGTTGGTTGGAGTGATGGCTTTGGTGGAGAAATACAACTGTGTGTCATCGGCAAATGAGTGGAACTGAGGTCCATGGTGATGGAGGATCTGACAGTGTGGGAGGATGTTTAAGATGAAGAGCAGGGGACCAAAAACAGAGCCGTGGGGACACCATGGGTAACAGGGGTAGTGGAGGAGTTGCAGTTCTTGACAGAGATGAATTGTTGTCGATCAGAGAGGTTGGATTTGAACCAGGAAAGAGCAGTTCCTGTTGAATCAATGGAAGATTAGAGACAGGTGATGAGAATGGAGTGACTGATGGTGTCAAAAGCAGCACTGAGGTTGAGGAGGACGAGGATGGAGAGGTGAACGGAATCAGCAGAGAGGAGGATATTGTTGGTGACTTTTGTGAGAATGGTTTCTGTGCTAGGGAATGGAAAACAGATTGAAGTGTTTCGTAGAGGTTATTGGAGTCTATGTGAAACTTGAGCCGAGAGGCAACAGTGTGTTCCAGGATTTTGGAGAGGAAAGGAAGGTTGGAGATGGGTCAGTAGTTGCCCCAATATTTTTCCAATATTGGGGTAAAAGTGGCAAGATGAGAGCAGGGGGAGCTGGCCAGTGGAGAGGGAGGTTTATGATATTGGTGATAAGTGGAGAGAGAACAGGAAGACTGGCAATGAGAGAACAGGAAGACTGGCAATGACCAAGGTGATGGGTATCCAGCTCAGCTGGCTGGTGGAGGTTTTCATGCCAGAGGTTATGGAGGAGAGGTTGGATGCAGTTATTGCATTAAAGGATTGAGTAGTTTCTGCCGGACTGAATAACAGATGAGTAGTGGGACAACTAAAAAAGTTTTACTCTGATTACATTTTGGGTTTGGCTATTATAGCCTGTTCAAAATTTGGCTCTCCACATTTTGAGCTATCGAGGTGCATGCACTGTTGAGAGCATTTTTGTATTGTTCCAGATGCGGTTTGTAAGCCTTGGAATGAACCTGTTTTCTTGACAAGCCGTTCCAGTTGACGACCCTGTTTTTTTAGTTGATGTAGATGATCCGTGTACCAGGGGGCTGAGTGGGTGTAGGAGACATGCTTGGTCATTGTGGGGGCAAGTTGATTGAGACAGCTGGTTGAGAGTGTGTCATTATAAACATTGACCAATTTAGTGTTCGGGGTGGGTGGACTAGGGTCAGATATGGTGTAGGACAATAATGAGGACATGGAGGAGGGGTTAATAGATTTGAGGTTCCGGAAAGTTATGGAGCGTTTTTCATTGTTGAGGGGAGTGGGGGTGTCAATGTCCATGATGATGGCTAGGTGGTCCAAGATGGTGGAGCCAAGGTCCATGCTGGTGACATTATGAGTGGTTATTCCTGTAGTACAGATGAGATCCACACTTCACAGTGTGTCCTTCTGTGGGTGGGAAAACGGACGTGCTGAGTAAGATTGATAATGTTTAAAATGTCAAGGAATTCAGTGGCGCTTTGAAGTCAGGTGAGTCCACGTGGATATTGACATCTCCAGACAGAGATATGCATCTCAGTGAGCAGTGTGAGAAATACAGAAAATTGAGAGGGAAACCGGTGGATTGTACAGTCCAGTAATGAGGCATTACCCCAGGTGAAGGAGTTTAAGTATCTCGGGGTCTTGTTCACGAGTGAGGGGAGGATGGAGAGGGAGATCAGCCGGAGAATCGGAGGAGCAGGGGCGGTATTGCAGTCACTATACCACACTGTTGTGACAAAAAGAGAGCTGAGCCAGAAGGCAAAGCTCTCTGTCTACCGAGCTATCTTCATCCCTACCCTCACTTATGGTCATGAAGTGTGGGTCATGACCGAAAGAACAAGGTCATGAATACAAGAGGTTGAAAAGAGTTTTCTCCAGCGGGTGGCTGGCATCTCCCTTAGAGATAGAGTGAGAAGTTCAGTCACTCGGGAGAGCCTCTTTTCCTGGAAAGGAGCCAGCTGAGGTGGTTTGGGCATCTGGTTAGGATCAGGATGCCTCTTGAGCAACTCCCTAGGAAGGTCCTCGAGGCACGTCCCACTGGGAGGAGACCCCGGGGCAGACCAAGGACCAGATGGAGGGATTACATTGACTCTCTGGCCTTGGATCGCCTCAGGATGCCCCAGGAGGAGGTCGCCTGGTTGCTCGGGAGAGGGAAGTCTGGAGCTCTCTGGTGGAGTTGTTGCCCCCGTGGCCCGAACTAGGATAAGTAGATGAAGATGGATGGGCAGGTTTTGGCAGTCTATGACTGCTGCGACCAATGGTTTAGGGCCAGACAGTTTGAAGGTGAAATGTTCAAATGAGAAGGGAACAGGAAAATTAACTGGACTGATTTTGATTTGATGTGTTGTTTGTGTATTATGACTATGCCACCACCACGTCCCTCGATGCGGGTATGGGGCGTGGTCTTATTTAGTGTAAAATATTCCAAGGCTATTGCCTCTTTCTCCCCCAGAGCTTTAAAATTTACTTAAATGTGACAAGAATCACATTGCAATTACATGAAAATCACTGTATTAATATGTGAAGACCATTTATCTGCTTCCTAAATGGGTTACTGTAGCGCCACCCATTGGTGGATTGTGGTCAAATTTGCAGGGCTTGTGTCTCAGCCCATTGTGCAAAAACCCAGCAATTTTCATTTGAATTAGACAATTAGTTTGTGAATAATCGCAATTTATAATTTTTAATTTGGTACTGTAGCGCCACCTATGGGCCGATCATGGTGACATTTTTATGGGGTCTTCTAGAGCATATTATACACCCCTGGACCAAATTTGGTATAAATTTGGCAGGCAGATTTGGAGAAATGATGTTGACAGTAATACAGACAGATTGATACACAAGGCCATGTTGCCATGGTGATAAAATAATGTTAGGGTGGGGGGAAAAAATGTAAACCGCTTTTTTTGTGTCCTTTAGGGTCCATAGAACAGAAAAAATATGGTTTACAAGAATCTTCACGAAATATTCTGTAAGCTGGATTTTGCTACACAACTACGTAGACTATGATAACGGTAGAAGCGGGTGGGACATGACATTAAACAGCCAACAGTGTGTGATGTCATCACATCAACTGTGAGGCACGTCCACTCCTGGGCTAGGTCTGCAGCTGGAGCCTTTTGACACAAACAGCAGGACGGTGAGTATTGTCGTATTCAAAGGCTAATAGCTGATGCCTACCTCAAACAATCTACATCAGTGGGTTTCTACCTTTTTCATACCAGGGCCCACTATTTATTCAGAGTTTGAGCCACGGACCACCATTTGATGACACTTTAGCCTCACAGACGCCAAAACTAAAGATTTCTTTTACTTTTATTCACAATTCCAGCCAGGCTGGAATTTGAAAACAAAACAGGCAAAACAAAGACTCAAAATGACCATTAATTAATCTTCTAAATTCTCTAGTTGTGTACATTTGGGCTAATTCACATGATGAATATTTTAACTCCTGAGAGTGTACATTCTCAAAGAGTTGCATCTGGTTAAGCAACTTTCCACCTGGAATCCTCTCAGGGACCACTGGTGGTCCCCGAAACACCTGTTCAAAACCCCTCATCTACGTTGTACATGTATGCCATCTTTTTCAGCGCAGCAGTTAAAAAAACAACAACAACAACTATCTTTAAAGACTGGTTTAACAGTCCTATAAAACAGTTGCAGACAGCTGTCACTACTTGCCAACCCGACAACCAGTGATGGGCAAGCTACTGGGAAAATGTAGTAACCTACACTACTTGTTACTCTCGAAAAAATGTAGCTAAGCTACACAACAAGCTATCCCTAGTAAATTGTAGCAAGATACACTACAAGCTACATGACAAAAGTAGCTTGATGTAGCTTGCTGCATCAACACTAGATATATAAAAATATATATCTCAACTTAATGTACAACTTTCTGAATAATAATCATAATAATAAAATAATATCAACAAATGTGTATTATGTATATTAGAGGGATGTATATTTTAGGTTTTTTACCCATTAAAAATGAGCGGAATTTGAAAATGTGTGCGGGAAAATGTAGTAAGCTACAATCCTTGTTACTCAAAATAAGTAGTGTAGCTTTACTACAAGCTACTCGAAAATGTAGTGTAGCTTCACTACAAGCTATTCCCAGAACAAATGTAGTACGCTGCACTACAAGTTACGGGAAAATGTAGTTAAGCTATGTAGCTTAGCTACTTGTAACAAGCTACTGCTTGCCAACCTTGCCAACCCGACAACTCCCTCCCAATGTGAGAGGGTGAGCATCTGTTTAAAGATAGTCCTGGAATATCTCAGCTACTGCTCTCTAGATTCCTGTTGACTTTTGCCGAGTGGGATAATGCATTTTCCATACAAAAGGGATCTCTCTCCCACGCAGTGCCCCTCCCTACTATGCAAGCACTGAAAGAAAGAGGAATGCACCATGGAGAAACAAAAGATACGGTGACATTTGCATGATAGAAGAATGTGTTCTAGTGTAAGAAAACTTCCACAGTGGCGAAGAATTTACCCTCTTTTCCCTCTCTGACTGGCCTCTGGAATCCTGCCACACAATTACAGACAGGCAGTCTACACAAATTAGTTTTACACTCCTCAGATATGTTGTTCAGTGAAACAAATTCACACAGCCATGTCTGCCAAGTGTACATCCACAACCCCTTAAAATTGTGCCTTTAAGCAAGCCAGGAACATGCGACTAGGATGCAACTAATCAAATAATGACTGTTTCTGTTTTGCCTAGAGACGTGTGTGTGTGTGTGTGTGTCAGTGTGCAAGTACAGATAGTTGTCAGACAGCAATATATCTATTATCATTACAATTAAGAAGAGCACACTTTGGGCTCCATTTTCGTTACATGCTAAATCCCTTATCCCAAATCCCTTATTTCATTTTTACTATTTTGAAAAACTTTTTGGAATATTTCAACATGTCAATCTATTAACACGTTGTGAGCTTGTAGACTGGCCATTTGAACCACTGAAAAATGTTTTTTAATAGTATAAAAAGGCATAAAAGTTAAGCAGTGGCGTTTCTAAACAATTTGGAGCCCTAGGCCTGGAACCTCTCCTGTAAAATGGCGCCCCCCCCAATTATGTGTATAATATGTGTTTTAAATGTTCAATCCTGTTATAAAGGATAATGTATCTATCCATCTAACATGGTATCCTTGGTATCCTTTTAAAGCATTTTCGGTGGTCGCCCCCTCCCCTCATGGCGCCCTAGGCAACTGCCTAGTCTGCCTAATCCCAAAAACGCCCCTGAAGTTAAGGGATAAGGGGTTTATCAGTAACGAAAATGGAGCCCTTAGTGTGTAAGCGAGTCCACGCACCGTTTCGTTTGGGTGCAGGCCCAAGTCATACCGGTATGGACTGTAAAGTATGCAGAGTATGCTGAAGTGCCGTTTAGACCTCTGCTTCTTTGCGGCCGTGATACCATCACTGACTTAATTACCTCTGCGTTTTATAAACACGGCTTTGTGGCTGCACGCAGTTTCCCTTCGGTCATACGATAGAGATCACAATGCCACTACACCATACATGTCAAACTCCATGCCCGGGGGCCAAATCAGGCCCCTGAATGAGTTATCTTCAGCCTGCAGGATGATATACTGTAAGTACTGTAAGATGAGAAATGAATAAATGCAGCTTTCTCAACTCGCTTGATTTTCTTTCTCATTTTACTATGAAAGCAGTGCTTGGTAAGGATCACGGAAGAGAAAACTGAGCTTTAATAGTGCATTTTCACACTGCAAAAATGAAATGGCTGGACATAAATTAAAAATAATGCATTTTCACTTTTTAATTCATGTCCAGCCATTTCATTTTTGCACTTATATTGAAGCTAAGGGACATTGATCTTTTTCATCAAAATTTCTGCTGTACCATGGGTTTTCAACAGGTGGTCCTCGAGAGGGTTCCAGGTGGTCCCCAGCTAAGTTGGTTAACCAGAGAATGTAAAAATGAAACCAAATGGACCCTTGTGGGTCCATTTTACACTCTCAAGAGTTAAAATATCTCCGCACAACTAGAAGATTAATGGTCAATTTGGTCTGTATATATTTTGTCTGTTTTGTTTCCCCAAACCCAGCCTGGAATTGTGGACAAAAGCAAAATAAATCTTTAGTTTTGGGGTCTGTGGGGCTCAAATGTCATCAAATGGTGGTCCGTGGCTCAAATTCTGAATAAATAGTGGGCCCTGGTATGAAAAAGGTTGAAAACCACTGACTCATACCATTTTTTTTTTCCTATTTTGGTCCACTGTCTATTTGAGTTTGACATCCCTGCACTAGACAGCCATGAGGAAAACCATTTGGGAATAAGGAGGGAGCTAGGGCACAGAAACCAGGAGGTGTATACCTTTCCAACCAGGAAACAGTCATCGCCGGACAGTGGAACAGATATGGGAGGCATGTAGACATCGATAGGCTTGCCGCTGGCGATGCGTTGGAAACGACCTCGCACCAGGCTGCCTACTTGGAGAGCGTACACATCCTGGAGCCTCATGAGCCCCTGGGCAGCCCCCTGGAGGTCCTCCTGTTTGGGAAGGCGGTCCTCTTCTTCACCGTAACTGGACCTGAGAGCTAAACAGAAAGGGCAGAATGATGTAACATTTCCCAGTTGGGGGGGGGGGGCTTCATCGCCCGTGGTGACACAGCTGTAGTTAGTCAGAAGCAGTAGTAGTGTTTCAGATCATTTTTAATTGCAAGAACTTGCCATCTTGTTTGGTTTGGTGTGGCAGCCTGTGCATTTAGGTGGGACATTGCCCCCCCATGCCCGTGCCTACTGTAGATCCGCCCCTGGAGCTAAACAGAAAGGTCCAAAGGGTGTTTTTTGGGAGGGGGTTGGGTGATGACATTAGAGGACACATGGGGAGAGAGGGGGGATGATGGATCTCTGTGAAAACCTTGGTCCGAGGTGTTTGTCAGATATATATGAGCACCAGATGTGTCTATAGTGTGTGTATAGTGTGAGCAAGGGTGGATCTAGGCATGGGCATGGGGGGGGCAGTGCCCCCCTAAATACCCAGTCTCCCCCCCCCCCCCAAACACGATGCCATGCAAAACAACCCAAGATATTTCAAATTAAAGTGCTTATATTAAAATTGATTTGAAACACTACTACTGCTACTAACAACAACTGATTTTATTATTGATGCTTTTACTAGTTTACTTGACTAATAAAAGTCCTGTAACCGAAAATGGTATGGGTGCGATGAAGCCGCCCCCATACCATTTTCTCTTGCCCCTGAGTCCAACATGTTCTCTTGCCCCCCTAAATGGGACATGTTACATCCGCCTCCGAGTGTGAGCAACCTTGTGTATTCTCCTGAGCTTCGTCGCTGTAGACCACATTCATCCACTCTGACTGGAGCCTCTTGATCAGGGTGAACGCCGCCAGTGGGTTTGACATAGTGCTGGACGGTTCGTCATAAACGTGCCGGTGGAGATCGGACACCTTCTCATAGAACCTGCAGAAAACAACAACGTAGCCAGAAGTCAACTGGAATGAATGGTTTTAAAGGAGAATTCCACACCAAAAGTTTTTTTTTTCTTCATTTGCAGTTATTTCTTTAGAAAAAAAAGTGGTCCAGGTGTTATTTTGTGAAAACACTCCTTAATGGCTGTTTCCCACAGGCCCAAAATAGGCTTAATTTTTTGGTTCAGCAGTGATTCAGCTGTCTCAAAAGCTGGGGGCGTGGCACATGGTTTATGGCTGAACCACTGCTGAAACGAGAGTGAAAGTGAAAGTATGAGTGTCAACACTCTACTGACATGGTAGAGAGACAATATATAGCAAAAACTTGCATTTTGGAGCGATGTATATAGGTGAACTTGAACAACACCCCTTAGCCCCATTATGCTTAATTTGGGATAGGGGAAACAGCCATGGACCACGCATTCACAACCTGGACCACTTTTTTCTAAAAAAAAAAAAACAAAAAAAAAACTGCAAATAAAGATGAAAAAAGAAAAAAACTTTTGGTGTGGCATTCTTCTTTAAAAAGCCTTATTCCGGTAATCAGATACCCTGCTAAATGGTGCATTTATAAAGATGGCAACTTTATCCAAGGCACCTTACGTAGTGCATTAAGTTCACCCTTTCATACACATATGGCAGAGGAAACCATGCAAGGCATCAACCAGCGCATTGGGAGCAATTTGGGGTTAAGTGTATTGCCCAAGGACACTTCGACATGTTGCAGGAGGAGCAGGGATTCGAACCGTCGACCCACAGATCATGGGACGAACTCACAGTCCTCCGCATACGCGCTCCACTCACCTTAGTCATCTCCTTATTGAAAGGACAGACTGATATTGCAATCTTGTTTATTTTTATAATAATGTAGGCCTATTTAACATTAAATTGGACCCCACCACCAGCCCATTCTTAAGGCAAGCTACTGTAATTCATGCTCACTCTCGTGCATGCATGCAACACAGTGTCCTCTCAATTCAAATTTCAACTCAAAGAAGCTTTGGCAATAAGCAAAAGTGGAACACAACAATAACACACACACACACACACACACACACACACACACACACACACACACACACACACACACACACACACACACACCTCACCTCACCTTTTTATGTCCTCAAGTCTCTCTAGCTCGTTGTTGATGTACGTTCCTAAATAACTCATCAGTTTTCGTTCAACATCGATCGCCTGTTTGACATTCAGCAGCGACGTATACATTTCACAAAATGTTGTGGGAATCACCGTCAAGTTCCAAAGTCCCCAGATAAAATAGATAGATTGAAAATAATCCATAGTGAGTGCGCAAAAAATCAGGTTATCGGGCTAAAGTGCTAGTCAATTTGAAGTGGTCTGGCCAGACAGACACACGCACCCAGCCTAGAGGCTACTTGCGTGATGCGTTTTGGAGAGGCTTTGGAGAGCTCATCAGCTGCGCCTGGTCCCGCCGCCGTGTTGAAATGAAATGCGGCTCCAGTGTGTGTGCCGCTGCAGCCTGAGAGCTCTCCTCCCAGTCAGCTGGAGGCTGATCAGCTTTCAGACCTGTCTGCCCGCCGGTGGAGCTAGTAGGGGGAGGGAGGGAGTCGACCGTAGACTTGATGTAGAGTAGCCTAGCCTAGCCTAGACCATAGGCCTAGGCTGAGTAGGCTCCACTGAGTCCGCCTTAAGCAGTGGAGCTCTGGACCAGAGCTAGAGACTCTGTAGGCCCTGTGTTGATGGATGGATGGATGGATGGATGGATGGCTGTAGGCCCTGTGTTGATGGATGGATGGATGGATGGATGGATTGGCTGATGATTGGCTGATTGGTGAATGAAAACTGTTTTTGTGTGAATAATATTGGGCGTGCAACAGGCCAAATAGGCTACAGCAGGTGCACCAAAGTATTATTGGAATTAAGTGAAATCAGGTTTAGAGGCGCCTTAATTTTCTTTAGTTTTTAGGTGTAGGTTTTAGATTTTAAAACCTGAACTTCACAATGAAAAAGGGCTAACAGTGGAAGCAAGAAGCAGTGACATCTGCTGGCAAATCCCATAGACATACCTGTATATGGGATTTGTGACATCACATCTGAAAATCAGATCGCCCAGAAAAAGCTGTAGCCTGACAGCAGGACTGTCACTCAGATTTCCGTGGAAGAGGAAGAAACTCTGAGTGACTATAACTACTGAATGTGGGAAGTTAGGATTCCTGCGGGGTAAATGAGCACAGAAAACCTAAAAGAATAATAAATAAGAAAAAATACAAAAACCTTTTAAATGGCACAATCCCTTAAATCTATACAATACCTTACTTGTATATTATACAACGTACAAGTAAGGTATTTTTTAAAGCATAATTTTCCTTGATGGAGATGGTTTGATTGTCTAGCACGAATGCTATGCTCCATGACAGGCTGCAAAAAATGTACAAAATCCTATGAATGATTTGGGTGTGATTGTGATCGATTTCCTCCATCCATGTAGTTTAAGGCCTACTTAACATTCTATTCCTCAAAATACAATTTGTGGGTGGCAGTTATACTTACAGGCAGTTATCCAGTTATACTTTGGAATTATAGTGACATCTAGTGGTGAAACTGACACTGTTACTGTAACCGCCACTCAATTCAAAGAATGCATCTTCTTTGAGAGATAAGAAGATGCATTGCATTTGCTATAATTTGATAAAATATAAGTAATACAAGAGAAATGAATAAATGAAATGAGACATGAAGCATAAGTCAGATACATGTAACATATTCACATGATTAATACCAATGATCTTATCTTCCTGCTCAAACACAAATTTAGTGTATGTAGTAGTGTGCATCTTTACATAGAATGAGGAGAGATAGAGAGAGGGGGATGTATTTGTGTAATTTGCGGTTCAATTTAGAATTCTGCCATATGTCTGTGTTTTGGATTTGTATGTACAGTAACTTAAAAAAAAAACTTGAGCTACATTTCAGAAAACCTTTGCACTCAGATTAAGTGGAAACATTGTGCAACATCATGGAAGATTTACATCATATCACTGATATGATATCAATGAGTATCAATCAGTAGCCTATTGTGCATATTATGAATGACTACCATGCCATTGACTGGACGGTATGCCTATTGTGAAATACTGTATACTACTGTATAATACTATCAGTGTGCACTGTATAGAGAACATTATGTCCCCTGTCTCTGTCTCTCTGCTGATTAGTAATTAACAGACTAGCTGATTATTAACATCAAGCTTGTCTGCCCTGAACCTGCATCCATTTGTTTGGCAAACAGGTTGACTGTGTTGAAATGAGCTCTATGAGCAGAGGCTCGTCTTTGTACGTACGTTCTACGTCAGTATTCAGGACTGTTAAGGGCACACTAAACTTTCTGAGCCAAAAACAAACTTGGCATCTTTTATGCCACATCAGCATGGAATTATTTGCCGGCTATCAATTAGAGTAGACACTATTATATTGCCTAATGCTTGGCGGTAAGCCTTCAGTCACACAAATCTAAAAATGTTTTCGTAAAACAAATATTTTGACTTTTATTTATCCAGGCAAAAAGGAATGCTTAAATTGGGTTAATGTTTCACAAGGCTACGTAGATGTATACAAAAGTAGGTTACCACAGCTGCTTGTGGCATTTGACAGTACATTTATTCCTGTAAATCAGTGGTTTTCAACCTTTTTGATACCAGGGCCCACTATTTATTCAGCATGTGTCACCAAATTTAACACAATTTATTTTCGCAGTACGCCAGTAGCTATTACTTATGTATGTAAGTGTATTTTCAAAAGAGCTATTATTTTTTTGTAGCATTCTAGCTTATAGGCTACTGTAATCAGTCACTAGACAACCATAATTATTTAGAATGTGAAATACAATTTGCAACAGTGGTTCCACTTCGGTCAATATACTACAATATACTAATACACTAGACTGGAGCCTGGTGTTAATCAGCTTGTTGTGCCTGCCGCAAAACCAATGGACAAACTTCCTTTTATACTGCTATATTTTAGGTTGTTTGACTAGGCTATTTGTCTTTTTATATACAGTAGTACAGTCATACAGTCCCATGTGTGTTTTCTCTCCCCACAATTTATCTAGTTTGAACAATCAGTTTTTCATATCATATAGGAGCTTTAATGTAAATTGCTGTCTTGCAGCTTGTTTGATTTTGGCCTCATGATGATGTCATCAATGCACTTTTTTTTTTATATAATTCCTCCTCTTCAGTCTTCAGTTCCAAATTGATTTTCCAAGTTAACATGGAATATTTAAACAAGCCTGGTTTTATCTAGCATCAGTATTATCACGTTGCTATTATAATGAATATATTAAGTATTAAAAATAATTTTAGGAATCCATGTTACTCCTTCCTTCTTTAACACGAAAATGGAAAGACAGAATGCATTTTGCCCGAAATGTCAATACAAAATTGTAGGCCTGGCAGATGGGGTTAATTGCATATTATTACTATTATTGCTGCAACAATGTCTGAGGAGACCGGGAAAAAAAAACTGTGCACAAGCTGTGAAAATAAAGACACCTTGAACCTTGAACACTGATTATCAAGATCACGGCAAGTTTGGCACAACAGAGGCACGCCGTAATCCTGTGAATCCTGCGTGATTCAGTTGTTTTTGTGGTGTCAGCACTGGGTCGGAAAACAAACACGTTTTATTGTGTGCAGACACACCCAGATCAGAGTCTAACTACAAATGGGGGCTATGTCAGATAATATTCACAACAAAGCACAAAAACATTACCATAGGACCATGGCACCACAGGGCAATAAAGTCGGTCCTGATGTGAATTGCTCGCTGTTAATGCATTTGCACACCACTTGTTTTTTTGCCGGAGCAGTGGCATTCAACCTTTTTCATCCCAAGGCCCACTATTTATCCTGCATTATGATGTCGAGTTTCTGTCCACAATTTCTGTCCACCATTTAGGAGATAACTGGCATGTTGGTCAAAAATAACAATTCTTCTACATTTTCTAATTGTGTAAGATTATTGAAAATGAAGTAATTGAGATGTTTAAATATAATTTAAGCGTTACAGGTCTATAAGGGTCCATTATGGTTACCATCGGTCCATCATTTAGCTGGGGACCTCCTGGAATCCTCTCAAACCCCTGCCCTAGAGCAAGAACAGAATATAGAATTGAAAACAGAATTGAATCCAGAGATATAATGTGTACCGATTTCTGTGAGTCGGAATTGTTTTTTGAAGAAAACATCCTGCAACAATCCTGCAAACCTTTGAAGTTTGCAGGATTGTCCCGTTTTGTACAAAACACAAGAAATCCTGAACGCAGCAAGCATTTAAATCACTTTCCTACTAGGCGGATGAATATAACTGCACCCTTTCAACATTGGCCTGTTATAGCGCACACCAACTGGTGGATTTTTGCAAAACAATTTTTGAAAAGAAAAAAATTGTCTCCAATCATCCAATTACCACCAAATGCATAAGAAGAAATGTTACACAATTTTGAGAAATAGCAGACCTGTGCCCAGAAGGGCACTTTTTCTTGTTTAATCTGAAATGACCTACATTTGATCATAAGAGATTGTACTTTGTCTCTTATTTTCCCACTCACAGGGTGGACTAATAAATAAGCCTTGAACCTTGAGCTTTGATAGTGATGTAATGAAGTCCAATATCACAAATCACAATTTGAGCCATGCAGTGCTTATGTGAAGCCTGATATTACATAACAGGATTAGAATTTTCTTTTGTGTGATGTCATGTAGTTCTGAGGGAAATCCATAGCTATGAGTTAATCTCAAACCACCCACACTAAACTTTTCATGCAGGCTGCCAAGTACATCCACTAAGTTGTTTTTTCCAGGTGCTTGAAAAGCGGATGCTTTTTCATGACTGGCTGCCTCTAGGCTTCCTGTGTGTGTGTGTAATATATGTACATCCAGTATATGCCAATATATGCATCATATATGTTGCATATATGCAACTGTATGTTGCATATATGCAACCGTATATGCACATACTTGTATGTACCGGTACTGTGGATATAGGACATACAGTATGTGTCATATATAACCACGTTTTCATATACCATGGCTAATCTCCAGCACCATTAATCCGGTCGATGCCAAAAATGGCCATAGATGCATTGAAAAATGTGATGAGGGCAGCGCATTTGAGCACATTTTGGCAAGTGCATATGGCATTTTTTTTTTTTGTCTAAAGCAGGGGTGGGCAATTATTTTTCCCAAGGGGCCACATGAGATACATAAAATATTGTGGAGGGCCAAGACTAAAGGCTGAACTAAAGCGTAGTATTAATTTCCTTTCAAGACAAAAGTAAGAGTAAGACCAAACTTTTTGATACTTGTTGGACCTCTATTTATTCAGTATTTGAGCCACAGAGGACCACCATTTGATGGCATTTTAGCCCCACAGACGCCTAAACTAAAGATTTCTTTTGTTTTTGTTCACAATTCCAGGCTGGATTTGGGAAACAAAACAGGCAAGCATAGATCAAAAATGACCATTCTTTTACATTATCTGATTGTGTAGATTTTAGGTAATTCAGATGATGAATATTTTAACTCTTGAAAGTGTAAACATGAAACCAAAACCAGGTATGGTCTAAAGTAAAACTGCATTCAGCATCTAGTCTGAAAACCATCTATTCTGACATATCACATGCTACATAAAGAAGAATGAATTTTAGGTAATTTTGCCTTGGAAGACATATGGATTTGGGGTCCTCATTAATTTTCCCTGCATTTGTGCGAGGTACTTGAGGGCTCAATCTGTTTTTTAACCTTCATAGATGATAAATCCACTGGGAAACAGACCTTTGATCTCTAGAGCTTTATTCTGCACCCGGCAGTTATGAATGAGTCATTCTCCATTTTTCTTTTTTTGTTTTATACTGTATATTTTTTCAGTATAGCTGACATTCTTCACAATGTTAGGCTATTTAAATAAAACAAGATAGTGTGGAGTATCAGATCTACAAGCACACAACATGTGGCAATGTGACACACTGTGAGCAAAATCGTAATTCTTTAAATAGGGTTTTACACAGCAATTATTAACCTCTTAGGTTAATAAATACAAGGTAGAATTGTGTCACCCGTCCTCTGCTTACTATGTCGACTCCCATTTAGAAACAGTTATATACCTGAAATTATATTACCCTTATATTACCCTAACTGCATAAAACTTCAGGTCTGTGTCTATGCAATATTTATATGTACTTTATTATATATAATGTATAGCCTTTAATTGCAATTTTAGTTGTTTTTGTTGTTTTGTCATTGTGTGTTACGTGCAATGTGTCCTCTGCTAATTATATCAGCCTAACTTTAAGTGACTATAAATAAATTGTGCACATACACCAGACACCATTACCACCCGGGCCCCTCATAGAGATTGTTTGGGGTCAAATAGGTCACAGGACACAGGTTACGATCGAATCAATATTACATAATGGGACATAGAAGAGACAGAACAAGAGATATTGTTGTGGGCATGGTTTGCCTGACACTTGAGTCAACAGGATTATATAAGAAATGTATATGAGATGTGATTGCTTTTGTTTTTTGTTAAAACAAACTTAAATAGTGGAACATGGAAAGTAGACATAGTAATACAAAATGATCAGATCTAAAATGCGTTATTGTGCTGTTTATTTACGAAATTACGATATTATTGATTTTATAATTCAATGTACTGTAGGCTACAGGGAGTTTTTCTCGGCCACACAACACAGGCACACACGTGCATAAAACTGGACTGAACTGCTTCTGATTGCACCTGTTTGTTTTGATAGTTGGACTGCGGTCGCTTCGCCCTGCAAGTTCAGAAATACTGTTATTAGTCGTACATTTTACATTTTAAAATGTACATTTTAAATTACAGAATTTTTACAGCATATTGCAGAATATTATATTCTTATATATATATATATATATATATATATATATATATATATATATATATATATATATATATATAATATATATATAATATATATATATATATATATATATATATATATATATATATATATATATTCTATTATTATATTCTATATTATTACCCCCCCCCCCCCCCCCCCCCCACACACACACACACACAGACACACCCTTCTACTGCTTGCAATAGGTTTCCTATTAATTACTTGATCTAAAACAATACTAGTAACCTGTCCTTCACTCCTTGTACTGTCGGACAGCAGACAAACTATATTTTAAGGTTATTTAAGGTTTCTAGTGACATTTTTTCCCATGGCAGAAAAAAATGTCGAACTTTCCGTCTGCAACTAGAATGTAAATTCTGAATCCATTCCAATTGCATTAGTTTTGCACAAAAACAATCTTAATGTGAGCTAAGGTTAGAACATTTGTGCAAGTATGTAGCCGTTTTTAGCCCAATATTGTTTTTTTTGTGCAAAACTGTTAATGCAATCATGAAAATACCCTAGTTTGACATGTCACAATATGCATAAGAAAGGTTTGATATTTTTGTTGTCCCTGCCATAGGATAGTGAGAAGGTCACAAGGAATGCCCTATACCAGTGGTTTTCAACCAGTGGTTCGGGGACCACCACTGGTCCATGAGATGATGAGAGGGTTCGAAGTGGTCCCTACTAGGCTAAATGATGGAAAGTTGGTTAACCAGATGTAACTCTTTGAGAGCATAAAATGAAACCAAATTGACCCTTGCAGGTCCATTTGGTTTCATTTTTACACTCTCAAGAGTTAAAATATTCATGAAGATTAATGGACAGAAGCAAAGGAAATCTTTAGTTTGGGGTCTGTGGGGCTAAAATGTCCTCAAATGGTGGTCCGTGGCTCAAATGCTGAATAAATGGTGGGCCCTGGGATGGAAAAGGTTGAAAACCCCTGTCCTATACCAATTTCCCTCACGGCTACCCTGTCCTCCTCATGTGTGTGTGTTTACATCATACATAACACGCATGCACAGACTACTGTGCAAATAGGGAAAAACATATCTCACACACACACACACACACACACACACACACACACACACACACACACACACACACACACACACACACACACACACACACACACACACACACACACACACACACACACACACACACACACACTGTACTATCATACCCTGCAGTAAACCAGTCAGAGCCAATCGTCATCCACGCGTAATATTTGTTTGAACCTGCCCCTTCAGTCTAGGCATCAAATACGTCCGTACCAATGCCAACGTAAACAGATCGATGCGCGTTGCGCACGCTTAGCTCCTGCAGATGCCTTATAAATACCACTGGAGCCACACTGAGACTGCATAGAGATCCAACATACCCTGGAACCAAAACCAATCTGATGGAAAGAGAGAGATCTTTTATTTTTGCTTAAAAAAGTAACCTATAGGCTACATTTTAACAATCTGCGGAGAGTTGAAACTTATTATTGATAATATATTTTTTTATTACTTTTAATAATTTATTTGTTTGATGGACAGAGAGAGATCTTTTATTTTTGCTTGAAAAGTAACCTATAGGCTACATTTTACCAATCTACGGAGAGTTGAAAATTATTATTATTTTTTACTTTTAATAATTTATTTGCGTGTTATTAAACAAAACCAACATGCAGTCTGCCCGTCAGTGTACTATGTGCGCCACTCGTGCTACTGGAGGACTTCTGCAGAGTCGCACGGACATCTTATCAGTGCGCACCAACATGGCGGCGCTCAGGAGGGGTGCTGCTTGTCTGGGCTTTTTGAGGTACGTTTTAAGGACAAAAACTACATTAACTTAAAACAAACAAAAAATCAATTTCTTAATAAATTAGAATTATTGAAATGTATGTATATAGTGATTTGATTACCACGGACTGGTTCAAATAAAATTGGTATGGAGTACGGACAACAACACCTATGCGTTTGCCAACTTTGCGAAGATCAGTCTTAATAAGGAAGTAGTAGCTGCGGTACGAGGGGAAATTATCATACACAGTAGAAAATTCCCATTCCCCAAACTCAATTTACACTCAAATTAAACGAGGATCGCAGGGTGTCATGACGTATATGTTACATACTTACTGATCAACATGGTGTGTTTGTGTTTCCACAGGAGCACTGCCAGTGTCCTGGTCAGCAACAGGAGGCCTACGTTCCAGAGGTTGGGCAGGTGGACAGATGTGGTGCGGCCCGGGGTGGCGTCTCTGATCGGCACTGGACTGTGTGCTGTGCCTTTCACGCAGGTAGGTTTAATGATGTGGTTCTAGTCATTAGCTAAAGCAGGGGTTTTCAACCTTTTTCATCCCAGGGCCCACCATTTATTGAGAATTTGAGCCACGGACCACCATTTGAGGACATTTTAGCCCCACAGACCCCAAATCTAAAGATTTATTTTGCTTTTGTCCACAATTCCAGGCTGGATTTGGGAAACAAAACAAGCAAAACATACATTCCGAAATAGCTAATTCAGATGATGAATATTTTAACTCTTGAGAGTGTGAAAATGAAACCAAATGGACCCGCAAGGGTCCATTTGGTTTCATTTTTACGTTCTCAAGAGTTACATCTGGTTAACCAACTTAGCTGGGGACCACCTGGAACCCTCTCAGGGACCACTGGTGGTCCCCGGACCAGCTGTTGAAAACCCCTGAGCTAAAGGATTGAGAGCTGGTAACCGAATGGAGCCCGCTAGATGTTTAACTTTTGACAGTGTAAAATGAAGCCAAATGGACCAGGTGTGCGTCCACTTGGTGTCATTTACCCTCTCAGGAGTTACAAACAATAAAGCATAGAAGTGTAGACATAGGGCTCCATTTTCGTTACCATCTAAACTCCTTATCCCAAACCGCTTATCATTTTTTTTTTTACTATTTTGAAAAACCTTTTGGAATAGTTCAACGTGCCAATCTATTGCCACCTTGTGAGCTTGTAGACTGGCCATTTAAACTATTGAAAAATGTTCTTTTTAATAGTTTAAATAGGCAAAGAAGTTGAGGGATAAGGGGTTTAGCGGTTACGAAAATGGAGCCCACAGTATTTTCCAGAGATAAGAACAAAATCTTTAGTCTTGGGTATGAGAGGATAAACCTCATCAAGTGGTGGTCTGTGGACCACTGATTTAATTTAATATTATGTTTTTCGTGTGTGTGTGTGCTGTGAGTGCTACCACTAAAGACGGTGGTAGCACTCAAAGCTGTAACATAAACTCATGTCTCTCTCATTCTCTGTTACAGCAAGCTGAAAACCTCTCGCACGAGTCTCTGATCAGAAGAGCAGCTTCCATGGTTACAGACAGCTCCTGCATTTACCTCTCCCAGACCACCCTGGCCTTTATAGATGCACTTGCAGAGTACTCCAAGGTAAGTCCTTCACCTCAATCGTTAATCCATTTTGTCCTGACTAGAATCTAGTTTCAGACACCAGATTTCAGGTTTTGGCGCTACATTCTAGTTTCTGACATTAGAATCTAGTTTTTGATGCAATATTCTAGTTTCTGACACTATATTCTAGTTTTTCTGAAAAAAATGTATGTTCCTGTGTCACTGATGCTCAACATATTTCATGCCAAGGACCACTAGAATTATCTATATTTGCCCCCATCTGAAAACATGTTGTTCTAGGCAAAGCAAAGATTTTAGTTAAAATGTTTTCTTTCGAAATAATATATTTCAAGACTTGCGGCATATTTTCACGAATTTTCAAAAAATAGCAGACCTACAAGCTCATAGCGCGCCACACGGTGGCGCGCTATGAGCTTGTAGGTCTGATATTTTTCAATAGCTAACGTATCACGTAATGCTTAGAACACCAAAATGCGTAGAGTACAGAAAGAGTTAAAGGAGACTTTTAGACTAGAAGTCTTTCTTACCTTTTACTTGTAGTTTTTGTGGCGCCCAGATTCCCTAGCAAAGAGGTTCAGGTATTTAGGTAATTCATGTATATTCTCTTCATAATGTAATTAATATCCCGAGTGGGACACTTTACTTCTCCCTTCCATGGAAATAAGCAAATTAGTACAACACCCCAATTGCCCGTTCAATTCATTGAGGGCTTATGGTAGAGGTAATGGCCAATAAGAAAGCCTTCTAGTCTGGCATTCTCCGTTCTTATTTCATTATATTGCGTTTATTTCACCTATATCACTTTATTTCATGCGTATCAACAATGTCAACTCACTAACCACTAAGGGACAAAGACATAGACCATGCTCAGCCTCTTAGACAACCTGTAGTTGTGTGTTTTGTCAAGTGCAGTGTTTCCCATACATGCATTACTGTGCACCACAGTATGATTTTTAGTAGGCGCCCATGAATAGCCCCCAAATATGGTAAAATAACCACAAAAGGCAGCTAAAACAAAACAAAAATGTGCATGCACTGCACGATGCCCAAGTGTGCATGCATGAAAGTTCCTCTATCACTACCAGCTTCCAGCTATTGGGAAACACTCAAGTGACATTGCACAACGCTTTTACTCACGAAAGCATAAATCTGACCTACATAGATAGATTGAAGACCTCTATCTAGGTCAGATTGTTTTATTAAGTGGAACATTGCATAATATGTTCTCAAGGGAGCATAAATCTGACCTTAAATCTGGTCTTAAAGGGCAATAGCACTTCGGCACTTTGGTTTGTGTTGTGTAGGTAGTTACATTGCCATTGCATTGTGTTTTAACTACAAATGTGACAAGAAACCAAAATTAATTGCTCCAGTTGTTTGAAAAATTTGCTCCTCATTGACTTATAGCTCTCAAAGACACTATTTTAGTATGTAAACAAATAACAAAGTTGATTCAGATAAATTAATTTTCTTTTTGTCCACAGGCTGTGCACACCCTCGTTGCCCTCCAGAAACGTTATTTGGCCTCACTGGGAAAACTGACCCCTGCAGAAGAGGATTCCATATGGCAAGTGATCATTGGCCAGCGTGCTGCGGTATGTATGTGTTTGTCACCCAAACCAGAAATGACATCATGATTGAAAAAAAAATGAAATGAACTTCTACTCAAAGTTCATACTTAAATGTCATACTTAGACCTGTGTATGCATGCATTGTAATAAATCTAGTATACATCCTAGTTTAATCCAGTGTATTAAACACGTATGCACTATGCATGCGGTGTCTTAAACATGAAGCAGGTCTTGAAACAATCTCCTGTAGAAACCTAATCTCTACTTCCCACTGACAGGCTGGCGACAGACTGGATGAATGCAAGCGCTTTGAGTCAACCTGGATGAATGCTGTCAGCTTGTGTGAAATGGCATCTGAGGCAGCCTATACTTCAGGTATGTAAATGAAAACTGAAGAACTGAATTGCAAACAAGCATTACTCAGAAATGATAGTTTAACCACTTAAATCCTAAATACTTGGTAAACTAATACGGATTACTTAGTTGATCTGGGCCCCCCCAGTGCTACTTTATTCCTTCGACTCCCAAGTCCTACATTACACATTGTTGGCGAGTGTTGCTCCCAAGAAGAGGATAACTTGATATTCTCAGCCTCAAGAAACAATACGGATCACAGCTAGCAAGAAAGACGTTAACTTGTCAGTATGGTCATGAACAAAGTCTTAGCAGCTGGCATACTTGGAATATTTGTTTACAAGTAATGCCATCCCCTTGATTCTTAACACTGTCAGTCTCACTCTTCAGATAGTGTATCGCCAAGTAATTTTACTCTGACAAAAGCTTTGAGACTAGATGAAGAAAGCGCCTCAGATCATGGTGAACACCAGTTCCCGTGGTTTAGAACAAAAGAGATGCACCTGCTTGACATACCTAATGCCTTTTCGACTCGCAGATCTATCAATTCTCACCCCATTTTCCCAGCAATGTGTCTTAAGAGTGTGTTTGTTTTTCCGTTCTCACAGGTGCTGAGCAGGCATCCATCACTGTGAGGATGAATATTCAGATGGCCCAGTCCCAGGTGGAGGAGGCACGGAAAGTATCCAAGGATGCAGATAAGAAGTTAGCGGAGGTGAAGGCTGAAGAGATCCAACGGATGGCAGAATATGCTTCCTTCTTGGACAAGGATAGCGAGGAGCACGAGATACATGAGGCTTATTTAAGAGAGGACTAAGAGGGGGGAAAAAACTCAGGACAAGGAGTTGTAAATATAAACATGCAATTTTTACTGTTGCACGTATTTGAATTCTGTTGTGGCAGAGGGAAAAAAGTATTCACTGTTTTGTTATCAGTGGTGTTCAGTTCTGTTTTTGTCTTTGACATGAGTCCTTGGTGATTTACTTGGTGATTTCTCCATCTCAGTAGCACATGTGAAGTGGATATGAAACTTTTAGGAAAATATTGCATATTTCATTTTGTTAATTTTTTGTACTTGCATGTCTGCATATAAGACTCTGCAAAAAGTCAATTAGTAATTTGTAAAACAACTTGTTTGCAAATCACATTTTCTGTTATACGATTTATTTAAACTATTTATTTGCTTTGTGTAAACTGTAAACCTTTTTCTGGGTTGTGTAAGATGATTCACAATGTTAAAGAGAGGACTGGCCAGTGTACACAGATTATTTTGTGTATGTTGCCTTAAGTTTGATTGTAATAAACAACATTTTTCATATAAGTATCTATTTTTTTTTTTCTTTTTTGCATCTGGAACTTAAACATATCTTGTTGAGTAAATTAAAATATTAATTAGTATTGTCTTTGGAAACCTAATTTTATGACCAATGCTAAAGATGTATAAATAGGCTGGACATCATTAGAATGAATGAGGTATTGGGCAGAAGACTTGTCCAGGAAGTGTCTTTGCCAACCTTAAAATAACTCCTGGTGGTATATAGATTAATCATGGATTACATTTCTATGACTACTGCTGCCTCCAGACTCATGCCCTAGCTCTGTTTCTATCACTATTTGGTGACCTCAGAAGGCTTTAGATCAACGGTTGGTCCTGAGCTGCTCACTAAAGTCTGGTGTGAGCCACAGTGGAGGATAGGTCTAGACCAGTGGTTTTCAACCTTTTTCATACCAGGGCCCACTATTTATTCAGATTTTGAGCCACACAGACCACCATTTGATGACATTTTATCCCCAGAGACCACAAAACTAAAGATGTATTTTGCTTTTGTCCACAGTTCTAAGCTGGATTGCAAAACAGTCAAAGAGGCAGATCAAAATGACCATTAATCTTATACATTTTCTAGTTGTGTAGACTTGGGTTGATTCAGATGATGAATATTTTAACTCTAAACATGAAATCAAATGAACCCGCAAGGGTCCATTTGGTGTAATTTTTACGCTCTCAAAGAGTTAGCTCTGGTTAACCAACTTTCAGTCATTTAGACTGGGGACCACATGGATCCTCCTGTTGAACCTGTTGAAAACCCCTGGTTTAGACTGCTTCCAGTAATGGACAGCTTGTATTACTTGGCCATATTTTATTTATACATCATGTGAATTGTTTTTGTTATTTGTTGATTTTTTTTTATTAAGTGATGGACCTGCATGAAATAATCTCATTTGGTAAAGTGAAATAAGCAAAAATATACAAGAACAAAATAAAAATTGGCATGTGCATATTTATGTAGGCCTACATATTAACCTTCAGAAGTCACATAGTGTCACGTGATCTGTATAGGCCTATAAACCATAGAGTATAAACACCTTTTCTGAGAGACGTCACTTAGCACACAAGGGTCACATCATGAAACCAAGGAGCTCTACAAACGAACTGGTGAAGGACAAAGTTAGAGAGAATTACAAGTCAGGTCGGGACTGGGTTATAAAAAAATATACAACTTTGATGATCCCCCGGAGCATGAAATCCATAATCGCCATTCGCCAAATGGAAACAATGCGGGACCACAACAAACCTGCCAAGACAGGGCCCCCCGCCATCAAAACTCAGACCTGGCCAAATTAAGGTAACCCAGAGAACCTCAGAGAACCTTCTTTCTTTCATTTCCACCGTTTCCCTTCTTGGTTTCTACCTGTGCACTCAACACCTTGCGTTCCCAGCAAATTGCCCATGTCCTCAGTCTTTCAACTGCACCACTTCTAGGTGATCTAGGTGACGGACATAAAAGCCTGGGTGGGTGGCTACCGACTAGGAGACTTAAGGTTAACTCTCCCTCCTTTTGCTTCATTCTGACTGAAAAGAAAGTGCGTAGGCCTAGGCCTATGTCAAAGTCTTGTGAACAATAATGGAAATCGGCTAAAGGCCAACAGGATTGTTTGTAGACGTGTGATGCTGGTGTGAATGTGATGCTTCTGAAGACAGCCTGCCAGTGTACATGCATAACATATCTATCAATAACTAAGATGTATGTACGTGCATGCATACAGTATATTAATATACAGTATGTTATCCAGAATTATCCAGTGGTGCATTTGGCATTTTATACCGAATGGCAGGCAGGAGATTTGAAATTGCATTCTGTTTTGTTATGTCAGTTACAATCCAGCAGATGGCGATCTAAACCCAAATACGCACTGGAATCTTGCAGCGTGTGAGTCATCTGTCTATTTAAAAAGAGAGACTAAATTATGTAAATTTACCAGATCAGTTTACTTTGATACATGGGATTGAACTCATGTTGTTTGTTAATCGTTTCTTTCAATCTCTCTTTGTCTTACCTTCTACCCCAAGTTAATACCTATAAAGCAGGGGTTTTCAACCTTTTTCATCCCAGGGCCTGCCATTTATTCAGAATTTGAGCCACAGACCACCATTTGAGGACATTTTAGCCCGACAGACCCCCCCACCCCAAATAAAGATTTCCTTTGCATCTGTCCATGACCATTAATCTTGTAGTTGTGAGATGAATATTTTGACTCTTGAGAGTGTAAAAATGAAACCAAATGGACCCGCCAGGGTCCATTTGAATCCTCACCTCGAATCCTCTCAAGGACCACTGGTGGTCCCCGGACCACCTATTGAAACCCCCTGCTATAAAGGGATCAAATTACTCAATCTTTTTAAACAACAAACTAGGCTACTAAACCTTAAATGCACAAGTGCACAACCAAATCAATACTCAAATCAGTAAAGTCTGAACTGAAGGCACTAGTGGAGATCATTTGTAATTGTAAACCAAGTAGCCTGTAGTCCTGTACTCAAGGCAGATGCATGCTGTTTGATTGTCTTTACACAGTGCCATCCATAGGTCAGCTAGGGTCGGAGAGGGTGATTTCAGGGAGAACTCATTATGAAGGAGAGAGGAGGCCGGCCCTCTCTCTCTCTCTCTCTCTCTCTCTCTCTCTCTGGCGCTGTAAACACAAGTGTGTCAGCAGTGAGATGACCTCTACCAAACTCTCGCCTTGCCTTGACTGGCGATGCATGAAACGACAATAAAAATCCACACAGCAGATCAGGGATTGCTGATCCCATCGTGTTTTTCTTTCCTTTATTGGTTGATGGCCCTAACGTTTATAGACCCATAGACCTGGGTGATGCACCCATTACATGTGGGGGGGAGTGAGGAGGGAGTGGAGGTGTGGAGCAGGGCAGGCAGCGTCTGGCACACAAATGTGACTGGAGAGAGGAATGCTGTGTTTAACAAAGGCTGTTTTCACAGACTGTAAAACCAAATGCCCCCAGACAGGCAAAAATGGGGATGTGGGACCCACTGGGTCACACAGGAGGAGAGGTGGTGCCAAATAATGCAGTCTCTTCTTGCCTATATCCACAAGGAACTGTAATAACACATTTTCTCGAATGAAGCATCAGTAAGGCCATCACAACGACAAAGGTCGCATGTCATACATTCTCATAAGCCAGGGGGTTTTCAACCTTTTGGATACCACGACCCACTATTTATTCGGAATTTGAGCCATGGCAGGCTGGATTTGGGGAAACAAAACAGTCAAACCTACACAGATCAAAATGACCATTAATCTTCTGCGTTCTCTAGTTGTGTAGACTTGGGCTAATTCACATGATGAATATTTTAACTCTTGAGAGCGTAAACATGAAACCAAATGGACCCTTGCGGGTCCATTTTGGTTTCATGTTTACGCTGTCAAGAGTTACATCTGGTTAACCAACTTTGCATCATTTACCTGGCGACCACCTGGAACCCTCTCAAAGACCACTGGTGGTCCCCGGACCACTGGTTGAAAACCCACTGTCATAAACCCATTAATGGCGCCAAAGGGCTTCTGTATATTGGGATTAGAATTTCCTTAAATTTAATATTGGGCCATTTGGATTAGCAAGTACAATTATAAATAAATATTCCCGGCCAACTGGTCTATGAAATAGGTAATTAGTTCGAACATCTTATTAGTACAGTCAGTCAGTCAGTCACAAGTCTGTACTGCAGCAAGACACAATTATTTCCAACATACATCGTGTCACATGGAAAAGGTCATCGATTGGTTAAAAGGGCAGCACTTTTCACCTGGGGATTTATCACTCTTTGAGCATATAAATTAAACATGCCAGACACCAGACGACCATAATGTAGAAGGTATATAGTCAGACTGGTGGTGATGCATTGTGGCATGTTATTAACTAAGTTTTAATCACCATGAGCTTCTGTTGTGTCACTGTGGGCAGCAGGGGCGGATGTAACGTTTCCCAATTGGGGGGGCAAGAGAAAATGGTATGGGGTGCGGCTTCATCGCTGAAGCCGCACCCATACCATTTTCAGTTACAGGACTTTTATTAGGCAAGTAAAGCATCAATAATAACATCAGTTGTTGTTGGAAGTTGCAACAGACACGCAGCATGCATAAAGCTAAAGGTCTGACTCAGAGAGTTTTCTGTCTTCAATGATGAAATGCTGTCGGTTTAGTGGTGTGACACAGCTGGAGTGAGTCAGTAGCAGTATAGTAGTGAGTACTGAAATATCTTGGGTTGTTTTGCATGCCATCATGTTTGGTGCATGGGGCAGCATGGGCATTTAGGGGGGTATCCCCCCCCCCCCATATCCATGTCTAGATCCGCCCCTGGTGGACAGGGTTAACTTTGACATAGGGAAACCCCCTGCTGTGTCAGTGTATGGCCTCACACAGGGGCTTAGAACTAACAGGGCAATGAAGATGTCACTGCAGAATGCCATGTGAGTAAAAAGGGCTCCTTTCTCTCTTCCTCAATGCACAGGAATTGATAAAGGTCATACATAGTTGCATATGAAGCTAAATTAGGGACATAATAACGGCATACATGGGTAAAAGGTTGGTTTGGATTGCGTTTAACACTATCTTTCTTTCTTTTTTTCTTTCCAAATTGAAAGGGCAGCAAGCAAGCATGAATGCTTGGCATTGTTGAGACTGCTCTGTGTGTCTGCCTGGTAGTGTGAACTCTTTAGGTTTATATATTAACTCTGTCATTCGTTTCCTTATTTTATCCCCGTTTAGTTTAATCATCTATCACATACCTGGGCAGTATGCGTCCCTTTGGCTGACTCTGACCGGCGTGTGAAAGGGTACTGTGGTCCAGGGACCACCAGTGGTCCTTGAGGAGAGTTCCAGATAAATATGGAAAGTTGGTTATCCAAATGTAACTCTTTGAGAGCGTATACATAAAACCATTTTTGATCTATGCTTGACTGATTTGTTTCCCAAATCCCAAGTATAATGAATCCAAATGGACCCTCACAGCTCCATTTGTTTCATTTTACGCTCTCAAGAGTCAAATTATATTCAAACATCTGAATTACTTAATCTTCAAGAATCTACACAATTAGAAAATGTAGAAAAAATGTTATTTTGACCAGTTTTGCCTGTCATCTCTCGTAAATTGTGGACAAAAACTTGACCTGAAAACCTGAAAATCCTTGCTTTTTGGAGATTAAACTCAACATCAAAGGTGGTCCATGGCTAAAATGACGAATAAGTAGTGGGCCCTGGTATGAAAAAGGTTGAAAACCACTGATCTATCAGATAGGCATGGCATCACATGCAGATCTTGTTGTATTTAAAAAATGCCTAGTTATTTACATTATAGGTGAAGGCTTATTTACAGTATAGGCCCATGTCAATGTGTCTATATGTTGTGTGTGTGTGTAATAAGTCTACTTTTAAAACAGCCTATGCAGCAGCAGCACAGTATACCCTAACCTTGAAATAATATCTAAAATACAACATAGTTGTAGGCCTACATGTTTTGCTTTTGCCTGCGTGCGTGCGTGTTGTGTGTGTGTGTGTGTGTGTGTGTGTGTGTGTGTGGGGGGGGGGGGGTACATCCCACGCGGATCGGTCGCTATGGAGAGCAAACACACACACACACACACACACACACACACACACACACACACACACACACACACACACACACACCAAGGCCGGATCTAGAGGGGGGCAGGGGTGGGCATAGCCCACCCAAACGTGCATCCTGCCCACCCAATGAAAGGTAATATCAGTGGTTTTCAACCAGTGGTCTGGGAACCACCAGTGGTCCTTGAGAGAGTTCCAGGTGGTTCCTAGCCTAAATGATGGAAAGTTGGTTAACCAGATGTAACTTTTTGAGAGCGTAAAAATGAAACCATTTTTGGTTTCATTTTTACACTCTCAAGAGTTAAAATATTCATCATGTGAATTAGCCCAAGTCTACACAACTAGAGAATGTAGAAGATTAATGGTCATTTTGATCTGTATGTTGGACTGTTTTGTTTCCCAAATCCAGGCTGGAATTGTGGACAAAAGCAAAATAAATCTTTAGTTTTGGAGTCTGTGGGGCTAAAACTTTAGAATTGCCCGCCCTGCCATTCTTCCAGCCCACCCTAGTAGGGCTGGCTGAATCCGGCCCGGACACACACACACACACACACACACACACACACACACACACACACACACACACACACACACACACCCACAAACACACACACACACACACCACACACACACACACACACACACACACACACACACACACACACACACACACACACACACACACACACACACACACACACACACACACACAGAGTTCCCAGAGAGGGAGTGAGAGAGAGAGGCAGAGAGAGAGAGGGAGCACAGCACAGAGCTCCAGTATACTAGTGTGCCATTGCGCACGCAGACTATAGGGAATCATGGCGAAAAGATTGAACACTTCTTTGCGATTAAAAACGGGACTGCGAGCTGCGTTATATCTCGTCGTATATGGATTTACATGTAAGTGATTCCTTCTTCTTTTTTTCTCTTTACTTCTTCCAACTATTCTTTGCCCTTATAAGACTTTTCGTAAGACCGTTGCAAAAGTTCGCGGTGCTGGGCAGGAGGATGGATGGGATGGCTGCTTCTGATCATCGTTCCGTTAGATCCCAGAGAGCAGCCAAACCTCCTGGCCGTCCTGTCCCTGTTCCCTTCTCTTCTCTTCTGTTTGAAGTCGCTGCTGCTGCTGCTGTGTTTTTCGGTCACTTTATACGTAGCTGCGTATAGCCACGACGAGCTAACGGTACTGTACAGGGTATATGTCCCGCACATTAGGCTATAGTGTGCATATTAGTATAGGCTATACAACAACAAACGACAAAACCAGGCGAATCAGTGTTCAGACAGCGAACGGGTAATCTGAGTCGTTCTTTCCATGCCTGGCACCTTTCCATTTGTTTCCTTCTTCCCCACATGTAACTGAATGCTATAACTGCACCCCATTGAACCGTTGCTAATTATAAACACCACAGCGGCAGCAGCAGCTCAAGAATGGACTGACCCGACAGACAGGGGGACTCGTTGCATGGGAGTCCTTGGATCTCTTGTCCCTCTGTGGCAACAATAAAGCATCAATATGACTCGGGCTTGACACGGGATCGCCACACAACCCGCGGTGCCAGGGTTGCTTGTTTGTTGTGGGCTGGAAAAAGAACTAAAACAAACTAGAGAAAGCATGTTTCTTTGTAGGCTATAAGTGTAGCTGGTAGTATAACTGAGTAAAGGTCTTAAAATAAAGTTTGTATAGGGGGGCATGCATGCATGACGTGGTGATGGGGGGAAAAAGGTGGAGCATGCATTGCACAGGACAGGAGAAGCCCTCTCTTTGTGAGTGACTGAATGTGTGTACTAGCTGGGGAAATGAAGACATATTTCAGTGAGTGAGAGAGGAAAGGCATTGCAGCCGCAGAGTCTGGAAGTATTGACCTGCAGTTGGGCTGCATGCCAAAGTACCTTCCAGTCTCACTGTCACAAATAGCTGCTGTAGTGTACCCCCTTTGCTTTAGGACTGTATATGTGGTGCATGCCTCATAGTTCAGCTAGTTGTGACCATGGGACAAAGCCCCTTTGAATTGGAATGGACAGACAGCATAGACAGGGTTTCAACCATTTCGATGCCAGGGCCCACTGTTCTGCCTTTTAGTCACCATTTGAGTTGAACTTTTGTCTCTTCTTTGGTTACCCAAAACTAAAGTTTTGTTGTTGTTGTTGTTTTCATGTATTTTTTTTTTCAAAGGCCAGAATTTGGGATAGATAACAGGCAAATGTTTTCCCCAAAACATAAATTATTCTGCATCTTCTAATTGTGTGTAGATCACTTGAAAATTAAGTGGTAATACAGATACTAATAACTCTCAAGCATTAAGAGTATCTATAAGGGTCAATTTAGTTCCCCATCATTCAGCTGCACCCCTGAACCCCCTCAAAGACCACTGGTGGTCCTCGGACCACTGGTCGAGAACCAATGCTATACTGGACATAGTCAAATGCAGAGTTACAAATCTAGGCGAATGAACACTGAGGATTGTACTGTGTGCAAAACATTGCCATTGTGATCTCTTGCGCTCAGTCGCTCACCCACACAGGCATTTTCCTCTCTGCGACTCTTTTCCCTCTTCTGCATGACCACAAAATATAGGTTCATAAATCAAGTTAGAAAAAATGAGCATTGATAAACACATTGTTTTACTGTATGGATAATCATTGTATTGTTGGTGTAAGTATAACCTTGGGTCTTTTGGGACCGGCAACATCTCCCTACTTACCCAAAGTTGTGGGGGGCGGGCGGGGGGGTGGTGGGGGGGCAGGGGCGGATGTAACATTTCCCAATTGGGGGGCAGGAGAAAATGGAGAAAATATAAGCACTTTAATTTGAAATATCTTGGGTTGTTTTGCATGCCATCATGGGCATTTAGGGGGGCATTGCCCCCCCATGCTCATGCCTAGATATGCCCCTGTGGGGGGCAGGGGGGCAGGGGGCGGCTCACTTTTCCTAACAAGAGATTTAATGTGTAATTTCCTTGCCTGTGTGACTTTCAGCGCGGCGCGGGGTGTGTAGACAGCGTCGTGAGGAGGGGACTCACTGCTCTAAGGTGTGGTTACAGACTGTGAGGTCTGTAATTGAGGAGCATAGTTTTGTGGTTTTCTACTCTTGGGGCTGTGTGATTCGCAATCTAAATAAATAATGTAGTAATGGAGCCACCTAAATTACAGACTCAATACAGAAATAGATTTTGGAAAAAACAGAAGCAATGCACTGACTGGGTTTCTTTTTTAGGTCTAATGGAAGTAGTTGTGTGTCAGCGATGGCCACTTTGGTATAAGTCAAATACATATACCAGCTGTCTGTCAAGGTGTCTGACAGATCAAGCCCAGACCCTCCTCTTCTAGGCCACCATGGTCCAATGATTCATTCCAGGCTATCACTTTTTTGCGCAAGAGCGGATGAAAATGAAAGCCTGGCTATCAACGCTAGAGAAAGTGTACTGTAGTTCTGGACTCCACATGTGGAGTGACATGCAGCAAAGGCAGTCGGCATTGGAACTTGAACCGCAACTTGCTGTCCTCCTAAGTACAGTACCTGGGATGTCACAACAGCGGTCTGGGCCTCGACAAAAATATTGTCTGTTTATTTATTAATTCATTCCCCTTTTCTTTTTTGAGAGGTGTCAGGCCCTCTTATGTCCAGCTTCTGGCGCATGTGCACCCACTATGTCTCCTTGAGAATAGTTTGTGATAATAATTTTTAGGGATGTCCCGATACTTTATCGGTATCGGGGAAAAAGTATGGCATCGGCCCTTTTTTAGTCATATCGGTATTGGCAAATACTGTATGGGTATCAGAAAAGTATCTGTATTGTAAGTATTGTGTAGTTAAATGAAATGTTGGGTCATGTGAAGTTTACTTTCGAGCTGCCCCCAGAAATTGTGGTATCGGGATCGGATCGAAAATGAAAAAAGTGGCATCAGGACACCCCTAATATATATATATTTTTTTTTTCATATTGCTTTAATGTAATCGACTGTTTGCCTGGTGTGCTGGTGTGTGTTTTTTCCATTTCCCATTCAGAATTTTTGCTGCAGTTAGGCTTATGTATATGCAACACATGGCTGTAGGACTAGGTACTGGAGTGAGCAGTGTTTGAATGGACAGCTGTGACTTGCAGCTGTTATATCTATCCACTCCTCCTCTCGTTTGATCCTATAACTCTCGGTTGTGAGGCAGAAGGCCCTGAAAGCTCCTAATCATATTTTAAAAGGAAAGGGGGGCCACGAGCAGATGAGTGTTTTCGCTTTATTGTGGGACTTGGTGACTGTGTGTGCGGTGGGATTGGGGAGCAGCATGCTGTGGCTACTGCTGACTGCTGAGACTCTGTTGCTCTAGGCTCCACCCTGTGCCTCCTCCTTTTCTCCTGGCAGATGTGAGTGTCAGGAGTCGGGACAAGCTACTCCCTTGTGGACCATTAGTGAGTGTAGTACAGGGCGACCTCCAGCCTCGGGATAAAACATCTGCACCTCGACTCGGCTCTACAACCGTTGACCCCTGAAGAAACTGTCGGTGACACAGCATTTTTCAGTCCACTAGAAAGAAAACAACATCCGTGCCTGACCCATTGATTTATTATAGGCGTACCCATCTTATCCTGTCTTAATTGTGGTGTTAATGATGGGTGATTACTTTTTTAACTGTTGTATGTACAGTACAGTCATTGTGCAACAGTATATAACGCAAAATGTTTGAATACTTCCTTCACTTAATATTATTCTATTTGACTCTAGTAAAATGACATACCAGCACACATCACTGTCAAATGAGCATCTAACATTATACGCAGTCGTCTTGTGCAGAGATGTCTGAACTGAAGTTAAGAATAAGAAAATTAAAACAACCAAATATACTTTTCTGCATTTATTGATGGTATTAAGTGAAGATGGGCAGGAAGGAGGGAGACAGGGAGAGACATGCAACAAAAGGTCATCGTAAAACGGGACTCGTGCTGTCAGGCCAAGGCTTATATGCGGCAGCATGCTCCAGGATCGCTTCTTGCTATACTGAATTCAAAATTACCTCCATAAATGTAATCTCCAACTGAAGAGCTAATCATAAGCCGTATTGTAATAAAATGACGATATGTTTATTTTGCGATCCGGGTCTGATTTACTACTTTGTGTCCATTAGTAATTATCTATGGCTGTATCCTGAAAATATACCATAGTCGTAAATGTGCTGTTTCAATCATAACTTATTTATGGAGTACTCTGATTCATCGGGGCTGGGTGGCAGGAATGGCTTCCAGATATTTTCATGGTTAATTGCCTGCTGTGAATGAACAGAGGGAAACCCTTTAAACTATTCTAGCTGCTGCTGTAATATGCGGTCCAGCATGTAAATCATGTAATGGCCACAGCGCTGAGGTAAGGTTGAAAACACTGAGGTTCACTTGTACAGTAAAGGTAGTAAATGAGTGGCACAGGGCAGGATGTGCACCGTCAGCAGGCCAATCCCCACAGGAGACGAGCCGAGTCTAGGGGTTATGGGAAACAGGTGTGGTCGCCTTTCACCACTCACATCTTAATGGGTTTTTAGTCATTCAACTATCATGTGGTCACGTGACTTATGGTACCCGTAAGCCAGAGCCTTCTAGTGGGAGAGTTAGGATATTCCCGTTCACAGCCAACAGCACCCCATTCACCCATTCATACAGGGGCGTCTCGCGAGACTGCCTGCGAGGCTGCTCTGAGTGCAATGTAGCAGTAGGAGTATGCAGAAATGTGTTGGACTCAGATATTTAATCCAGCTTTAATGGCTTTAAAACCCTTGTTCTTTAATAGTAGTACAACATAAACATTACAGAGACTGTACTCGTGACTGAACGTTACTTTAAAACAGTTGTCGTTTTGCATACGTACCTAAAATGGCTCTTATTTGCGCCGTTCTCGTTGAAAACAATGTATTCCCAACTGCAGTTTGCACTCGGAGAGGCTCTGTATAGTCACATGCTCCGTTCTGGTTTCTGACCCCTCAATATCCTAACTCTCCCACTAGAAGGGTCTGCCGTAAGCACACCGCCGCAGGAAAACTAGCACGTGTCAAATACTGCTGTTTGCCTACGGTAGTAGTCTCCCTGACAGTCGTCTGAGGGTTGGATTGATTTTGTTCTATAATCTATAGTTGAAAGTTGTCCTTTCAAAATTTCACTTAACTCTTCCTTATTGTTACCAGTTTATTCTGTTGCCTTTTTAATGAAATATATTACTATATTTCTCTTTCTATTTTGAGTTAATCCTTTCTGTATTGTAACATGTTTTGGTATTCTAAGCATTATGCTATTCTTGTATCATAGCGTTCCACCAAATGGCGCGGTATGAGCTTGTAGATTATATTTTTTAAGATTATAAGAATCGTGAAAATTGTGGTGCAAATCATTGAATGTATTATTTCAGAAGCAGGCATTTTTAACTCAAATCTTTGCTTCTGGGGGATCCCTAGACCATGTTTTTGATGGGGGTGCGTAGCCACATATAGATAGTAGTACTGGTGGTCCTTGACATGACATACAGTATATTGAGCATCACTGACACAGAAACATAGATTTTTCCACAAAATAGAATCTAGCATCAGGAAGTAGAATCTAGTTTAAAAATCTAGAATCTAGTGTCAGAAACTATAGAATCTTGCGACAGCAGCTAGAATCTATAGTGTCAGAACTAGAACCTAACGTCAGAAAATAGAATCTCGTCGAGGACAATAGGTGTTAAATGTCCAAGCATTATGTTACATAGACCTGTCAGATGTCCGCAGGGCAAGAAGTGGACCTTGACCTAAAGGGGGCAAGGACACGCTGAAGCTTCTTAATACGGCACAGTGGAGAAGTGTGAGTGGCAGGTACATAGTACATACTGTGTAAGGGACATAGTACATACTGTCAGGTACATAGTACATACTGTGTAAGGTACATAGTACATACTGTGTAAGGGACATAGTACACACTCTGTCTGGTACATAGTACATACTGTGTCAGGGACATAGTACATACTGTGTCAGGGACATAGTACATACTGTCAGGTACATACTGTGTCAGGGACATAGTACATACTGTGTCAGGGACATAGTACATACTGTGTCAGGTACATAGTGCATATGCATACTGTGTCAGATACATAGTACATACTGTCAGATACATAGTACATACTGTCAGGTACATAGTACATACTGTCAGGTACATAGTACATACTGTCAGGTACATAGTACATACTGTGTCAGGGACATATTACATACTGTCAGGTACATACTGTGTCAGGGACATAGTACATACTGTCAGGTACATACTGTGTCAGGGACATAGTACATACTGTGTCAGGGACATAGTGCATATGCATACTGTGTCAGATACATAGTACATACTGTCAGATACATAGTACATACTGTCAGGTACATAGTACATACTGTCAGGTACATAGTACATACTGTCAGGTACATAGTACATACTGTGTCAGGGACATATTACATACTGTCAGGTACATAGTACATACTGTGTGTGTAACATGAAACCAAAGCGGAAACATGAAACCAAATGGACCCGCAAGGGTCCATTTGGTTTCATTTTGACGCTCTCCAAGAGTTACATCTGGTTAACCAACTTTCCATCAGTTAGCCTGCGGACCACCTGGAATCCTCTCAGGGACCACTGGTGGTCCCTGGACCACCGGTTGAAACCCCCCTGTACTATAGTGCAGGTACACAGGGACATTTAAGCAATCAGCTATCCTACATTCCAAAGAGTCGCCCCCTTGCATACTGAAATCCGATTACAGTTTCTGGGTTTGTCAGAGAAATAAACAAACTAATAGCTGTTCTGTTACTGTGATAATCCATGGTCTTCTGTAATTGCTATTCTGAATAAATAGCCTGGACTTTTATAGTCTGGTTTTTTTTTCGGCTGAAAATGTTCTGTTGGGATAAGGCATGGTTTACTTCTTCATTATTAATGCTGTGAAAATGTTTAGCTGCATTTCTTCAGCTTATCCTGCTGCTTTTCTTTTCTCCGATTCGCCAACGGCAAATGCACAATACAACACTTGAACTAAATCTGTGCCAAGCTTCTCACAAGCTTTAGCATTTTGCACTGGTATGGCAAATTCTGTAAAATAGTGGTTTTCAACCAGTGGTACGAGGACCACCAGTGGTCCAGGTGGTCCCCAGCTAAGTTGGTTAACCAGATGTAACTCTTGAGAACCAAATGGACCCTTGCGGGTCCATTTGGTTTCTTTTTTACGCTCTCAAGAGTTAAAATATTCTCCATCTTAATTAGCCCAAGTCTACACAACTAGAAGATTAATGTTCATTGATTGTATTGTGGACAAAAGCAAAAGAAATCTATAGTTTTGGGGTCTGTGGGGCTAAAATGTCCTCAAATGGTGGTTCTCCGTGGCTCAAATTCTGAATAAATGGTGGGCCCTGGTATCAAAAAAGGTTGAAAACCACAGCTGTAAAACACTAAGACCTGTATTTTGGACGAGCCTCGGTGGCCTGCAGACCAGAGTTAGTATAAAACCCCAAATGTACCAGAGCTATATAGAGAGTGGATCAGAGTAAACACAGTGGCCATTTGGCTCTTCCTTCATTCTCGGGGGTGTGAATGTGAATATACGGCCAGTTGCTTCGCCTGCCAGGGTCCCGTGCCACCGTATCCAGCTGGGACCTCAGCCATCTCAACAACGTTACGCCTCCCATGGCCACATTCCTCCCCCCCCGTCCCGTTCTAAGTTTCCACTCTCCTATTTCAATCTCTCTCTGCACTCTCTGACATAATTCTTTTTCACTTAGGCTAAGATGGAAAAAAGATGGACGTGCATATGGCTTGGAGGAGTACAGACCTATGTATGAAATGAGCCTATATATACTGTAACTACGACTGCACTGTCCAAGAAAACTGCAGACCTGCGTGTGCTCAGAAAAACAAGATATACAAAATATGAAGCAAGACCACAACTCAGATTGAAATGTATCATTGATCTTTACTCGAGTAGGAACCAGCTACTTACATGACAACATCACGTAACGGAAACCCTCCAGTAAATGGTTCCAATTACAATGTCTTCACAAAGCTTTTATAGCGTAGGAGTCCTCCCATGTTTAGCACTCAGGACATATGTCAACAGATGGTCATTCACAAATGAAACCCCCCATCCCTGACAGGAATGGAGCATTAGGCAACTGAAATAACAACACTTCTAGGGACGTTTTAGAATGTTTACCAACATTTTCCACGACAGCACTCACAGACAGTAGAGTGCCAACTTGTGCATTTCACAGGCCATCATGGCCTACTTGCGCGTGAGCAGAGCGAGCAACAAGAGTGCAAAAGTACCCTGACACCTAGGGGAGAAAAATACTTAGGGCAATACTTATGAAGGCCTTTTAATCAGCCCTTCACTAGGCCCCTCCCCAATCTGTCCTTGTCCAATCAAGTCATGTTAGAAGAGGAAAGCTTGACCTGGATAGCACCAGTTGCTAAACTATTTGGACTAGCATTGGACAGTGACTGAACCCCACCCCAAAGGGTCTGGTTTTTGAGGCATATCAGGCATAACGATAAATGACACCATTCTTACATTGGGCTATTATAGCGCCACCAAGAGGCCACAACCTGATCTGGCCTGGTGGAGAACTGTGCCACGAAGGGCACTGATCTAGTTATAAAATAAAATCACACCTGTGTGAAGTGAGCATTGGTTTTATCCCATTTCTGAATCCTCCACAAACGCAGGTGTCGTGATTAGAATCACGACACCTGTGACTGTAATCACAGTCACAATAAAATCCCATTCAGGCATCCAGACTGTGTGTATTACCCGGTTTAAACTCAATCATCACGTTAGAATCTATATATATCTGAACGCATTACGTTGTCACAATGAGCTACATGGCAGTACAAGTGCGACAAATTGTAAACAAACATTGCAAGCATCTTGTGTATATAGCTCAGCGTAAGCACCAGAAACCTCCTGTGCCAGATAATCGGGTGTGGGATCTAACATAAAAACCCCACCATTTCCGGTTCACTGCACCTTTAAGCAACAGGTGATGATGTTTGTCTTTCCGTCTTGAAACAATCATTAGATTTCATGAATAAAAATATCTGTGGAGTGCTTCACCTGGCAGTGAGGTGTCCCCCACCAGAACAGGAGGAGGATGGCTGAAGCCTCGGTCCAACTCCTCCTTCTCCTGCCCCAACAGTCCCACCGTTCCCTGCTGGCATTCCTGCCGTTCCAACCCAGTGGAGCACCAGGCTGTGCTGTGACAAATACCTCCTCCTCCTCCCCCCTGGCCGGCGTCCCTCCCCCGAAAACTGTATTAGTATCAAAGCCTGACAAAGCCCATACTAGTGCACAGTGGTGGACTCGAACCCCACTAGCCCCTGCAGTGTTGGACGACATTCAAGCACTTGTCTTTACCTACCGCTGCACCGTGCAAGTGTCTATAGTGCATTGGTTTTCAACCTTTTTGATACCATGAAGGGCCCCACAATTTATTCACAATTTGAGCCACGGACCATCATTTAATGACATTTTAGCCCCACAGACCCCACAGCTAAAGATTTCTTTAGGTTTTGTCCACAATACCAGGCTGGATTTGGGAAACAAAACGGTCAAACATGCAGATCAAAATGACCATTAATCTTCTACATTCTCTAGTTGTATAGATTTGGGCTAGTTCAGATGATGAATTATAACTCTTGAGAGTATAAAATGATTCATTTTTACGTTCTCCAAGAGTTACACCTGGGTCCGTGTATTTTACGGCCAACTGAATTCTCATTTCGTTTTTGACAAACAGTATTCAGTTTAGGTTCTGTGTTCTGAATACTGTTTTTCAAAAACGGGAAATTCTTAATTAAAAATAGGAAAAAGGTTTATTTGTCTTAATACTGTTTAGAAATGGTTCCTTAAAACTTAGAAATAGGTTTATAAAACGCCTATATGGCCTAATTCCTTACTTTCTTCGGTGCGGCCCCCCTCAGAATGGTGATTTCAGTACAACCGCGCTCCTGTACTGAATTCTGTTTTTTCTCTCGCTCAGAGCATGGAGGCGTGGCGCGGAGCTCTTGATTGACAGCTCGGTTACTGCTGCAGTTACTACAAGGAGACACACGCGGCGCTGTTGGCGCTGTTGTACTAGCAGATAATTTGAGTAGACAATATTATACATTATCCTTTATTATATTTAGATATATATTTATACCCTTTAGCGCTGCCGTAATTTTAAATAAATTAGCCCGCTTTTTGGTTGCATATTAACACAGCGCTGTTATTACATTCTGATTAGACATTGATGCGTCCTCTGTGTCAACTCTTAAGTAATAAAACATAAAGTAATCGAGACAGACAGACAATGAATACTAAACTTTCAAATTAATTAATTCATAATAAATTAATATCTTAATTAATTAATAAATATATATCTAAATATAATAAAGGATAATGTATAATAATATTGTCTACTCAAATCTGCTAGTACAACAGCGCCGCGTGTGTCTCCTTCTAGTAACTGCAGCAGTAACCGAGCTGTCAATCAAGAGCTCCGCGCCACGCCTCCATGCTCTGAGCGAGAGAAAAAACAGAATTCAGTACAGGAGCGCGGTTGTACTGAAATCACCATTCTGAGGGGGGTCGCACCAAAGAAAGTAAGGAATTAGGCCATATAGGCGTTTTATAAACCTATTTCTAAGTTTTAAGGAACCATTTCTAAACAGTATTAAGACAAATAAACCTTTTTCCTATTTTTAATTAAGAATTTCCCGTTTTTGAGAAACAGTATTCAGAACACAGAACCTAAACTGAATACTGTTTGTCAAAAACGAAATGAGAATTCAGTTGGCCGTAAAATACACGGACCCACCTGGTTAACCAACTTTCCATCATTTAGCTGGGAACCACATGGAACCCTCTCAAGGACCACTGGTGGTCCCCGGACCACTGTTTTGAAAACCACTGGCCTAGTGTATAAGGACCTTTAGGTCTAATATAAATAAATCGAAACAAATTATAACTTTCCCAGGGCATGGGAATAACCTACTGTAATTCGAAAGACTTGTACTTGTTGGAATTTCCCTTAGAAAAGGATCTATACTATAGGGACAGACGTATTGGGTGGGAATCAGGACAATGCAAACTGTGAATTGAAAGTCCAAGGGTTTGGCCTGGCGGATTGTCAAATCCCCAACGCACTCGTGTCTTTTCCTGTGAAGTTCTATATCCTCCTGGACATGAGCTGGTCTAGACAGATGTGTCTGCTTACTCTGCTTCCCAGAGGACTCACTACAGGATCCATTGAATATTTAGGTTTTTTTTTTAAACTAGGTGTAGTGAATCAGCAGGAAGACGACTGTGACGATTGAGGATTGGTGAGAGTTGCCAGGAAAAGGAGGAGGAGAAAAGGGACGGAGGGGAAGTGAATTCACTCACTGACCAGCAGAATGCTGGAAAACTGCCACACAGACCAAACCACTGCTTTTATGGACCTCGGGGAGTGTGTTACGCATAGTTCAACATTGTTTTTGTTTTGCTGTTTTTCCAAACTTCCTCCTGTGTGGTGTGGTGCACTGACCTTATGAGACATGAGCGAGGCTGAAGTTCGCAAGATCGAGACCAATCTTTGACCATCTTGTTTATCACATCACTACCCTTTTGGGTACTAGATGCGATAAGGCAGGGGTTTTTCATCAGCTGGTCCGGGGACCACCAGTGGTCCCTGTCTGAGAGGATTCCAGGTGGTCCCCAGGCTAGAAAATCCTAAAACCAGGATTTGGTTTTAATTTTTCATTTGAAGAATGTAGGCAGGGGACCGCCAGTGGTCCTTGAGTGTTCTAGGTGGTCCCCAGCTAAATTATGGACAGTTGATTAACCATATGTAACTCTTTAATAGCATAAAAATGAAACCAAATGAACCCTTGTGGGTCCATTTGGTTTCATGTTTACACTCTCAAGAGTTAAAATATTCATCATCTGAATTAGCCCAAGCCTACACAACTAGAGGATGTAGAAGATTAATGGTCATTTTGATCTGTAAGTTTGCCTGTTTTGTTTTCGCCGAAATCCAGTATTGTCAAAAAAAGTAAAAGGAATCTTTAGTTTTGGGGTCTGTGGGGCTAAAAAGATGGTGGTCCGTGGCTCAAATGCTGAATAAATAGTAGGCCCTGGTATGAAAAAGGTTGAAAACCAACTGCGATAAGGAGTTATTACAGAAAAAACATGATTGGACTTGATGCACTGTAATGTTCAATTCAGATATGTCAAATGTCCATCTGATTAGAAGAATGGAATCAGGGGAGGATATTGACCATATGTAATGCTTCAAAGTACCAAGAAGGAAACGCCTTTATCTTGGAGCAAAGGCTGAATTCCAGCCTCTGCCTTATAAACATGGTCAGGAAAATAATAATATTAACATGACATTTCCCTTAAATCAGGAGCATGTCAATGTCATTTCTCTGAAGCGATGGCATGAGCAACTTTGGAATGGTTCATCATTCATCAAACAATCAAACAATTAATTAGAACAATTAGTTTCCTACTACTGGGCTCTATTCAAGGTTAGTGTGTGTGCGTGCGTGCGTGTGTGTGTGTGTGTGTGTGTGTGTGTGTGTGTGTGTGTGTGTGTGTGTGTGTGTGTGTGTGTGTGTGTGTGTGTGTGTGTGTGTGTGTGTGTGTGTGTGTGTGTGTGTGTGTATGTATATGCTGTGTGTGTACTGTATATACTTACAGAAAGATGAAACCCTATTGAATTGAGTGGTTAGTAGAGTAGAGTGGTTGCCTAACTATATTATATTTGTACATGATGTGACCAAATGTATAGTTCAATCATTTGTGGGCAAAAAAGTGTATCACATGAAATTATAGGCACAGGGTTGTAATCGTCATCCAATCAGAGGAGAGAAATAAAGACCAATAACAACAGTCACTTTGCCTATCGCCAACAACACTAATTACTGTATTTACAACACTGAACTCTTCATGCCAGTGCATTACAACACATTCTGAGCTTGTAGATTGGCTATTTTCGGCGAGTGACGCCGTTGTAAGCCAAAGTGTAAATCAGACCTAAGCCTGTCTGTTTGAGCAGACGCTGGCCTGCTCATTGGCCTGCTTGTTTGCTGTTCTTTCAGTTGTCTCTTCAAGCATGGCGAAGCACTTTCAGGTCTTTCTTTACTACCCTGTCGTAGTAACCATAGACCGTGTCCGTTTACTATGTACAAACTCTAGTATACAAGGAGCATCGCCTTTCACTGCCCAAGCGACATATTTGTATCTCTCAGCTGAGTCACAACAAATACATTCTGTGTGACACCCTGCACCGCCTCTATAACCAGCTCTGCTGGTGCACGGTGGCCATGAGTGTCACAACATCCACATTTGATCGTCCAAACTTTGTGTGACATACTGTTCTGACTCCCCCGAATAATATTTTCAGGCCATTTGTTTTTTGAGCGGTGCCAACAGCTCCAACGTGTGGCTTTGTGCGTGTGTATGTCCACTGTTTCCCTTGGTCTCTACAGTATTAAACTAGAGGGTATGGATATGCGATTGGCAAAGTGAGTTTTAATGTTGTTCAGTCAGATAATATGTTCTACTTCTCTGTTTGAATGTATGGGCTGTCGAGGCCAGAAAGTTGTTGTTTAGGCGTTTGCGCATAACTTCCAGGTATGAAGAGGTCGCATGCATAGCCTCTATATGAGTGGAACGTTTTCTTGTACTGTACATATTGCATGTACTGTATATAAAACCAGCTCAGTGGCCTCGTGGTTAGTGTGTTTTTGGGTTCAGCAAGGCTTACATACTTACTAACTGCATCTTGTACTTACAGGTAGAGCCCGACCCATATATCGATCGTACGGATATATCGGCATCGGTATTGGTGATATCCCTACCGATATATCCGTACCGATATATCGGCCGATATATGCCTGGAACAGAAAAAGAAAGACAGAAAATGGAATCATGTCACAAAAGTAAAGGTCAATGTCGTATTCTATTGTTTAGATTTGGAGTTTAGAAGTTTTTCAAATTATTATTATTATTATTTTTTAATTCATTATTAAACATCGGCCCAAAACATCAGTAACATCGGTGTAGTTTTTTGTCCAAAAATCGGTATCAGTATCGGCCCCAAAAATATGGCATCGGTCGGGCTCTACTTACAGGATGCTGGTCCTGGTGTAAGCAACAACAACACATGGTGAGACTGAGACATGTCCTAGCATGTCTGCATGGGGGTCACATATATGTGACCCCCAAATGTCTGGCCAAAAGAAAACCTATAGGACAGTTGTTTTCAACATTTTTCATACCAGGGCCCACCATTTATTCAGCACTTTAGCCACGGACCACCTTGCTGATGAGTTTAATCTCTCTGACCCAAAAGCAAGGATTTTCACGTTTTTGTCCACAATTTAGCGGAGATAACTGAGCCAAACATTGGTCAAAATAACAATTGTTGTACATGTTCTAATTATGTAGATTCTTAAAAATTAAGTAATTCAGAAGTTTTAATATAATGTAATGTAATATATCAGTGGTTTTCATCAGTGGTCCGGGGACTAGGGTTTAATACCGGGATCCCGGTTTCCCGGGATGCCCGGGTACAACTGACTTAATTTCCCTCCCGGGAAATCCTCCGGGACCCGTCTTCCCGGAGGTTATCATTTCTTTCTCATTTTTTCCACACAAATCGTGTTTTTCCGATATCTGTGAGTGGTAAAATCAAATCTATAACCCTCGCATAAGTTCCAAACATCACTGATAATTAGACTATGCAGCGAGGGGGCTATGAACAGGAGCCCCGCGGGACACAATATTGGCGACACGTGGTCTAAATGCGAGCAGTCTGATTCATTCATTGAATCAGATGCAGACCAGCTTATAGCATACACTAGCAAAAATATGAAGGTCTGAAGAGAACGTTGGACTTCCTATACTGCATGGACTTATTTTCCTCGCGACAGATTGTCTCTGTTCTACAACTTCTATACACGGCCACTCAGCAATGTGAAATAACTTACAACACAGGTAAAAAAAAAAAAAAACACCACAGCGCTCTCTCTGTCTCTCCCCCCATGTCCACCGAGGCTATTGATATTACAATATATACAAAATAAGTTATATAACTTGCATCCCGTAACTTGTTGTCATGTCAGACAGCGACTAAAACATGCGTAGTCAACAACGCTTCGTTTGCATTGATGAGCTGGAAATGGCAGCTGCAATCAATAGTATTAAATGCCCTTATGCCCATACCAAATATTTGTTCGTCAAGCCTCAATCATCGTATCTTACGCGATGTACAAGAGCACTTTTGAGGCGCGTTCTACCATCGTATCCTCTTGATGTGCAGACAACCTTATTATGCGATATCCCAGACCAAGACCACATTTGAGACGCGCTGTCAGCTTCGCTCTCTCTCTCTCTCTCTCTCTCTCTCTCTCTCTCTCTCTCTCTCCTCTCTCTCTCTCTCTCTCTCTCTCTCTCTCTCTCTCTCTCCGATGTCCTAACCTTCCAATAAGTAGCCTATTTTGCGTGCCGCATTGCTAATATTTGTGTAACCGGCTTACATTTGTATTTGATATTGTTCATATTTTGTTAAAATTAAAGGTTTAAAACAATAAAATATCACTATTCAATTGAGAATATTAACTGTCGACATATAATTGCATTTTTAGGAGGACTTTTTTTAACTGACTTATCCTTCTATTTTTTTTTTTACGGGAATTCCCGGGAAATTGTCGGCAAAATCCCGGGATTTGAAATGGGCCAAATTTGGGAAAAATATTAAACCCTACCGGGGACCACCCGTAGTTGAGAGAGGTCCAGGTGGTCCCCAGCTAAATGGTGGAAATAAGTTGGTTAAACAGATGTAACTCTTTGAGAGAGTAAAATGAGGGGGGAGTAAAATGAGGGGTAACTCCTGAGGGCGTTAAAATGAAACCGAACGGACCCGTGCGGGTCCGTTCGGTTTCATTTTAACACCCTCAAGAGTTAACAGATCTATAAGGGTCCATTTGGTTACCAACTGTCCATCATTTTCACAGTCAAATCGTGAGAAACGACAACACAGACCTCGTATAAGCAGCCTTAGAGTTACAGTAGACTCGCGGTCGCCACAGGCGCGTGACATTCCATTAATACACAATCTCCATCAATACATGCAGATCAATAAAAATGATTGTAAGGTAAAGCGGTGCTGATTGACTCCCTCAGCTGAAAACGAAGCTGACTTCCGCCCATGTTATTGGATGATAATTACTGTATATTGGCAGGGCCGGATTTAGCCAGCCCTACTAGGGTGGGCTGGAAGAATAGCAGGATGCATGGGCAACTCCCACCAGCAGTGATTTTCAACCTTTTTGACACCACGGCCCACTATTTATTGAACATTTGAACCACAAACCACCATTTGAGGACATTTTAGCCCCACAGACCCCAAAACTAAAGATTTATTTTGCTTTTGTCCACAATTCCAGGCTGGATTTGGGAAACAAAACAGTCAAACATACAGATCTAAGCGACCATTAATCTTCTACATTCTCTAGTTGTGTAGACTTGGGCTAATTCACATGATAAATATTAGAAACTCTTGGGAGTGTAACCATGAAACCAAATGGACCTGCAAGGGTCCATTTGGTTTCATGTTTACGCTCTCAAAGAGTTACACCTGATTAACCAACTTTCCACCATTTAGCTGGGGACCACCTGGACCTCTCTCAACCACTGGTGGTCCCTGGACCACTGTTGAAAACCACTGATATTATTACGTTTTCATTGGGTGGGCAGGATGCACATTTGGGTAGGCTCTGCCCAACCCTGCCCCCCTCTAGATCCGGCCCTGTATATTGGTATTTTAAGCCTCATACTAATCGACATCTAAACATCTATAGGACTACTATCTTTGATCCATGTTTACCTCTTGAGACGAGAAAGAGAAAATGTGCAACAAAATTAGAAACTAAATCAGAAAGATAACTTCTGTGTTTTACAACAACAACAACAACAACAGGGTTTTATACTTTGATGTATTGTGATATGTTTGCAGCCCTATCGATTCATTCTGAATATATTTCATCCAAGAAATTGTATTACTGCTAATTTAGCTTCCCTATATTTGGGTTGTGTTATTTTTAGAGCCGATCGTCTTTCCAGACGTCGTAGGTGTGGCTGCTAAGGCTATTTCCATCTGTCTTCAAGAAACGGGGACCTTTCCTGGTCATCTGGGCTGGTCTGTAACAAAAGCAAAGCAAAGAACGGGATTGTTTTGGTTTTTGAAATCAGCTCTAAAATGTGCATCAAATGAGATCAGTCAGTCGTAACTGAAATAGTCAGTACGTCAGACACATTTATTTCGACTAGTTCTGTGGTTTTCAAACAGTGGTCCGGGGACCACCAGTGGTCCTTGAGAGGATTCCAGGTGGTTCCCAGCTAAATCATGGACACTAGGTGGGTAACCAGATGGACCCTTATAGATCTGTAACTTGAGAGCGTAAAATTAAACCAAATGGACCCTTACGGGTCCATTTGGTTTCATTTTACGCTCTCAAGAGTTAAATTATATTCAAACATCTGAATTATTATCATTTTCAAGAATCTACACAATTAGGAAACATAGAAGAACCTTTATTTTTTAACGTTTTGCCAGTTTATCTCTCTCAAATTGTGGACACTAACTTTAAAATGCAGAATAAATTGTGGGCCCTAGCTGGTATCAAAAAGGTTGTAAATCACTGAATTGGTTGAAAATGACTTTACCAGTCGAAAAACCATACCTGATTTGCGTGGGATTATAAAGCACCCATGATCTCAGAGATTGTTAGAATTCACTAGGATCTCTCAGCAGGGAAATATTTGTCCCAAGGATGTGGGGGTTAATGATGCATTGGTACTACATTATGTGACAGCCTCAGTGATCATGTACCATGGACCACTTACAGTACACAATGAGGGCCATGTCGAGAAAATATGTGCCAGTTGTTTAGTTGTCTAGAGAAAAAAAAACAACACAAGACAATCCATGGGAAGTATTTAGAAACAAAACAATCGTAACAATCCCTCCAGGGTCTGGCCGTGGCATGTGGGAAACTATGTTTCCACTACTATGACAGATTAGCCTTAATGGAAGTACAGTAGCCCATTTAGACCAAGCCAAGGTCGCTGAAGTCTGCGATTAGAAGAGGAGTCTTTCTCTACCACTCGGCCCCACCTACTTCCCAAAGGGCCTGATCTATTTCTGTCTGAATGAATGAAAATTGAGCCGGAGTTTTATAAGGAAAATGTGTGGGGAAAATACTGTGCTTTGAGACTGTTGTGGTGCATATGGAGGGAAAAAAGCGGAGTACCTATATTGCCTTGTTAGCTCAAACAGTATACAGTGCCCCAGAGTCTCATCTGGCCATAGGAGTGTATGTGTCCTTATGCACGGTTCACTGCTAGCTATACACTCCAGCATTGTTGGGGAGTCTGGGGTGATGAAAAACATATTTCTCTGCTGCTCTCCACCCAAATGTTAAAGAGCACAGTAGGAGGAGTTGTGATTGGTTGTTTGTGGTGTGTGGTGTTTTTTTCGGTGGAGGTTACCAGGCACGCAGAAGCAGCTGCATTAACACAAACAAGAGGAGTGTGATACTTGGTGCGGTTGCCAGTCAATGCTTATTATTAAAACTTGGAGCATTTTTAGGCAAAGCTTTTGCTGCCACACAAAGATTGTCATCTCGAGTTATGTTGCCACGTTTTTTTTTTTTTTTTTTTTTTTTTTAACAAAGTACTCCCAATTTGTTTGTTCTGACTATATGGGCTCAATATGACACTGGCTAAATGATGTTGAACTTAATGAAATTGCTAGCTATAAAACCATGAAACACCTCTTCCCCCCAGAAATGTGTTGCTGCAACTAAATCTATCTATCTATCTTGTTAATTTGTTAAGAGCGCAAATATTTCATGACTGTCAAGACACAATAAAATAATTTCACGGCCCAGAATCCTCCTTGCCTTCTACAGGACACAATCTTTGGGCTTTGGGCTATATTTGGTGATCTACAGCAGTGGTTTTCAACCAATCCCCAGCTAAATGATGGAAGGTTGGTTAACCAGATGGAACCCTTTCAGAGCGTAAAAATGTTTACACTCTCAAGAGTTCAAATATACATCATCGGAATTTGCCCAAGTCTACACAAAAAGAGAAGAGTAGGTCTTTTTTATATATGTTTGCCTTTTTTGTTTCCAAATTCCAGCCTGAATGTAAATATGTGGGCAAAAGCAAAAGAAATCTGTAGTTCCGGGGTCTGTGGGGCTAAATGTCATCAAATGGTGGAACGTATGTGGCTCAAATGCTGAGTAAATAGTGGACCCTGGTATCAAAAAGGTTGAAAACCACTGATCTACTGTGTAGGATGAGGACACGAATTTACAAACCTTTGTACCCCAGTGTAACCTTCAGTAGCAGTTGAGCATGGAAGCAGCAGTGCTGGGGATGTCATCCAACCGGTGCTGTTTAATTGAGGAACAACACTCCCATCCTATCCTAACCTCTGACATGTGAGCTTCCGAATAAGATCATCTCGTTCACTTGACAGGGAGAGAAATGCCTGCGTAGCTGAGCTACTTCCTTCTCTGTTTTTTCTTCAGAGATCTTGCACAATGATTTTGGTGCAAAACTACTGGATTGCATGCAGAATTGTATTTCATAGGAATTGTCTGCCTCCCTGGAAATTAAAGCTAATGCCTAAACCTTAGTATTATGAGTGCATAGACTGCATACCTTCACCTTACCTCCCCCACAACCAACCAATAACACATGACTTCAAAGCTCCAAGGCCTATACAATGCAAAGTGGGATGCTGCCGCAATGTTGCCTATGGTACAGAAGAATCTGCACAGTTAGAAAATGTAGAATAATTATTATTTTGACGTTTTGCCAGTTTACCTCTCCTAAATTGTGGACAAAAACTCCTTGCTTTTGGGTCTGAGAGGTTAAACACAACATCAAAGGTGGTCCGTGGCTAAAGTCGTGAATAAATAGTGGGCCCTGGTATGAAAAAGGTTGAAAACCACTGCTGTAGAAAGACATGTCCCTCTGGCTTGTATTTTATTTTTTGTTCTAATATTGTTTATGTTGATGTTCATCGTTTGGCAGCGATGCGTGTGTCTGTGAGGGAGGGGAGGGGGAGGGTATTTTGTATATCTCAGCAGGAGCGAGGCCCAATATATTATGGCCCAATCAAATGGATCCATTTAGAGCAGGGGTTTTCAACAGGTGGTCCGGGGACCACCAGTGGTCCTTGAGAAGGTTCCAGGTGGTCCCCAGGCTAAATGATGGAAAGTTGGTTAACATATTCAATATTAAAATATTCATCATCTGAATTAGCACCACCTTATTAAGAACTCTACACTGTTTTGTCTGCAAAATCCAGCCTGGAATTGTGGACAAAATCAAAAGAATTCTTTAATTTTAGGTCTTTGGTGTGAAAATGTAATCAAATGGTGGTCCGTGGCTCAAATGCTGAATAAATGGTGGGCCCTGGCATCAAAAAGCTTGAAAACCCCTGATTTAGAGCTCCTGCTGAGCTTCCCTTCCAGACTCCTCTCCGCCCACAGACAGGAGCGTCCCGCCAACGCACGAACATAAACACTGAAATATAAACATCAACATTGGCAACATGAAAGCGTAATATACAGTATGGCTAGAGGGACGTGTCTTTCTGCAGGAAAATAGAGCTAGAGATGGAGAGAAATATATACAAGTACACATACGGGAATATAGACTTAAATGTTGCCTATACTACCTTTAACTTAGTTAAAGTTGTTAGCTAGCAAACGCCCCCAAACATAGGTGGGTAGCACATCCTGCAATCTGTCTTTGTGTTCTCTTAAAAGAACTCAATGGGCATTCATTCAAAGGGAGGTGGTGGTCACTGTTATCCCTTGAGGAATCTTTGAAAAACAAGACAATGCCCACACTAAAGTACCGGCAAGAACTTTTTTTTTTTTGTTGTTGTTGCCTTTTGCGTAGGCCATAACTCAGTCCGTCTGAGAACAGTGTCCTCCAAGTGGCCGTGTTGTGTTTTTGTGTGCTGAAGTGCCTGCTTTATGGCATGTCTTTATCGTAATGGATATTTGTGCAGTGTGAAAAAGCCATTAGTAGCAACACTAGCTCCAATCTACCCCCTTCCTTCCTAGCATTGTACGCTGCAAAGGGTGTGAGGCTGTTTCAGTCACTTAATTCATGATGGAGACAAATACCGACTGACAGGGCCTTTCAGTGGGACAGGCCCGGGACCTTTTATATGTCGCTGTGTCCTTTTCAGGACCCCATTCCCCCCCTTGCTCCCTCTAGCACAGATTCTGTGCACCCTCTCTCATCCTAGTCGCATTTGATTAAAGATCAGCGCTTGGGCAGGAGGAGGGGAAAAATGAAATCAATAGTGTTTGCGTACAGTGAGTCAGGATAGGTTGCAACCTTTCAACAGCATCGGCTACAACTACATGACTTCTCTGCAGAGCCACAGCCAGAAGTGGATCTAGGCATGGGGGGGGGGGGGGGGGGGGGGGTGTGACACAGCTGTAGTTAGTAGCAGTATAGTGTTTCAAATCATTTTAAATATAAACTCTTTAATTTGAAATATCTTGTGTTGTTTTGCATGCCATCATGTTTGGTGGGGCAGACTGGGCATTTAGGGGGGCATTGCCCCCCCATGCCCATGCCTAGATCCGCCCCTGCTACTGGGCAATACAGGATGATTGCAGAGTGCAGACAAATAATGCATATCCTCACCTTGCTTTCCCTATATCTGATTAAACACTCTCAGTGCCAGCACTTTTTTCATATTTTTTTAGGTAGCTAGTGCCAGCGATTTTCATCTAAAAGTCATATTTCATATTTCAGTCCATGTTTCCCGTCGGACAAGTTAGTTGGCGACACACTTCCGGTCCCGGGTTGGTCCGTCCCTTATTTTGGTCCGTTCTGACTGGAATATGCGGTCGCTGCTCACTGCTGTTATCATTGGGATCGTATCAAACCAGCGACGGTAAGCCACGTAGAGAGACGTAGATCAACCTAAGCATCGGTCATAACTATTATTTGATAATGATAAGCCTGACGTAGCTGTACTTCAAGGGCACGAAAACTGTTAAGGTGGTGGAATTGAGTGACCTACTGTAGGGGTTCTTCTCTGTTGAATGTGTATTCCTGGGACTGTGAGTGAGACAACAGACTCCTGAGAGGAGAAAGTTGTCGGGACCGTTCTGAGAAATAGAGCCATTAAAACCCACAGCCACAACACTTTCTCTTTTTTTATTGCAGGGCTCTCAGTTTAGCTACAGTGTCACTTCGGACAAGACGGTGAAATACTAGGATCCACAAGTGGTGGAATAAAGACCACACACACAACGATGATGATTTATTTTTAAATATTGACTCAAAACATTACGAACGTGCTCCTAATGCTTTGTCTGAAGCATCGCTGGAGTTGGGTTCACTATGGATTTTTTTTGCTACGCAACACTGCCCTTGGCCTTCAGTCAGTGTTGTAGTGGGACTTTTAGAAGTGTGGGGGGACGCCTCTTAAAGGGGAATTCCACCCATTTTCATTTTTTTTCTGAGAGCGTACAAATGTGAACCAAATGGATCCTAGCGGGTCCATTCGGTTCCATTTGTACACTCTCAGAAAAAAAGGAAACTCATTAGCATGGTGAGATACATCTTGATGACATTATCAAGATATGTTTCACCATGTTAATGTTTTTTTTCAGACCTCCATTTCTAGGAAACACAGAATGGAGGGAACTTTTTTTTTTTTTACCATGTCCACACAACATCTCTAAGGTGTATTAATGATAATAGTAAAATATTGAAAATGAGTGGAATTCCCCTTTGAGACACGTGCTGCATGCACACTTGCATTTGCATGCGCATTTGCGTGCACCTGCGCAACACACACAGACACGCTATTAAAACAAGTATAGCATATTGAGAAAGATTGTTTACAATGCCTAATTGTATCCATAAAAGTAAATGACAAGACAAAAAACATAGGCCTACTTTTGCCCCAAAAATATTTTAGATGTGAGAAGTGTGGGGACGCCGTCCCCCCGACACTACACCCCTGGTCTTCAGTCATACTGTTGCAAAGCTTTAGCAGCGAAAGCACTGACTGCTTCAAGTTGTTGCGCAGCGCTCCGATGCAAATTACAAACATGAAGAAAAGCTTAAGTCTGCACTCTGCACAAAATGTGACAACCTTTCAGTGTGGCATGCAGATCACGTCACAGTAGTTTTGTTATGGATAATGCTGTTTTGAGATGGTTTAATTACATGCACACTATTGGCTTAAAGCCTCGTGCGGCTGAGGCCGAGCTGCCGTTGTCCGTGACACCTCACGTTTTACAGTTTATGCGTGGCTGTGTGCAGAGCGATGGAACCAGCCTGGTATTATTTTAAAGTCACTCAGACCGATTTTCATATCTGTACATCTCGCGTCTGACGTCTCTCTGTAACCTTTCGTCGCTGGCGTCCGCTCATATGTTTTGGAACAGCGTCCTTAGTTTTCCTGGCTTCACTGGATTCACTTCTAAAGGATGACTGTTTTTTTTTTTTGCTCGTAAACCGCACTGCTTCACTGTGCGGATCTCGTGTCTACATTCCTCCATTGTGAGGTCTTTTTAGATCATTGCTGTGTGTGAGTAATGCCGCCTAACACAATAATCAATTCATGGAGTTTGTCTACATGAACAGGCCATGTAGTCCATCTTTCCTGTTGCGCTGTGCAGAGTTTCTGGATTTGGTTCTTAATTTCGCTGTGGGTCTGATCTCTGATCTTTATGCACGCACAGCTTAGCTTTCATTGACAGAAAAGGATCCCTGGCCAGCAGACGAACCCGGACGCCCGCCTTTCGGGGAGGCAGGGGCGGATCTAGGCATGGGCATGGAGGAGGGGGGGCAATGCCTCCCTTAGATACCCAGTCTGCTCCCCCAAACACGATGAAAAAACAACCCAAGATATTTCAAATTAAAGTGAAACTTATATTTAAAATGATTTGAACGCTACTAACTAACTACAGCTGTGTCACCACTAAAACCAACAGCATTTCATCATTGAAAACAGAAAACTCTCTGAGTCAGACCTTTAGCTTTATGCTGCATGCTGCGTGTCTGTTGTAACTTCAACAACAACTGATGTTATTATTGATGCTTTACTTGGCTAATAAAAGTCCTGTAACCGAAAATCGTATTTCTCTTGCCCCCTCCAACATGTTATCTTGCCCCCCCCCCCCCCCCCTAAATGGGACATGTTACATCCGCCCCCCTGCTTTCGGGGAGGTCAGGGCTAAAGCTGGGTCAGAGCCGGGGGTAGGTGGAGACTCTGACTCTGAGTGGCCGACAGGGATTGTTTTTGCGCCAGTTGCCTAGCAAATAGGAAGGTTTTGATTTACCATTGCGTCTTTTGAGCAGCTTGTCGCAATTAGTGATGTCAGCGGGGAGAGAGAGCGTTGCTTTCAAAGGGCCCCGGCGGCCGGCGCGTACGTCCCTCCCTCCCATGAGTTCATTCTCTTTTCCCTCGTGTTTCTCAAGGATTGTCTTCTTCGCCGTGAAGTGCAAAAGTGCACTCACTTCTTTTTTTCTTTCCACGTCTCTCTTTTGTTTGTCAAATTAGGTTATATATCCATGCCGGGGCTACATCCTGTTAGCTATTCGTTTCTCTCGCTGCGGGGCCAGCCCAGCGTGCCACAACATTCTCTCCACCGAATGTGTGGGATATATTGGTTAGTAAATATATCAAATCATTAAAATGAAAGCTGACAACAGCACAAAATAATAAACACATTTCGCCCTACTTGGATTACATTTTTTGCTGTGACAGATAAAAAATGGACGTCCAGCAATTAGTAGTAAGTACACTCGGGGAAGAAGAAGTGCTCGACTGTTCTTTTGTGAAACGGCATAAAACCCTTTGAGCAACACTGCTTACATTTCATTTCCCTGAAGCATTTTAGGTAGTGTTTCACGCTGTGCTAGATTGTGTGGCGCTCTCTGGCTCTTTTCTTGCTCTTCATGGTCTGGGCTGACAATGCCAAGCCCTCGCCACACCCCCCCACCGACACACCCCACCCTGGCTGTGGGTATCCCATGCAGAAGCCATCTGTCTCTGCTCCTCCTCCTCCTAATGGTGAGGGTGGGTGGAGGCCGCGCAAACAGGGGCGGATGTAACATTTCCCAATTTGGGGGGGGGGGGGGTGGGGGCAGGTGATGATGGGTGGTATGGGTGCGGCTTCATCGCCCGTGGCGCGAAGCGTCACGGGCGATGAAGTCGCGCCCATGCCATTTTTGGTTACAGGACTTTTATTAAGTCAAGTAAAGCATCAATAATAACATCAGTTGTTGTTGAAGTTGCAACAGACATGCAAAAAAGCTAGAGGTCTGACCCAGAGAGTTTTCTGTTTTCAATGATGAAATGCTGTTGGTTTAGCGGTGACACAGCTGTAGCTAGTTAGTAGCAGTAGTAGTGTTTCAAATATTAAATATAAGCACTTTAATTTGAAATATCTTGGGTTGTTTTGCATGCCATCGTGTTTGGTGGGGCAGACTGGGCATTTAGGGGGGCATTGCCCCCCACATACCCATGCCTAGAGCCGCCCCTGCGCACAAAGTACTTCCCTTCTCTCTCTCTCTCTCTCTCTCTCTCTCTCTCTCTCTCTCTCTCTCCTCTCTCTCTCTCTCTCTCTCTCTCTCTCTCTCTCTCTCTCTCTCTCTCTCTCTCTCTCTCCTCTCTTCTTCTCTCTCTCTCTCTTCCCCCCCCCCCCCCCCCCTTTCGGTTGCTTGCCCTCTCCCTCATCCCCCAAACGCCTACTGTAAAACAAACAATGCAGTGTGGAACGGGTCCGGTTACGTTGCATGCTCCGGGAGGGCTCCGAGAGAAAAAAAAAAAAAGCTGACATAGAGAGGTACAGAGAGAGAGGACAAATCGCCTCCAGTTGGGTCATACGTAGCGTCAGGTGGCCTCGTCAGTATGTGGAGCATGTTTTGGAGTAGGGGCCCGTCTGAGACGCGTGTCGGGATCATCATAATGTCACGCATGCCAAGCGCAACTGTTTAATACCGCTACTCCAGTCAGCGTTACGGAGTACGATTTTCTCTTTATTTACGCCGCTGTCTTTATTATTTAGTCCACTACTGCTACGTTCCTGTAGTGCAGGGTTTTTCAACAGGTGGTCCGGGGACCACCAGTGGTCCCTGAGAGGATTCCAAGTGGTCCCCAGCTAAGTTGGTGAACCAGATGTAACTCTTGAGAACGTAAAAATCCGTAAAAATCCAACCAACCATTTGAAACCAAATGGACCCTTGCGGGTCCATTTGGTTTCATTTTTACACTCTCAAGAGTTAAAATATTCATCATCTGAATTAGCCCCAAGTCTACACAACTAGAAGATGGGCAAAAGCAAAATAAATCTTTAGTTTTCTGTGGGGCTTAAACGTCCTCAAATGGTGGTCAGTGGCTAAAATGCTGAGTAAATGGTGGTCCCTGGTGTCAAAAAGGTTGAAAACCCCTGATTTAGACCACTACTACTACAGTATGTGACTGTATACCTACAGTTATATTAGGATATTATGTGATTATTCAGCTGCTTGTAGTCTGGCTCTGATTCTGCTAAGTCTCGTGTTTTTGTTTTGTTTTTTTCCCTTTACACAAGAAGGAGAAGGTATCGTAGCCTTGCAGAAGCACTTTGTTTGTAGCCTGGCTGGGCGGGGGAACGGGGGAACGGGGGAACAGCTGTTGTGACAGCCTGGCTGACTGAGGAGAGGAGAATGCATATAGCAGCCTACACTCCTCTGACCCTGACGCTCAGCCACATGAGTACAACCCACAGGGACTCTGGCAGACGCCATGCAAACATACTGGAACACATGCACCACACGACTCCATGATGGCAGGGATTGACACTAACACTTGCCCGCTTGCCCGGGGCAAGTAAAAGAAATGGTGGGGCAAGTGAAGACTGCTACCTGGTTGCCCGATCGGGCAAGTGTGCAACTTAGTGCGCTATAACACAACACAAGATATATTTGTCTTGAAGGCAGTCATTGCACTCTGCCTCTGTGTCTTTCCCTGCTTTCTAGCTATCCACAATTCCAGGCTGGATTTGGGAAACAAAACAGGCAAATTAACATACACATCAAAATGACCATTAATCTTCTACATTCTCTGTGTAGACCTGGTCTAATTAAGATGATGAATTTTAACTCTTGAGAGTGTAAAAATGAAACCAAATGGACCCGCAAGGGTCCATTTGGTTTCATTTTTACGTTCTCAAGAGTTACATCTGGTTAACCAACTTAACTGGGGACCACCTGGAACCCTCTCAGGGACCACTGGTGGTCCCCGGACCACCTGTTGAAAACCCCTGGTTTAAAGCACCCAAGTAGGAAGTAAACTTAAATTCAAAATTTACAATATATTTTTGGAGGGCAAGTGACCATGACCTGAGGGCACTTGCCCGATGGGCAAGTGCCTCGCAGACCTTAGTGTCAACCCCTGCCATGTAAAGTACCTTAACTGGGTCTTTCCAAGTCCCAGTATAATATGGGGCAGGCTGTGTATGTACACAGTCCAGTTAGCAGTGATTAAAAGCGTCCAAACTAGGGGCAGGCAGGTGTTCAGGTTCAGACAATAACAATTGTTATTTATCAAGATGGCCTCCAAAGTCTAGTATCTACCACCCGGATGTCCCTTTGGTCTAGTGGTTAAAATGTTGGACTTTCACCACATGGGATAGAGACCCGAGTTTGAATGCTGGGCGTTACACACTCAAACAAATATACGTTGACAGTCCCCTAAAATGTATAGATCTATAACTCTTGAGAGTGTTAAAATGAAACCAAATGGACCCGTAATGGTCCATTCGGTTTCATTTTACACTCTCAAGAGTTAAATTATATTTGAACATCTGAATTTCACGTAATTTCAAGAGTCCAATCACATTTTTGATGTGTAGCTCTTGTTGAGCCGGTCATTTTGAAAGTAGCTCTCAGGTCAAAAAAGTGTGGGCACCCCTGACATAGACTGATAGAGCTCAGAGGGAAACGGTAGAGTTTCCAGAGGGATATTATATATAAGCTACATTTGACTTTGGGGTCTATTGCATGATGCACCTTTTGGGTGAAATACGTGAAGACCCTCCCATCAGGGACCTGGACTGAAAACATATAGGAAATGGCTGCTTATGACTCACAGATTCTCACAAGGGAAAAGTTGTCTTCTGACTCTTGGGAAGTGTGTATAGAGTTCTCAAACTCTGCCCGAACCTGAACAGGCCTGTAGGGCCAGTAGGCCGGGTCGGGCCTAGGGCTCCATGAAAAAAACAATATATATTGAATTATTTTATAATGAAAATACGTAATAGTTCTGTTTTGTCTGTCTGTGTATTTACCTCTCATGAAGATGGTGCTGATTGGCATTTTCACTTTTACTCTGTGTAGATTGATCAAATTCTACCCAAACCCGACCAGGCCCGACCCGAACCGACATTGTAGGGCCGGGTCGGGCCTAAAAACTATGCTAATTGGTCGGCCGGCCGGGCTTTGGGCCTGATCAGTTAGGGCCCACTTAGGGCCGGGCCTCAATCTTCAGGCCCGTTGAGAACTCTAGTGCATTAACAGGCGACATTATGTATCAGGATTGGTCAGTCCGTCCGTCCTTCTTGAACTTCAGTTGCACCAAGCCCTTTTACGTATTCGGCCCTTTCAGATGTAGGTCAACACTCAAGAGTGGAGAAGAGCAGTACTACAAGTACTGTACTACAGAAACACCATGACACTTGACTGCAAATAATGCAGGGCAGCATGGCAATATTCTCCTCTAGGATCTACATCAGGGGTTTTCAACAGGTGGTCCGGGGACCACCAGTGGTCCTTGAGAAGGTTCCAGGTGGTCCCCATTTAAGTTGGTTAACCAGATGTAACTCTTGAGAGTGTAAAAAATGAAAACCAAATGGACCCTTGCGGGTCCATTTGGTTTCATTTTTACACTTTCAAGAGTTAAAATATTCATATATATAATATATATAATATCATCTGAACTAGCCCCAAATCTACACAACTAGAGATCTATGTGTTTGCCTGTTATGTTTCCGAAATCCAGCCCGGAATTGTAGATAAAAAAAGAAGAAATCTTTGAGTTGGGGTCTGTGGGTCTAAAATGTTATCACATGGTGGTCCGTGGCTCAAATTCTGAATAAATAGTGGGCCCTGGTATGAAAAAGGTTGAAAACCCCTGATCTACATGTCTACACAAAAACAAAATGTCTGAATCACACATAACGCATCGGCCACTGACTCCTTCCCTGTTTTGGAAGAGTAACTGTGTGTGTGTGTGTGTGTGTGTGCGTGTGCGTGAGCGACTGTGCGTGCACTTGTGCACACGCGTGTGCGAGAGAGAGGGGGAGAGGGGGGGAGAGAGAGAGAGGAGAGCGAGAGAGAGAGAGAGATCCCTGAAATTACAGGGGACGCAAGGCAGCCTGGGGAACCTCAGCCTTGGCTATACTCCTCACTAGCCAAGATAGCATAGCTGTGGCTTACCACTCATATTCATGCCAAAGACCTAAAATACCAGCCAGTGGACCACTTTTTATAAGCTTAACTCCATACACATTGGAGACTACTCAGACTAGGTACTAAGTGGAAATTTATGTCTCACAAATATAGACTCGCCTGCTGTAATTGTGTCAACAAAACCGAGACCTATACTTTTTCTTCTTTTTTTTTTGGTAATATTTGGATTGGAATTCCATTTTGTAACGTTTTTATTAAGAAAGAAAACATTTCCAGTAGTTTTAATGAGGATTACCCCCCCCCCCCCCCCCCCCCCCCCCCCCGCCCTCTCAACAACTGCAGTCTTGACCAGAATGCTGTAAAAGCACATATAGCCTCTATTTAAAAAAAAACGCTGAAAAAAAAATACACTGTGGGTATCAAGTGAGTCATTTGTGTTATTACTGTACGCAGAGTGAAAAACAGACCCCCCCCACCCCCCCCTCCATTCAGGGCTCTATACGTAACATGTAATTTAAGATTTATTTCAGGTTAGTATTTTCAAATTTATTTTCCAGGATACTGTCTTTTTATTCCCTCTCTGCTGTTTTGGTTTCTACTAGTGAACAAAGCCAAAAAAGATGTAATATGAAGTAGAATAGAATTATACACTGCAAAAAAGGCAGTCTAAGGCAGTCTAAATATAAGAAAATATATATTTAAGTGGAAGAGTACGAGAAAGAAGCCAAACAATCTGTGCGTAGTGTAAGTGAATTGTACTTGTTAAGAATTATTGTAATTAGAAATATGTTCTAAAAACAAGGTTGATAATCTTATTCAATTTTGTCTTGGTTAGTATATCCTTATTAAAGAAGAGCAATCATCTAGTTTTAAGATTACAACACTGTCTTGCTTAGTTCAGAATTTTTTGCAGTGTACTCTCAGTGTAGCTCTGCTTCCATGTGAAAAGAAAGAAAGAAGTAGTAGTTCTCAGTGCCGGATCTGGGGCAGGGCGGGCAGGGAGTTTTGGGGTCTGTGGGGCTGAAATGTCATCAAATGGTGGTCCTCCGTGGCTCAAATGCTGAATAAATAGTGGTCCCCGGTGTCAAAAAGATTGAAAACCACTGCTGCATATGAAAAACTTTGAGAGTTGCCCAAGCACCCTGCCATTCTTCGTGCCCACCCTAGTAGGGCTGGCTAAATCCGGCCCTGGAAACTAGTCCTTGACTTGCATTGTTTGTCTCCAGTGTTTATTTCCTCCTTTTCTTTTCTATTCTATTCTTTTCTTTTGTTCCAAAGTTGTGTTTTTCTGCTGTCACAGCTCCGTGGTATAAATCACCCCATGCTCAACCTCCTCCTCTCTTCACTGGCTTTTCTTTTCTCTACCTCAACTGAATTATAACGTCCAAACGACCAGCTGCTCTACGTGTTGCTGCACCGAGCTTAAAATAACCCCAATGTGTTCCAAAAAATGGTCCGAAAAAAGAAACAAACTAACTAAATAAAAAGTGGGCACATTGGGTTTATAGAAACAGAATTTATAAGGGGCTCGTAAGTAAGCGAACAATCAAACAGAAATATGTATTCAATTGCTTGTTCTTGCGCTTGTTTCTTTTGTTGTTTACTGTTTCCCGCTCTTTCTTCTGAGGTAGATGTCCCGTGGTGAAGGTGTGTTGCTTATTAGGGGTAGCAGAACACACCAAGGGGTGTAGTATGGCTCAGACAGAGTCTGGCTGTCCCAGTTAAAGCCCCCCCTTGAAAACCCCACCATTGTTCAGTCCGGAAAAAAAAAACTAGGGGTTTTGATGATGTGCTTGTCAATAGGGGAAACAAACAATATACCCCATAGGCCAGTGGTTTTCAGCCAGTGGTCCGGGGACCACCAGTGGTCCTTGAGAGGGTTCAAGGTGGTCCTTCAGCTAAGTTGGTTAACCAGATGAAAAGTTGGTTAGCCTCTTGAGAGCGTAAACATGAAACCAAATGGACCCTTGCGGGTCCATTTGGTTTCATGTTTACGCTCTCAAGAGTTAAAATATTCATCAGATAAATTAGCACCCCACTTAATTAAGAAGTCTACACAATTGTAAAAGAACGGTCATTTTGATTTACTGTATGTTTGCGAAAATCCAGGCTGGTATTGTGGACAAAACCAAAAGAAATCTTTAGTTTTGGGGTCTGTGCGGGGAAAATGTTGTCAAACGGTGGTACGCACGTGGCTCGAATGCTGCATAAATAGTGGGCCCTGCCCTGGTATCAAAAAGGTTGAAAACCACTGCCATAGGCTGATCCAAATATCCTCCACATAACCTGGCAGAGAACTTGTTGCTGCTCCTGATATTCAGAGTCACATTTGTACAAACAGGAGTGGATTTATGTCCTGTATGTGTTTCACTGGGGACAGTGCTGCATTAATCAACATTTCAGCTGTCACATCGACGCAAACGAGCCAGTCCTCGCACAGCTGGTTAGAATTGGTGATCATTATCAATACAAAACAACACAAGACGTAGACACAGCACAGAAGACAAAACAACTCTAGTTCGTATGCCATTATAGAATCTATCTCTGAGATGTTTTTTCCACTGCCTGCGGAGAATCTGGGCAGACAGTACGCACATGTCTCTGTTTATGACACTCAGGTCTAAAGTACATTAATAAAAAAAAATATCTAGCGAATGAAGCAATTGTGATTTCCCCTTTCCTCCCTACTTTTCCCCCCCAAAAAGCAATTTTGAGCCCCTTCCAATCCAAACGAAAACTCTCGCTGCACGGTTCATCAAACAATGATGTCTCTCTCATGTTGTTTGTGAATCTTCTCCTTCTCCTCCCCCCCACCAAACAGATGTGAGCAGCAACCAGGTGGTGGTTCCAGAGAAGGTCAACGCGGTGCTGGGGAAGAACATCACGCTGGGCTGCAGGATCGAGGTTGGGTCCAACCTCAGCCTGACTCAGAGCTCGTGGGAGCGGCGCCTGCCCTCGGGCCCCGTCATCACCCTGGCCGTGTTCAACCCCGAGTTCGGCATCTCCATCTCCCAGGAGTACACCAAGCGCGTCTCCTTCCTGTCGCCGTCCGTGTACGACGCCACCATCGTCCTGGAAGGCGTGGGCTTCGCCGACATCGGCTCCTACACCTGTAAAGTGGCCACCTTTCCACTGGGCAACACGCAAGCGTCCACCACGGTCAACGTGTTCGGTAAGCAGGGGTGTAGTGCAGGGGGGACATGGGGGGGACGCGTCCCCCCACTTCTCACATCTAAAATATTTTTGGTGCAAAAGTAGGCCTACCGTATGTTTTTTTTTTTTTTTTTTTTTTTTGTCTTGTCATTTACTTTCATGGATGGAATTTCATTGTAAACAATCTTTCTCAATATGCTATCCTTGTTTTAATAGCGTTTCTGTGTGAGTCGTAGAGATGTTGTGTGGATGTTGTAAAAAAAAGCTCCCCCCGTTCTGTGTTTCCTAGAAATGGAGGTCTGAAAAAAAAATCATTAGCGTGGTGAAATACATCTTGATGACATCATGATGTGTTTCACCATGTTAATGAGTTTCCTTTTTTCTGAGAGTGTGCAAATGTGAACCATGGTTCACATTTGCACACTCTCAACTTCTCAACTTCAACAACAACTGATGTTGTTATTGATGCTTTACTTGCCGAATAAAAGTCCTGCAACGGAAGGTGCCGCTTTGCGTCACGGGCGCTGAAGCCGCCCCCATACTATTTTCTCCCCCCCACCCTCAATTGGGAAATGTTACATCCGCCCCTGAGTGGAATTTTTATTTGTCTTTTTTTCTCGTTTCTTACTCTTTTTTTTGGACAGTGCCTTTCGTTGCAGATGTTACAAGTCATAATATTTGATGAATTACGATGCTGAAACTAGTTAAGCTCTCATCTGCAGCTCGAAATATCTTTCCACTCGGTTTCATAATCTTTACGATGTGTTCGACACCAGTGGTTCCCAAAGTGGACCCGGGGACCCCCAGGGGTCCTCGAGGAAGCTCCAGGGGGTTACCAAGCTAAATGATAATTAGTAACCAACTGGACCCTTATATGTCCTAAATCAGAGAATGTACAAATGGATCCTAACGGTTCCTTTTGGTTAAAATTGTACACTCTCAGAGTTAAAGGTAGGGGAAGTGATTTCACTTTTGTCAGATATCACCCACAATTTTTTTTTCTGTTAAAATGCTCTATAAGGTGTGGAAACCATATATGGAGTTTCCCCCTCCCCCACGTTAGCAGAGGAGCTAATAAAAGTTCCCCAGGTGGTGGCGAATTCTCCTCCAATCAGGATCGAGCAGCAGGTTCACATAGTGTAGCTACTGTTGGACGCCCCTAGTGCAATAGGCTGGTACTACACCATGAATTTCAAATCACTTACCCTACCTTTAAAGACTTTCCAATTCCCAGTTGAGTTAGATATGCCATTAGTTAGTTGAGTCATTCCACGGAAACTGTATCATTTGGCCTTTTTTTTCCGAAATTTTGACCGAAAGGTTTCACTTTTCTGAATAGCCCACAATATTAAGGACATCTTCAGCTGTAAGAAAAAACATAATTTCCCATCTCAGGCATTCAATTTATTTTTTTTATATATCTTTTAACATGTTAATTGATAACGGAGTTGAGCCAATTAAGTTCATAACGGAGTTGTGATTTTTGTACTAAAGATAGTCACTACTCTAACTGAGTTGAGTAAGAAGAGAAGACTTGGCATGCCTGAGGTTACAGAATCAGATATATTGTTGGAATAACAAACAGAATCTTTATAACGAATTGTTTTATATCATTATTTCATGTAACGGAGTTGAGCTGTTATGATTTACGACCACATGTGAGAGTACAAAATGCCTCTAAAACGGTGTAAAATGAGGTTTTAAATTGCCACTTTCTGTAGCATGATGGTCAGAAGAGTTGTAGAATACTACTTCCTATTGTTGATGTCACTAAAGGGTCAGTTAAGTGTTGTTATACTGTAGATGGAAGAATGACTTGTGTAACGGAGTTGAGTGCAACTGAGGGACACAGCTATATAAAGTCATTTAAATGATTAATCATCTATTTATTCAAAAACTAAACATGTCCAGCAATAAAGTACAGATAGATAGATATGCTCATGTCATAATTTTTGGATTTTTGTTGATGTTTAATAGTCATATGTCAAGTCCACTTTCATCGATGGCCACTGGGGACATGGAAAAATGGACAAAATAGGGGGTGTCTACTGAAAGAAAACAAGATAATTTCTGATATGAAGCTAAAATCCATGTAATGTTTACACAATATTAAAGGGAACATTTCAATTGATTAAAAAATATTTTAAAAATATTTTTCAGTGACTCCATCAATAAAATACAGCTAAAACGGTCAGAGGGACTGCAAATGATACCGTTTCCGTGGAATGACCCAGTTAGTTAGTTAGTTAGTTAGTTAGTTTATTGTCCACATACTGGAAATTTGTCTTGGGTCTCATGTACAGCAGACAACAGAACAACAACAACAGAAACACTTACACAGGGACAAGCACAAGACAACAGTGGCAAATAAAGTACAGACAGGTTCAGCGGGACATTGTAGTATTTAGTACATTAATAGCATTAGGAATAAAAATGTTACGGTTAGCTTTTGGTACTTTATACCGTCTACCAGAGGGGAGTAATTCAAACTCACTGCAGAGGGGATGGGAAGGATCGTTTGCTATCTTGATAGCTTTTTTTCTGAATTAGGCTACATGAGGGTCCGAACGCTAATTCAGGTCAAACCTTGGGGCTCCTTAAAATTGGTGAAAACCAAACCACTGCCAAAACAGGTTAATGTTCCTGGGCATATATTTTTCTAATGGGGTTCCGCAGCCCTTTTAAGTGTCAAGTGTCACACGCACACACACACACGCACAAAAGTTAAATGTTAAGACTCCACCCTTGGCACCCTACATTGTTACGGTTTACCTCGTGTGACCCCTTCCTGGCTGTCTGCTGCACCTGTGAATCTCTCAGCCTCAGTCACAGCTTGAGAACATTGTTGAGGGTGGGATTAGTTTTGTAGCGCAGGTCGCCGCTAAGTGCATGCGCCCTGGAGGGATCAATTACTCCACCCCAGAGCCCCGCAAGCTCTTGAATTACTACCTGGACACAGGCCATTCAACGTCTCTAAATCCCTGCATACATAGAACCGGCGGGATGTGCCACGGGACGAGTCGCTGCAGTGTGGTCCTCCACTCACCACGCTAATCTCCCAAGTCACTCAAGACACTGGATGAAATAGTGCAAGAAGAGAAGATCTTAAGGGGCGATAAGAAAAACTTCCCTCTCATCGCGTTGACACTTTTTAGATATACTGTTTTTAGTGTCGCAGGCGGACCTCTTGGCAAAATGTGAGAGAGCTGTTTGGAGTTCTTCATAAATATTCATGTGGCTGTGACGCCACTGTCTCAGTACAAGCCAACTCTGATTTGCAGTCATAATCTAAACAAAAAAAAAAGGTACGCACTACCGGATGCACGGCTTTGCACGCACATACGCACGTCAGAGGCGGATGTAACCTTTCCCAATTGGGGGGGCAGGAGAAAATGGTATGGGTTGCCCCGTGTTGATCGCCCGTGTTGCTTCGCGCCACGGGCGATGAAGCCGCACCCATACCATTTTCAGTTACAGGATGAAATGCTGTTGGTTTTAGTGGTGAGTGGTGACACAGCTGTAGTTAGTTAGTAGCAGTAGTAGTGTTTCAAATACAAGCACTGAAATATCTTATCATGTTTGGTGGGGCAGTCTGGGCATTTAGGGGGGCATTGCCCCCCCATGCCCATGCCTAGATCCACCCCTGACGCACGTGCACTAACGCACGCACACACACACTCACACAAGCAGGCACTCACCTTCACTTGCTTTTTTGCCAAGTGGATTGCATAATTCAGTGGCGTGGAGTGTATGTATATTATATACATTATATACACCCATAGGCTCATGTACATATTTCACACACTACTATGCAGCACTTTCTGTGATCCTGGTAATCTGTTCTGTGCTCAGCATACTGTCGGTTCGTCCGAGGCTGCTGCTGCTGCTGCCGAGAGCTTTGAGATCAGGGCCGGATCTAGAGGGAGGGGCAGGGGTGGGCAGAGCCCACCCAAAAATGCATCCTGTATGCCCACCCAATGAAAAGTAATATCAGTGGTTTTCAACGAGTGGTCTGGGGACCACCAGTGGTCCTTGAGAGGTCCTTGCAGGTGGTCCCCAGGCTAAATGAGTGCGTAAAAATGGTCCATTTTTAATATTCATCACGTGAATTAGCCCAAGTCTACACAACTAGAGAATGTAGAAGATTAATGGTCATTTTGATCTGTATATTTGACAGTTTTTCCCCCCCAAATCCAGCCTAAAATTGTGGAATGAAAGCAAAAGAAATCTTTAGTTTTGGAGTCTGTGCGGCTAAAATGTCATCAAATGGTGGTCCTACCACGGCTTCATGTACGTTGTAAAAACTTTGGAGTTGCCCACCCTGCCATTCTTCCAGCCCACCCAAGTAGGGCTGGCTAAATCCGGCCCTGTTTGAGATTGCTCTGGGGAAAGCTCTGATGACTAGTGAGAGCTCCATGAAGTGTCTGCTGCTGTGACAGTGCCTGCCTGCAGGGGCGGATGTAACATTTCCCATTTTTTGGGGGGGGGGGCAGGAGAAAATGGCATGGGGGGGCTTCATCACCCGTGGCGCGAAGATTATGAAACCGAGTGGAAAGGTATTTTGAGCTGCAGATGAGAGCTTAACTAGTTTCAGCACCGTAATTTATCAAATATTATGACTTGTAACATCTGCAACGAAAGGCACTGTCCAAAAAAGGAAGAAACGCGAAAAAAGACACAAAAATTAGTTCCACTCGGATGTAACATTTCCCAATTGAGGGGGCAGGAGAAAATGGTATGGGTGCGGCATCATCGCACCCATACCATCCATGAAGGCGCACCCATACTATTTTCAGTTTCAGCGAGTAAAGCATCAATAATAACAATCAGTTGTTGTTGAAGTTGCAACAGACACACAGCATGCAGAAAGCTAAAGGTCTGACTCAGAGAGTTTTCTGTTTTCAATGATGAAATGCTGTTGGTTTAGTGGTGTCACAGCTGTAGTTAGTTAGTAGCAGTAGTAGTGTTTCAACTCATTTTAAATATAAGCACTTTATTTTGAAATATCTTTGAAACTTTGCATGTTGTTTGCATGCCATCATTTTTGGAGGGGCAGTCTGGGAATTTAGGGGGGCATTGCCCCCCCATGTCCATGCCCATAGTATATCCGCCCCTGCATGCCTGGGACCTCACAGACTTCAATTATGCCTTAACATTTTTCAGCTCTTATAGCCGCTACAATGGAGTATGTTAAAAAAATATATATAGTTGCTTCTTAAAATTAGATACCGGTGTAATTAGATGTGATTACTTTAAATATATGTATTTTCTGCCGCATGCCAATTGAGTAATTAGGTTGCTGGGTCCGTAGGGTATGTTTCTTACACGGTGCAGGGCAATTATGAAGACCTCGACTCAGCAATTTTAGGCTCTCCCACATCAGTGTCTCGTCGCTCAGTGCTTGTTTCATGTTGACATGTGCCTTCTTCTTTCCTAAGAGCGTTTTATCTCCGGGGAAATGCGATATTAATAGATGTTCCATTTTTATAATAACTCAGCATTCCTAAATCATTAGAAAAATGCAGCTATGTTATTTTAGAGCAATTGTTCAGTGAATCAGCAAGAACTGTATATCAGTGTATGGGGTTATTCATGCAGTATACAGTATATTGTACATTGTTTACATCTTGTCCACAATCACTGTGTTGAGTATTAGTCAAAGGAGCTCTCCAATGATTTCCTACCCACTATCTTCATATAATTATACTCACTAATGTCCACTATCAGATGGCATCATTTTTTTGGTGTACTTGTTTCAGAGAATGGTTGTTGACTGGTCAGAAACCTGCCTATCAATGCTTTTATCTTCTTGGCAAGCTGCTGAGCTAGAAGCTATTGTTCTTGTATTATTGTCATTATTAATAATAATATACCGGTAGTTTAAAATCATTTGTTTGAAATGACCCAACCTGCCTACCGAGACAGAAATGGTGCTATACAATAAGCCTTAAGGGCATTACAGACACTGTGCCCCTCACCTGATGGCGTGAATAAAAAGCTCACAGAATTGAGGTCTAAAATCAGATGCAGGCATGTGCACGACACGCGCACGTCCGCAACAACAAACAACACTGGACATCAAGCGAAACGTCTGGCGTCACACGCTTGTTTCATTGCACAGTGTATCCTATAAGCACAAAACCAGCGCCAGTCTCGTTGAAAATGAACTGAATTATTACTCACTGTGTGAAAAGCCCTTTATAGGTTGTAGGGAGGTGCTTATTTTCTAGTTCACACACCTCACAGACAGACCTAACGACTTTCACTCTATTTCTTTCACTTACCTACTACCAGTATGTGTATTTATTTAATAACAATAGCAGCTCTCAATGCAATGTACTGTATATCAGCTGTTTTTTCTACGATTGTGACACCATGGCATACTGAAATGGTAAATAGTAAGGAAAGAAAAATATAACTTGTTCACAGCAACAACTGATTTTGTTTGTGAATATATGTTTTAAATATCAGTGTGCACATCAATTCAAACATTGTTGTCTAGTTCATGAAACACCTGCGTGATATAAATAAGCTGCTGAATGTCATACAATACATGATAACGTCAGTGGCTTTGACAGAGGCTCGTGTGCGGGTCTGACATCTTGACTTCTTCCCATTTGTCACCACTAGGTTCAACACCCCCACAAAGTGTTTAATCATAGACCCAAGTAGTTGTGGAGGAATTGAGAGGTCCCCACCCTGAAACAACAGGAAGGAACTAGAAACAGGAAATATACTAAACATTGATACTGCGAAAATTAGAATGACCTTTTGTTCTGAAAAGGTGCCAAGTCAGTGGGAAAGCAAAATGTGCAACAACAAAAAAAACACAGACACCAGTGATTAAAGGGGAATTCCACCCATTGTAAAAATTTTCCTGAGAGGATACAAATGTGAACAAAATGGACCCTAGCGGGTCCATTTGGTTCCATTTGTACCCTCTCAGGAAAATGGGGTCTGAAAGAAAAATCATTAACATGGTGAAATACATCTTGATGATGTCATCAGATGTATTTCACCATCTTAATGATTTTTTTCAGACCTCCATTTTTAGGAAACACAGAATTGGGGGAACTTTTTTTATCATGTCCACACAACATCTCTAAAGTATATTAATGACATATTAGAATGTTGAAGAAACTGTATTCACAATGATTTTATTTACTATTAAACTATTTGCAGCATATAAGTAATAAATAAGTACTTTCCGGGCGATGGGATTGCATGTAATCTAGCCACAAACGCTTTGATTCGCTCTCTTGTCTAACAAATACCGCTGCTTACTCCGTGCCATACATGTCCGCTATGCTGAGTCATGAAATCGAACACCTCGGTTTGCACAGAGTTGGAACACGAGAGTTACATTACTGTATGGGAGATGCACGTTTATCCTTGGCTATATGACACCATGTAGTTGGCAGAGCCAAAGCAGCAGCAGTACGTCTGCCGTCACCCCGGCTGGCACCCATTCTCACCCTTATACTGGTTGGTATTAATTACCTGGACGTTTTTATTAAACAAAGACAAGGTGTATACGTGGTGTGTGTGTGTGTGTGTGTGTGCCTTTGGTTGCCAACGATAGCACCGATATCCTGCAGACCGTAATGTATCACCCGTGACTAGTGAGTGACTACCCACGTAAATCGTACACAGAATGATACTGTAAACTCTGGCTGCATTAGTGCTCTGTATGCATAAGTAGAACAGAGTGTTGCTGGGTGGGAAAGAGCTCATGCAGCCATCCAGGCAGTTGGCTGTCTGACAGGAAATCGTTACTCTCTCTCTCTCCTCCACCCTACAAAATAAGACGCCAGAGCCTCCGTCCGTCCGCACACTCCCTGCATGGCTTCTTCTGACAGCTTCTCCAAATTAACACGTTCCCTTTGATTTGCTTATTCTGCGGGGCCTCCTCCTCCTCCTCCTCCTCCTAGACACAGAAGAGCTACTGTGGGGGGTTTGTGTCGCAGAGCTAGGGCTCTGGGGTGAGGGTGTGGGGGGTGGGGGTGTGGAGAGGGGTTGAGAAAAGTTGGCCAAAGAATGCGAGGCAGGCGTGTGCAGGCGGCAGCCCCAAACCCCCACCCACACCCCCACCCCCCGCCAAGGAGGCAGCACAAGAGACTCCCGGTGTTATTTTTGGGTACGTGGGGGGTGATGGGGGGTGTCAGAGGTTATGAAGATTTGTTGTTGTGCTTTCTGCCCCAGCTGGCGAGGATGCAGGAGGGGGGGCTGGGGGGGGGGGTATGTCGGCTAGGTGACAGACAGCCCGGACTGGTCTTGAACACTCGGTGTGTGCGCCCCCCTCCCCCCACATTGTCACAGTAAGCAGAGCAACTGTTTTTTGCGATTGAAGAAGAAAAAATAGAAAAAAAAAAAACATAGCAATATTTGAAGTGTAATCATCAATCACCTACTATACATTTGAAGTTGTATGAAATACTTGACATTAATATAGTGGTGTCAACTGTATTAATTGATGTCCCCTGGTGGGAGTTCTGCTCTGGTTTTGGTGAATATGAAGTAGTTCTGGTCATTTTGTGGAGGTCACTGGGGGCCATGCAGTAAAAGTAAATGAATCCAAAAAACAAATGTCATTTGTACGGACCCATTTGTTGACCCATTTCTAAAATGTTACAGTCTTCGCCCTGACTGTAACAGTCTTCACCCTGACCCAAGACGGTGGAGACCTGCACAGGTCTAGATCCGAAATAATTCAAGAACACCAGCTAGATCTCTTCCCCTTCAGGGCAACAGTCACCGGTCACTGGTGAGCGGTGACTGGTCACCAGTATGGTGTTATTAAGTAGTTCTGCTGGTCATAAAATGACCAGAACTACTTAATAAGCAGACAGTGTCAGTGTTTCATACAACTTAAGCTCCAAAAACCTGAACTGTGCCTCTAAAAGGCAGGCAGTGTTGCCAACTGCCAAAATCCAAAATGCACTAGTGGCATTTCCAAAATGCACTAGAATGCGCTAGAGCAGTGGGTTTTCAACCATTTTCACACCAGGGCCCATTATTTATTCTGCATTTTAGCCACGGAGGACCATCATTTGATGTCGAATTTAGTCTCTCAGCCTAATTTAGAAGAAATAACTGACAAAATGTTAGTCAAAATAGCAATTCTTCTACATGATCTAAATGTGTAGATTCTTGAAAATTAGGTAATTCAGATGGTTAAATAGAATTTAACTCTTGAGAGTTACAGATCTATAAGGGTCCATTTGGTTACCAATGGTCCTTTCTAGGAAGGAAGGAGGACTATCATAGGAGGAAAAATGGTGAAAAACAAGGGTTTTTTTTCTCTGGCGCCTGTCAACCAATTTCACCCCAACTCACCAGCAAAAAAGCACTAGATTTTCCACCAAGAGTTTTTCATTAATTTTGGCGCTAGGGGGGTCTGGAAAAGAGCTAAATATATAGCGACAAATGCGCCAAGTTGGCAACACTGAAGGCAGGGCGATATGGATGGGGGGGGGGGGGGGGGGGGGGGGGGGGGGGGGGGGGTAAAGGTAAACTGGACAGGCCACAGGAAAAAGGGAAAGTCCATGCAGGGAAGTGGCCTGATGATGATGATGATGATGGAGAATAATGGAAGCCTACACCCTGACGTTGTTGATGTAACCTGTAGCCGGCGTCGGACTAGATTGTGCTTTTCAGTCGCTCTATTGTTACGATACTCTCTCTCTCTTGCCCCCCTGGGACCTCTTCTTCTTCTTCGCTGCACTGCTAGATCTCTGCCGAACGGTCGTGAAAGTGTCACTTTGTAAAGTCGAGGCCCGGCGGAATCACCCCTGACTCAGTCTTTTACGCAACAGGTAGACATACAGCTATAGGGGCTGAGTTACATCAGGCCACTTCCTTCCTTCTCACATGGATCTGTTATGCCTTTTCTGGTGGAGAAGAAAAAAAAATCTGTGTTACCCCCGGAGTCTTTTCTCAGGAAGCCCAATGTAACATTAGCCCCGGCTCTATAGCGCTGAAACCCTGTAGCACGGTAACCCTAACTCCTCCATCGGTCCACAAACAGCGACGCAATCAAACACAGACGCACAGCGCGCACACACACACACCACCGCAGCAGCAGCATTCGCATGACAGCATGACTTGACTTATTGCCAATGCCCACCACCATATTGAGTAGTTTTCCAGAAATCTGATGCGTATATAGCTCATTGCACTGTAGCTTTTAAGAAACGTCGGCATTCATTCGTTAAAGAGGAGATGGGTTTTTATTTCACGGTGCTTTTGGTTTTGGGTGCGCTTGAGGCCAGGGAAGACAAAGTAATAACAACGCTGCTCAAGTTTACAGAGATGTTTCACTCTATCCACTATAGATATGTCAGTGTCAGTGCTTCAACGTTCAACGACGTTACTAATTCACAAACACTCCGCCTCTTTGACGTATGGAGGGGGAAACGACAGCGAACACGGCCCCCGAGTCAGTGTTGTTGTTTTTTTTGAGAATATTTTGATCTAGTCTTGGTCTTTTCAATAAGATATATTTAGTCTTTTAGTCCCATTTAGTCTTCAACAAAATGTCAAAAATGATTTAGTCTTAGTCTTGGTAGTTGAGTCTTGCATACAAATAGATTGTACGTTTATATACTGTATGTTATACAGATTTATAGTTTTTAGTATGACACACGTGTCATTTTAGTTCACATACTTAAAAAGAAAGAAAAAAGGAAGATAAAAATGTGTCCTATTTCCGTTAGTCTTAGGTTATGATTTAGAATTTGTCTTAGTCTTTTGAAAATCATTTTTGTTAGTCTAGTCTTAGTCGACTAAATACCAAAAACCTTAGTCGTCTTAGTCGACAAAAACAACACTGCCCCGAGTCCCCGCTGAAGTGGCCCCTATGTGATCGAATGGCAACGCTTCATCAATTTTTAATAAATATCAATTCAATAGGGGGAATCAATCTGCGGCGTGTGACAGCCGGGTGTACCGAGGACCACTTCCTCCTGTCCATACTCTGGTCTGTTGTTTTATGATCGCCATTATTTATTCATATGCATATGCAGGCGATCGATATTCATTTTGTAGACGTTCCGCCGCTCCCATCCGTCTCTCATCCGCTGTGCCATTAGCCGTCTCTCTCTCTCTCTCTCTCTCTCTCTTCTCTCTCTCTCTCTCTCCTCTCTCTCTCTCTCTCTCTCTCTCTCTCTCTCTCTCTCTCTCTCTCTCACTGAAAATAGGCAATTTACAAGCTCTACAAAATGATGGATTCTCTTGTCCACTATAACATTTCCGCTTTAGCCTTTGTGACATCCAGAGGGGTCAAGACCCACAGGTTGAGAACACATGTATTAATCCAGGGCTTTTCAACAGGTGGCCCGGGGACCTCCAGTGGTCCCTGAGAGGTCCCTTATAGACCTGTAACTCTTGAGAGTGTAAAATAAAACCAAACGGGTCCATTTGGTTTCATTTTACACTCTCAAAAGTTAGATTGCATTTAAACATCTCAATTACTTAATTTTCAAGAATATACACATACAAGTAGAAAATGAATGAAGAATTGGACCAACATTTCGCCAGTTTATCTCTCCTAAATTGTGGACAAAAACTTTAAAAATCCTTGCTTTCATGTCCGAGAGATTAAAACCAACATCAAATGGTGGTCCTCCGTGGTTAAAGTGCTGAATAAATAGTGGGCCCTGGTATGAAAAGGGTTGAAAACCACTGCATTAATCAGAAGGAAATCACTAAAACGATCTCTGTGTCACATCAACACTTGTCTCTGTTTGCTGTTCTCCATCCAGTGGTGTTTCTAAGCAATTTGGAGCCCTAGACAAGATTCTCATATTATAGAACATATTATGTGTTTTAAATGTTCAATTCTGGTTATAGAGGATAAGTATAATGTATTCATCCATATTAGTCTTATTAGCCTGGTATATCCTTATAAAGCATGTCTGGTGCTCACCCCCTCCCCTCATGGCGCCCTAGGCAACTGCCTAGTCTGCCTAATGGCAAAAACGCCCCTGCTCTGTCTCTCACCACCAGTGCTTACTGTACACCACTTTACACTGCTCACCTGTGGTCAAACTACAAAAAAAGCAAGTATTCAGAAACTTCAAGTAGCATATAATGATGCATTGAGAATTTTACTCTAAAGACCTAGATGGTGTAGTGCCAAGCTGTTCTCCGGAACTTAATGTATAGATTCATGTGTCGCTTGGATGATTCTGCGAATAGCATCATCGTCAGTTTAAATGGCCCTGCTAAAAGTTGCACTAGATACTCTTCTAGCCTTAGAAAAGTTTAAAAGTCTCTATTTATAATTGTCATTTGGACTGTCTTGTATTGAATGTTCTGTGTATTGTATTGCGTCTTTTTTCGCTCTATGGACCCTGAGCACGGGCGGATTGGCACATATTTTCCCACAGGGACAATTTTGCCTTTGCCAGGCCACCCTGGGGGTGGCAGCTGGTTAACCAGATGTAACTCTTTGCGAGCGTAAAAATGAAACCAAATGGACCCTTGCGGGTCCATTTGGTTTCATTTTTTACACCCTCAAGAGTTAAAATATTCATGTGAATTAGCCCAACTTAGTCTACACAACTGGAGAATGTAGAAGATTAATGGTCATTTTGATCTGTATGTTCCAGATGAGCATCTAGCGCATTCTGGTGCATTTTGGAAGTACCACTAGTGCATTTTGGATCTTGTCCAGGCCACTAGGTGGCCACCGTGAAAACTCCCTGTACTCCAGATGGCCAATCCGCCCCTGATTCTGAAATAAAGGCATTCATGGGGGCACGGTGGCACAGTGGTTAGTGCTGTCGCCTCACAGCTAGAAGGTCCTGGGTTCGATTCCCGCTAGGGGCGCTGCTGTGGGTGCTGGCGGCGTGTCTGCTCCTCCACGTCATCAGTGCCCATACCCGAGGCGGGGTTGGCAAAAGGGCCTTTCTGTGTGGAGTTTGCATGTTCTCCCCGTGTCCCCTAGGGTAGATACCCTCACAAAAACATGCTGTAATCCTGGACTCTAAACTGCCTCCCCCTGGCCAGCCGGGGCGCCTGATGGAGGGGACTGGAACTGGTTGGAATAACGTGTTCCTTCCACACACTACGTCCAACCAGGGAAACTCCCCCTGTCAGGTGAAAAGAAGGCAGCTTGGACTCCTCATGCATTGAAGGAAGCATGAGGCCAGTCCGCTGCCTCCCCAGGTTGGTGGAGGGTGTGTAGAGCCCAGGATCACATTAGGAATTGGCACTGGGTGAAAAAATGGGTTACAAAATCATGGGATAAAAAAATATTTAAAAAATAAAGGCATTCATTCATTCATTCATTCATTCATTCATTCATTCATTCATTCATTCATTCATTCATTCATTCATTCATTCATTCATTCATTCATTCATTCATCAACCCTTGTCTCTGTTTCTCTCTCTCTCTCTCTCTCTCTCTCTCTCTCTCTCTCTCTCTCTCTCTCTCTCTCTCTCCAGTGGAGCCCAAGGTGTACGTGTCGGCGGGCCCCGCCCCCCTGGTGGATGGGGACAACGAGACGGTGGTGGCCACGTGCATCGCGGAGCGCGGCCGCCCGTCCGCCCAGGTGTCGTGGGAGACGGAGCTGTCGGGACGCTCGGAGGCGGAGACGCGCGACGAGCCCAACGGCACCGCCACCACGCAGATGCGCTACATCTGGGCGCCGCGGAGCCACGCCCAGGGCAAGACGCTCACCTGCGTGGTGCGACACCCCGCCCTGCTCACAGAGTTCCGCATACCCTTCGTGCTCAACGTGCAGTGTGAGTGGTGGTGTTTGGTTTTAGACCCAAAAAACGACATGGCCTCGGTCTCCAGGCTTAACTGTAACTTGTATCTGTCTAGATTTCTAGTTTCTCTCTAATATTCAAAGATTTGCACCACGTTTTCATGATTTTTCAAAAATAGCAGAGATACAAGCTCATAGCGCGCCACTCGGTGGCGCGCTATGAGCTTGTAGATCTGCTATTTTTCAATAGTTAAAACATAATGCTTAGAACACCAAAACACGTTCAGTCTCCAGGCTTAAACCAAATGGACCCTTGCGGGTCCATTTCGTTTCATGTTTACACTCTCAAGAGTTATGATATTCACCATCTAAATTAGCACCACTTAATTAATTAAAGTCATGGTCATTTTGATCTCTATGTTTTGCCTGTTTTGTTTGTTTGCGGAAATCCATCCTGGAATTGTGGACAAAACCAAAAGAAATCTTTAGTTTTGGGTTCTGTGGGGCTAAAATGTTGTCAAATGGTGGTCTGTTGCTCAAATGCTGAATAAACAGTGGGCCCTGGGATCAAAAACGTTGAAAATCACTGCTCTAACATGAAGCTTGTTGTCTGGTGCGGCTTATAGTCAGGTGCGGCTTATACGTGGAAAAATCAGGATTTTGCCCCAAATTTAGCTGGTGCGGCTTATATTCAGGTGCGGCTTACAGTGTAGTCCGGAAATTACGGTAATCCACAGCTAAGATCAGTCTCCACGGAGACTTCCACCTGGGATGGTCAAACATGTCAACAGGAAGTGACCACGCATTAAATAGTACTAAATAGTACCGTATCTTTAAAGATATGCATTATCTTTAATAATGCATATTTTCCATCTCCGCTATAGTATAGTAGAGATGGCCATGCAGGGAACTGCTATGAGAGAGAGACTGGGGTGTGATGCACAAAACAAAGGTCATTGGTAGGGTTGTCCCGATCACTTTTTTTTTTTTTTGCTCCCGATCCGATCCCGATCATTTGAGTTTGAGTATCTGCCGATCCTGATATTTTCTGATCCGATCTTTTTTCTTTTTGCTCCCGATATAATCCCGATCAATCCCAATATTTTTTCCCGATCAGAAACATTTTGCAAATGAATTAAGACAAAAAAACGACTAAAACTAAATTAAACTGTCCCAAGAAAAAAAAATCTTATATGAAGTCCACCAAATAGCAGAATGATATAGCAGACTAGAATAGCACTCCTCACTCAAACGTGCACTTGGGCAACTCTAAAGTAAATTCCACAACATTTATTTACCTGCCATAGGGTAAAGCCCTTACCACTGTGTCTGGTCTCTGGTTAGACTGGTATATTTACCAATAGCGGTCTGATGGCGGTCTGATGCTGACAAATTAGGGCTGATACTTTTCTGGTACCGGTACCAGTATTGCCGATATCGATATGAACCGATATGACTAAAAAGGGCCGATCCGATACTTTTCCCGATACAGTATCGGGATCGGAATTGGGATCGGAATTCGAACGCCCGACACACGCTGTCAAGATGCCTTAGTTAGGGCCTGCACTAGACTAGTTACTGTATATGTGCAGTATCCTGGGCTGCTAGGCCAACGGGTGCATGTTCTGGTCAAGACTCAGAACAATTTATTCTACGCGCGGAGACGCGCGACGAGCCCAACGGCACCGCCACCACGCAGATGCGTTACATCTGGGCGCCGCGTAGCCACGCCCAGGGCAAGACGCTCACCTGCGTGGTGCGACACCCCGCCCTGCTCACCGAGTTCTGCATACCCTTCGTGCTCAACGTGCAGTGTGAGTGGTGGTGTTTGTTTTTAGACCCAAAAACAACATGGCCTCGGTCTCCAGGCTTAACTGTAACTTGTATCCTGTCTAGATTTCTAGTTTCTGAATAACATAATATTCAAAGATTTGCACCACGTTTTCATGATTTTTCAAAAATAGCAGAGATACAAGCTCATAGCGCGCCACTCGGTGGCGCGCTATGAGCTTGTAGATCTGCTATTTTTCAATAGTTAAAACACAATGCTTAGAACACCAAAACGCGTTCAGTACACAAAGGGTTAAACCAAATGGACCCTTGCGGGGTCCATTTGGCCCCAGCACCACAGGAATCGGACAACAAAACAATAGTAGGATCTGTCCATCGTTGCGTCGCACAACTTGATGTGGATCGGGGAGGTCCAGTACATCTTATCTACATTAACCCGCACATGGTAGCTTGATTTATGAACGCTCTGCTCCCTATCTTTCCGCTGTCGCCCATAAAAGGGGCCATTTAAAGGCCCATCTTAATGTTATAATCATTGACGCACACTTCCCTGGCCAGCTCAACTGGGAGATATTATCCGTTCGGACTGCACGTGAGTGCTGGCTAATGAAGGTATTTTATGAAATATTGATCAAGCCTCAGAGCAAGCCGCAACAGTAGCGAAGCGTTTGGCAGCGGGAAAGTGGATGGAGAACTGCACAAAAACCCAAGGTTAATACGAGAAGAAAGAGGCAGTTTGGAGCTCGATATATCATGTCGAAGTAAAAGTAGCACAATATTCAACACTGAACTGTGCAAACAGAAGGTGTCTCGTGTGATCAGATGTCCCTCGGCGTAATAGACCTGCGCAGTGACGTCACCGCCCCTGTTCCAGAAATGGATTCCCCATTCATTTTTCTCATAGACTTTTCGAAAATAATTTATGTAAAGACGATTACGCCGCGGACAAAGCCAACTCAAGTCGTGACGAATCATGATGACACACACAAACTTTTGGGACAAATCAATTCAAATCATTTCTAAGATGAAAAACGAAACAAAAAGTCTCGTATCATGCCGTTTTCAACTTCTTCCTAATTATATATTATATGACGATATTGTGTTTGTTGACATGATTTGTCACGACCCGAGTTGGCTTTGGCCGCGGCGCAATCATGTTTTTATTAACCATTTTCGAAAAGTCTATGAGGAAAATGAATGAGGAATCCACTAGTGGAACAAGGCTGGTGACGTCACTGCGCAGGTCTATAAGTTCCTCATTTGCCCTGCGGAGAAAATCAAAAGGAAGAGACCGGATGTCTGAGTCACTGTTGTTTCATTTTTATTACCGTGGCATCATTTGGGCAATCTCTTGCTTCTCTCTATTTGTACTGTATCTCAGCGTGCAGAAAAAGAAGTCATTACGCTGCAGGAGAAGTTATTAGGGCCGCTATCCACTCCTGTACAGCATATTGCATGATGTGTGAGTCGTTTTCTAGGGCCCCCAAAAATGTCAGGTAACTTGTAATCTTGGGCTTCTGTCCAGCGGCAGAGCAATTTTCCCACTCGAGTAGTTTGCTGTTTTTGTTTTGGCATCAATATAGACCAACGTTTCTTCATTCCGTAAAAAATTGTCAGCCTGCTCGCTGAAATGACATTGAAGCTGCAGCATTTACCCTCTCTGTTTTTTAATGAACCTTTTTGATAACTCACAAGCTTTTGTTGTGAATTTACTCTTTTACAAGATTAAAGAATGTCAGATGCGCAGGAGGTTAAATTGTCTTGTTAAAGTGTTTTGTCTAGTGCGTATTCCTCGCAAACAACATTTTTGTTTTGTTTTGTTGTTGTACAGTTGCGCCGGTGGTGTCAATAGTGGGAAAGGAGAAGAACTGGTATGTGGGAATGGAGAACGTAAGGCTGGAGTGTGGTGCCAGAGCCAACCCTCCTGCCCATCACTTCACCTGGATCAGGTCAGTATAGACGCTTGGAAATGCATATCTGGCTGGACATCAACAAACACTGAAACATGAAGCTCCTGTATTTCACAGCATTTCTTATTTTGTGGGTAATCCCAACTTTGAAAGTCACAAAAAAAAACCTAGTTTTGGTTTTGGTGGGGGGAGACAAAGCCTTCGTCCAATCAGGATGGGGGGGGGGGGGGGGGGCTCCTCCAATCAGGGTCCAGGGGGGCGGACTTTGATGCACCTTGCCGTTCATGCGGAAGTATTTCTCCATGAACGCACCCGAAGCAAGGGATTATGGGATTCATGAACGAGCACCTTCGAGAACGAGCAAAGGAAAAAAAAACTAAACAGCATCAAAAAACAGGCTTGTGGGTTTGCTGTGAGCTTAGCTTATTATCTGTCATATAATATAATACATCTGTTATGTTTTGAGGACCGCTGGTTTATTCAGAAAACAACTTAAATACAAACTGCCCTGTCCGTGTGCACAAAGCAAACCAGCGTGCGTGCTCTCGGGGCGTTCGTGCATGAATTCCACCCGCCTGCAGTACCAAACTTGACCACCAGGCCCCGCCTGCTTCAAGCCTGGAGGCGCTATCTGAGGATGTGTGCACATGCTGTTGGGCTGCATGGGGGGGTGTCCCTCACTGTAGAGTGTGTGCATGTGCATATCCCGTTACTGGAATTGTCCAGATGTTTTTTCTTCCTTCCAATTCACCGGATGCTTCTTTAACCACATGAACCCTAATGCATTGACATTAGTTAGTCCTCCAAAGGTCCTATACTAAAGCCTCCTCTTAATTCACTGAATCTCTCGGGGCGAAAATAAACGGTGATCAGCGTTTTCAGTGTTGTTTATTTTGTGTTATTATGTGGTTAAGCATTAACAACGTAACGTTTTTTTTTGTGTGCAGGATGGATAGCCTGATGCCTGAGGGTGTGGAGATAGCCAACAAAAGCTTAATGTTCACGCGACCTCTGGAACGTAATGACTCGGGAGTGTACCGCTGTGAGGTGATAAACGACGTCGGTCGGCGCAGTGAAGATGTGCACTTTTGGATACAAGGTACGTTTAAACATCACCATTGTATTTCATTTTTCAGTATGAGCTGCACTAATCCACCCTGAGGGCTGCACACACAGGCTCAGTGCAGAAACTAAGGGGGAATAACGTGAAATTCAACCTTTTAATTTGTTTGTGTGTGTGTGTGTGTGTGTGTGTGTGTGTGTGTGTGTGTGTGTGTGTGTGTGTGTGTGTGTGTGTGTGTGTGTGTGTGTGTGTGTGTGTGTGTGTGTGTGTGTGTGTGTGTGTGTGTGTGTGTGTGTGTGTGTGTGTGTGTGTGTGTGTGTGTGTGTGTGTGGTGCTCCCATGTGTGTTTTCTATCCCCACAAATAACCAAGTTTGAACAATCAGGCTTTCATATCATAATGGAGCTGTAATGGGAAATGCTCTCAGGAACAGCTCGAAAGATGTTGTCTTGGTGATGATGTAATCAGTGCATCCTGCTTTGTATAATTCCTCCTCGTCTTCAGTCTTCAGTTCCAAATTTGCATTTCCACTTTGCAATGTCCACCAGTGTTGCTTTTCCAAGCTGACATGGAATGGAAATAAGCCTGGTTGTCTAGCATCATTAATAGGATGACTCAAATAATAAATGATAATCTGCATATCAGCGCCCCCACCACCTCAGGATGTTGTGGTACTGATGCTAAAACTGCTTTCAAAGTCAAACCATTAGAAAAAAAGCTCAGGGAAGGTGGTGCTAATTTGTGAGGGGGGGGGGGGGGGTTGTGTGGGGGCGAGGCAGCGTTTTAGCCAATCACAGCACAGCAGTCTCCAGCAGCTTCATAATGGGCCAATAGAGTGGAGGTGAGGTGGAGTTAGATTCTGTTTTTAAACAAATGTGTTTACAAACACAATGTGTGTACACACTAAAAGTTGCATCTATTACCTTTAAGGTCCATTCTGGATACATTTGTACCTGCTCAGAGGTGCAGTAAAAAGGATTTTTACAGTGCACAGAGTGAGAAATCTCCACGCACCTCCCGCTGTTTATTGTGCTTTGGCCGATACGTCAACATGTAATGTTACCCTAGGTTAAACAATTCAAGCCGAGTTAAGCCTCTATATAGATGTCCCTGCCCAGCTCCACTTTCACACATTCCTGGCACCAGGAGTGCAAATAACACACACACACACACACACACACACACACACACACACACACACACACACGCTGTATCAGTACCGCAACGTTTGACTATTGTGGTTTTAGCCACATTAGATTTGTCAGATAGGGAGAGAGTGTTTTCCCCTGCCGGGCCGAAGCTCCAGAGCTCAGTCAGCAAAGTGTTGTAAACCGACATAGCCCTGTTTCCCCCCATGTCTTCAAGGTCAGGTTTCAGAGTTGCACACTATGATTCACATCCAGTGGATCCACAACAGTGCAATGAGGGAACTGAATGATTTTCTCATCGCATAAAAAGGGGATTTTTTTTCAGGGTCATCAGTCATCATGCTGTTGTAATGCTCATCAAAGATGTGAATTGTGATTTATTGAAATTCAACGCTGCCATCTGTTTAAAATCAGAAACAGGGTTTCCCCGATTCTGCCAAAAGGGATTATGATTTTTCATGTTTATTTTTTTTCCCTGAATTTTCCTTCAAATTAAATTGCCTCCCGGGCTCCTATCGCGTGACGTCAGTCTGTGTGTGTGTGTGTGTGTGTGTGTGTGTGTGTGTGTGTGTGTGTGTGTGTGTGTGTGTGTGTGTGTGTGTGTGCGCGTGCGCGTGTGTGTGTGTGTGCGTGTGCGCGTGCGCGTGTTACGGAACACACACGCAGCTTGAGAAGGAAACATTCCAGGCTGTCTCCTCTCTTTCTCTCTGCTTGCGGGATTTGTTCCTGTTGTGCATTTTTCACAAAGTCTTCAGGCACAGATCATGAGAACTCTGAGTCGTACTGTTCCGTTTTCATTCTCTCCTCCGTTTCTCCTTTTTAATCTGCGTCCAAACCCAACAACACACGCACACACACGCACACACACACACACACACACACACACACACACACACACACACACACACACACACACACACACACACACACACACACACACACACAAGTCCGTCCACACTCCTTCCTCGCAGGGGCGGATGTAACATGTCCCATTTGGTGGGGCAAGAGAACATGTTGGAGGGGCAAGAGAAAATGATATGGAGGCGGCTTCATCGCCCGTGGCGCGAAGTGACACGGGCCGCACCCATACCATTTTCGGTTACAGGACGAGTAAAGTATCAATAATAACATCAGTTGTTGTTGAAGTTGCAACAGACACGCAGCATGCATAAAGCTAAAGGTCTGACTCAGAGTTTTCTGTTTTCAATGATGAAATGCTGTTGGTTTAGTGGTTCCAAAATTGTAGTTAGTAGCAGTAGTAGTGTTTCAAATCATTTTAAATATAAGCCCCCTCCCCCCCATGCCCATGCCTAGATCCGCCCCTGCGTCCTCGCTGTAGAGTGAGCTGGATGGACACCAAAAAGGTCCGTCAGCCTCCATCTGTTTATAGGCCAGTTAGGAGCGCTCCAAGTACAGTTGATATCGCCGCTGTTGTACTGTAAGTCCAAAGGACTTAGTTTTCAGGGAATTGGAAAGGATTAACATACAGTACATGTTCCAGTGGATAACATGTAGTTATTATGTAGTCATTAAGCTCTTGCTTTTTCTACTTTTCATTGGCTCAACGTTTATACATTCCCACCCAGCACAGAAATGAGTAATATTCCAAAAAATACTTTCAAAAATGTTCACCAGTCGATGGGAAATTTTGATTTGAAGTGTATGAACGTAATATGTGATGCAATGCAATGAATTGACATTAATTCACTAATGAATTAGCCTCTAATTAATTAGATTTTTTTCGAGTCCCGGCCCTCGTGGAGATGCAAGGTTTTCTGTCTGAAAGTGACGGTATCCTGAGCACCAGGGAGGACTTGCACTGTGCACACCCTGTCCTCTAGCTCCTCTCTCCCCTGTAGAGAGAGGAGCTGGTTGCCAGGTTGAGCCTGTGGCCACCTCCGCCACCCCACCCCCTCCCACCGTGGTGCTGTGCTGACTCCCAGTTTGTCTTTGTGGTCTTGTGGATTTGGCCGCTGGTGCCTGTGAATGAGCTACGTTGACTCATTGATACATCTACGGCAGTGGTTTCCAACCAGTGGTCCGGGGACCACCAGTGATCCTTGAGAGGGTCAAGAGCACGTCAAGAGTTAAAATATTATTAATCCACTTTAATTAAGAAATGTACACAGTTAGAGAATGTAGATGTTTTGTTTGCCTGTTTTGTTTGCTGAAATCCAGCCCAGTATTGTGGGGGGAAAAAAACAAAAGAAAGCCTGCAGTAAATATATTTTTGTGACCATTTGAATGTGTAGAACATGTACATTCATAATTATTTTGAAAGATATTCCCCCATTACTTTTTAAACAATTCATAGTAGTAGAAAGTAGTAGGCCTAGTGAGGTTGAAATATATCTGGGCCTTCCCGAGTTAGAACAGGGCCATGGGATGCTGTTCAAATTCACCTATATTCATTTCTTTTAGCTATATATCGTCTCTCCACCATGTCAATAGTGTGTCGACACTTTCACTTTTGGTTTCAGCCAAACGATAAATTGCATGAGCGTGATTTTTCTTTTACACTTGCGTGAAGTACAAACAACAACACATCACATTTTGATCATAAAGTGCGATCACACAGACTGGGGGTCAATATGGACTGTGGGGACACTTAACCTGACCTTGAGCTCTCCTCTGTCCTCTCCTCTGGCTCCATAGAGCTCCATCATGGAGCCAACACATGTGAGGACCAGATACTGGCAGACACATCGGATGCAGGAACCTCCCATCGATCACACTGTAGCGCTGGGTGTTCTCACGTGTCATCCTCCACAGCAGGGAGGCGACTCGTACATTTCACCTGCATGTTCATGAATCTCTCTCTCTCTCTTTAAAGGGCTTTCCAGACGGCAACGATAAACGCCCGCATCAACGCGGCGATTCTCCATTCTCTCTGCAGTGCCGACATAAAGAAAATCGCCCGTCGATTAACGCCAGGCGTTTTAAAAAGCTCACTGGATTGAGCTTTCAAAAATATTGCGCGCGTGTGCACGAAACGAGCAACACAGCGCACAACACAAATCACTGGACGACACACGATAAACGACTGGCGTTACACGCTCTCTTGATCGCAGGTTGTTTTCTGAGCACAAAACGCCGGTCCCAATTGAAAATGAATTAGAATGCGCAATTTATTACTCACCAAATGGACCCGTGAGGGTCCATTTTGTTTCATTTTAATGCTCTCAAGAGTTACAGAAACTAGAAACTAGAACATACCTGGGCATTATGCGGCCCGGGGGCCAAATGCGGCCCTTTGGCTGACTCTGACCGGCCCGGGGACCATCAGTGGTCCTGAGAGAGTTCCAAGTTAAATATGGAAAGTTGGTTAACCAGATGTAACTCTTTGAGAGCGTATAAATGAAACCAAATGGACCCTTGCGGGTCCATTTGGTTTCATTTTTACACTCTCAAGAGTTAAAATATTCAATGTGTAGCCTAGTCTACACATTCAATCAGAGAATGTAAGAGAATGGTCATTTTTGTTATCCTGTTTTGTTTCCCAAATCCAGCCTGGAATTGTGGACAAAAACAAAAGAAATCTTAAAGAAAGTTTTGGGATCTGTGAGGCTAAAATGTCATCAAATGGTGGTCTGTGGCTCAAATACTGAATAAATAGTGGGCCCTGGTGTCAAAATGGTTGGTCTTACTCTTACTTTTATCTTGAAATTAAATTAATATTACGCAGACTTTAGTTCAATCTTTAGTCTTGGCCCTCCACAATATTTTATGTATCTCATTTGGCCCCTTGGGAAAAATAATTGCCCACTCCGGAACTAGAATCTAGTGTCGGAACCTAGAATCTAGTGTCAGCAACAAGAATCTAGTGTCGGAAACTAGTATCTACTGTCGGAAACTACAATCGAGTGCCAGAAACTAGAATGTAGTGTCAGAAACTAGAATCTATCGTCAGAAATTAGAATGTCATCATGTCAGAACCTACTGCCAGGATCTAGTCGGGACAAAATGGATTAATTGTCACAATGTTTGGTTGTTTCCACAGACCCTCCTCCCACCACGGCCGCCCCCAGCACAGCCGCGCCCCTGGCCCGGGACACCCTGGGCACCAGCACGGCAGCGGGGCGGCGCAGGGGCAGCGCCCTGGTGCTCACCTCCCCCACCCTGGGGCCGCCGCAGCAGGGCGACAGCAGCGTGGGCACCATCGTGGGCGGAGCGGTGGGCGGGGTCCTCTTCCTGGTCCTCCTCCTGGTCCTGGGCGGGGTCTGCTACATGCGCCAGCGACGCACCTTCCGCGGCGACTACTACACCAAGCAGTACCTGGGGCCGTCCGACATGCAGAAGGAGTCGCAGCTGGACGTGCTGCAGCCCCACGAGCTGCGCGAGGTCTACGGGGACAACAAGGGCGGCAGCCAGGACCTGAAGCCCAAGCAGCCTCCCGGGGGCAGCGGGGGCAGCGGAGGGGACATCATTTATCCGGACTACCCCTCCTCCGGTGAGCGCAAGGACAGGGAGGAGTGGGGAAGCGACAACGGCAGGGGCGGGAACCACCACCACCACCACAACCACAATAACAAAGAGAGCAGCAACTACTACCCCGAGCACTATAACAATACGCACAACCTGCACCCCCTCCGGACCGCCCGTGCACTGCCCCACGGCCCCACTGAACAACGGCTCCCCCTACCTGCCGGAGGACTGCTTTGAGAACGGCACGGACAGCGACTACGTGTCGCACATGGACGGCTCGGTGATCTCGCGTAGGGAGTGGTACGTCTGAGGAGAGAGGAAACCGTTGGGCTGTTGAGCGAGCGAGCCAGCGAGCGGCGCATCGATCGATCCATCGAAGCTGTTTAAAAAATAAATAAAAAAGACACAAGAATACTTACTAGGAAACAGTCTCAGCTACAAATAAGTTATATCGGCTCAATCATAGGAACACGAGTAACGTTACTTACGACGGGGCTGTCGAAGGGGTTGGCGGGTTGGTTTGGCGCCGCCGCCTCGGTCGTCGTAAAACCACTTACTTTAACGGACATGTACTTAGATTGCATTACGGTTCCGTATACAGTAGCTTCTTGAGAAGCTGGAGTAGCCTTATACCGATATCATTTGTGTAAACTTACCAGAGGCCTCGGCGTACAATGAGGCCTCGGCAGATGTGAAAATTGTTATTTTCTGCTTGTCTGTGTATACACACACGCCCCGTCTGGGCCGCGCCGTGCCGCGCGGGGGCCCTGCGCGGGGCCCCAGGCATTGTTAGTGAAGTATTTATAATCATGCCCGAGTTCTTTAAAGGGATATTTCACTTTAGAAAGAAACCTTTTGGTCATTTTATGGTCTACTCGGTCTCATGTGAACACACCAGACAGTTTATAAGTTACTCCTTTCAGTGTTTAGATATTTGATGATCCTTTTAGCTGCCCCGCCCCTTCCTATACAAACCCATTATAACTTAAAACTCCATTTTAACCAAAATAGAATCATCTAAAACACCCAATCTTTTTTTTTTTTTCTGGTGACCGATATTGCCCTGCAAATATGTGAGAGGGCCCTGGAATTACATTTAGAGTTTTCATTTATTTTTAAATGTAGCAGCCTTATTTGGGCATGCCCACCCTGGTTGCGGCAAAATGAATAAAACAATATATATATATTTTTTAAATAAATGGAAATGGTAAATGAGAAAGCACAGCCATCTCATATATTAGGAGGATAATATCAGTCACCAGAAAAAAAAGATTAGGAGGTGTTTTTGATTAATCAATCATGGTTAAAATGGAGTTGTAAGTTACAATGGGTTTGTAGCTAAAATGAACATCGAATATCTAAATACTGAAGGGAGTACCTTATAAACTGGGGTCTACAAATTATACTGTGTGGACCATGACATGACCAAAAGTTATTTGACAGTGAAATATCCCCTTAAGTACACATGTTACAGTATTTTCTTTTTTAAACTCATCTATTAGCGTTTACCAATTGGACTCTTGATCGCTTATACTGTGTGCGGGGAAACTTTCTTGAGAAATCTCCATTTCTATCCTATCCTATAGCTGCAAAGAGCATTCAAGGTGAAACAAGTGCTGCAACAGACTTTTTTGGCATCACAAGTAAAAGGGAAGATTATGATGGCATTCACACGATTAAAAGGGAGAGCTGCAGGACGATTTGTATCTATAGGGAAAGATTTTTTGTTTTGTTTGACAATGTAAGCTTGTTTGATTTGGCGTTATAGGAAATTATTTGGTAGCCTGGCTAAAGCCACACCTGTCAGCAGTTTGGTCTGGAATATCTCAATTGTACAACCATTTCCTACTCCAGAAAATTGGGGTGGTCAATCAGGACACAGTATGTAAACATATTTGAATGCTGTGAGCTGATTGGCCACACCGATTTTCCGGAATAGGAAATGGTTGTACAATTGAGCTGTTCCAGACCAATCTGCTTTTACCTTCTTTTTTTAGCCAGACTAATGATTTGTTGGCCACCTAATTAACTCCTTTTCATTTGAATATTCACGTTGTGGCTTTGCGATACCCAGACCAGTCAGGAATTATTTTATGATGATTGTGACGATAGCTTTGAAGCGGTATCATCATGAAGAGGAGCTTGTGACATGATTGGATGGCCGTTTGTTGATCTGCTCATTTAGAATGTGTTTCATCTCTCTCTGGCATCTTGAACAGTGTCCTTATTATCAAATCATTACGTTTTAATTTCCTTGTGGGATATTAAACTTGAGTTATAGAGACACACGGCTATAAAGCTGCCTTCGGGGCAGTGGCGTTTCTAAGCAATTTGGAGCCCTAGGCAAGATTTTCCCCGGAGCCCCCCTTACCAAATTGGTAAGGGGGGGCTCCGGGAGTCTCCTGTAAAATGGGATAAAATTATGAACTATTGTTAAACTAAATAACATATTATGGGCTCCATTTTCGTCACCGCTAAACCTCTTATCCCTTAACTTCTTTGCCTTTTAAAACTATTAAAAAAGAACATTTTTCAATAGTTTAAATGGCCAGTGTACCAGCTCACAATGTGTCAATAGATTGGCACGTTGAACTATTCAAAAATGTTTTTTTTTTTTTTTTTTTTTTTTTTTCAAAATGGTAAAAAAAATGATAAGGGGTTTAGGATAAGGAGTTTAGATGGTAACGAAAATGGAGCCCCATATGTGTTTTAAATGTTCAATTCTAATTATAGAGGACAAGTATAATGTATTTATCTATATGAGGCTTATTAGCCTGGGATCCTTTTAAAGCATGTCTGGTGGTCGCCCCCCTCCCCTCGTGGCGCCCCAGGCAACTGCCTAGTCTGCCTAATGGCAAAAAACGCCCCTGCTTCGGGGCAAGGAAGGCAAACACTCCAAGTCTGAAGATCAAAGGATTGTTTTACACATTTAGCCGCGTGATTCTTTAGCGTCCTCTTCTTCTGTCCGCTGAGGTCAATAGGAGACTTGTTTATTTTTATTTTGTTCCGTTTAAAGCGTTATTTCACATGGGTATTATATTATTTTTTTTTATCAGTCATCTGATATGACTGTTGGAGCTTTTCAATCATCCTCCCAAAATGCCCAAGTGAGACACAGGCATTTGGATCTTTTCTTTTCCCTTTGATAACAACAATTACGTAGGCAAGGATTGGTTTTTCGGATATAAATGCAATCCAAGAACACTGAAAAATAAATCCAATCATTCGGGGGCCTGTTAAGTTGGTATATGTCCAGGGGTTTTCAACAGGTGGTCCGGGGACCACCAGTGGTCCTTGAGAGGGTTCCTGGTGGTCCTCAGTCTAAATGGTGGAAAGTTGGTTAACCAGGTGTAACTCTTTGAGAGCGTGAAAATGAAACCAAATGGACCCTTGCGGGTCCATTTGGTTTCATGTTTACACCCTCAAGAGTTAAAATATCAAATATCATCTGAATTAGCACTACTTAATTAAGAAGTCAACACTGTTTTGTTTGCAGAATCCAGCCTGGAATTGTGGGCAAAACCAAAAGAAAGTGTCATCAAATGGTGGTCTGTGGCTCAAATGCTGAATAAATAGTGGGCCCTGGTATCAAAAAGGTTGAAAACCCCTGGTATATGTGGTTATGAAGTATGAGTTTTTTCCCCCATATTTTAAACTACAGTAAGGTATACCACAGTTAGCTAATGACATCACTACTGATTAAAGGGATAGCCAACATTGGTAAAATTCGACCGCTCAGGAATTCATGTATATATGTGCTTAAAACAACAAAAGAAACCAAAGCGCTCTCTCTCTCTCTCTCTCTCTCTCTCTCTCTCTCTCTCTCTCTCTCTCTCTCTCTCTCTCTCTCTCTCTCTCTCTCTCTCTCTCTCTCTCTCTCTCTCTCTCTCTCTCTCTCGAGATTCAGTTCTATTTTTTTATAAACGCCAAGCGGGGACGTTAAAACTAAAGAGTGGACCTCATCACTGATATATTTTCTCATGGCTTGATCTGACCGTGTACTTTGTGAGCACAGCGTACAGCTATACATCTATTTCCACCAGAATTATACAAGGTCCTATAAAAGCCTGTAAACTTAGTTGCACATGGGTGTCACCCTCACCGCACACTGAAAATATAAGCGTAGCCAACGCACCGAGCTTTGTGACGCGCTGTGATCTGCACCTAACCGAGTGCAAATCAGGTACCAGTGGGCCTGCAAAGCTTTCACCATGAAAAAGGGGGTATTATATCCTTTCTGGAAAGAAGGATCCCTATTAGGGGTGTTACAGACGGTGAATCGCCCAGCGAGAATCGTGCAGCGAGGGAAAAAAAAGCTCACTGGATTGAAAAACATCACCATAAACACACTGGACGCCGTGCAATAACGCCCGGCGTCACACGCTCTCTTTATGGCATGTCGTTTTCTGAGCACAAAATGCCGGTCCTGTTGAAAATGAACAAGAAGGTGCGATTTGTTACTGGCCGTCTGTACGTAAGCCCCTTTACTCATTCAGGGTATTTGGCTATACACTGCTGGAGGAAAGGACACTCTGTGTGTATCTGTGTGTGTGTGTACTATGCACGTGCGTGTGTGGGCGGTGTTGGCTATAGCTTGCGGTTTGTTTCTTCCTTATAGGGGTTTTATATAGATCGGGGGCTAACCCTCTTTTTAATTTGAGCTCTATTATAATTCTTGCTCCTCCACCCTCGGTGCCCATGCAGTGAGTCCCTGCGCTTTGGGTGAGGAGTTGGATGTCTGAAAATAAACTACTTTTATCTTTCCTTCCCTCCCTCTCTTTCTTTCTGTCTCTCTCTCTCTCACTCTCTCTTTCTTTGCTCTATATCTTCTCTCACATGCGCACATGCACACACACAACGCACCCCACACATCTGCTACATAGGCCTGTCCAGCCCACATTCAAAGGGTGCTGTTCACCTCAAAGTTCCTGGCTTTTTAATTAACCTCCACCCTTCCTCCTCTTGCTCCCCTCTCTCTCTCTCTCGGTGCATTTGGAAACTTTTAAACCCCATTCATGTGTATACATACAGCACAGGACAGCCCCAAGGGGGCTTTTGATTTTTGATTTTATTTTTAATAGGCTGATTCATGGCCACGCCCAATTGCCTTTAAAACTCTTAGCTTCTACTCTGAAATCCACCCGATGCGTGATACGATCCAGGTGCAAACTTCAAACACGTCATCAGCAGGTTGCATAATTATGACAGCCATACTGGTCTATAGTTGCATTACGAGCAAAATGTTTCCCCCCCCTCTCCTCTGTGTTATTTTTGTTTAATTTTATTTTTCATAATATCCTTTAGCATTTGTTACACATTATGGCCCAGATCGTGTTTGATTGATTTGGGAAGAGGTCAGCTTGAGTTTTTTTTTTTTTTTTTTTGTGCCCACATCGTCCCCTGATCATTTTGTGCCACATTCATGTATATATTTGTTAATAAGTGAGCAGCTTGATCAGCACATTCATTATTCACACGTTCGCATCAACCGCTAAAGGATAGCTGGTGTCTTAACACAGGCTGGGCAATGCACAGAAACTTTTTTAAAGATGACAAATATCGTTTTGGGGTTCATGTAAAAGTCGTTCCTGTCGCCTGCTCTATGTCTTCCATCTTGTTATTTAAGATTTTGATGTTTTATTTCCAGACAATGGAAGTGACTAAAGGTTGACTGTTATGCCTTATTGAGGACACATGTAACAACTCAGTTACACAGTATAAGAGAAGAGAATTTGTGAAGTTTCACTGGGAATTTAGTTTTGGACATACTAAGCAGGCCAGGGTCATTGAAAATATTATTTTTTTTGTAAATATGCTGGCTGTTTTTGTTATTATTGTTGAAGAAAATATTATTTTTTCTATGAGGTCTGTAATTTTCACAGAGTATTATTAGTTTATGTTATGAGCATTAAAGAACCGTGGGGTGACTGATCACGTGGAGATTGCTACTCTTTTTTCGCAGCGTTTTATATTAGTTGTCGAGGGTCTGTGATTAATTATTTTGTACATTGTTGACATGTCAATGACTGATTTTCTCACAAGAATCAAAAATGAAAGAGCGGTAGATTGTATTTTGTTTCCTTGTTTGCAATAAAAGAGCATCCTTATTGCACTCAAATGTCTGCGTTTATGCTCGTTCATAAGTTCCCCGTGTTGATTAAATTCCTTGTCTATTCATCTATTGAATATTATTTTAAACGTTTTTGGATCTGCCTCCATCCCCTTATGGCAGTCCCAGTCGTGTTGATTTTCAAATTCTGATGTAGTTTTGGTGATGTTTTAGTCTACTAAATACCGGTACATGATTTTAGTAAACTAAATCTACCGTTGACTTTGGCATCTCTTGGTGCCGTATTGCTTGCCTGATGTTAAATCGAAACAGAAAACCACCTCACAACATGTTGCGTTGCAAGTGACACATTGTGAGCTTGTAGATAGTTTCAGAGTGCAATACGCAGTGCAGTACTCGGAGCCCAATGAAACATAAAATTACTTCTCTTTTTAGTTCTACTGGACCTCTTCTCCACTACTAACATTTTATGTTATTAGGTTTTCGTCCGTTAAAAAAGGTAGTCAACGAACATTTCTTTTTGTCACGGTTTTAGCCCATAGGAGCTGGACGCTGCAGGCCAGGAGGAGATCCCATTATCCAGCTCAGTGCTCAATGGCCATTAGTCTCTGTCACCGTCGGTAGCCTCCGGTGTCCACACCTGTGGTTGTAGCTAACTGACCCGTCCAGTCCACCTCTCTGTCCTGTCCAAATCACCACCCTCTTCATCAATTGCTCACAAAACAGGGGAGCGTGGAGGTCGAAACCTGTCACACCTGGGCCAAGATTGAAGGCCGTTGGCCCACCCACAACTTTACCCGCAACACCCTTTTTAGCCTTTTTTGGTGATAAAATCGAGAGCCGAGATATCAGAGCCTCTAGGCATGGAGATCTAGGCATGGACACCATGCATGACATGCCCTGGCTGACTGCCCCACCAAACATGATGGCATGCAAACAATCCAAAAAAAGGTATTTCAAATTAAAGTGCTTATAATTAAAGTGCACAATTTTGGCACCACAAAGCTAACACCATTTCATCATTCAAAACAGAAAACTCTCTGAGTCAGACCTTCAGCTTTATCAACAAAAAAGTGATGTAATTATTGATTCTTGATTGCCTAATAAAAGTCCTGTAACTGAAAATGGTATGGGTGCGTTAGGGTTAGGGTACCATACCATTTTCACCTGCCCTCCAGAAAATTGGGAAAGGAAATGTTACATTCGGCCCTGGGAGATAATGTATTGTAGAACAAGTCTGTCGAATTGAAATCTTTTCAAAAGAGACCCTTCTTTTAACAATGGCATTTGTACAATCCACGCCCTTCCTCTCTAAGTGGCCGCGTTTAATCCCCTGCGTTAACCTGGCTTTGGAGGTGCCGCGGAGGATATCAATATCTGTTGTTTAGCGAAGTGACAATCGTTCCCTACAGCTCAGATTAAAAAGGAGAAACCAAATACCAAATCCTCTCTGGCATGTGAGTAGACAAAACTCCATTCACCCCAGTCTCCCATTTTCATCACTCTGGGCCAGTGTTGCCAACCGGCAAAATCCAAAATGCACTAGTGGCACTTCCAAAATGCACTAGAGTGTGCGCTAGAGTAGTGGGTTTTCAACCATTTACATGCCAGGGCCCCACTGTTTATTCTGCATTTTAGCCACGGAGGACCATAACTGGCAAAATGTTGGTCAAAATAGCAATTCTTCTACATTTTCTAAATGTGTAGATGGAAATTAGGTAATTCAGATGTTTGAATATAATTTAACTCTTGAGAGCTCTCAAGAGTTACAGATCTATAAGGGTCCATTTTGTTACCAATGGTCCTTTCTGGGAAGGAAGGAGGACTCTATCATAGGAGGAAAAATGGTGAAAAACAAGGGTTTTATCTCTGGCGCCTGTCAACCAATTTCGCTCCAACTCACCATACAGCAAAAAAGCACTAGATTTTCCGCCAGGAGTTTTTCCACTAATTTTGGCACTATATACGTAGGGGGGGTCTGGAAAAAAAAGCTAGATATAGTGGCAAATGCGCCAAGTTGGCAACACTAGTCTGCAGCAGGGCAGGGCAGCCCATAGTACACAGTGCACTGGGCCAAACACTACTCTCTTTACTCTATTATCAACGATGTTGTCTGGCTGCGCTAAACCTGGCCTAATCCATCACTGCTACCATCTGCATGTTTGTGCAGGCTGTGTGGGTAAATAACTCCGTGTTGGTGGGCTTGGGTTACCTCTCCTTGTTCCTCTTCTTAAGTCTTTTGCAGCTGTCGGCAAGGAACATTTTTTTTCTTCACACTTAATGAATCAGTCAGCAAATGTGTTTTGCTTTGTTACCCCGTAAAACAGCAGCAGGTCTTTAAAAAGGGACCCCACCCAAGGTTTTGGTGTCTAGATACGGTGTGGAACAAAGGTAAAGATTTTTTAATAAAACCATTAACCTTTAGGAACTATTCTTGTAAATATATACTGCATGTTTCGTTATGTATTGACCTATGCAGTGCAGAAGACGAAGAAAAAAAGGATCAAAGCTCAGGTGTATATTGTTTGTTCTCTTTTAATAGATGTGTTCGTTTTGAACGGAGTAGAGCGAGCAAAGACACTTCTTCTTGTATCTTGTGTTGTAGGCAGGGGGCGGATGTAACATTTCCCAATTGGGGGGGGGGGGGGGGCAGGAGAAAATGGTATGGGGCCGCACCCATACCATTTCCCGTTACAGGACTTTTATTACTCAAGTAAAGCATCAATAATAACATCAGTTGTTGTTGAAGTTGCAACAGACACGCAGCATGCATAAAGCTAAAGGTCTGACTCAGAGAGTTTTCTGTTTTCAATGATGAAATGCTGTTGGTTTAGTGGTGACACAGCTGTAGTTAGTGTTTCAAATCATTTTAAATACAAGCACTTTAATTTAAAAAAATATATCTTGGGTTAATTGTCTTGCATGCCATCATGCTTGGTGGGGCAGACTGGGCATTTCGGGAGGGCATTGCCCCCCCATGCCCATGCCTAGATCCGCCCCTGGTTGTAGGTGCTCCCACCTTTATAGCCCCCCTCAAAAACCTGGTTGTTAGCTAATGAACACAAGCAGAGCACCGGGGAGCAAAACATCAAAGGCCACAGCTGACATAGCTGAACAGACAAATTGTTTGAGCTCATGGGTTTGGAAATAATGAAATGCTGCAGAGCAGAGCAGAGGGGTCTGGTCGGGTGGTGGGAGAGTACAGGGCAGTTACAACAAAAATGTTGTCACATGGCCAGTGATCTGGACCGTCCTCCTGGCCCTGGGTCTTTGGTCAGTGCAGCGAAAGGCTGCGGAGCAGTAAAGTATCTGTGGCCTAGCCAGGGGCGGATCTAGGCATGGGCATGGGGGAGCAATCCCCCTCTTAATGCCCAGACTGCCCCACCAAACATGATGGCATGCGAACAACCCAAGATATTTTAAATTAAAGTGCTTAAATTTAAAATGATTTGAAACACTACTTCTGCTACTAACTGACTACAGTTGTCGCACCACTAAACCAACAGCATTTCATCATTGAAAACAGAAAACTCTCTGAGTCAGACCTTTAGCTTTATGCATGATGTATGTCTGTTGCAACTTCAACAACAACTGATGTTATTATTGATGCTTTACTTACCTAATATAAGTCCTGTAACCGAAAATGGTAAGGGGCGGCTTCATCGCCGATGAAGCCGCCCCCTTACCATTTTCTCCTGCCCCCCCAATTGGGAAGTGTTAGATCCGCCCCTGGACCTAGCCAGTCTCATGAGGTTTAGGCGAATATGCACGGAAGTGCCATTCCGTCCATACTTGCCTAGAATACGCCTAGAATCCGTGCATATTCGCCTAAAATAAATCTGTGCATATTATACTAAAATGAATCCGTGCATATTATACTACGTTGTAGCATAAAATGACGGAGCGGCGCCGCCTCTGCCAACCATGAGCATTGTGAACTGTGAAGCGCCACTGAGCGAGGCGCTAGGAGAGCGAATTGCTGCGCTGAGCATTGCGATGGTCGGCAGAGCCGACTCAGCCGCGTCCGAGTTGCGATGTGTTAGGGACAGTATAGTAAATATTATAAAACCCAAACTGCCCCACCCCCAACTAGCCACTTCCGTGTTTGTGAAAACCACGCCTAAGTACATAGAGTATTCACGGATTTTGGCTCTTACTAGTAGTGTATGCACGCAATTCCGTAGGTGGCATTCCGTGCATAGTGTACTACAGGGGTCCCAAAAGGTAGATCGTGATCTACCAGTAGATCACACAGGCCGTGCAGGTAGATCACATGACAGCACTTCTCCCGCCTCTATTTTTCATTATAAGTACCGTATTTTCCGGACTATAAGGCGCACTTAAAAGCCTTTAATTTTCTCAAAAATCTACAGTGCGCCTTATAATCCAGTGCGCCTTATATATGGATTGTTTGACTGCAGGTGCTTCTGTTCTATGTTAACTGTAGTAGCTTCTATTCCCTGCGCCTTATAATCCAGTGCGCCTTATATATGAAAACAGTTTTACAAGGTGCGCCTTATAATCCGGTGCGCCTTATAATCCGGTGCGCCTTATAGTGCGGAAAATACGGTACATTATTCTTAAACACTATAACAGTAAGTAACACCATCACCAACTATTTCAAAGCTCAAACTTTCTATGGGGCCTTGACATGGATTTTCAGTAATGGAACCATCACATTTTTGATGTGTACATCATGTTGAGCCGGTCATTTTGAAAGTAGCTCTCAAGTCAAAAAAGTGTGGGCACCCTGGTGTACTACTATTATCTGTGAGATCGGGTTGCTGTGGCAGAGACAACTGTCCGTGATGTGCAGTGTACTGGTGGTCAGCCACTCGTGCAGCCCCTCTTTAAAGGGAGGGGAGCCCCAGCCCCCCTTTTTTTTCAGATGAACACACAGCCCCAACGCTGCACCGTCCGGGGCTGACCGACCGTGGGAGAGTGGAATGGGGTGACGCGGTTCTTCTTCTCTTACAGCAGAGAAGAGAAGAGAAGAGCAGAGAGAGCTGCTGTCTCCACGGTGACTCGCCTCAATGCACTCCATCAAGCAGGCAGAGTCATTGAGAGGCTATAGAGACGCATGCAGGACCGTTGCTTTTGTTTCTCAGCATTCGCTTGCTTGTGTGAAAACCCCCGAAAATCCCTCTTCTTTCAAGTCCTTAGTTGGCAGCAATCATAGCCACCGGGCGAGCCTGGAAGAAACCTGTGACCGCTCTGTTTTAAAAAAAATGGAGGATAAACTCATCTCTGTATCCTCCTCGGCTTTGATGTGAGAAAAACGCTTATTGGGAAATTCATGGAGACGCTGATAAAAAAGCAGCTTACTATTGGGCTTATCAAATTGTCACTAACTCACTATATCGCCATATTATGCTGAATCACTATTTAGACTAGAGGAATAATCGTTTAGAGAGGAGGAACTGATTGCAGGATAAAAGGTTGTACTTTTTTTTTTGTTGAAAAGTTTGGGCACCATGACAAAAGCTCCTTTGTTCTCAGCACTTCAGCTGAGGCTGAAAGCAAAGACAATGCAGGTTTTCAGTGATGAGCCGCATTGTTAGCATGGAGGGATCTATCTGCTGGGAGGGACATTCATTCACCGTGTTCTGTGCTGCTGCTACGCTCCCACTTTGTAGATCTCTAGGATGAGCAGAGGCATAACATAACCAGTGTTGTAGTGGTGCTTTTAGAAGTGGGGGGACGCCTCTTAAAGGGGATTTCCACCAATTCTATTTTTTTTTCTGAGAGTGTACAAATGTGAACCAAATGGACCCTAGCGGGTCCATTTGGTTCACATTTGTACACTCTCAGAAAAAAAGGAAACTCATTAACATGGTGAGACACATGTTGATGATGTCAATATCAATATGTATTTCTCCATTCTAATGTGTTTTTTTCCAGACCTCCATTTCTAGGAAACACAGAATTGGGGGAACTTTTTACCATGTCCACACAACATCTCTAAGGTATGTTAATGACATAGTAAAATATTGCAAATGAGTGGAATTTCCCTTTAAGACACGTGCATGCACACCGTGCATGCACACCACTACGAGAGATAGTTATGCCCAGGGGTGTAGTGTAGGGGGGACGCGGAGGGACGGCGTCCCCCCACTTCTCACATCTAAGATATTTTTGGGGCAAAAGTAGGCCTATGTTTTTGTCTTGTCATTTACTTTTATGGATACAATCAGGCATTGTAAACAATCTTTCTCAATATGCTGCTATACTTGTTTTAATAGCGTGTCTGTGTGTGTTGCGCACGTTCCCGCAAGTGTGCATGCACGTGTCTTAAAGGGGAATTCTACTCATTTTCAATATTTTATTATGTAAAAAATATTGAAGATGTATTTCACCATGTTTATGAGTTTCCTTTTTTCTGAGAGGGTACAAATGGAACCAAATGGACCCGCTAGGGTCCATTTGGTTCACATTTGTACCCTCTCAGAAAAAAATGAAAATGGGTGAAATTCCACTTTAAGAGGCGTCCCCCCCCACTTCTAAAAGTCCCACTACAACACTGCTTACAAAACTTTCTCTCCTCTCTCTCTTTGCTGACTCAGAACGTAGCCTTACCCTGAGATAGTTTAAAAGGAATGTACTGAAACAGCATCTCTTGTGGTGCGGAATGAAATTATACTATGATGACAGAGTGGCTTTCTTTTGGGGGGGTGTAATAAATAACGTATCAACATACAACGTACAAACTGGGTGGTGGTGGCAGGGGCGGATCTAGGAATGGGCATTTAGGGGGGCAGTGCCCCCCTAAATGCCCTGACTGCCCCTGCACCAAACACGATTTGCAAAACAACCCAGGATATTTCAAATTAAAGTGCTTATAATTAAAATGATTTGAAACACTACTGCTGCTACTAACTAACTACAGCTGTGTCACCACTAAACCAACAGCATTTCATCATTGAAAACAGAAAACTCTCTGAGTCAGACCTTTAGCTTTATGCATGCTGCGTGTCTGTTGCAACTTCAACAACAACTGATGTTATTATTGATGCTTTACTTGACTAATAAAAGTCCTGTAACCGAAAATGGTATGGGTGAGTCTTCATTGCCCGTGGCGCGATGAAGACGCACCCATAGCATTTTCTCCTGCCCCCCCCAAATGGGAAATGTTACATCCGCCCCTGGGTGGTGGTGGGTAGAACAAGGTAGTATCCACTGCATCATTCTTGCCTTTAGCATACTGATCATGGAGCTTCCCTAGTGATTGCCTGCATTATATTCAAGTGAAAAACATTCAGAAACTGTGTGGAGTTTGCATGTTCTCCCTTGTGATATCCCTCACAAAAACATGCAGTAATCCTGGGCTCTAAACTGCCTCCCCCCTGTCAGGTGAAAAGAAGGCAGCTTGGACTCCTCATGCATTGAAGGAAGCATGAGGCCAGTCCGCTGCTTGCCCAGGTTGGCGGAGGGTGTGTAGAGCCCAGGATCACATAGGAATTGGCACTGGCACAAAATTGTGGGATGAAAATTATAAATATGAAGTCAAGTCGCGAGGCGGCAGCGAGCTAGTTTTACGAAGAATAGGACTGAAGGTTATTCTTATGGATCAGCCTCTAATTGGGTTGGGGGTATGTAAGGCTGTGATCAGAATGGGTGGCCAGTCATGTTACTGCTGGGACGTGACAGAGAGACACCTACATCCCTGTTCATTGTTCTTCAGTGCTGGAGCAGATATAATCTTTGGTGAATGTTAATCCCTTCAAAACAATGCAATGGTCCCAGTGAAATATCCCACGGCAAATAAGGAAATAACACCACCGATTCAAGAGGAATATTGCTCGTCCTCAATAGGAATATTGCTTGTCCTTCTGCCGACTGCAAGTGTGCATGCTCGTGTCTTAAAGGGGAACCAAATGGACCCTAGCGGGTCCGTTTGGTTCACATTTGTACACTCTCAGAAAAAAGGAAGCAGGATCACCATGTTAATGAGTTTCCTTTTTTTACTGAGAGTGTACAAATGTGAACCAAATGGACCCGCTAGGGTCCATTTGGTTCACATTTGTACACTCATTAACCCATGAGTTAACATGGTGATCCTGCTTCTCGAATTAAATATTAGTATGTGATTAATTGAGATTAATGGAATGGAGATTAGTGGAGATTAATGGTGGAATTCCCCTTTAAGAGGCGTCCCCCCACTTCTAAAAGTCCCACTACAACACTGGCTAAAATGCAGAATAAATAGTGGGCCCTGGTATGAAAATGGTTGAAAACCCACTGCTCTAGCGCATTCTAGTGCATTTTGGAAGCGCCACTAGTGCATTTTGAATTTTGGCGGTTGGCAACACTGGAATACGCCCCAATATTGCTTGTCTTTCTGCCTCATCTGATTGGAAATATGCAAGAACAAGATGAGGACAGCAGCCAAGTGAATAACATAAATGTTATATTTCACACACAACAGATTATTTGCATTAAGTAATTGAACAACCAATTGAGGGGTGCTAGCCCCTCCTAGTATCTCCAGCCTATGGCCAGTGTCTGCATGTACCTATTGGTAAACACAAACTTCACTCACTCAACTCACTCAGAGCTCACCTTACATTTCCATTGGGAGTCACATGATTTGAAGACACAAACCTGTTATGTTATGTGTCTTGCGTCTTGTCTCTGCTAATCATGTGACTGACATTGGAAATACATTGTGAGCCCTGAGTGAGCTGAGTGAGTCTACTGTGTGAGAGGCCTAAACACAAACATGAAAAGAAATTGATAAGGAATTATGGCTATAGTTTTGGAAACACAAACGTTGAGATGATGTAACTAAGGCCCTTGTTATTGGCTGTTGATGGTAACATAACTAAGGTACGTGTCAAGGTTGGTGGTATATAAAATCAATGATGGGATACGCACAAGTTACAAAGTCGTAGTATTTGCATGCCCTGCTGTGCACAAGTAAGCCATGGATGGACTACTTGTGTGCAATGCGCAAGTTTACACCTCGACAGTGCATTTCTACTTGACTTCTTCATTCTGCCTGCATGTTTGGAGTTCCTTCAAGGTATAGTTCATTTTTGTTTATTATTTATTAAGTATTTCATACAGCTTAAGTAAAAAAGAGCTATCCTTTTAACCCTTAGTGTACTGAACGCGTTTTGGTGTTCTCAGCATTATGTTTTAACTATTGGAAAAATAGCAGATCTACAAGCTCATAGCGCGCCACCGAGTGGCGCACTATGAGCTTGTATCTCTGCTATTTTTGAAAAATCGTGAAAACGTGGTGCAAATCTTTGAATATTAGAAACTAGAGATCTAGACAGGACATGGGTTAAAATCCTGTGTGTATGTTTGGACTCGAACCAGTATTCTTCACCTGACTGCCTGTCAGTCATTTTCTACCAAGGAGCATAAAGTTAACGGCCGACCAAACAACACTCACTAGCAGTCTGCTGACCCCGGACCAGAGACCTGATAGACACGTGTGTGGATGCAGTTTGACAGCAGTGCATGCTTGCTCCTTCTACTCTGCTCTGCTCTGGGTGCCACCAGCTGTGCGCTTGCTTGTGCACGTGACGGCAACACACACATCATATGACTGGTGCCCCGGTGTGTTGTCAAAGCTAACCAGCCAGGGGCGGATCTAGGCATAGGCATGGGGGGGGGCCTGACTGCCCCACCAAACATGATGGCATGCAAAACAACCCAAGATATTTCAAATTAAAGTGCTTATATTTAAAATGATTTGAAACACTACTACTGCTTCTAACTACTACTACAGCTGTGTCACCACTAAACCAACAGCATTTCATCATTGAAAACAGAAAACTCTCTGAGTCAGACCTTTAGCTTTATGCATGCTGCGTGTCTGTTGCAACTTCAACAACAACTGATGTTATTATTGATGCTTCACTTGCCTAATGAAAGTCTTGTAACTGAAAATGGTATGGGTGATGAAGCCGCCCCCATACCATCCCCCCCCCCCCCATTGGGAAATGTTACATCCGCCCCTGTAACCAGCCAAGAGAGACCACCACCTGAGGTTGTTGTCGTTTTCCACGTCCTTGCCATAGTTGAGTGCTCATGAAACTTTCTCTCTCACTCTCTCTCACGTCTTTCATTCTTGTTAATCATATTAGGCATTATGTTTCTGTTTATAGCCAGATAAGAAGAAGCCTAGATAGCAATAGTGCCTAATAGTGTTGACTTGCTTTGTGATAAGAAAGTGTTTTGGCGAGGTGTTTTCTAACAGGGAGAGAGAGTTCCCTACTGACCGTATTCAGCAGGGAGCTGATCCATGAGGCACTATATGTTATGACTACAGGTGTCTTGCATGGGTTTATAGTGAGCGCGTATAGGCCTACCTGTATGCTTTTCTGTATGATTTTTTTTTATATAATTTCTTATCCCACGATTTTGCAATGCATTTTTTCACCCAGTGCCAATTCCTAATGTCCTAATGTCCTGCGCTCTACATACCCTCCGCCAACCTGAGGAGGCAGCAGACTGGCCTCATGCTTCCTTCAATGCATGATGAGGAGTCCAAGCTGGCTTCTTTTCACCCGACAGGGGGGAGTTTCCCTGGTTGGACGTAGCACAGTGGAAGGAACACGTTATTCCAACCAGTTCCAGACCAGTCCCCTCCATCAGGCGCCCCAGCTAGCCAGGGGGAGGCAGTTTAGAGCCCAGGATTACAGCATGTTTTTGTGAGGGTATCTACCCTAGGGGACACAGGGAGAACATGTGAGGGTATCTACCCTAGGGGACACAGGGAGAACATGTGATGGTATCTACCCTAGGGGACACTGTGAGGCGGCATTTCACATTATTACCTACAGCTGCATTGATCTGCATGGAACATTGCATGCATACCCAGTATAGGACAAGGCTGAACCGTTGACCTGTGTTTTTCACATGTGCTTTTTTAGCACAACCGAGAGACCGATCTTTGTAAAACACATTATTCCATATTATTCTTCCAGATTCTGCCCCAAAACCACGCAAATCCTTACTCACTCGCTCTAGTCGTGTGCTCAAGACGGATTCTGTCTGATATTTCATATTCCGTCTATAATTGGCTTTCAAAATTTGCAGGATTTGCCTGTTTTAAACAAAAAGCATCAAATCATTAACACAATGTGGAATTTGCGTGAAATCTTTTACACGCTTTCCTACTAGGTGGACAAGTCAAATAAAACACCCTTTTCACATTAGCCTGTTATAGCGCCACCAACAGGTGGGGGGGGGGCTCAAATCATTCAATTCCCATCAAAGGCAAGCTTTTCACATTGGCCTAATATAGCGCCACCAGGAGGTTACAGGCGGTGCCCAGAATGGCACTTTTTTTTAGCTCACCCCCCTCCCTCTCTCCCTCCCTCGCTCTCTCGTTGCTTTTATAGCTTCACTTTACTCTTCAGACAAGTTGACTTTGTTGAGATTTTTTGGTGTTCTATAATAATAGAGGCCCTTCGGACTTAATTAAACATGTCCGAGATCGCATACACGTAGCGTGGACGACAAAGGCAAACGCACACAAAAGGGGACAAAAGGAGGAGAAAGCATGACATTGCTCACAACAACACGGCCGTGCGTTCGTTCGTTCCAGGACTTGGGGAGGAGGGTGAAGTGAAGTGAGGCACAACGTGTGTCAAACTTAATAAATTGCACGCAAAAGTAAGAGAGGGGAGGGGGTGGGGTTGGGGGATTGGACTGGGTGCAGTGGTGGACTGGGTGAAAAAATCGGCCCGGACATTTTTAGCGTGATTTGGCCTAGACCGGCCCACCACAACCAGCGTGTGATGGACCTATTATATCTGGTATAGAGTGGTGGGTTAATCAGATGTAACTCTTGAGAGGGTTAACATGAAACCAAATGGACCCGCAAGGGTCCATTTGGTTTCATGTTTACGCTATTCATCTAAATTGGCCCAAGTCTAATTAAAAAATGTAGAAGATTAATGCTCATTTTGATCTGTATATTTGACTGGTTTGTTTCCCAAATCCAGCCTGGAATTGTGGACCAAAAAGCAAAATAAACCTTTAGTTTTGGGGTCTGTTGGGGTTAAAATGTCATCAAATGGTGGTCCTCCGTGGCTCAGAATTCTGAATGAATAATAGGCCCTGAGATCAAAAAGGTTGAAAACCAGTGCTATTAAATCATACCGTGATACCACCAGCCCCTTACGGGTCGTGGCCCACCGGGAGATCTCCCTGTACGCCCAGCGGTCAATCCGACCCTGGATTGCACGCAAAAGTAAGAGAGGGGACGGGGAGGGGGTGGGGGTTGTTGGGCTGGGTGCAAGAGGCCCCGTTTAGGAGCTCTTAAAGTCGCACAGCGTGAAGTCCTAATTACTGAGACTTAATACTGCGCTCCTGCCGTGATGGTCAGTGGACGGAGGCTGCTAAGTCCTGCTGCTTAGGAGGAAGCAGGGAAGACAGGCTTAAGGTGTCTTCTCTCAGTGTGTGGAGACAGACAGGTTTTGACAGGACCTTTCCAGGACCGACTCTCTGCCAAAATACAACCTTTAGGGTAGGGATGTCCCGATACTGTATCGGTATCGGGAAAAGTATTGGATCGGCCCTTTTTTTTTTGTCATATCGGTTCATATCAGTATCGGCAATCAAGATTTTACTAATTACTTTTAAAGCTTTACATGGTTTAGCCCCGACCTATATCTCCGATATGCTACAGCCTAACAATCTTGCACGAGCGCTGAGATCGGCGGATAGGGCCCTCCTAGTTCCCCTCAAAACCCGCCGCGCCACTCGAGGTGACCGGGCTTTTGCAGCCCCCTTAGGCTAGCAGAGTCGGTGGGTTCGTTTAAATCTGGCTTAAAACCGCCCTTATATTCTATAAGTGCTTTGCTAGCACTTACAATACAAGTCATTTCCCAGGGCACTAGTGCCCTGGTAGCTTTACCCTATTGTTTATTGCTCTTTATCTTGTATGCCGTCTTGCTGCTAACTGTTGTGTTGTTTTGACTTGTTGTTTTCATGTTCTTGATTGTTTTTTTTCATGCCTGCAATTGTAAAGCACTTTGTGATGTAATGTCTAGAAAGGTGCTATATATATATATATTAATTTCATCATCATCATCATCAATACACAAGGGAGTGGTTGCTTCTTACTGGTTGCCATTATTGTGATTGTTAGGTGTATGGGGGAGCAGTTCTCTCCTCTGTTTTCTGCTCTCCTCTCCTTCTCTCCCTTCTGTCACTCATTCTTACACGTCCCGCCCACTCATCCAGCCCAATCCTGCAATAACCCCGCCTCTCACCACCGGTTGGGCCACCACTCAGCAGCCCACCAATCACCATCAGCCATTAGAGTATATAAATCACCTGTGTAACCTGTTCTCTCACTCTTTTTCTCCCACCAGCTGTGCTTTCAAACAATCGGTCTCATAATGTCCTAAAGTAATAACCAGTACCAAGTTTGTCCAGTCCTACCCTACTATAGTTTGTTAAAGCCAATAAGTATTGTTTAAACAGTCTGTTTTTGTTTGGAAACCTACGTATAAGCATTCCATAAGTTCACATCTTTCCCAGGACAGGGTAGACGGGGTTCCCTGTACATTTTGCAACACGTAGGCAATTCCCCTGTTAAGTTAATCACACCAGGTGAGAGGTGAGTTCCACATGTTGTAATTTCCTTTGTTTTTAGGTAGAGTTGAAGGAATTTTGTTTGACTTCCAGGAGGTTGGAGGGTTGTGTTTTTGTTTTTTGTTTTTTTGGTAGGTCTGTTTTGTATCTTTTCTGGCACCACCAGTCCCTTGCCATTGTATTGTTCATTGTATTGTTCAACCTGCATTTAATCCCAATTTTGGTAATAAATTGGAGTTCTCAGTTCAGTTAATCCTTGTCTGTCCATTTCTTTTTATTTGGGTATCCATTGGGGGTATTATGTCGCTTTTTTTCCCAAAAAGTGTACATTGTTTGTTAAACTGTAATTTTTATGATTCCACCCTAGCAGTTCATTAAGTATGCCTGGTGGGTGGTGATGGGTGGAGATCCACCTTAACTAAAGCCACACCCATAGCTTTAGTTGCATGATAAAGGGGGAGGAGTTAGGGGAGGAGCTGAACACGTGATGTCACTATATTGAAGTTTTTTTTTTCATTGGCACGTTTGACTGGAAAGGTTCAGCCTCCAGGAAGAAACCCTAAATACAAAGGGAAGACATAATTTCACATAAAAACACACACCAAGGGGTCTATTTACATACTGTCACCTCTTAACCATGTACAACATTTTTGCATTAAAATACAAAAATCACGGCACCCCCTCTTTAACCAATCAACGTCAAACTTGCCATGTGCATTGATCCGAGGAAACGCCGTCCAAAAGTGCCGGCCCCAAGTGCAGGGTCCATATAGTTTGTGTGTCTTGTCACGTCTCATCGCACATGTCTGGTTGCACACCCTACCCTACCGTTTGGGAATCATTGGCATGGCATGCAGGGCCTTTTCCGCTGCCTCTGCCAACAAAGTGGAAATTACAGGTTGATATAATTCTGTTGTCTACATTTTTCAGATAGAAACCGGTTAAAGCTTCATCCTGACCCAATAACTAACTTGCTTGGCCAGTCAAGGGGATATAAGATGCATGAAACGTTCCAAACAAGTTAGACTTTTTTTTCGCCAAATCTCTTGTGTCAGTCGGAACGTTCATGCACTCTTGAGTTTATTGGCAATAATGATGGCGAGTTACTCCCTGCTGACCAATCACATGTTGATGCTTGCTGTTCGGAGACAGGGGCGGATCTAGGCATAGGCATGGGGGGGATGTCCCCCTAAATGGCCAGTCTGCCCCACCAAACATGATGGCATGCAAAACAACCCAAGATATTTCCGTGCTTATATTTAAAAGTATTTGAAACACTACTGAAAGTGGTATGGTAAAAATAGTAAGGGGGCAACTTCATCGCCCGTGTCGCTTCGCGCCACGGGCGATGAAGCCGCCCCCTTACTATTTTCTTCTGCCCCCCCCCCCCCCCCCCAATTGGGAAATGTTACATCCGCCCCTGTTCTGAGAAGAGCTCTAGTTACAGAAATGAAGTGTGTGGCGTGTGGATTGAAATCAGGAGGTATTCAACTATGACCTTTCCTTTCCTGTCCACCTTTACCCGTCTCTAAACAATAATTACAGCCTATCACCTCCTCAAAGCTTTTGGCAGAGTTTTGTTTTTGCGATAGTGACACATAGTCTATGTGGTTTAATTATGTGAGTCAAAATTCCAATGGCATTTTCCTGCCTATGAATGCAATATTTAAAATGGGATGAGTAAGTCTTGCTCTGCTGCTTGAACTCTGGGGAAGAAACGCTCACAGTGTAAATATTATGACAAAGCTGTGGCCTTCAGTTCCGAGAGTTAATGTACATAAACGGCATTCTCTGTAGCTACTGTATGGCAGGGGCGGATATAACATTTCCCAATTGGGGGAATGGGGGCGACTTCATCGCCCATGTCGCTTCGCGCCACGGGCAATGAAGCCGCCCGCACCCATAACATTTTCAGTTACAGGACTAGATAAGTTACTGTTAGAGGATTAGATAAGTAAAGCATCAATAATAATCAGTTGTTGTTGAAGTTGCAACAGACACGCAGCATGCATAAAGCTAAAGGTCTGACTCAGAGTTTTCTGTTTTCAATGATGAAATGCTGTTGGTTTAGTGGTGTCACAGCTGTAGTTAGTTAGTAGCAGTAGTAGTGTTTCAAATCATTTTAAATCTAAGCACTTTAAATTGAAATATCTTGGGTTGTTTTGCATGCCATCATGTTTGGTGGGGCAGTCTGGGAATTTTGGGGGGGGCATTGCCCCCCTAGATCCGCCCCTGCTGTATAGGTTACTTCCAAACAGATTCAGCATCTATGCCTAGTGTGTAAAGTGTAGACACAGGCAATACAAAAAAACAGCCAATAGAACAAATACAAGCTTGATCACTAAGCAGCTTCCAATGGAAATTAAACAACACATTCTCCTCCTTGCTGTGGCCTATTATTGCGAAATATTGATCTAAAGATACTTTTATGTCAGGGCCCCTGGTGTGTCTATTGTCATAGCAGACTGTGACAGCCAGGGTAACAATTGACTCTAATTAACAAGCCATTCGCCATTTAACAATAGTAAGTAGTAATTAAGTAAGCCTTGCTGAGCCGTGAGGCCCAGCAAGGGCAGGAGTCGGGGAGGACGATTTGAACGGAGGATGTGAATAGTTTGGAGGAGAGTAGTTAATTATTGTCCTTCAGAATCTCCCTGTGTTTGTACTGACAGTAAAGTCTGACCGTACAGTACTTTATACCACTCTCCGTATTGCATCGTTAAACAAATTCACGGCTGTAAACCAAAGCTTCGAAGCATCAAATAATAGAACACACTGATAAAACCCATAGTGTCGCCTGTGCAACATTAAGGGCAGTTGGCATGGTATGTTATCGAGCGTGAGCAGTAGTTCTGTGCAAATGGCCAGGGACCTCAGTATTATAGCTGCTCTTACTTTGTTTTAAAAGTTTGGTTATTTATTGCAGTTTCCTTACCACAAATCATGGTGGGTAGGAAAATGGCAACCACAGTAGGTTCAGGCTATACCCTCAATGTCTTGAATGTTCATACGGTTTAATTGTTCCTTTCAATTGTATGACATTTAAAATATATTTGCTTTGACTGTTCCAGTGCCTAATTGTATTTCCATAAGTTGTTCAGAAAAGAAATGCCTTTTTAAGGGGCAAATATGTTTGGAACTTTGGATACTTGATGGACAATGATTTGGGGGTTGACTGATTGATAGGTGTGTTTGTTTGTAACTTTGTGTTGTGTATCTTACAGTTGCATGAGTGGCTGATAGGGCATTAACTAAATATTCGACTAGTCGATTATTCGACTAGCAAAACACTATTCGACTATTAATTCACTATTCGTTATTCGGTAATAATAATTTTTGATATATATTTTTCAATTTTCTGCAGCAGGCATTGTGGATGTGTGCTGTGGTGTTGGTAGTAATTGTAGGTTGATTGCTCATTTTTCATGTCATAATGTAACTGAGTTACAGTAGTGTAATAGGCATGTATTTTTTCAATGGAAAGTCCAGAATCACACATTTTATTGGCTAAAAAACAAATGTGTATATCACTATAGACTAGTCGACAATTATTCGACTACCAAAGTATTCGATTCCACTAGCAAAAAACGTGTTTGGTCAATGCCCTAGTGGCTGAGAGCCAAATGATTATATTGGAGCTGACTTTCATACAATAGAAGTGGGTGGAAGTACCACAGATTCACCTCTGGCTGTGCAGAGAGCTCATGAATTGGTGCCTATACTGCACCCAAGAGCTTCAGGGCTCTGACTGGTACTGTAGCTGTGACGATGCACTTTCATTTCAGCCAGCTAGTAATCCCAGAACGCAATAAAACTGTCTGGGCCCGTGTCTGGCTCCAGTCTGACCAACTTTATTGAGTTAAAAAAAAAGCTGTTTTAGCCCCCAATATCACTATAGGGGAATTTAAGGGTGAAAATAGGTGTTTAGTGCCATTTTCTCTCTTTTGCACTGCAAAACGTTGGATGCCATTAAGCAGATATTGGGCAAGAATGACTCACTAATTATATAGGAGAAGAAGGAGTCATAGCCAATGCTGTAATGAGGGAATGCATCCCAACCAAACCGAGACGCTGTAATTCTGTCACTGGGGACAGGCCAGGGGTCAATGCAGTCTGGTCCATCTGTGTTTGTGTTGGCTAGTAGGTAAGTATATCAGAATTGTTTTTCATTTGCCGTAGTGACGTGGAGTCAGCAGTGAAAGTTAATGGACTCACTGACTTGGTATAGCCAAAGCTATGTTTACATGAGTGGATGCTCCACTAACAGATCCTGCGTTCACCGATAAACACAGTTTCATCATTATTGACCGATTCAGTTTTAGCTTTGACCGATTCAATTTGAATTCATGGTTTAATCCTTTCAGTAATATTTTTTAATAGTGTCTTTGTGGTTCCTTCCACAAACTCGACATTATGATTTACTTGAGTCAATTTACGCTGATCCTATCAGATTTTGGAACAAATCCTATTGGATTTCCAATAGGAATCCAATAGGATTCCTATAAGAATCCTAGGATATTATAAAATCTTATAGGGTTCCTTTTTTAGGATTTGGGGGAAAATCCTATATATACGATTCTATTGGAATCCTATTGGATTCCTATTGGAAATCCAAAAGGATTTCTTCCAAAATCTGATAGGACTTTTCTATTGGAATCCTATAGGATTTTTTGACCAGGGCAAATCACAACAACGGACAGCATAGAATCAACATGTATGTGTTCAATGTATAAATTCCAATTCTCTACAGAACGTCGATCTCTGAACAATGGCTCTTAGAGGAGATTTATGAGCCAAGGGAAGGCCATTTAAAAAAGGTCAAACAAACAAAACAGACAAGAGGCAGAAAAAAAGGCAATCAAGATGTGGAACTAGTGTGTGTGTGTGTGTGTGTGTGGGGGGGGGGGGGGGGGGGGGCAGCAGGAGAAAATGGTATGGGGGTGGATTAAGATGAAGCCCCCCCAATACCATTTTCAGTTACAGGAAAATGGTCAGTTACAAGTAAAGCATCAACAATAAATAACATCAGTTGTTGTTGAAGTTGCAACAGACACGCAGCATGCATAAAGCTAAAGGTCTGACTCAGAGAGTTTTCTGTTTTCAATGATGAAATGCTGTTTTTTTAGTGGTGACACATCTGTAGTTAGTTAGTAGCAGGAGTAGTGTTTCAAATCATTTTAAATATAAGCACTTTAATTTGAAATATCTTGGGTTGTTTTACATGGCATCGTGTTTGGTGGGGCGGTCTGGGCATTTCGGGGGGCAATGCCCCCCCATGCCCATGCCTAGATCCGCCCCTGATCTGGCAAATGCTGATTCAGATGTCAACAAGAAAGTCAAAGGAGTAGATGGTACTATAAAGGCAAGGGGAAATCTGGGTCAGCGACAGCAAGTTGCATGCCTTTGCTTGAAACGCTTCATGATTGGCAGTGTTTGAACGGTTCAGTATTGATCTGACATCACCGCATGGCACCTGCAATTGCTTTTGCTGAGGTAAAAGCTAATAGGACATCTAGAGTGTCTCTCTAGACAAAATTGTCATTGGGCTAATGATAAATGTATTAACATCAGCAGCCTTGTTGTGGTACAACTTGTAGGAATGCTTTGGCTGCATGAGCAATCATTGAACACAAACACGTGCTTGCTGTGCATGCATGCACACACGCACGCACAAACACACACACACACACACACACACACACACACACACACACACACACACACACACACACACACGCACACACACGCACACACACGCACAAACACATTTGTTTATTCTTGGTTCAAAGATTTGGACTGGCGTTTAAAACAACCTGGATAAAAGGCTGCAGTGTTTATATCAGGGATAAGACTGCATCATAAACCAGGGCTGTGACAGGTTTATTGCTGGCGCGACCATTTAAGAGCTAATTTTAGTTTAATTATGATCTCCGATCAATAATGCTAACGCTGTGAGCTGGAGTGGAGTTCAGACAGCATGACACGGCGCGTACAGGCATTACAAATAAACAGCATTTGGAGCATTTTAGCTGAACAGTTTTTTTTTTTTTTTTTTTTTTTTTTAGCTTTCTGACTCTTTAGGCAGGTCATGTGAATAATATGTGGTAGCATTTTGCATCATGCAAACTCAATCCTACCTACAGATGGCAGCCATGAACCTTGAAGTGAAATGGATTTTTAAATCACTAAACCATGTGCTGCATATGCATTATACTGTTTTCCTTAATAATGCATTATGGAATGCATTATGCTATTGTGTTTTTTTTTTTTTTTTTGCTTTACCGCCAGGCAGAGGAATCATTAAAATATAGAAAGCCTTAACATGCGTACAGCATACTGTAAGCTATAAAAACTGGAGCCCACAATGACTGTCTAGAGAATAGAGACCTCAAGTTATTTAGTGTGTAATGGGAAGGCGCAGGCAAAGAGAAAAGCATGATAATGCTGTCCATCATGAAACCCTGAATCTGTGAGAGCTTCTCTCCTACTGAGGAGGAGGCTATCAAAGTTGACTTAAACTGTTGCGTAGTGAAGAAGGAACATTTATGTGTGATTCAGGACTATAAAAGCGTATTGATTTGCTGCTTGCCTTCACTGCACAGCCCCAGCTTGGAGTAATTTGTCCCCCAGGTCTAGGGTTGCGTGTGAATTTTCTGTTGTGTCAGCTGAGTTCCAAGCGGCAGCAACATGCAGTACTCGCCTGAGACGAGCTGGAAACCCTAATTAGCCAACGCTGCTTTAATTAAGAGCTTGCTGTCAAGGAAAGCAACATCTTTAACTCATCTCTTACCTCTAGCAAAGTGACATCCTAATGGCAGCTTGGGTGAAAATGATCAAAATGGCAGCCGCTTGGCGAAAGACTATGAATTCAAGATAATTGTGCTAGAATATTCTGCATGTGTTTACTTCTGTCATTCCAGGAAGATTCGTGAATTGTTTTGCGACTTTTATGAGTTTTCCCTGGTAGCCAGTCACAGCATGCAAGTAGACATGGGTCAGGCACAAAATGATTGAACATTAGCTGTGGTCCAGAGCTCCACTGCTTCTGAGTCTGACTTGCATTGGAGCTCTGTTCGTCTCTGTGCATTCGGCCATTACTGCACCCGAACAGCCCCTCTTCTCTAGTGGATATATATAGAGAACGTTTTACCTATACTCACCAAAATAAACATGTCTTGTGTCATTAGAAAGCCCACTTACCTTAGTGGTAGCACTCTGAGCCCCCCACCACATGGATAAAATGGACTTTTTGGCCAGAACGTGATCGTTTTACACCGGAAAAACAACCAGGATTTGCGCCCTCTACCGATATTGCCAATAGAAATGTTCCATAGGAAATATTTTTCCTTCAGTGAAAAACGATCGCGTGTGTGAGGCCGGCACGACAGGAACGAAGCCACGCCCGTACCGAAAAGACCAAACATTCACAACATTCTAACGTTCATCTTTGTGACCCGGAGCTTGTCCCATGGCAGGGTAAATGACCTCCACTCTAAAGTGAGGCACTGTACCTACGATGCCTGACTTGCAAAGTTGGCATTATCCTTATAGGCTCACAGCCTGCTCTGGAGAGAGACCTGCGGTGAGAGATGCCAGGCCGTACGCCAAGTATGGTTCGGCTACACCCTAGATTTCACAGGCCTTTATCCATGCCCAGCCAGGACCATGCAGTCTGTGGCCAAACCACAACCATCTGCTGCCCATTTCTCCATCCATTCTCACTTGACCCCATGCCAACAGCTTGTTTATTCATCTCTGGAAGGATCCTAATTTCCCGTCTCCTCACATGATCCACCTGAGCCCTGCCTTATCCCCGTCTCAGCTGGTGGTATCTCCAGTGCACCCTGCTGTCAGTCCCTGCCCTGCTCTGTGACCAAAGCAAACGGATGTCTGATTTCATTTATTTATTTTCATATTAAGGGTTTGTCCCGATTCTGCAACCCGTGCTTCCACCCACATTTCAGTTCTCAAGCAGGGGCGGTCCTGGGCGGATCTAGGCGGATTAGGGCATGGGGGGGGCAGTGCCCCCCTAAATGCCCTGATTGCACCACCAAACATGATGGCATGCAAAACAACCCAAGATATTTCAAATTAAAGTGCTTATCTTTTAAATGATTTGAAACACTACTACTGCTACTAACTATAACTACAGTTTTGGCACCACTAAACCAACAGCATTTCATCATTGAAAACAGAAAACTCTCTGAGTCAGACCTTTAGCTTTATGCATGCTGCGTGTCTGTTGCAACTTCAACAACAACTGATGTTATTATTGATGCTTTACTTGCTTAAAAGTCCTGTAAGCGTAAACGGTATGGGTGCGGCTTCATCGCCCGTGGCGCGAAGTGACACAGGCGATGAAGCCGCCCCCATACCATTTTCTCCTGCCCCCCCAATTGGGAAATGTTATATCTGCCCCTGTTCTCTCATGTGATGCTGGGCACTGCTACACTCCCTCTGCCAATCTGGGGAGGGTAAGGACTGAACTCATGCTTCCTTCTATGCATGAGTTCAGTTCCATTCGTTTCACCTGACAGCGGGGAGTTTCCCTGTTTGGATGTTAGCGTGACATGCGTGTGGAAATGAACACGATATTCTAACCACTTCCTTTCCCCTCAGTCTGGTGCTCTGGCTGGCCAGGGAGAGGCAGGATAGAGATCAGGACCACAGCATGTTGTTGTGAGGGTAACTAGGATGGATGGATGGATGGATGGATGGATGGATGAATGAATGATTTTTTTTTATTAACAGAGATGAGAGTTACAGTACAAGTCAAGTACACACTGCTACAAAACTGATTGGAGAATTATATATATAGTACAATTCAAGTACAACTACATCAAATCTGAAAAAGCTGATTGGACACACTAATAGTGGCCAACTTGTTCATTTCATTAAGGCAAATACATACAAAACAACTACTTAAAGTAAAGTCAGAAGCAGAAAATCATGGAGATAAAATGGGAAAAGAGAAATGTACAAAGAGGAGAGAGGCTGGGGAAGGGGCATTTTATCCACAATTTTGTTTTACAGAGGCCAGTCTCGAATTGCAGCCGTCTGTAGGTGCCCTTTGAGAGCGGTTTTGAAGGAGTCAAGGGATTCACACGCCTTTATGGCTGTTGGTAGGGCGTTCCACATTTTGGTGGCATATGAACGGAAGGAATTAAGACCCTTGTTTGTGCCAAATCTGGGTTGCATGGTTAGTAGCACTCTCCCTCTGGTGTTGTGGGAGTGGACCTCATTGACATTAAGGAGACACTGGGAGAACATGCAAATTATGTATTTGTAAAGAGAGAAGAAAAAAATAACAAATTGAATTGTATTTCAGTGGAAAGCCCATTTATCAAAAAAAGAACCTTCATCCTTATATCCACTACTTTAATGACAGATGAGTCAACAGCATTTGCTACTGCACTCTTCATAAGTGAGTGCCAGTAATTTCCTTCTACTAAATAACCATTAAGCACTCAGCATGTCAAATTCAATAGTTTCCCCATTGAGCACAAGTAGAAGGCAAGATAATGCATGAGATGCATTACCTTGAACACTGCGGCATCGCCGTGTAGAAAGAAATCGACGAAAGAAGTTGTAGCTTGTTTTGTCTCCTTCGGTTTGGAGATAAGTCTAAACCCCCGAAAGTGCTAAGATAAAAAATATAAGGAGTTTCACCCTGGGTGCTAATCCGCTAAACACTCCTATGTCCAATGTAGGGCATAGGAGGACATTTTTTATTCTAAATATTCACTTTTTTATTGGTGCTGAGTTGTGTCTTCTGAAGCCCTGAGGTATACAGTAACCTCACCAACCCCTCAAAGTTGATGCCATCTATTTGCTGCAGTTAGGGATGTCCCGATACTATATTGGCATCGGAAAAAGTATCGGATCTGCCCTTTTCTTGTCATATCGGTATCAGCAAATACTGTATGGGTATATCGGAAAAGTATCAGTATTGGCTCTTACAGTATTTGTCATTATTGGGTCATATTGGTATTGGCAGATATGCCAGTCTAACACAGATCTGACACAGGAATAAGGGGTAGACACTATGGCAGTTGAATAAAATATGGGGTTATGTGGGAATTTGCTTTGGAGTCACCCAAGTGCACATTTGAGTGAGAATTTTGCTATTCCCGGTTGGTGGACTTCATATTGTTTTTCTTATTTGTATTAATATATACACAGTATATTATTGATTGGTATCGGTATTTGGTATCGGTATCGGCTAACACAGAAATTGTGGTATCGGGATCGGATCAGAAATGAAGAAGTGGCATTGGGACATCACTAGCTGTAGTATAATAATCATATCATCTGTGACCATAATGTGAGAAAACACAGACTGTGTAATCCGGGGGTTTTCAACAGGTGGTTCGGGGACCACCAGTGGTCCTTGAGAGGGTTCCAGGTGGCTCCCAGGCTAAATGATGGAAAGTTGGTTAACCAGATGTAACTCTTGAGAATGTAAAAATGAAACCAAATGGACCCTTGCGGGTCCATTTGGTTTCATTTTCACACACTCAAGAGTTAAAATGTTCATCTGAATTAGCACTATTTTATTAAGAAGTCTACCCTGTTTTGTTTGCAAAATACAGCCTTTGAATTGTGAACAAAACCAAAAGAATTCTTTAGTTTTAGGTCTTTGGGTCTAAGATGTCATCAAATGGTGGTCCGTGGCTCAAATGCTGAATAAATGGTGGTCCCTGGTGTCAAAAAGGTTGAAAACCCCTGGTGTAATATACCTGATCTCCTTCTCTGCACCTCTCTTCCCCATCGTCTCTGCCTAGCTTTTCACAACAACTGTCCTGCGTTCATCTTGGAGCGTGTCTGGGTATTGCTACAGCCATACTGTATATCAATCAGCTCCTCAGGCAGATGTAATTGCCTTCATCTGCAGAGGCAGAGGAGTTTGGCAGCCAGGCTCGTTGACTCCAAATGAAAACAGCAGAGATACGGCACTAGCTGTTCATTCTTCCCCTTTTCTGATGAGAATAACAACACAATCTTTGCCATATTGCATTAAGTGGGATAACACAACCTTTGACAGACGAGTGTAAGAGATGTTGTGTCCTGTAGGTTTTATAAACGGCCTGAGCATCCGTTACCTCCCTTCCTCCAGCTCCCCTTCCAGCTTCCTTTTCTGTGTGTGTGTGTGTGTGTGTGTGTGTGTGTGTGTGTGTGTGTGTGTGTGTGTGTGTGTGTGTGTGTGTGTGTGTGTGTGTGTGTGTGTGTGTGTGTGTGTGTGTGTGTGTGTGTGTGTGTGTGTGTGTGTGTGTGTGTGTGTGTGAGATTATTTTTTAATTAGTTTTCTCATTGACATTTTTATGATTTATTTCAAATAGACATATAGGTCAGTGTAGATAAATACAGGAAACAGAGAGAGGGGGGGGGGGGGGTGACATGCAGTAATGGTTCCGGACGGCTGCAGGGAATCGAACCGGGGACTTGCTGTCAGGCATAAACCACCGGTTCACCCCCAGAGAGACAGCTCTGATGATCTAAAGCTACAACAACTATAGCCAAATCTCAACATAGTGAAATGGTAAAAACTATCACTTGTGTCCCAGAGCGACTCATGTTTGCCACTAAAAACAAAAAAGTAAGGTTTGGAGAGATGAGTGCAGCGCTGAGTGAGGAGTGGCTGCTCAGTGGGCAACAGTGTGTGAGTGTTAGGGTAACCAGATCTAAACGGTTCACTTGAGGGACAGAAGTATTGCATTTGTGGGACGAGTGTGGAAACGTTACTGGGTTAGCAGTTTATTAGCCTCGACACCCAGACTTTCATTTTCGTCCGCGTTGTGCGAAAACGGAAAACCTGACATGGGAGTCAACCAGTCGGGGTGGGCATCGCTCCAAATGATGTGACGTAGAACAGCAGTGGAGGGGAAGGGCCGGAGATGACAACACGCCGGCGAGATCAAATCAGATCAGCTCAGCTTGTAGATGAGCTATTTTTGAGAGGACAGTACATGCAATGTGGAGTGAGTGTGGAAAATAGTGGCACCGGGGGAATACCTGGCTTATTTTAACACAACGCATTTGAACACTGAACTCTGTCAGTCACAATGTGGGACAGACTGCAGCTCAATTTTGTGGGACGCCTGAAAAGTCTCGGAAATGAGGGACCGTCCCACGCAAAGAGGGACATCTGGTCACCCTAGCGTATGTGTGTGTATGCGTGCGCATCTCCATGACGAGTGGGTTGTTGGCTGTAGTTTAAGATTCCATTCTTTGTTGGGGTTTTATAGATTGATGGCACGTGTGTGTGTGGCCTCTGTGCATGTGGCTGATTGATGAGCAGAGAAAGAAGCAGGTTGTTTTCTTGACTTTTCCCCACTTGGCAGACAGGCGTGTCACGTGAGATCACACGGCTGCTACCAATAATGTGACAACTGCAGTATTAAATCGGTTTTCAAGTGTTCTGAATCAATATGGCCTAAGAGTAAGAAAACATTTTAGAGAGAGAGAGAGAGAGAGAGAGAGAGAGAGAGAGAGAGAGAGAGAGAGTCACAAAGGAAGACAGACTATGTACCCACTGCACACTGTAGTATAGTGTTGTAGCCAAGGCAAGACCAAGACCTAGGGGGGTCGAGACCAAAACGACACAACTACAGCTGTGGCGCCACTAAACAAACAGCATTTCATCATTGAAAACAGAAAACTCTCTGAGTCAGACCTTTAGCTTTATGCATGCTGCGTGTCTGTTGCAACTTCAACAACAACTGATGTTATTATTGATGTTACTTTACTTGACTAATATAAGTCCTGGGTCGAGATCGAGATGAGACTAGCACCCATGGAGTCGAGACCAAGACCAAGACCTAGAGGGGTAGAGACCGAGGCCGAGGCCATGCAAGACCTACAGGAATAGAGACCTGAGTGTGCTCCATCCAGGCCTAAATCTTCTGCTAGTGACATGCACATCATCCATCCAGCACTGCACACCACTCTGCTCTCTTAATGAATGGACTCCTCGGTCCTCATAATGGATATAGAACATTTCCTTTGCATTATCTCGTCTCCAGTGGTCTTGAGTGTTTTCAGTGGAGTATGAGACCCGAGGCATGTGCTCCGAGATCACGACAAGAGCAAGACAAATTGAGGGTGAGAACAAGATAAGACCACGAGACAATGAAGTGTGAGAGCGGCGAGATCCAGGCAAGACGAGACAATTTGAGGGCGAGGCAAAAACAAGACAGGGTGTGAAAATTTGTCTTGACACTGGTGTGAGGCAAGACAATGTCTCGAGAACTACAACACTACTGTACCAACACTACTAGAGATTACAGATTACAATACACGGATTACAATCACCCCAGGAGAGTTTGAAAACATGACTGATGATTAAAAAAAACTCCCATACCTGTTGGGGGAAGTACAACAATGTGCAAAAACACAACCACCCTAGAGAATAATCATAGTGTGTATTCTTCCATCAAGTGAATTTGGCACATAGAAATCGATTTATTGAAGATTTTAACCTTAAAATGTACATCATTGTCATCTTGATTGTATTGTTGTCCTGTTGCATTGTGCTTTTTTGCTTCGCCAATGTGAACCTATACAGTATGTTTTCTCATTTTGTGGCATGAAGAGAAAGGCTGCAAGGTAAATGTTATGTCAATAATACCTCGGTAAAATTAATCGTCCCTGAATGTTTTATTGAAAACTAAAATGCATTCACTTGCAAACAGTGCGCACACGCCCCAACTTTAAATGGAAATGTTGTGAGGTCCAGATTCCTGAGTATTCCCCACAGCTATAATGCTCTCCCTCCGTCTGCTTGACGTTTAGGAATTCCACTGCAGGTAACGTCATTTTCTGGGAAAGCAACTCAGAGCCATGTTACTAATGTGATCGTATACATTTCAGCAGGGGTTTTAGAGGATAGAGTCATCTCTTTGTCAGATGCTATATCCCATAAAAGCCAAATGTGTACTTTTTTACGTCTGAAAATATATTACACCTTCCTGTCACGTGACCTCACAGTATCCCTCTAAAAGGCGGGATAGAAATCACACTTGGGTGAAGTGAGGGGCGCGTCATACATCATCACATTGCGGTAAGTCACTTTTTGCATCCCCGCTTTTCTGTAACTCTATTTTCTCCCCCCAAATTTTAAACAAATATGCGTATATTCAAGAATGTATACATTTAAAAAATGTAGATGAATTGTTATTTTGACCAACGTTTTGCCAGTTATCTCTCCTAAATTGTGGAAACAAACTTGAAAATCCTTTTGGATTGGGTCTGAGAGACTAAACTCAACATCAAACGGTGGTCCGCGGCTAAAATGCAGCATAAATAGTGGGTCCTGGTATGGAAAAAGGTTGAAAACCCCTGATATACAGAATATACACACAGGAATAGTTTGGCTCAAATGTAAAATGACTGGACAAAAGGAGTCAGCACCGTGTGGCTTGACATGTAACTTCAAAAATGCTAAGCTCAAGCTAAAAATACTGTGCTGCCAGCTGAGCTGTGAGAACCTTTTTTACCTCCTCATCTACATCGTAGATTTACTTGCGTTGCCGTCTGCAATTTTCCCTGCAGGAGCATCGCAATGACAAACTGTGTTTAGTGAAATAAGTCCAAAAAAGAAAGAAAGAAAAACATAGCCGTAAACCGAACAGGCTATAAAACAATGCCCTAGAAGTGACCGTCGATTTCCCAAACGGCAGGCCGTGAGAAACGGTGAGCTGGGTTGCAGACAGGCATATGTCTATGAGACGTTTGGCCCCAACAGGGACGGACCAGCTGATCTGAATGGTGAATGATGTATGGTCACGAGGACTCACCACTTCCCATGACGCTGCCTGAGCACTGAGCAGTGGTGCATTACAGCACATTACATCACATTATATATAGTACATATACTAAATTCATTTTGAGGTAGTTCTACTCCATTCTAAGAAAATTGTGAAATAGGATATAATGCAGAATAAGTACTTGGACTTTGTAAGTTTAAGTGTACTGTATTTTGACCCAAATGCTGAATAAAAGGTGGTCCCTGGAGTCAAAAAGTTGAAAACCCCTGCTCTAACCCAAGCCGCAGAAAGAGCATGCGTGCACGTGCGCACACGCGCACACACACACACACACACACACACACACACACACACACACACACACACACACACACACACACACACACACACACACACACACACACACACTATATCCCCACCCAAAGTTTGCAAACCAAACGCTGTTTGCCTCTGACACAAACATGGGATGCTCAAGGCGGTTGTTTGTTTTGGGTTTTGTCCTAAACATTGCTCATTGCTTGGAGTCCATGGATGCAGCTCTGTAGTTATTCATCTGAGCCGTGTTTTTACTAGTCCTTTAAGGCTAGTTTAACCTGCAGCATTCCAAATGAACAGTGAGTGGTGCAATATGGTTTTATTGGTGATTACCCTAATCATGACTGCCTATAGGTGATGAAACTGTGTAAAAAAAAAAAAGAAACTAAAAGAAAAAAACTGTTCACACAGGTCACTGTGTGAAATGTGTGTGTGTGTGTGTGTGTGTGTGGGGGGGGGGGGGGGGGGGGGGGGGGTAGGCTGCACAACAGTGACACTTGGCTGTGAAAAACACCCAAAAGCTATTTTGTGCTCGGACAAAATGGGGCCTAGCCAGCCAGGGTCCGATGGACACACATATAGCTGCCTATATCTGAGTGATTGCACTGCTCAAATATGTTGTTAGACCCATACAGTATGCATCTTGAACAACAGAGAGTAGCATACACTGCAGCTTTCACCACAAACACAATATTAACAATCAACACATTGTGCACTTACATATTCTAGTGATCATTTTAATGGTATGAATGATCTTAACATGTCATCTGTTTAAGATGGAGTGCCATGATTTTTTTCCAACTTAAATCATGATCATCAGGTATTATTGTTAAATTTGTTATATGAAGAGGAAAAACAATCTCAAAAAGGTGTACAGTATTTGTTAAAATGATGTTTTTATGTGAACTCCCTCACCAGCTCATTAAGTATGCCTGGTTTACCTGGTGGGTGGTGATGGGTGGAGATCCACCTGAACTGAAGCCGTAGTTGTATGATAAAGGGGGAGGAGTTAGGGGAGGAGCTGATGCGTGGTGTCACTATATTACAGCCTTTGTCATTGGCACATTTGACTGGAAAGGTTTTAGCCTTTCCAGGCCCTAAATAAACCCTAAATACAAAGGGAAGGCATCATTACATATGAAAAAACAGACCAAGGGTTCTAATGAAGTACAATCACCTCTTAATGTACAAAATTGGAAAAAAATACAAAAATCACGGCACCCCCTCTTTTAGTGCTCAGGGGGGACTGATTTATGTGATTACACGTTTTACTATTGTCCTCTCTTTTGTCTATATAGGTAATTCAATGGAGGCCTTTACATTTATTTATTTTTTTGCCAACAGCTGATTCGGTCTGGCTTATGTTAAATTCACCCACACTGATATTTTTTCTCAGCCACTGGTTCATGGTAGTTCATTATACCAGAAGTGGCCCTTTGGGCTCTGTAAATCTAGCAAAGTACTGCAGATGACTGTATGATTTCTGGCTGTTATCTGGCTGTAAGAGTATACTGTATATGTATCCTTTAAGATGTGCTCTTTCTCACACTTCTCTAGCTTTCAGTTTTTGGAATAATTTGTAAGTACTTGGCCTATGTGCCCATTAAGTCATGATATATGACATGCAGGATATTTATTTCTCGATCTTCCTCAAAGTGGTTACGGAAAACTATACAGCCACATTGTTTCCATTTGTTGTAATGGCGCGTCCGTCCAGTAGCCTCATACTGTACTGTTATGTTGGTCAGTGTTGGGTTCATGCAGACTCCACTACTTTAAATAGGTTGCTGAGTGGCTGGAGTGACCGAGATCTTTCCATAGCCATAACCCAATCTACCGAGCAGTCATCATCATCGCTTGGCACATTATGTGGTTTTCATCATGCCATAAAAGTTGACCTCGCAACGTTTTCAACGGGCTGATCGCACAGATCGTGTCCTCAAGCGTCTACCTCAGTGGTGCTCAAAAGGTAGATGGTGATCTACCAGTAGATCACACAGACCATGCAGGTAGATCACATGACAGTCCCCCCAGCACTTGGTCCCTTATAGATGTGTAACTATTGAGAGTGTTAAAATGAAACCAGAGTTAAATTATATTTAAACATCTGAATTACGTAATTTTCAATAGTCCACACAATTAGAAAATGGAGAATAATTGTTATTTTGAGCAACGTTTCGCCTTTCCCAATTGCGGAAAAAACCCTTAAAGTTCTTAGTTTTGGGTGCAAGAAACTAAACTCAACATCACAAACTGTCAACTCAAACCTCAAATACTGTTTTCCAACGCCAGTAATAGCATATACAGGAAACCCTTCCAATTCTCCCCCTCTATTTTTCATTATAAGTGCATTATTCTTTAACACTATAACAGTAACACCATCACCACTATTTGAAAGCTCAAACTTTCTATGGGGCTTTGAAATTGATTTTCAGTAATGGAACAATCACATTTTTGATGTGATAGTGTTGAGATGGTCATTTTGAAAGTAGCTCTCTCTCAAGTCAAAAAAGTGTGGGCACCGCTGGTCTACCTTGACGACAAGAAGACAGCAGCTGTGGGTGCTGGCGGCGTGTCTGCTCCTCCGTTTCATCAGTGCCCGTAGTCTAGTCGGGGTTGGTGAAAGGGCCTTTCTGTGTGGAGTTTGCATATCCTCCCTGTGTCCCCTAAGGTAGATTCCCTCACAAAAACATGCAGTAATCCTGGACTCTAAATTGCCTCCCCCTGGCCATCCGAGGTGCCTCATGGAGGGGACAGGAACTGATTGGAATAACGTGTTCCTTCCACGTGCAACGTCCAACCAGGGAAACTCCACCCTGTCAGGTGAAAGAAGGCAGCTTGAGGCCAGTCTGCTGCCTCCCCAGGTTGGTGGAGGGTGTGTAGAGCCCAGGATCACATTAGGAATTGGCACTGGGTGAAAAAAGGGGTACAAAATCGTGGGATAAAAATGATATATATATATATATATATATATATATATATATATATATATATATATATATATATATATATATATATATATATATATATATATATATAAAAAAGGATTGTGTCCTCAAGCGTCTCTACCTTGACAACAAGAAGACAGCAGACAGAGGAAGCAGGATGACAGGTTGTTGGTATGCTTTGGTAGTCTGTACACTGTCCACCTCCTCCTCCAGGGCGTTAAACTGTCAGGATTTATTAAAAGGCCCTTTCTCTCTGATATCTCTTCAGTGAAAAGATCCGCCCCTGGAATAAGGTGAGCGGTGTTGGGTACAGAGCAGCAGAGCTAGCGCCACTTCTGGACTGTTTTCATTTCATTACAATAATGGACGCCTCCATTAAATCTGTTCTGCTGCTCGGAGGACAAGACCACATTTATCAAAACGACTCCGTCCACATATTTACATCCGAGCGAGTGAGAATATGAGCATATACTGTAGGGGTGGGCAAAAAAATCTATGTCAATATATCGCAATTATCGCTTAATGCCATGATATCAATATCGAATCCTCAGGTCCAAAATCGTTTTTTTCTTTTCTTTTTTCTTTTTATTATGTAGGCCTATTCATTAATTTGTTCATGTCAGAAAGTCTGACTGGCGTTATCAGCCCGCATTGATGTGTATGATTTAACTTTTTGTTGTCCATAGTATTTAAAATTGCTTTAAAATGTTGTAGTTGAGTGAAACACAACTTGATGACATCATCAAGTTGTGTTTGTTTTTTCTGAGGGCGTACAAATGGAACCAAATGAACCCTGGCGGGTCCATTTGGTTCCATTTGTACGCCCTCAGAAAAAAAGTCTTGAAAATGGGTGGTATTCCCCTTTTTAAATGTTCTAGTATAATAAAAGCTCAGACATTTGTGGGGAAAAGATGCAATATACCGGTATATCGATATATCAACGCAGCAGAATTAAGAATCGCAATATAATTCGGTTCATAAGCCTAAATATCAATATTGTATCGTATCGTGACGCAGCCACGCAGGTAAATTGTCCCACCCCTAATATACTGTATGACACACCTTTTTGGCGTTGGTGTGTATATGTGGTGCAAAAGGGCACATTCTTACTAGAGAGGTGCATGTTGGGCACTAGCTGGCCTACTTAGAACGATGCAAGATGGAAATGCATGCCCCATACACCCAGTTATCATGTCTCTGTCCCTTTAATGCCCATGTGCCGGTACAGTATGTAGTTCTTTGTCAGGCAGACTCAAATATACAGTAGATGTTATATTTGTTATTGTGACCGCAGGTCACTATAACAAATTAAGGTGCCTTGCACCTCAATTTTCTTCTGTGAATTGGTACCGCTAGGGATGACATAATGTTAGTGCCATTTAATTGCAATATTGAACTTGCTCTTTATTTCAGCCGCTTCTTTGAATCCTTTCTGACTTTTCTATCAAAGCCGACCAAAGCAGGGCCGGATGAAAAACTTCCTAATTGGGGGGGGCGCAGGCGAAAATGGCATGAGGGCAGCCTCATCACCCGTGTCGTGCCACAGACGATGAAGCTGCCCCCATACCATTTTCATTTAGATTCTTTAGTCCTATGACCCACAAGACTTTGATCTTGTACAGGACTTTTATTAGGCAAGTAAAGCATCAATAATAACATCAGTTGTTGTTGAAGTTGCAACAGACACGCAGCATGCATAAAGCTAAAGGTCTGACCTAGAGAGTTTTCTGTTTTCAATGATGAAATGGTGCTGAAATTTGGGTTGTTTTGCATGCCATCATGTTTGGTGGGGCAGTCAGAGCATTTAGGAAGGCATTGCCTGGACCAAAGTCAGAATTCCCTACTCTTTTGACCAGACCAACTTCCAACCTCAACAGCCACAGTATATAGTGACAGGCTGAATACACTAGAGCACTGTTCTGTCCAATAAACAGGTAATAGAGCGTGTTTGTATAGATTCTATGACTATGCCCTATTCTCTGCCTGGATCCATGGATCAAAGCTTAAAACTCCAACGGTGACGATGGGCATGACAGAGGCTCCATTCATAGTGAAACCATTAGACATCTATCAACTCATTCTCCTCACACTAGACCTGATGGGAACAACAGTGTTTTTGTTTCCCTAAACAGAAATGACATCATTTGCCTTTGTCAGCTGCACGTATGGACACTGTTTATAACCTAGCCTGTTAATTAATCAATTCAAGGTATATTGCCTGGGTCCTGTGGTGGGAGTTCTGCTCTATTTTTTTATCCTAAATATTACGTAATTCCAGTCATTTACCGTATTGTCCCGAATATAAGACGACTCGGTTATAAGACGACCCCCATTTTTCAAGACCAATTTACAGAGAAAAAGAACATTGAATGTCAAATAGAATAGCCCCTTTGTATAAGACGATTCCATTTTTTGAGATATTTCCATTGGGAAAAAATCATAGTCTTATATTCAGGCCAGTCATTTACATTACATTAAAGGTAAATAAGAACCTGCTAGAGGGAATCTTGACTTTTAACGTGGCAATGTGGTATGGCAACCTTGATGTCAAAGGGACAGCGGAGAGTTAACCTTGCCTCAAAAATAATCGGCAAGAGACAGAAACAATTAAGTGGCATCTATGAGGAAGTGATTCAGAAAAAAGCTATCAAGATAGCAAACGATCCTTCCGATCCCCTCTGCAGTGAGTTTGAATTACTCCCCTCTGGTAGGCGGTATAAAGTACCAAAAGCTAACCGTAACATCTTTAAAAACTCTTTTATTCCTAATGCTATTAACATACTAAATGCTACAATGTCCCGCTGAACCTGAACCTGTCTGTACTTTATTTGCCACTGTTGTCTTGTGCTTGTCCCTGTGTAAGTGTTTCTGTTGTTGTTGTTCTGTTGTCTGCTGTACATGAGACCCAAGACAAATTTCCACTTTATGGACAATAAACTAACTAACTAACTAACTAACTAACTAACTAACTAACTAACTAACTAACTAACTAACTAACTAACTAACTAACTAACTAACTAACTAACTAACTAACTAACTAACTAAAATGAATCCACAAAATATAATTTGTATTGTTGACCTGTTTCTATAATATTAGCGCAGTTTGTTCATTTGTGACCCCTTTTTCACATGGAATGGAATGGCAGGAGAAAATGGTATGGGGGCGGCTTCATTTCATTTTCGGTCACAGGACTTTTATTAGTCAAGTAAAGCATCAATAATATCAGTCGTTGTTGAAGTTGCAACAGACACGCAGCATGCATAAAGCTAAAGGTCTGACTCAGAGAGTTTTCTGTTTTCAATGATGAAATTCTGTTGGTTTAGTGGTGACACAGCTGTAGTTAATATCTTGGGCTGTTTTGCATGCTATCATGTTTGGTGGGGCAGACTGGGCATTTAGGGGGGCATTGCCCCCCCATGCCCATGCCTCGATCTGCCACTGACCGGGCGCTGTAATGGTGAGTGCAGGTTGTTAGTGTCGTGTTGGGAAGGGATTTTAAATTCAGTTGTTTGTTTACTAACACTGAAGCTGCATTATGTTTTTGTCACCTTAGAGAGGAGTGCTAGCACTCCTCTCTAAATCGGAGGGTGTCAAGTACTGTTGAAGAGGACGGGTGTGTATTCCTGTTTGAATTATGTGTTTATGCTAGACTTGATAAATTATTTGGAAAGGTCCATTTGGTTTCATGTTTTACGCTCTCAAAGAGTTACAACGCACATCTGGTTAACCAACTCACCATCATTTAGCTGGGGACCACCTGGAACCCTCTCAAGGACCACTGGTGGTCCCCACTGTGAAAACCACTGTGCTAATAAACTACATTCTGCCGGTTTCTTTAGCTTTAGTTTTGTAGACAGCAGCTGCTCTCAGCTGTTGCCCTGCAGCCAGCAGATGGGACAGGTGATAAGTCCAAGTCAGCGTTCTGCAGCAGACCTGCAGGCCCCAGGGGCGGATCTAGGCATGGCTATGGGGGGGGGGGGCAATGCCCCACTAAATGCCCTGACTGACCCACCAAACACAATGGCATGCAAAACAACCCAAGATGTTTCAAATTGCTTATATTTAAAATGATTTGAACCACTACTACTGCTACTAACTAACTACAGTTGTGGCACCACTAAACCAACAGCATTTCATCATTGAAAACAGAAAACTCTCTGAGTCAGACCTTTAGCTTTATGCATGCTGCGTGTCTGTTGCAACGTCAACAACAACTGATGTTATTATTGATGCTTTACTTGGCTTTACTTGGCTAATAAAAGTCCTGTAACCAAAATGGTATGGGTGCGGCTTCATCGCCCGTGGCGCGAAGCAACACGGGCGATGAAGCTGCACCCATACCATTTTCTCCTGCCCCCCCCAATTGGGAAATGTTACATCCGCCCCTGGCAGGCCCTGTGTTACTGTTTACCTAACATTTGGTTCATCCGGACTCCCGCTCTTCCCCTCTGAGCTGCTATTATACCGTTTTGACAATTTAATTAACAAACACAGACAGAACCGCTATAGGTGTAAAATAACCACTTCAGGAAAATATGAAAAAGAATATAGTGAAAAATTGCCAGAGGAAAAAATAGGGTAACACTTTCTATGAAGCCCACATCTATAATGCATTATGAAGGCATGCATTATAATGCGTTCTTAATGCTTTATAACTACACTCATAAACACACATGATGCTTTCTTATGCACTATATCAACAGTCATAAAACATTATAATGTCACTTATAATGCATAATAATGCGTTTTTCTTTCCTCACTTTACCACATTTGCACCAGATGTGACCATCACATTACAGCCAGCCTGGCAACATCCGGAAGAGAGTGAGTGCTTTGTGGTAATAAAACAAACAAACAAATAGTTTCAATACTACTCATCACACCACATACAGTTTCAACTGACAGGATGTGGCGCCAGCCAGCCAGGCAGTATATATAGACACATTTCCTGCTCAGCAACAATGCTTTGTAATGTTTTAAAGAAAATCCTGACAATACAAAATGCTTAAAAAAAAAAAACACCTCCGAAGTGAGGGGCGCTCTCCTAATCGGATGTAAATCATATCATACATAATCTCATTCCAGGCAATGAAAATTTGCGACCTCACCTTTGTCTAAGGCAGTAGACAGACCAGTGGTCTTCAACCAGTGGTCTGGGGACCACCAATAGTCCCTGAGAAGATTCCAGTCGGTTCCCAGCTAAATGATGGACAGTTGGTAACCAAATGGACCATTATAGATCTGTAACTCCTGAGATAGTACAACGCAAAATGACCAAAACCATTCGTTCATTTTACGCTCTCAAGAGTTACCGTAAATTATATTTAAACTTCATTTTCAAGAATCTACATGTTTAGAAAATCTAGAAGAATTGTTATTTTGACAAACATTTTGCCAGTTTATCTCTCCTAAATTGTGGACACAAACTTGAAAATCCTTAGTTATGGGTCCGAGAGACTAAAGTCAACATCAAGGTCCGTGGCTAAAATGCAGTATAAATAATGGGCTCTGGTATAAAAAAAAAGGGGGTAAATGAATCAATGATGGAAAGTTGGTTGACCAGATGTAAGTCTTTGAGAGCGTAAACATGAAGAAGTAAGAGTTAAAACATTCTGCATCTGACTCAGCCCAAGTCTACCCAACTAGAGAATGTAGAAGATTAATGGTCATTTATGATCTGTATGTTTGACGGTTTTGTTTCCCAAATCCATCCTGGTATTGCTGTGGACAAAAGAAATCTTTAGTTTTGGGGTCTGTGGGGTGAAAATGTCATCAAATAGTCGTCCATGGCTCAAATGCTGAATAAATAGTGGGCCCTAGTATCAAAAAGGTTGAAAACCACTAATTTATGGTACTCTAACTGACCTCACAGTTGAACCAGAAGAGTCAGACAGTTATGTGAAAGCTCTTTGTACCGGACATGTCTGGTTAATTTGACTGCTTGTATAGAATTACAATACATTAAGATGAGGAAATGCTGTCATTAAAATGTTTATGACTATGAATTTCCTCCATCATAATATAATGAATTATTGATATTGAAACCACTCTCTGCACTCTCCTTCAATCAGACTTAATTCCTCATCTATAGACCTGCACAGTGACGTCACCGCCCCAGAAATCGTCTTTATATGATTATTTTCGAAAAGTCTATGAGAAAAATGAATGGGGAAAACACTTCTGGAACCGGAGCGGTGACGTCACTGCGCAGGTCTTAACAGTTGCGTTTATCCAATGTGTCCTGGCTCCTACCAGAGGGTGTGGCTGCAGGGGCGGATTTAGGCATGGGCATGGGGGGGCAATGCCCCCTAATTCCCAGACTGGCCCCACAAACACGATGCCATGTAAAACAACCCAAGATATTTCAAATTAAAGTGGTTATATTTAAAATGATTTGAAACTACTACCGCTACTAACTAACTACAGCTGTGTCACCACTAAACCAACACCATTCCATCATTGAAAACAGAAAACTCTCTGAGTCAGACCTTTAGCTTTATGCATGCTGCGTGTCTGTTGCAACTTCAACAACAACTGATGTTGTTATTGATGCTTTACTTGACTAATAAAAGTTCTGTAACCGAAAATGGTATGGGTGCGGCTTCATCGCCGCCCCCATACCATTTTCTCTCGCCCCCTCCAACATGTTCTCTTGCCCCCTCAAATGGGACACGTTACATCCGCCCCTGCTCCAGGATGAATTTCTCTTCTCATAATGGAAGAGTTCCAGTCCTCCCTGCTTGCCTCAGAAGCACACTATATGATGTGTGATCGCACTTCCCACTGCAATCAAAACCGCAGACTCACTCCCTATCTTCCGCCGCAGTCTGAAAACAACACACACGCCATCTCAGCCCATAGCACTTGTAGTAATGGCCCATAGCACTTGTAGTACGTCAGCCCCTAGCGCTTGGAGTATAGCGTATTTTAGATGGCACATTAAGTAAACGTAGATAGCAGTTATACCTACATAGGATGTCAACTGTATTGCCATGATATTTTGTGCTTAAATTGTAATTGTAAATTGTAATTGATCATCCTGTGTTTCAAGAAACCAAACCACAGGATAACACTTTCCACAGTTCCATATATGTGGTGCGTTCAACAAGTCAGACTATGAATGTTTGTGTTTGGGTATAACCTCGACACCCAGGCTTTCACTTTCGTCCACATTACGCCAAAACAGAAAGCCTGGACTAATTAGCCACATAGTGGCATAGAAGTGGGAGTCAAGCTTTTGGGGTGTGGCGTACGTGGCTCCAAATGATGTGACATAGCACAGCAGTGGAGGGGCGGTGAGGGGAGGGGCCGGGGATGACTGGTATGGCTGCATGGTGAGATCAGCTCATCTGCCGTCCAAAAACGGAAGGCACCCTGAACGTAAAATGAAGGAACGTAAAAATGAAACCAAATGGACCCTTGCGGGTCCATTTGGTTTCATTTTTACACTCTCGCCAAAGTCTACACATAGAAGATTAATGGTCATGGACAGAATCAAAATAAATCTTTAGTTTTGGGGTCTGTGGGGCTAAACTGTCCTCAAATGGTGGTTCCTGGCTCAAATGCAGAGCAAATGGTGGGCCCTGGTATGAAAAAGGTTGAAAACCCCTGTTCTAACAGATTAGTGCGGGGGATTCTCAACCTAACCCTAACCCCTGGTTGGTTAGGTTTCCGAACTCTATAAAGATCACAATCTTTTTAAAAATGAGTTGTGACCAAGGTCACAAAATCATCTGTCTCTCTGGGGAGTGCAACACCCCCCCCCCCCCCCCCCCCAACCCCCAGGTTGATATGGTTACCCCTGGATTAGAGTACCTTTATGCTTTCTTTTCCTACTTTTTCTCTGTTTACTGAACAATTCACCTCATGTGTTCTCCCTAAAGTTTCCTCCTAACATCACCACAAAGTACAGCAGTGAACGTAGAGGAGGTGATCAGGAGGCATGCGGTGGTGCAATGCCACGTGGAAAGAAAGTGTTGCAACTGCAGCAGCCATACATCAGGGGCGGATCTAGGCATGGGCATGGGGGGGCAATGCCCCCCTAAAATGCCCAGACTGTCCCACCTGCAAACATGATGGCATGCAAACCAACCCACGATATTTCAAATTGTGCTTATATTTAAAATGATTTGAAACACTACTGCTGCTAACTAACTGTGTCACCACTAAAATAAACCAACAGCATTTCATCATTGAAAACAGAAAACTCTCTGAGTCAGACCTTTAGCTTTATGCATGCTGCGTGTCTGTTGCAACTTCAACAACAACTGATGTTATTACTGATGCTTTACTTGACTAATAAAAGTCCTGTAACCGAAAATGGTGGGGTGCGGCTTCATGAAGGTTCAACTCAAGGTTCTTTTTTGTCACTCCAGTGTATGTCAGGACATATACAGGGATGAAATAACGTTTCCATTGTTCCCCAGTGCAATAAGACAGTAAACAGTGCAAAAAAAGGACAAAAAACAAACAATACAAGAAACGGTAAGTGTCGTAGTGCAACAGACTAGAGCAGTGAAGTGCAACTGTAACAGCATAAAGTGGTGTGAAGGTGCTAAGCTACAACCAGGTATTATAAAGTGGCAAGTAGTGAAGCCGCCCCTATACCATTTTCTCCTGCCCCCCCCCCCACCCCCCTCCAATTGGGAAACATTACATCCGCCCCTGCCATACATCCCTCCCGGCGGCGTACCGGAGAGACTGACACAGACGATAGCAGGACTCCTGCGGAGGAAGTTTGAGGCGCAGTGTGAGATCCAGAGCCGGTTGCCTGGTGATGATGATGGCCTCTGCTCTGCTATTAGTGCTGCACGATTCCCACCTACTGCGAATCCTGACCAGAATTTGACATGCCTGGCGGAGCATCAGAGCCCAGGAGGAGGGGGGATGCGCGTACATTTGCTGAGTACATTATCTGCGTATACTGTGTGTATGTAATGTATGTGCACTGTTGCCGTACTAGAGGCTCGCCGTTGTACAGCATAAAGTCCCTTTCATGACACTGCTGGAGACTGCTGGCTGTGCTGTGATTGGCTAAAACACTGCCTCACCCATGCACGCCACCCCCTTCCCCCTCACACATTAGCCACGCCTGTCCTGAGCCCACAGCAAATGTTTTGTTTTCATGAAGTTCTGGACCATCTGCAGGACGAAGCAAGTGTCTGTCGGCAGGGAAACAGCTGCAGCATCAAAGTAGAAGCAACATAGGCCTAGAGGGGGGAAATGCAAAAATGTAGCTATATATGTATTTTGATTTTTGGCTAAAAGTTTCCTCCATTACCTTTTACAGGAAGATAAATGCAAAGTTGAAAATGCATGCATTAAACATTTAAACTTCATTATTAAAGCTCAGTTCCCTGTTCTATGACTCTCACCAAGCACTGCTGTCATGGTAAAAAAAAAAAGATGAAGTAAATCAATTGAGAGAGTAAAACAATGAGTTGCACTCATTTCTTATCTTGGCATGTGCAACTATGTGCAATATACCAGAGGGACAGTTCTAATAGAAATGAAATATCAACCCGTGGGCCAGAGATAATTCATTCACAGGCCTGATTTGGCCCCTTGAGTTTGACATATTATGCCCTACGCACACACGCGCACACACGCGCGCACACACGCACGCACGCGCGCGCGCACACACACACACACACACACACACACACACACACACACACACACACACACACACACACACACACACACACTTGTGTGCTCAGACAGTGGCGTTTCTAAGCAATTTGGAGCCCTAGGCAAGATTTTCCTTGGAGCCTCCCATAAAATGGCACCCCTCAAGGGGTGAAATTATGGACTATTTTTTAAACTAAATAAGTTAGTTATAGAGGATATGTATAATGTATTTATCCATATTAGTCTTATTAGCCTGGTATCCTTTTAAAGCATGTCCGGTGGTCGTCTCCTCCTCCCCTCACCCTCCTCCCCTCATGGCGCCCCCTAGGCAACTGCATGATCTGCCTAATGGCAAAAAACGCCCCTGTGCTCAGCCTATAAGGTTTTCTTCTCCCACGCTCTCTCTCTGTATGAATGCAGTTTACTCAACAATTCACCTCATGTGTCCCCCTCTCCCCCTCCCCTTTCCCCCCTCCCTAACAACACCAGAAAAGTACAGCGCTGAATGGAGAGAAGGAGGAGGAGGAGGAGGAGGAGGTGAACAGAACAGCATGCAGTGGTGCAGTGCCACGTGAAAAGTGTTGCAACTGCAGCAGCCGTACGACGTACGCTGGCACATAGCGCCGTGGACGCCGTGCGTGCATGGAGACTGACAATAAGGTCATCTGTAAGAGGTTAGGTACCAGTATAGGGTGAGACGATCCAAGCCAGTGAGTTGGCGATCAGCAGGCCTCTAGCACCTTTCCCACCTACTGGGTATTCTGGCTATATAACTTGACATGCAGGGGTGGATGTAACATTTCCCAATGGGGAGGGGAGGGGAGGGGCAGGACAGGAGAAAATGGTATGGGTGCGACTTTATCGCGATGAAGTCACCCGGCCCATACCATTTTCTCCAGTTACAGGACTTTTATTAGGCAAGTATAAGCATCAATAATAACATCAGTTGTTGTTGAAGTTGCAACAGACACGCAGCATGCATGAAGCTAAAGGTCTGACTCAGAGAGTTTTCTGTTTTCAATCATGAAATGCTGTTGGTTTAGTGGTGACACACACAGCTGTAGTTATAGTTAGTAGCAGTAGTAGTGTTTCAAATCATTTTACTGTAAATATAAGCACTTTAATTTGAAATATCTTGGGTTGTTTTGCATGTCATCATATTTGGTGGGGAAGTCTGGGCATTTAGAGGGCACCCCCCCCATGCCCATTTCTAGATCCGCCCCTGTTGACATGTGTGGTGGAGCATCAGAGTCCAGAGAGGAGCCACACACACAAGCTGAGCATTGTAGATGTGTGTTGTGCATGAGTATGCACCCCCCTACCACACGCATGCACACATGCACGCACGCATGCACTTACACACACACACACACACACACACACACACACACACACACACACACACACACACACACACACACACACACACACACACACACACACACACACACACACACACACACACTTGTGAGTGTAATTTGTTCTTCTTCGCGGATGACTTGGCCCTGCTGGTCTGTACAACCTGCACCTGGCTGGCTGACAACAAACTATCATCATTACACCTGGTGACCTGCATGGGGAAAACTGAATCCGGTCTATTGGGATCAAATAGTCATCTCCATCCTGGTTCCATCCTGGACGTACATTTTTCCTGCGATTAAAAAAAAGGCCAACAATGTAATTTAAACAAAAAAGTAAATCAAAGATAAAAGCTCCTTTCAGGAGCCCTCGTACAATGTTTCTTCGACTGTGCTGCACACAGCATATCTCCAGGCCATTTAAATGTACTGATGAACTGAAAAGGGAGAACACTGAAGTAAACAGTGTCTTAGGGCTATTTCTGGTGTTATCCTTGCAGAACAGTTCTTCTAACAGTATTGACCGGTACTTTTTGTTTGTCCTCTAGGCTACCTATTCTACAAACTCTGAATACAATGTTCAATCAATCAATCACGCGCATGCACGCACACACATACACAAAGAAACTCGCTCTCTCTCCCCTCCCCCCTTTATTTATGCAGAGTCCCGTATGCTGAGTGTATCTGTAGTGACACAGCAGAACTCCCCTAATGTGCGTGCCTGGCAGAGTGTGACTGTACAGAGCCGAGGGGGTCTGGGCAAACCTCACCTGGCTCCTACGCAGTATGCACACTGCACATCAGGCTGACATATACCGGCATCCCACTGAGAGTCTGGATCTGACCTGTGTGTTACAGAGTTTGGGATGATGGACAGGAGGAGGACAATACATATCCCCAGATACTTAAGTGTGGGCTACTACAGTAGTACATCCTCCAAACAAACTCCAGGAAAACTTTAAATAATGCAGATGTTATCTTTCAGATGTATAGTAAGCATTATAAGAACTTTGTGTTTACTCAGCGTTTTCAAAAAACCCATTATGAATCCCCTTGGGTGGGAATTTAGACAGTTCTATTTACCTTGGCTCATCTGGATGTCTGTGAGTTGTTTTGCACTGAACCAAACGGTATGATTTCCCTCTTGTACATAAATGTATGTACTGTATGTAGTAATGCCAAACCATACAACTCAACTGCAAACTTGCCACGGCCAAGAGCGTTGATCCAGAGACTGCTTCTCCAAAGAGTATCTGCACAGGAAGAGGTTATTTGCTCAATGTCAGTGGCAATGTGCCAACAAGGCAACAACCTTATCTGCTAAAGGTGCAGTAGCTTAACCTTTCTACTCCCATCTACACAATGAGAAAATAGCAGTACTGCTTTTGAGCGGTGCCTAACTAACTGCTCCAATACGTAGCAATGTGTGAATGTTACATTACATCTGCCCCTCTGGGTCTGTACAGTATGTCTGAACACAGAAAGCTGCAACACAGTAACTGTTATTCTTGACTGTTTCGGATGCTGGAACCGGGCCTTGCCCCTGGGCGTGTTCCTAGAGTTCCTGGATGTTCCGGAGAACTCGCACATAGTGTATCTCCGTCACGTCTCTGCAGTTTCGGAGTCGGACAGGAGCAGCTTGCTGGAACTGGGCCGCCAATCTGGGCATGCTCCTGGGAGAATGCATGTTGCGGGCCTCCCAGGAGGACCACTACACCGTGTAGCGTTGCACCGCTCACTTCTGGTGCCAAAAATGCAGTGTTTCAAGCGAAAAATAGTTTTGGCTAGTTCAAGTGAAGGGTGATGCCAGGATCTAGGCATGGGCACCAATGGCATGCAAACAACCCAAATTTCAAAGATATTTCAAATCAAAGTGCTTATATCTAAAATGATTTGAAACTAAAGTACTAACTAAAGTAACTACAACAGTGGCACCACTAAACCAACAGCATTTCATCATTGAAAACAGAAAACTCTCTGAGTCAGACCTTTAACTTTATGCATGCTGCGTGTCTGTTGCAACTTCAACAACTGATGCTTTACTTGCCTAATAAAAGTCCTGTAACCAAAAATGCTATGGGTGCGATATGGTATGGGTGCGGTTTCATCGCCCGTGTCACTTCGCGGCACAGGGGTTCAAAAACAAGATGCAGTGTGGCAGGCAGACATGTGCCACCTCAAGCCTGCATCCAAACAGGTGCACGTTTATAACAATCAAACTAAGTCCAAGGCCTTCTGTTGCAGACTTGCAGTCAAGTACAAAAATACTTTATTTCATGGCAAAGAGCATTAAACAAAGCAATGCTCTGCCACGAAATATAGTACAAAAGGTGGTGCCTTGTACTTCATTTCTGTCATGGTGTGAGCCGTGAGGCAGACCATGGCTTCATGTCAGCAACACCCACATTCCTGCAGCCAGTCAGTACTCACCTGTCCTCACTCTCATCCTCAGCACAGCAGTTTCATGTCCTGTTATACAAACCTGTCCCAATCAAGCTGTTCCCTGGAAGATTGGACTCTTTCCACAGACATACTGCCAGTTCGTCCCAGTGTTCTCCTGAAAGGTCTGCTGTTAGACTTTGTCATGGTTAACAAACAGTTTAGTAGAGTCTTTAGTTGAGTCTTTGCCGTTACAGTTTTGACTTTGTATTTTTATCTCAAATAAATACATTGATTGGAATTGAAATCTCTGGTGGCTCTGCATTTGTCTGTTTGCAGACCGTAGGAATTTCATTGTTATAATTGAACACTCAACAATTTGAGCACCTTCACAACTGTACGGACCACAGCACCACCTTTTATTCTGAAGGTGCATGCTCATTGTTCACCCTGATATTTGGGGTAACAGCAACAGATTTATTGCCCAAATTTTAATCCTAACAGGTCGGTCTTTTAGCTGCTTTACAGGAGTTCCATAGTAGCCTTCACTAGTCCGTCTCCCCTCATCTGTATACAATATTTCCTTGTGTCAGTTTGATGAACGGAAGCTCTGGTACAGCTCCACATCTGGGGAAGCCATAGCTAGATAAATACTGGAGCAGATATTTGTGGAATGAACATTTAAAACAAGTGCACATTTAACTTCTACTATTGTTGGAACTAATACGAGTCTCGTTGTGCCAGATAAGGGATATCTCCAATGATCCAAGACGTATCATTTATTAACAGGTTTCTGTTTTTCTTTTTCCTCGCGATTGGCTACATCTAACTTCTCAAGAATGTGCACATGTCTAGACCAGGGGTTTTCAACAGGTGGTCCGGGGGCCACCAGTGGTCCTTGAGAGGGTTCCAGGTGGTCCCCAGCTAAGTTGGTTAAGCAGATGTAACTCTTGAGAACGTAAAAATGAAACCAAATGGACCCTTGCGGGTCCATTTGGTTTCATTTTTACACTCTCAAGAGTTAAAATATTCATCATGTGAATTAGTCCAAGTCTACACAACTAGAAGATTAATGGTCATGGACAGAAGCAAAGGAAGTCTTTAGTTTGGGGAGTCTGTGGGTCTAAAATGTCCTCAAATGGTGGTCCGTGGCTCAAATGCTGAATAAATGGTGGGCCCTGGTATGAAAAAGGTTGAAAACCCCTGGTCTAGACCATCAGGGCTCTGAGTGCAGAGACACACGGTGAATGCAGAGCCACTGCGTGACAGAATAGCAGTTCATAGGCTATTTCAATAGGCCTGTTCCTCCGGTCAGAACATTTGGTCAAGGTGCCATTGGCCAGCGAGCCTCGCCTCTGCCCCATTATCCCTTGTTCCTGGGGGAGGGTCCCTGTCAAGCTAATTTGGGAAGGTCAGTCAGATAGTATACACAGAGAAAAACATGACTCCCCAGGAGAAATCCCTATTTTGAGCTTTGCCATCACACTTTTTGACAGGAGCATGTCTTCATTGACATGGCTGGAGTCACTGGGGTCATGATGTGTGTTACTACCTACTGGTATCTGCCATCAGAAGATCAATGAGGATGATGACTGAGGTCAGACTCAGCACCATTCTTTATTGATATTCCTGTCACATAAAGCATTCACACTCTGGTAGGTGGCATGTAGCACTAATATATTGGACTTTATACAGTGTGTGTGTGTGTGTGTGTTTGTCAGTACTTCAGTAATGTAATTAGGCCTATGCAGAAATGTAAAAGAAATGTATCATAAAAATAAATCTCTTTGTAGTGTTTCTCGCGGTCGCCAACAAAACAATTTACACTAGCCCCAGGTTATCAACCTGTGTGAATTCCTCTTCTACCTCTTTTCTACCCTTTATATTACCCTTTATATATTTATATTATGTAGCCAACTTTAATTCAAGTGCACACCAGTAGCTGTACCTGCTTGCAGGCATTTGAAATGCATTTGGATCACCATATTTTCTTTGTAATAAAAGAGTAAAATTAGTTTGGTCTCTCTCATCTCCCTGAGAGGGCAATTCCCTGTTAAATGAATATGTTGTTTTCTCCCTGCTAGCCTCACGGCTCTATGTGTCCCATTCTGTATAGGTAGGCTTCAGTATACTGTGTGCAGGGGCATCTGGGTGTCTGCTAGACAGGTCATTCCAAAACATTTTCATGTTAACCCGCAAATTGACACTGAGTAGCCTACGCGACCCTAACTTTGTAATGGAGTCCCATAATAATCTCTTACGGGAGCAGAGATTCTCAACCTGTTTAATTTCAATGTCCCTATTTGGCATGCAGCCCATTTATTTGCATCTCTGGAGCCCTATTTATATTGTAAAGTCAATGTAAAGTCTACAAATGCTTCGCTCTCAAAGTTACATTTTCTTCACCTTTTTTCCAGGGCCTCTACACACAAACTATGTTCAGTTCCCACAGTGTTGCAAATATAGCACACAGGGGAACACAATTTTAAACTAGTGTGTTATTCTGTTGCAACAATTGCCACATCACAGAACTAGTAATACAATCTGTTAACTGTGCACAAAAATCTGTCGATGTGCTTGAACTCGCGCTGAACTGTAATGTTGTTCCGCCCTCTAGTGGTGCCTGAGTGTACACACAGATGAGGTAAAGGCTTCTAACACATTTCAGCAGATAAACCTACAGTATACCAAACCATCAGATTGAGAATATTCATGGATTACCATTGGTGTTACACCACTGAAGGTTAAAGGAGAATTCCACCCATTTTCAACATTTTAATATGTCATTAATATACCTTAGAGGTGTTGGGTGGACATGATAAAAAAAAAAGTTCCCCTAATTCTGTATTTCCTAAAAATGGAGGTCTGGGGGAAAAAAAAATCATTAACATGGTGAAATACATCTGATGCCATCATCAAGATGTATTTCACCATGTTAATGATTTTTTATTTCAGACCCATTTTTCCTGAGGGTACAAATGGAACCAAATGGACCCGCTAGGGTCCATTTGGTTCACATTTGTACCCTCTCAGGAAAAAATTGAAAATGGGCAGAATTCCCCTTTAAGTGATCTATCTATAGCCTAGCTCTACAAAATACTCTCGTAGTAATTGCTGAATATATTGAGTGTTGTCTCTCAACTCTAGTAAACAGAAAATGCATTTTCAAGTCCAGATACCAATCAAGTGAGACCTCACATAGGATGTAGGCTATGAAGAATCAAGAATGTTGGCGTATAATCAATGTAGTTATTTTCTCCTGGTTGCAAAATTGTCAACCCACCTGAAAATGTATTGATGGATATAGATACTAGTAGTGCTTTGAACCATTATCTGGTAAAAAAGTAACTTAAGACAGAAATGCATCTTTAGAATTAAACCATTGAGATAACTATGATGCTATCCAACTACAGTATGAAATGCAAATCAAACAAACAGGATTCTTTCATTAGCCACATTTAATTATTATTAAGACTAGAAAAGTCTGCACACAATTTACTATCCCCAGTTGTCTTTACTTGAAAGGGGACACATTTTAATTATTCACATGCAATTATGCATGAATCACTTATGCATTAACTGTACAATATTCAAAATACTGTATGCATTCACATTACTGAAAATCAGTATAAAAGTATCTATAAAGCATGTCATATGTGGATAATAACGTTTAAATCTGCATGTAGAAAGCATAATCTACGAAACAATGGGTGTTCAGTACTGATTTGACTGAGATATATAGACAATCCTTACAGCTGGTGTTTTGGTAAAACGATTAATAAATGACCAATTGCAAATGTATGTCATTTTCATTTGTCATCTTTTCTTATAGACACAAGGCTTCAACTCCAATCTGGACTTCTTTATATTCGCTGGAGCATCTCCCGTCTTTGCAAACTCAAAGGTATAAAAGTGGGTGTTCTCTGTATCCTAAAGAAAAAGAAGAAGAAAAAAAAAACATTAAGCAACGGCAAAAATACAACCACGTACAATACCATTCTATGCAATGGACGTTTGGTGTACTGTATCTGTACTTGCCTTGGACGTCAACTTGAAACCAAGATTTGCCAATGCACTCAAGAAATTTCTCACATTGTCAAATCTGCTTGCCACTTCTGCTATTTTCAGGGTACCCCTACAACCATCGTTTAAGAAGAGTTATTCAGATGCACAGTATATGCAAACACAATTAAATGGGTATTGTTGCATTAAATTAGCCAAAGATATTTTACCCCATCACCAAGACTCGATTGGCCTCTGCTAGAAAATCACACAGGTTGGTCCCCATAAGAGAAAGGCAGAACACAGCAATGTCCACAGTGTTGTCTTGGAGAGGGACCTGTACAGGGACATTTTAGGTTTTTGCAGCAGAGTGTGTGCAGTAGTTATTAGGGCTGGGCAAAAAAAAATGATATGCCAATATATTGCAATGCTTAATGCCATGATATCAATATCGAATGGCCAGGTTCAAAATCGATTTTTTGTATGTAGGTCCTATTCATTAATGTGTTTATGTCAGAAAGACTGGCTGACGTTATCGGGCTGCACTGATGAGTATGATTGAACTTTTTGTTATGTATATTGTTTAATATTGCTCTAAAAAGTTCTAGTTGATTGAACTTGTGGTGAAACACAACTTGACGACATCAAGTTGTGTTTGTTAATGATTTCTCTTTTAGGACCTGGTTCCATTTGTACACCCTCAGAAAAATCTTGAAAATGGGTGGAATCCTCCTTGTTCTAGTACAGGGGTCGGCAACCCAAGATGTTGAAAGAGCCATTTTCGACCCAAAATTAAATTCAAAATCTGTCTGGAGCCGCATTTTATTTTTATTTTTTTCCTGAGAGTGTGCAAATGTGAACCAAATGGACCCTGGCGGGTCCATTTAGTTCCATTTGCACACTCTCAGAAAAAAAAGGTTGTCAAAGAAAAATCATTAACATGGTGAAACACAACCTTTCTTCAGAAATGGAGTTTCTAAAAAAAATAAAGGAGTTTTACAGAACTCCATTTCTAGTACACACAACATCTCTAAGGTATATTAATGACATAGTAAACTGAGTAAACCTTTGAAAATGGGTGGTTCAGATTGAAAGCTCCACCTCTGATAACTGCTGGGCTTTTTTGACATGGCCAAGTGCTGGGTGACTGAAATATTTATATTATTTTGGTGTGGATCACCCCAGTGTGTGTATGTACAGTATGTAATAATGCTACATCCAGGGAGCCACTAGGGCTGTGTTCTGGAGCCGCATGCAGCTCCTGAGCCGCAGGTTGCTGACCCCTGTTCTAGTATAATAAAAGCACAGTCATTCGTGGGGAAAAAATGTGATATATCGATATATCAAATCGCAGCATAATTAAGAATCACAATATAAATCGATTCAGAACCCTAAATATTGTATCGTATTGTGAGGTAAGTGAATCGTCCCACCCCTAGTAGTTATAAAGTAGAATCATACATCGGTCGGGTCAACATACTCACTTTGGCCATGTCACAGACAGTTACAAGGTCACAAATGGGTACCAAGTCAAAGCTATGCACTTTGTTCTTCACACTGCGTGCGATCTTACAGTCACCACAACCAAAGTCGGCAACGACAAGAGAGGGAGGCCTGAGGAAAAAACAAATCACATGTAAGCAGGCATAGAATGCGGAATCTGAAGCATTGCAAAACATTATTTATTTAAAAGGATGCTGCAATAGGTCTCACTTTTTCCGAATGAAGGAGATGATAACATCCACAGGATTAGACGGCCATCTCTGGACTTGGTTAGTGAAGCCCCGGTGGTAGACGCCAAACGCCGCAGGGTCCTGTTGGAACATGCGCTTCGCCTCACCACTGGTCGTGGTATACAGAACCTCATTGATGTATCGGAAGCGCGCTGCCTCCAAACGCTGCTCCATCCGGGCTCTCAGGGACGTAGAGTGGTCAACCGGATCCTCCTTGACATCTTCCTTTGCAAGTGTCGCCTCTTTTTCGTCCTTCTGTTCTGAAGGATTTTCTTCTTTGCCCGGTCCATGGCCCTGGAGCAGTTTCCGTAACTTCTGCCTTTTGGAGAGCTGCTCTTTGCTCAACTCCAGTTTAATTTTTTTGTTTGGTGAAGCTTGCTGTTCATCTTCAATGCCACCTTGTTGTTCATCTGCTTCATGCTTCGAGCCTTGCAAGGAGGACGTCTTCGCATCATTTCCTCGTTTCAACTTTTGCTTATCTTCTCTGGGTGTTTTTGTGTCTTTTGTGGAAGGCAAGACCTTTTCTACACGTTTCTTTTTTTGTGGTTTGTGCTTTGTTTCATTTTGTTGGGCTGGTGTTTCGGAAAGCGTTTTCTCGTTGTCATTGCTAGCCGGGTTAATTTGTTTCTGTTCCTCTGGGATGTGTTGCACTGGAATGACTGCATTAATTGGTTCTTGTTCAGTGTTATTGGGGCGGTATTTATTCTTACATTTCTTTTTATTCTTCATTTTGTTTTTCCAATGCTTTCTGCTTAGTTTATCTGTGTTCTCTCCCTCTGTTTTGACAGCTGCTTTAATTTCTTTACTTTTGCCTTTAACTTCACCTGTCTTCTTGTCCTCTGAAATCCCCAGAAAACAAAATAAAATTAATTCAGCTTGCTTATATAGGATCTTTTTCATAACATGTTAATAACTGTATATTTCTCACAAGACTTTAGATGTTTGTTAAACATATTGGCAGAAGATTTATAGTCAGTGAGCAATGCATTTGCAATTTATGTTTCTTTCTCTTGGCTTGTGAACAGATCATATCCGACTGTTATCACTGCATTAATCTCATAATAATACATCTTTTATTTAACTCTGAGGATCTTAGATTAAATTAGCTATATTTTAGGGGTTAACATGATAATGACATTGATTTATTTTTTGATTACTCACCTGATTTGTTGTTCTTTTTTGACTTTTTAGTAGCGGTTTTCTGCTCCTGGGCAGCAGCAGCATCATCATCTCCTCCATCTTCACCTGACGCCTGATCAAGTTTCTTCCCTCTTTTGCTTCTTTTCTTCTTTCTCTTAGGCTTGCTAGCTGATGGCACAGTTTCTCCCTCACTGTCACTGCCGTCCTGAGGAGCATCACCTCTCCAGTCTGGTACTGATCCCAGTGCCTGGAGGGTCCGCATCAGGCTCTTCTTTCCAACTCCCTGAGACTGTTCAGAATGAGCATCAGATTGAAATTTAACAAAAATAACAAGAATTTAAACCAGTGCTTTCCAACCTTTTTCATATAAGGGCCCAGTATTTATTCAGAATTTCAGCTACGGACCACCATTTAATGACATTTTAGCCCCACAGACCCAAAACTAAAGATTGATGTTGTTTTTGTCTGCAGTACTAGCCTAGGCTGGATTTTCGCAAACAAAACAGTCAAACATACAGACCAAAATGACCATTAATCTTCTACAACGTACATTCTCTAGTTGTGCAGACTTGGGCTGATTCAGATGATGAATATTTGAACTCTTGAGGGCATAAACATGAAACCAAATGGACCCGCAAGGGTCCATTTGGTTTCATGTTTACGCTCTCAGAGAGTTATATCTGGTTAACCAACTGTCCATAATTCAGCTGGGGACCACCTGTTAGCCTCTCAAGGACCACTGGTGGTGGTCCCTGGGCCACCTGTTGAAAACCCCTAATTTAAACCATACTGTACTGTACTTTTGGCGTTTTAACTTTTATTGAAAAATAGCAGGTGTACACACCTCTTCGTAGATACGGTACCTGCTAGCACAAATGTTTCGATATGTTCTTTCAGCACGAGCGTTTAGTAGAATGTACAATGTCAGGTTCAACTTGGTTCAATAGGTTAAATTGTAAATAGCACATTACTTATATGACAATTCAATGTACCTTAACATTTGTGACGTTATCATCAGACTTCTTCTTCTGAGTGACACTGAGGACAGCACTGCTCAGCGCTTGCGCGTCTGGTTCATCGTTCCACTCTTGATCCTCGAGAAACATTTTCCCTGTACCTGAAATGAACGTGTTAACCATTTTTTTTTTTTAACTTAATTTTTATTGATTTCTGCAGGCCAACAACAAAAACAATGAGTTAACAAAAAATACAATAAAATAAAAAGTGTAGCAGGTACAGCAACGTTTTGTAAACAGTCCTCAATTATTAACAGTCTGTAAAAAGTCCTCAGTCCAGTTGTTCATTCACAATTCCGTTATTTGTTAACCAGTTTTTAACTGTATTGTAGTAGTAGTAATTGATAGCAAGTCATGGTGAAAAACGCATCTTGATGATATGATCATGATGCCATCTCCACCGTCTCAGTGGCACTAGTGGTTAGAGTGTCCGCCCTAAGTGACGCTGGGAGGTCGGGGGTTCAAACCTCCGTCCCGTTAGAGTCATACCGGTGACTATAAAAATAGTACTCAGTTGCTCACTGCTTGACATTCAGCGCCAAGGGTTGGATAATGTTGAATCCCTTGTCTCCTTCAAAACCGAAGTAATTATTTTGTACGTATTTGAATGTTTTAATGAAATGAACAAGTTGGCCACTATTGTAAACAAGTGTATTCTTAACTAGTGTCCAATCAGTTTTTCAGATTTGCTGTAGTTGTACTTGAATTGTACTGTAATTGTCCAAGCTGTTAGCAGTCTTGTTACAGTGTGTACTTGACTTGTACTCTGTTGCCATTCTTGTTACAGTTACAGTGTGTACTTGACTTGTACTCTAACTCTCATTTATGTTAATACAAATGCCATTCATTCTTGGATTAAAGGGGAATCCCACCCCTTTTTCAAAATTTTCCTTTTCTCAGGAAAAAGGGATTTGAAAGAGAAATCATTAACATGGTGAAATACATCTTGATGATGTCATCAGATGTATTTCACCATGCTAATGATTTTTTTTCCAGACCTCCATTTTTAGGAAATACAGAATTGTGGGACCCTTTTTATCATGTCCACACAACATCTCTAAGGTAGCCTATATTAATGACATATTAAAGTGTTAAAATGGGTGGAGTTCCCCTTTAATGAAATGAACAAGTTAGCCACTATTGTAAACAAGTGTATTCTTAACTACTGTCCAATCAATCAGATTTGCTGTAGTTATACTTGAATTGTACTGTAATTCTCCAAGCTGTTATCAGTCTTGTTGCAGTGACTTATACTGATAACTCTCATTTCTGTTAATACAAATTTCATTCATTCTTGGATTAATAATAGGAGGAACAACTCTCACATATAATGACAACAAAAGGTCGAAAATGGGCGGAATTCAAGACAGTCAGCAAGACTGCATGGAAACAACAGAACCTTCGGAGACCTATCAGAGACTCACCTGGTTTGCCAACTCCTCCACACTACACGACTAACGCTAGTGACTCCAGATCTTCAAAACCACAGCTTTGCCAGCAGCGACTTGACTTTACTGAGCTTTCTTTGTGCACACGGTTTCAGCAGGATTGATAGATGTCGCTACGATCGCGTTACATTGCTTTATTTCTCGCTCAAGCCACGTTTTGTTTCACACTCGGGGACCAAAACATAAATCCAAATGCATTGCAAACAACATGCTGCTGCTTCTGGCCATGCCTTCTTCCGCAGCAGCGCACGTGGATGACGTCGTAGAACAGTGATGGTTCATGGGATACTGAGTTTACTATTCGGATGGTAGTTCCTGCTAAAAACAGTGGTTTCCAACACGCTCTCAAGAGTTACATTATTGTTCAAATCTCATCATATGGTGGTCCGTGGCTCATGAAAAGGGCTGACAACCACTGTTCGAACTATGAAAGTACTCTGTTGTACAGCTCTGGTCCAGAGCTCCACTGATCCTTCTATGAGCCTTGCAGTTTTGGCAGTGCAAGGCAGACTCAGCTCATAGAAGCAGTGGAGCTCTGGATCAGAGCTATCTGTTGTACTTGATAATAATAATAACATTATTAATAATAACAACAATATGAATAAGTATCATTTTATTCGTATTTCAATGTAAATATTGTTTTAGTTTACTAAATATATATGTTATAATAATTACTGTTACTGTTGCCAAAATCATATAAAAATGTAGCCTGAGGGAACGCATACTTTACTGCAGTTTGCTGAGCCTAGAGGGTGCTGCTACACACATTATAGTGTAGTCTAGATCCCATAGCTCGAAGTTAGGATTAGGTCGCACTCTGATTGGCTAGTTGGTTGTTAGACAACTGTGATTTTTCTTCCTGCTTTCATTTGTTTTTGTTTTTCTTTGATTTTAATGACAGACAGTTCAATATTTGACGAGTTTTAAATGGCAAATGATCGAATTATTTTTGTCCCCTCGTACTGTAGCGGTTTTACTGGCCAATGGCGCGTTTCAGAGTCGTCTAATAGAATAGTTGCGATATTAAGGGCGCAGAAAACAGCCTGGTCACGTGGTATATATGCATCTTTGGGACTTCTGGTTGTCCCTATTTGTTGTCCCCATTCTCAATAGAAGTCTGTGGAGAATAGCCGCCATTAGACTGACTGACCGAAGTGAACGGAGTTTGCGTAACTCTATCTATACCCCATAGAGCTGAGCAGTCCCGCCCTTTTGATGACGTCGCCCGTGTTCCAGAAATGGAATCCTCATTCATTTTCCTCATAGACTTTTAGAAAATGATCTATATAAAGACAATTACGCCGCAGACAAAGACAACTCGGCTCGTGACAAATCATGACAACACACACAATATTACAATACAATATATAATTAGCAAGAAGGAAAAAAAACGCCTCGATACAACACTTTTTGTTTGTTTGTTTTTTCTTAGAAATTATTTGATTGACCCAAAAGATTGTGTGTGCTGTCCTGATTGGTCACGACCCCAGTTGGCTTTGTCTGTGGTTTAATGGTCTTTATATAAAGATTACCTTATATTATATAAATTATATAAATCAAAGTCTATGAGAATAATGAATGAGGGAATCCATTTCTGGATCAGGTGGAACGTCACGAGGGGGCGGGACTGCTCAGCTCTGGCGCGAGCGTCCCTCCGCTCTATGGGATGTATACAAATAGCCCCCACCACCACGTACGTACGTGAGGGTGTGGACGTTGCACGGAATTGACTGATTCTGCATTCAATCTCATGGAATATACTACACACACATATGCATTTTATTTTTATTTTATTGAATAACTTCTTGCGTCACCAGATGGCCCCGCACATTTGAACCTAGCCGGTAGGTAGGCTTATCCTCTTGTCTTTCTAATGTGCTGTCCCTTATTTTGTTGTTTAAAAAAAGCTCCAAAGGATGGTTTTATAATGCTTCCGTTTCTCTTCAAGCAGGCAGTCAAGAATACACATTTGGTCAGTTCAGTTAGCTTGTTGTTAGCCAAGCTGACAGAGGCCAAGGCAATAGATCAGTGGTTTTCAACCTTTTTTCATACCAGGGTTCACTATTTATTCAGCATTTGAGCCACGGACCACCGGTTGGGGACATTTTAGTCCCATTACAGACTCCAAAACTAAAGATTTCTTTTGCTTTTCTCCACAATACCAGCATTTAAGAAACAAAACATGCAAACATACAGATCAAAATCACCATTAATCTTCTACATTCTCTAGTTGTGTAGGATTGGACTACACAACTAGGCAAGGGTCCACTTTGGTTTCATTTTCACGTTCTCAACGAGTTGCAACTGGTTAACCAACTTTCCATCTTTTAGCTGGGGACCACTTCTAACTCTCCAAAGGACCACTGGTTGAAAACCACTGCTGTAAAATGTTGGAACCGTTCACTTTACTTCACTTTCATCAGATCAGACAAGAACTGGATAAATTATTATAGGGGACTAAATGTTTTTTAATCTTATATTTCCTTTGTTTCTGTGATGAGTACGGTAAATGTTAATGACACATGAAGTAAGTTTGGTCTGCATTTCAAGGTAATTGTCCATGCTTTGTTCAAACCATACTACTTGCTCACATTGAGTCAGAGAAACTGTAGAGCACAGTAGTTGTTGTGAGTCATGTATTAGTGATTCTTGACCCTGAAATGTTGAATCACGTCATTGCAAAACTCTGATCAGTCAATTGGTCTGAATACACACCCAGACCGATTACCTAGAACACGTAGAAGACTTAACTTAAAGCCCAAAACAAATAAGGCTTTGCTACTAGACAGACACCCCCAAGCTGTGTTGTTTTGCGACTCATAGCATTGCTGTTACCATCAATGTGGAAATATATTTCTAGCATGAGTTGAGATAAAGCAGGGGCTTTCAACAGGTGGTCCAGGAGACCAGGACCACCTCTTTCCCAGAGAGGATTCAAGGTGGTCCCCAGCTAAATGATGGACTGTTGGTAACCAAATGGACCCTTATATATCTGTAACTCTTGAGATCTTGAGACTTGTCTTTGTTTACATTTCTAACTCATCTCTAACTTTTGGTTTTATTTTACGTTCTCCAAAAGTTAAATTATATTTAAACATCTGAATCACTTTCAAGAATGTACACATTTAAAAACATGTAGATGAATTGTTATTTTGACCAATGTTTGGTCAGTTATCTCTCCTAAGTTGTGGACACACTTAAACTTGACAATCCTTAGTTCTGGGGTCCGAGAGACTAAACTCAACATCAAATGGTGGTCCGTGGCTAAAATGCAGCATAAACAGTGGGCCCTGGTATGTAAAAGGTTGAAAACCCCTGAGATAAAGCATTTCAGTGAATGTTGTTTTTCTCTTCCAGGTGATCTTCCCAGATGAGGTTCGAATGCCTGCCAGGCCACGTTTGATTCTCCTCTGGTTGCCTCTCTGTTGTTTTCCCCTGTCATTCCAACCCTGCCCCTTACTTGCCCCCAGAAGTGCAAGTGCAACATAACAGGCAGGGGTAAATCCAGCCACCATGGATGATATATTTACACAATGCAGAGAAGGCAATGCCGTTGCAGTTCGTCTATGGTTGGACAACACAGAAAATGATCTCAATCAAGGGTGAGTTAATTGATACTGATCATCTAATTGATATTAGTCGTAATTTCTTTATTCCCTTTATTCCCTACCATATGTCCAAGGCAAAGCCTTACACGTGTTGTGTATCTGCCCCAGCTTGTATGATGTAAAGATATAGCTTGGATAAGGATTTGACTTTTATCAATAAGTAATTATCGTCGGCCTACTTCTCATTTCTTAGTCGACATACTAAAACCAGGAATATGCAGTGAGTGACAAATTAAAGCCATGCCATACTGTCATTCACCAAAAATAGTCTAATCTACCAGCTCATTCTATGTCCATACAGCCTATAAATTTGGCTTGAGTTGTTGGGCCAGCATGAGCCTCTATATCAGCTTGTGCCTTGGAATAGATTGTGCATGCCTCTGGAACTCTCTTGCAGCGATGGAAGAGCATTTATGCCTATCGTATTCTTTTATTCTGTATTTTGATGATGGTCATGGAACTGGATGTGTCATGTGCTGTCTAATCTAACAGGTCCAAAATTTCCCAAACAGAAAACATGGGTTTAGATCTGGCCAGTGACTGTGAAAGCCATAGTGATCCACATACTCTTCATACTCCTCAAACCATTCATGACACCCTAGTTGTGCACTGATATCATGGAAGCGATCTCTCAAGACAGATTCAGAGAGTCGCAACAGAATCTGTCATCAACTCAAGTTAGCAATGTGTAGAGACGAGTTAGAAATGTAAACAAAGACAGGTGCGACCGGAAACGGAGTGCTAAGGAAGAGCGAACGGCTGACTGAATACATGCTCTTGATCACAATGTTCCAACTGTATTCATTAATCAAAATGTCAGCACTGTACGTCTTGTTTACCACAGTTTACTTGCTGAACAGCACATAGAGAAAACAAATCAATGACCACCAGAATCAAATACTGTCTACGTGGGTTTTCTTGGGGCCACTTTTCCACCAAGTTGGGTTGAAGTTCTACCCAAATTAGCTCTGTGTGTCACTTAAGAAGAAACTGTACTGCTCTAAAAACTGCACTTTTAATATCCTTTTAGATAATTAAAGTAAATAAAAACAGTAAAAAAGAAAAATGCACAGCCACCTCACAAATCAGAAGACAATATCACGCCCCAGAACCTAACTAAACTAGAAGGGAATAAAAGGGACACAAATGGCTACGATGGATATTCTGACCAAACTAATAATAATTCTTAAACATATTTCTGGTGCCGGCTACCCTGCCCTATTCTCATGTGATCCTGACCTGAGATGTGAACCCATTTCCTTCTGGACACATGACTTTGGAATTTCAGTTGAATAAACATCAAAAACATGCTGGAAAAAGGCCCCCTTTTTTCACTGTAATTTGCTCAGAACCATTCCCATTTTTACAGTCACAGATTGGATTTTTGCATTCTGCACGTTTTTTTTTCTTTCTGTCAAGGCTTGTAGATGGCAAGGAACCACTGTATGCAGACACAAATAATCCTGTGTGGTCATGCCTAAGGTATCCTTGGTAGCAGAAATGAATCCGCTCTGTGCTGTAAAACATGGCTGGCTGTATCTCTCTTTATCAGGGCCGGATCTAGAGGGGGGCCAGGGTGGGCAGGGCCCACCCAAATGTGCATCCTGCCCACCCAATGAAAGGCAATATCAGTGGTTTTCATCAGTGGTCTGGGGACCAACAGTGGTTAAGTGGTGGAAATTTGGTTAACCAGATGTAACTCTTTGAGAGCGTAAAAATGAAACCAAATGGACCCTTGTGGGTCCATTTGGTTTAATTTTTACACTCTCAAGAGTTAAAATATTCATCAACAGAATTAGCCCAAGTCTACACAACTAGAGAATGTGGAAGATTAATGCTCATTTTGATCTGTATGTTTGACTGTTTTGTTTCTCAAATCCAGTCTATCGTGGACAAAATCAAAAGAAGTTTGGTTTAGTTTTGGGGGTCTGTGGGGCTAAAATGTCATCAAGTGGTGGTCCGTGGCTCAAATGCTGAGTAAATAGTGGGCAACTTTGGAGTTGCCCACCCTGCCATTCTTCGTGCCCACCCTAGTAGGGCTGGCTAAATCCGGCCCTGGTCTCTCTCTCTCTCTCTCTCTCTCTCTCTCCCTCTCTCTCTCTTTCTCTCTCTTTCTCTCTCCCTCTCTCTCTTTCTCTCTCCCTCTCTCTCTCTCTCTCTCTCTCTCTCTCTATAGCCTATATATATATACTGTATATGACTTTAGAACAGGCTATTATTAAGGATATTCCATTTGATGGTGTGATGTCTCATCTGGCCTCCTGTAACCTTGAATGACTCTACAAAGCCATTCAGCAGAGGTTTGCAACTACTAGAATTTAGTTTTCATGGTATTTGTCCTGGATTTAGTGTGTTTTCATTCAGCTTAAAAAGTATATATATATAGACTTTTACTAAAAGTCTACATTACACAATGAAAGTGCATGATGGAGATCGTGGGCTTTCTTTCTGCACCTGGAATCTAGACTTCCGATCAACAGGCATTATTTTCATCCACTCTAATGTGAACCAGTTTCCTGTGGAAAAGGCTTTCTTGTGGGTTGAGTTAATTGAATTGTCATTTGCTTTGCCCTGGAGATAATTATATTTTTTGAGTATTTCTAAAACGTTCCCTTCACTCTAATAACTTGCACACATGCACATGCAGGTTTCGTTCTTTTTTTCATATTTTCTTTCCCTCTTTTTTGCTATGTGTTGTGAGTGCAGCCCCACACATAGACCTAATTCATTTCCATTAACTGATTGCATGTCAAGTTCCGTTTCCTGGCTGATATATCTTTCCCAGTGGGGTAAACAGTAAAAACTAACTCTAGCATTTTCCCCTGCAGTCGCTTGTACAGTAGGATTCAAGTTATAGATTTCATGCTCTTTATTAGGCCTAGACCTCTCAATATCCATGTTATCAACCGTGCAAACTTATTTCTGACGGTGTGTGACACAGATGTGAATCCAGGACAAAGTTGTAGTACAGTGCTGTGGAATGCTGACTCTCCATAGAAGGAATAACAGAAACACACAGGCCTCAAGGGAACAGGGGGAGGACATTATTGTAGTGGTCCCTAAAGGACCTAAAGAATTGTGAGGATTTGTGTGACAGTGCAGACAATTCTCATCTATCCATATACTTAATATACAGTATGCATGCAACCGTGAAGTGTCTGAAAAGTTTAGCTGAAGGAATGTATAAGTAGAGCATATCACGTTTCCCCTGTTGACTCTAGTGTTTCCGGTATTGGTCTCCCAGTGGTATTACTGTAGATAGTGCCACTCATTTTCCCATATCATTTCCTACTCATTGAGAAGAGTTCGTTGTAATGGTTGGAAAAGGGGAGGCCATGGTATAAATTTGCAATGTTGCTGCCTTTGCAATTTAATGTGCAGGAGTCATCAGGGAGCCATCCTCTAAATCAGGGGTGTAAAACTCAGATACAGAGTGGGCCAAAATAGAAAAATTGGTACAAGTCGAGAGCTAGAGATACCGGTCTGTGTTTCAACACCGGTTCACAATGACGTCCCTGTCAAACAGCAAAAAAGTAATTTCCCTTCAAAAATCTATTTCTCTTAATGGCAAGATAATTAAAGATTAAAGTAAAGATGAAACTGACTGCATTAAAAACTGTTTTAAGTTTTAATGAAAACTTTTCGGGGATTTTTTTTTCTTCTATGATCCTCACCAAGTGCTGCTTTTATAGTTAATTGAGAAAATAAATGAGACTGAGTTGAGGAAGTAAAACAATTAGTTGCATTAATTTCCTATAATGGTGTGTGCAATATACCAGAGAGACAGTTCTAATACTAATTCAATATCATCCTGCGGGCCAAAGATAATTCATTCACAGGCCTGATTTGGCCCCCAGGCCTTGAGTTTGACATTATGTGCTCTAAATGAACGCTAGATCTGTGGAACATTAGAGAGCACCATACTGGTCTAAACAACGGCTTTGACCATTTATTATACATGAATAATATAGCACAGTAAACGTGGGTTCTCTGTCTTTGGTATTTTTTTTTCTTGTACATTTGAACTTTGTCTAAAGCTAAAATATGTCTTGTTCTAAATAAATCCAGAGAATATTTTTCGGCGTGACTTTGGCAAATGTTGGATTGCTTATTATGTTAGTCACATTTCAAGTCTCTGAAAGTTGTATTACTGAAATAAATGGAAAATATTGGACAAACTATCTATGGTACACTCTGCACAAACAGTCAACAGTAGTAAGGCAGTGAATCATATTGAATAATGTCACATGCCAGACAGACCACCAGCCTTGCACTGCTAAAAGAAAATGCAGCTAACCTTCTTCCTTGCCTCATAATGGCCTAGTTGTTTTTTGGATGTGTTTTCATTGGCTAGGTGTGTGTTATCCATGGTCCAGGGCCTTTTGTTGAGCTTCTAGAAATAAGCTTGGAGACCAGACAGTGGCCTTGTGGATGGAGTATGGTTAGAACTGGGACTGTAAAAATGGGTCCCAATGCATTCCTTCTCAGCACTCGGCATCAAAGGGATGGATTGGGGGTCAAATCAACTAATGATTCCTGAGCACACACACTGCGGCTCACTGCTCCAATCGATGGGTCAGAAGCTGAGAACCAATTTCACTGCGGCAAATGTCAGTGACTGATCATATGACTTTGACTTTGGAGGAAAATGTGGAAGTACTAGTAGTCATACTGTTCACACCCTGATGCTGCTCTATTGAGAAATGTATTTGATAGGTAGGGCAAGAATTATTTTCCTTGTTGGTCTGCTGTCTGTGGCCCCCGGGTTAAACAAAACGGTACGGGACCTTTTTGTTTTTATGTTGTATACGTGTTTTCACCAAAGAGCACCTGAGAGCAAAAGGCTCCAGCTGCAGACCTAGCCCAGGAGTGGACATGCCTCACAGTTGATGTGATGACGTCACACGCTGTTGGCTGTTGCCATGTCCCACTCGCTTCTACCGTTATCAAGCGATAATTCCCAGTAGGCTGCTTATCAGTACCATCTTAGCTTGTGGTTAGGTTTAGGGGTAGGTTTAGAGAAGGGTGTAGCAATGTTTGTAGAAAAACCCTAGCCCCCTCCAACCGTAACCCTAATCCTAAATGCCCAACCGTCAACCCAGCCGACTCATTCATGTTTGATGTACAGTATGATCACACCAAGATGCAACACGAGTTGCAGCTGCAAGACATGTAAAACAAGGAATCATTACATACTAGTAACGCACCAGATGAAACAGACGCTGTCTCTGTTGTCCCCGTTTTTGTCCTTTTTTTTCCTCCCCCTCCATGTTATTAGTAACGCGTATGTTTCTGTCGCAACCTCACAGCTGTTGCGGTACAGGCAGTGTTGGCAGAGTTCCACACTGTTTCCGTTGTCCTCGTTTTTGTCTTTGTTTTCCCCACATATTTTTATTATTATGACCAAAGTGATTTTCCCATCAGTGTGTGTCTACTATTTACTGTATAGTTTAGTCTCTTGGACCCAAAACAAAGGATTTTCATTAAAGTTTCTGTCGACAATATTTAGGAGAGATTAGTGGCAAAACGTTGGTCAAAATAACCATTCATCTACATTTTCTATTTAGATTCTTGAAAATTAAGTAATTCAAATGTATACATATAGTTTAACTCTTGAGAGTAAAATAAAACCAACTGGATCCGTGACGGTCCATTTGGTTTAATTTTACGCTCTTAAGAGTCACAGATCTATAAGGGTCCATTTGGCTAGCAACTGTCCATCATTTAGCTGGGGCCCACCTGGAACCACCTCTCAGGGACAAACTGGTGGTCCCCGGACCACCTGTTGGAATGAAAACCCCTAGTATACAGGGTAAATTCAGCGTTACCGTGTAGGCTCATGTGACATCCGTCTGACTGTAACAGGATGCTTGACTCATAACATCTCCTGTTTGGGGTATTTTTGTTGCTTTGCTGTTCTGTATGGATGACATCTAGTATTAATAATCTGTTAATCTCATTTTCTCCTTTGGTCTGTCAGAGATGGTCACTGCACAGCTCATCTACCAATCTGAGTGCTGTTGGCAGTGCTTGAAATAAACCACACAGTTGATGGGGGAGAGCAGTGGTTTTAAACCTTTTTCACACCAGGGCCCACCATTAATTCAGCATTTGAGCCAGGGACCACCATTTGAGGACATTTTAGCACCACAGACCCCAAAACTAAAGATTTCTTTTGCTTTTGTCCATCTTCTAGTTGTGTAGACTTTGGGCTAATTCAGATGATGAATATTTTAACTCTTGAGAGTGTAAAATTCATTTTTACACTCTCAAGAGTTACATCTGGTTAACCAGCTTAACCTGGGGACGACCTGGAACCCTCTCAAGGACCAGTGGTGGTCCCCGGACCACTTGTTGAAAACCCCTGGGGTAGAGGGTGAAAACCCAGGCACTGACATCTGTTCATAACTAAGCTATGACCAGCATTGCCTTCCATCTCATTAGCTATTCACCACCCTATGTTAAACTTTGTTTATAACAGTGTTTTTCAACCTGTTTCATCTCGGGGACCACCATTTATTCAGGATTTGAGCCACGGACCACCATTTGAGGATATTGTAGCCCCACAGAGACCAAATCTAAAAAATTATTTTGCTTTTTGTCCACAATTCCAGGCTGGATTTGGGAAACAAGACAAGCAAAATGGCTAGTTCAGATGATGAATATTTTGACTCTTGAGAGTGTAAAAATGAAACCGGGTCCATTTGGTTTCATTTTTACGTTCTCAAGAGTTACGTCTGGTTAACCAACTTAGCTGGGGACCACCTGGAACCCTCTCAAGGACCACTGGTGGTCCCCGGACCACTGGTTGAAAACCCCTGGTTTATAACGTTGCATTACACCCCAAAAACTGAAACATTCAGTGGACCTCTGTGGTTTTCTCTGGGGTTTGGAGTCCTTTTGAGCTGCAATGAAAACTCTTCTTAACGTTACAAACAGCAAGAAAATCAGAGCACTTGATTGAGCAAAAAAAAAAAAAAACAGAACATATCGTCCATTTGGTTTCATTTTTACGCTCTCACAGAGTTGCATCTGGACGATCTGGTTAACCAACTTTTCCATAAGTTAGCATGAGGACCACTCTCTCAAGGACCACTGGTGGTCCCCGGACCACTGGTTGAATGAAAACCACTGTTGTAAGCCGATTGAAAACGCCCCTGACTGTGAGTGATGGGCGACTGACTGTGGAGGCATAATGGAGTCTGTATCTGGGCATATTTACTATGCAAAGACCTTCACACTTCCGTTCCTGCCCTGAGCTAATGAGCCGACAGGCATTGACCCCCACGTTTCTGCATGGAGGAAATTGCCCTCCAGGGCCCAGTCTGGTACTGCCGCACAGGGGCGGATTGGCACATATTTTCCCACCGGGACAATTTTGCCTTTGCCAGGCCACCCTGGGGGGGGGGGGGGGGGGGGGGGGGGGGGCTGGTTAACCAGATGTAACTCTTTGAGAGCGTAAAAATGAAACCAAATGGACCCTTGCGGGTCCATTTGGTTTCATTTTTACACCCTCAAGAGTTAAAATATACATCATGTCAATTAGCCCAACTTAGTCTACACAACTAGAGAATGTAGAAGATTAATGGTCATTTTGATCTGTATGTTCCAGGCGAGCATCTAGCGCATTCTAGTGCATTTTGGATCTTGTCCAGGCCACTAGGTGGGGCAGGCCACCAGGAAAACTCCCTGTACTCCAGATGGCCAATCCGCCCTTGCTGCCGCAGCAGGGTCACCCAGAGGCACAGACCCACGTGTGTCCTAGGACTGAGGGTCTCTGTGGACCTCTGGGGGGGGCTCACTGCTGTGTGTGTGTGTGTGTGTGTGTGTGTGTGTGTGTGTGTGTGTGTGTGTGTGTGTGTGTGTGTGTGTGTGTGTGTGTGTGTGTGTGTGTGTGTGTGTGTGTGTGTGTGTGTGTGTGTGTGTGTGTGTGTGTGTGCGAGCCTGCATCAATGCAAGCTGTGGTTTGGGGCAGAGGGTTTTAGATTCCTTATCATGTAGGGGCGGATCTAGGCATGGGCGGGGGGCAATGGCCCCCTAAATTCCCAGTCTGCCCCACCAAACACAATGCCATGCAAAACAACCCAAGATATTTCAAATTAAAGTGCTCCTATTTCAGGTGATTTGAAACACTACTATTGCTACTAACTAACTACAGCTGTGTCACCACTAAACCAACAGCATTTCATCATTGAAAACAGAAAACCCTCTGGGTCAGACCTTTAGCTTTATGCATGCTGCGTGTCTGTTGCAACTTCAACAACAAATGATGTTATTATTGATGCTTTACTTGGCTAATAAAAGTCCTGTAACCGAAAATGGTATGGGTGCGGGCATGCGGCTTCATCGCCCGTGGCACGAAGCGTTGCGGGCGATGAAGCCGCACCCATACCATTTTCGTTGTTACATCCGCCCCTGTTATCATGTCACAATACCCCCACAGTTCTGTCTCTCTGTTGCGGGAAAAAAATTCGTAGCAACTTCATTAATATGGAGGCCAGTCCCAGAGGATTGTGTGCATAATAATAAAGCCTGTGTGTTGAGAGCCATATCAAAATTCGGGAGCGAGTGGAAACTGGGACGGAATCACCAGCAAATTTCCAGCTGTACTCTTAGGGGGAAAACAGATTTGAAGAGGCTCTGATGGTGGCGGGTGGGACGAAAGCCAGACATGGAGGAGGGTATTGGGAACGAATCACTGGCCAAAGAAATGTACAGTGGCATGATGCTCAAGAGCAGCTGGAGAGTATACAGTACACATGCAGTGGTGGGGAAAAAAAGTACTGTTTTACTTAATAAAATGTACATGTTAAAGTGAAAGTCTGGCAGGGGACATTTCTGGTTCCTTCTAAGGGTGACAGATAATAATATTCTTTGTTTATTTCCTTTCCGTTACACAAATCTTCATATTTTAACTGTAGCATATCTACAGTACTTTTGTGAAAGTACTGTATGCTTTAAAACGCTGTTTTTTCAACCTTTCTGATCCGAGGCCCACTACTTATTCAGCATTTTAGCCATTTGACGAAATTTTCCCCCCACAGACCACAAAACTAAAGATTTATTTTGGTTTGGTCCACAATTCCAGGCTTTTCGCAAACTAAACAGGCAAAGTGACCATTCTTCTACATTCTCTAATAGTGGCGACTACTTATTAAGGGGTGCTAATTTAGATGGTCAATATAACTCTTGAGAGCGTAAACGTGATTGGTGGTTTCATGTTTACGCTCTCAAGAGTTACATCTGGCTAACCAACTTTTCGTCTGGTTAACCAACTTAGCTGGGGACCACCTGAAAACCCTCTCAAGGACCACTGGTTGAAAACCACTGCTTTAAAAGGTATTGAGGGCCACTGTCTCAGTGACGTGACAGCTGCACTTGTAGGACCAAAAAAAGAACAATAAAGACATGCCAGCACCACCAGCACCACAATTGCTCTATGCTCCACCACACCAGTGTTTCAGAGACCACTTCCTTGTTTTATTTATCGTTACAGAGGAGAGAATGATAGAATTGCTTAATCTCACACAAGACACTACTTCCTTTTCCTTACACAGCTGTGCTTTGTGGCTCCACTGTGAAGTTTACTTAATTATAAAGGGTAATTTCTCCTCCTAAAGGCCTATAGACTATTTGAGGGATTAACTAAAGGTGTGTGTGTACTTCATAGGTTATGGACAGTTGTTCATTTTCAAACTAGATGGGCTTAAAGGCTTATCGACGTCTATGTTATTTACACGCACATCGACAGTGGGTGCAGGGCCAATGTGGCAATCATGGAAGTAGGGTAGGGCCCGCACACCAGTCTTATGGCAAAGAAGTTACTTTATTCAAAAAATGGACAACGTTTCGATCTCTGATCTTCATCAGGTCAGTTCGTACCTTCGTACGGACCTGATGAAGATCAGAGAGATCGAAACGAAACGTCCCTCTAAAACAGGCCTTGACTCTTGTGGACAACAGTGCCATCTTCTGACACAAAGTGGTAGTTTTTTTGTATTGCTACAGTGTTGAAACAAGCGCTGTTTTCTCAAATGTTTTTTTTTTAAACAGAGTGCTTTTAAAAGGGCATGTTGGTCCAGAGAGGGCCACTTGGCCGTCTATCTGTGCACGCCACTGATAATTGCCCACCCCTGGCTTAGCCTATGCTGTGTTCTCCTGTGGTTCCAGGGACGACCACGGCTTCAGTCCCCTCCACTGGGCGTGCAGGGAGGGCCGCTCCAACGTGGTGGACATGCTGATCATGAGAGGGGCGCGCATCAACGTCATGAACCGAGGAGACGACACGCCCCTGCACCTGGCTTCCAGCCACGGCCACCGCGACATCGTGGGCAAGGTGAGGCCCGTGCAAACACGCAAAGCATGTGCAGACTGACTGACTGACTGCCTCGCAGGTACTGTAACAACCACAGCAGAGCTGATATCTGCGATCAACCGACCAGAATGCATGACAATAAGGTTCATATACAGCAGGGCCTAGATTTTCGTCACTGCTAAACCCCGTATCCCTAACTTCTTTGCCTTTTTTAAACTATTTAAAAAACATATCAATCAACACTTCAATAGTTAAAATGGCCAGTCAATCAATAAATTGGCATGATGAATTAATGATGAGTGGAATATATATCCATGGGTTATGGTGTTTGTACCTCTCGGTAATGACTGAAAAGGTTGCTTCTATGTTCTGGCAAGACGAATGCCTTTCGGCAACACAGCTGATTTTGATTCAATAAAATGTCATTTTGTTTTTTCTTTTAATATTATATTAACCAGTATGCTAAAGTAAATATATTAAAAGTAAGCGGAGCCAACTTTATGCTAGACGGCGAGGCACACAAATAAATTTTACCACTCATTTCTTCTCAAGTAAATGGTACATTTATGCCCACATGTTGATGTAGCCCTTTAAGAATGTCTTATGAAACTGATTTGATGTCTACTGAACAACAAGTCTTGTCTGTTCTTGTAGCTCATAACTAAATAAGTTATTTCACAAAGAAGAAGGCAGTCCTGGCAGAGCTTGTCAAATGCTTCTCAAGTATTAATTAAATATTTTTGATGATGCAATATTTTTGATGATCTCTACAAAACTTGGTTACTGCTTGGAAAGTAGAGCCTGGAACAATTTCAGTATTCTATGAAATAATGTATACTATTTTTTTTGCTTTCCTTTTTCGATGAATAATACAGTGTGAGTGTGTTTTTATGTGTGTTATTTACACAAACCACACAAACCCTATTGTCCCTGTTCATGATCTAAAAGTTGAGACCAGTGATGGGCAGTAACTTGTTACAAGTAGCTAAGCTACATAGCTTAACTATATTTTCCCATAGCTTGTAGTGTAGCTTACTACATTTGTTCTGTAGCTTGTGAAGCTACACTACTTGTTTCGAGTAACAAGGAGTGTAGCTTACTACATTTTCCCCCACACACATTTTCAAATTCCGTCCATTTTTAATGGGTAGAAAACTTCTAATATGCATCCCAAAACACAGACATGCCACCATCCTATGTTCAAACCCACCCCCAGATTATTGTTATATTTATATTATTTTATTATTATTTAGAAAGTTGTACATTAAGTTGAGATATACTGTATATTTATATACAGTATATGTAGTGTTGATGTAGCAAGCTACTTTTGTCGTGTAGTGTGTAGTTTAGCTTGCTACAATTTTCTGGGGATAGCTTGTAGTGTAGCTTAGCTACATTTTTTCGAGAGTAACAAGTAGTGTAGCTTACTACATTTTCCCATTAACTTGCCCATCACTGGTTGTGACTTATTGTGAGTTTGTTGAACCATGACAGGGGTTGACACTAAGGTCTCTGAGGCACTTGCCCATCGGGCAAGTGCAAGTCAGGTTCTACTTACCCTCAGGTCATGGTCACTTGCCCCCCAGGTTCCAGGTGGTCCCCAGTTAAGTTGGTTAACCAGATGTAACTCTTGAGAACGTAAAAATGAAACCAAATGGACCCTTGCGGGTCCATTTGGTTTCATTTTTACGCTCTCAAGAGTTAAAATTCATCATCTTAATTAGCCCAGGTCTACACTGTAGAAGATTAATGGTCATTTTGATGTGTTAATTTGCCTGTTTTGTTTCCCAAATTCCAAGCCTGGAATTGTGGATCGCTAGAAAGCAGGGAAAGACACAGAGGCAGAGTGCAATGACTGCCGTCAAGACAAATTTATCTTGTGTTGTGTTATAGTGCACTATGTTGCACACTTGCCCGATCGGGCAACCAGGTAGCAGTCTTCACTTGCCCCACCATTTTTTTTACTTGCCCCGGGCAAGCGGGCAAGTGTTAGTGTCAAGCCCTGCATGAGGTGACCAAGTAGTTCCATAGACCCAGGGGGACTCTGGTAAACTCTTCTGCTGCTGGTTATGCAGTTTACCATTAGACATGGAATGGAATGGTATCATGGGCAACAAGAACATCCTCCTCACCCAGTTGTATCGCTGCAGGCAATAATTCCATAGCTGTAGACCAGTGGTTTTCAACCTTGTTCACACCAGGGCCCACTATTTATTCAGAATTTGAGCCACGGACTAGCATTTGATGACATTTTAGATTTATTTTGCTTTTGTCCACAATTCCAGGTTGGATTTGGGAAACCAAACGGTCCAACATACAGATCAAAATGACCATTCATCTTCTACATTCTCTAGTTGTGTAGACTTGGAATGATTCACATGATGAATATTTTTAACTCTTCTTGAGAGTGAAAACATGAAACCAAATGGACCCGCCAAGGTCCATTTGGTTTCATTTTTACATTCTCGAGAGTTTCATCTGGTTAAACAACTTAGCTGGGGACCACCTGGAACCCTCTCAGGGACCACTGGCGGTCCCTGGACCACCTGTTGAAAACCCCTGCTGTATAGACAGACCAAACACAATCTGACCTGTCTTGTTTTGTGTACAATTGTTTCCCTGTGTTTTTAGCTCATCCAGTGCAAAGCAGACACAAATACCGCCAATGAGCACGGCAATACGCCACTGCATTACGCCTGCTTCTGGGGCCAAGACGGCGTGGCTGAGGTTAGTGCACCCTCTGGTGGACATTAGTGGGACATCTCTGTTGTTGATTACTACCTTGATGGCCATTTGAACATCTTTGCAACATCTCACCTTTTAGGACCTGGTGACTAATGGAGCCCAGGTAAGCATCTGTAACAGATATGGAGAAACCCCCATGGACAAGGCCAAACCTCACCTCCGAGAACTTCTCAAAGGTGCTTGTACATTGTCGATTTTTATGCCTTTTAAACTGTCTCTACACTAGTGTTTAGGCGTCACTGTTTTGACTCGCATCCAATTTTCCCTCAGAGAAAGCAGAGAAAATGGGACAGAACTTGACCAAGATTCCGTTTAAGGACACATTCTGGAAAGGCACCACTAGAACTCGACCCCGTAAGTACAGATGCACAAACAAGCAGTACATACAGTATATTCTATATCAGGGCTGCCCAAAAGGTAGATTGTGATCTACCAGTAGATCACACAGACCATGCAGGTAGATCACATCACAGTCCCCTAAAATGTATAGATCTGTAACTCTTGAGAGCGTTAAAATGAAACCAAATGGACCTTTACGGGTCCATTTGGTTTCATTTTAAACTCTCAAGAGTTAAATTATATTTGAAAATCTGAGTTATTTGTTATTTTGCCCAACATTATGCCAGTTCTCTTTCTTAGTTTTGGGGGCAATACACTAAACTCAACATCACAAACTGTCAACTCAAACCTCAAATGCTGTTTTCAAATGTCAGTAATAGCATATACAGGAAAACCTTCCAATTCTCCCCCTCTATTTTTCATTATAAGTGCATTATTATTATTAAACACTATAACAAGAAGTAACACCACACTATTTCAAAGCTCAAACTTTCTAAGGGGCCTTGAAATGGATTTTCAGTAATGGAACAATCACATTGTTGATGTGTAGATCTCGTTGAGCCGCTCATTTTAAAAGTATATTAACTGGTGAGTTTCCATTGCTTGTTTTTGAATGTGTGGTGAAGTGCAGCACACATGCATGGAAATATGCTCAACAGCCAGAGGTCCCCCTGGCAGTTAGTTCCTAAAGGGAAATTTCCACTGGATTTGAACTTTAAATTATTTATTACTCAAATGGTCTGGGATCTGGATCCTGTGTGTTTGCAGGCAATGGCACTTTGAACAAACACGCAGGAATCGACTATAAGCAGCTCTCCCTCGTGGCAAAGATAAACGAGAACCATTCTGGAGAGGTATTCAGATTTTCTTAATTTCTTTCTCTGATTGTGGATGATGAATCGGTTTAAAATTTGTTCTTGTATTAATACAGATCTGTTTTGTGTTGTTTTTAAGTTCGTAGTTAATCTTGTCCACTACTTATTTACCATAGCTGTGGCAAGGGCGCTGGCAAGGGAATGAAATAATCGTTAAAGTGCTAAAAGTTCGAGACTGGACCACGAGGAAAAGCCGAGACTTCAACGAGGAATATCCCAAGCTCAGGTTACTATGGACTATTTACTGTAACTCTGTTTGCTGTCTCTATTGCAGTGGTTTTCAATCTTTTTGATACCAGGGCCCACTATTTATTCAGAATTTGAGCCACAGACCACCATTTGATGACATTTTAGCCCCACAGACGCCAAAACTAAAGATTTCTTTTGCTTTTGTCCACAACACCGAGCTGGATTTGGGAAACAAAACAGTCAAACTTACAGATCAAAATGACCACTAATCTTCTAGTTCTGTAGACTTGGTCTAATTCACATGATGAATATTTTAACTCTTGAGAGTGTAAACATGAAAGGTTTCACTGTTTTAATTTTTACACTCTCAAAGAGTTACACCTGGTTAACCAACTTTTCAATCATTTACCTGGAACTCTCTCAAGGACCACTGGTGGTCCCCGGACCACTGGTTGAAAACCGCTGCTCTATTGTCTCCGTCCTTAATTTCTCTGTGTGTATTTCATTGATTTGTGCTATGTTATCTTTTTTACTTTGGATCATGTGAGTCTCCTCTTTGTGAATGGTGGAACCCGATGTGTGGGTTTGCCTTCTTCTCTGTCTCATGTCGGACCTCTCCTTTGTCCCTGTCCCTCATTGGCTCATCCCCAGGATATTTTCCCACCCTAATGTGCTGCCCATGTTGGGAGCGTGTCAGTCTCCACCCGCCCCTCACCCCATCATCATCACACACTGGATGCCTTATGGTTCTCTCTACAACGTGCTGCACGAGGGCACCAGTGAGTACTTGTACTTCCCTCTGCTCACAATTATTCTCAAACGTTATGCTGTAGCCAGGCATGGTGTGTAAGTCTTCCCATTGGCTGCATGGCAGCAAATCAGGTCTGGGGCCTTGTGTGTAGGCCAAAAGCCTGTACCACCAGACCCGGGCCTGGGCTTACCAAATAATTACCCAGAATAATTAAAACCTGCAATACAAAAAGGTCCAGAAATCACCTGACTCCCCAATTAAAAATTGTTACTGTACTCCCCTGCTTTGTTCATCATGAGTTGAACCTCTTGATGGCTGGTTTTAATTATTATGAGTAATTATCTGGTAAGCCCAGGTCCAGGTCTGGTGGTACAGGCTTTTGGCCTACACACAAGGACCATAGAGTAATAAAATAACAGAGAACTGACTGGAGCGACAGCCCCGCCCCCTTGCCGTTCATTTCAATACAAGTTGCTCATTGGCGCTTTGAAGCACCCGGAAGACCGCCGGAAGTGCGCCTATTTCCGCATTTGGACACCAAAATTTGGTGTCCAAATGCGGAAGTATTTCTCCATGAACGCGCCCGAAGCAAGGGATTATGGGAACCATGAACGAGCGCCGTCGCGCACGAGCAAAGGAAAAAAACATCAAAAAGCATAAAAAAACAAGCTTGTGGGTTTGCATTGAGCTTATTATCTGTCATATAATACATCCGTTGTGTTTTGAGAGGTAGTATATCACGTGAGGACCGCTGGTTTATTCAGAAAACAACTTAAAAACAAACTGCCCTGTCCACGTGCACAAAGCAAACGAGCGTGCGTGCTCTCGGGGCGTTCGTGCATGAATTCCACCCGCCTGCAGTACCAAACTTGGCCACCAGGGATCGTTGCTTCAAGCCTGGAGCCACTATCTGGGGCCGTGACAAGGACCCAGACCTTATTGCTGCCATGCAGCCAATGAGCACGGCCCTACACCTGATTGCTGCCATGCAGCCAATGAGCACGGCCCTAGACCGTCACCTAATTGCTGCCATGCAGCCAATGAGAAGACTTACACCATACCTGGCTACACCACCGTGTTTGAGAATACCAGCCATTGTCAGATCATCACCCAAGGCTGGAACATTACAGTGCAGCGCTTAATGTTTGTCATTACATTGGCCTTACCACTGTCTGTTAAGTATTGTGATAATTAAATAACATGTAATACATTTGCGCAAATAGATGAGACTTGAATTTGTTGTCGGTGTCGTTCTGCTATCAGATTTTGTGGTGGACCAGACACAGGCAGTGAAGTTTGCCCTGGACATTGCCTGTGGAATGGCCTTCTTGCACACACTTGAACCTATGATTCCTCGCCACTATCTCAACAGCAAGAGTGTTATGGTAAGACATGTTTTCATAAGGCAATACTGAGCCTGATGTGTAATGATGGCATGATTAATTTCTTCTCTGAATGCAGGGTTATAATAATAGTTAACTAAAACTAACTAAAAAAATGAAAACTAGAATAAAAAAAACATTTGAGCTAACTGAAACTAATAAAAACTAAAAATCAATTGAAGAAAACAATAACTAAATTGAAACTGTATTGTGTCTTCACAAAATTAACTACCAGTAATACTAACTGAATTATAGACACAATACCGTCAGATTGAGCTTTTAGCAGCATTTATATGCATACAAAGTCAATGATTACAAATATGAAACACAATACCAATTGGTATTACGAAAGTTGGAAATAATGGGCCAGAGGTTTCTGAACTGCTATTGCTGAGTTTATGGTTTTAAATGCTATCTTTTCTAATGAATGATCTTTTTGATCATATACCTGACAAATAAATCAAAGTAAGAAAGAACAAAATAACTGAAACTAAACTAAAACCAGAGCCTTCTAGTGGGAGAGTTGGGATATTCCTGTTCACTCCTATGTGCCAGGGAAGTCAATGAAATGAATGGGATTTAATAGGGACCAGCAAAGAAGGCACGAAAACATCATGTATTAATGGCGGTGACCTCGTAAAATTATCGATGCAGGCAAATTAAAGAATGCCTTCCAGAGGTTGATTTCGGATACTTTGTCACATGATTTGCAAATTATATATACTTATATTGACGCATTGAAAGAGCAGAATACTAGTGTCTCCATTCACAAGCTGTTAAGAACTGAAGAGTCACGAGGAGTAGCAGTAGGACTATGCGGGAATGCATTAAACAGGCATTTAATGACTTTAAATCCCTTTATTTTAGTCGTTCTTTAATAATAGTACAACATAAACATTACAGAGACGGTAGTCGTGACTGAACAATACTTTTAAACACTTTGCATACACACCTGAAATAGCTCTTATTTGCGCTGTTCTTGTAGAAAACGTGTATTCCCAACTGCAGTTCAGAGCGTTATGCTCTGAACTATGCAGGACTCAAAGAGGCTCTGTATAGTCACGTGACCTGGCTGCTCTGCTTCCGGTTACACGAATATCCTAACTCTCTCACTAGAAGGTTCTGACTAAAACTAACTAAAACTAAACTAAAATGAAATATCCAAAACTATTATAACACTTCCACAGTGTAGCTAATGCCAACTAACCGTCCACCCACAGCTTTGCGTTGCCATAGCCATCCTTACCTTGGCCTCACTTGTCTCACAGTGTAGAGCCCCTCCAGTACAGGGGGGTTCCACTGTGGTGGACTGGTACTACCTGACTCTTGTGTTCCTGTGTCTGCAGATAGACGAGGACATGACCGCTAGGATCAGCATGGCAGACGTCAAGTTCTCCTTCCAGTGTCCTGGCAGGATGTACTCCCCTGCGTGGGTCGCTCCTGAAGGTAGGCCTGGCTCACCTAGTCAGTACCCCAAATAAACGGTCAAGGACAAAAGAAGGATCTTTTCTACGAAACTCTATACTGTGCCAGTGTATTGCCATCTGCAAGGCAAGAACAGTTAATTTGTAGTGCATATTTTGACACGTCAATTCAAAATTTCAAACTTTACGTGTTAAACATTCAGGCAGAAAGACACCTAGTGAAACAGTCTAAAGTACAGTATCAAATAAAAAAATGAAAAAACATAATACTATCCTTTACAGGTCGTCTATCATTTAATCCTTAATATACAGTATATTGAAGGTGATGGCAGGTTGAGTTTAACTGTCTTAAAGGGATAGTTCAGATTTTTGGAACTTAAGTTGTATGAAATAGTTGCCGGTAATATAGTGCTGTCAACTGTTATAATTGATTGCCAGAGTCACATAGAACTACTTTTTGTGCACTGTGATATGGACACAAAAACATAGTTCCATAACCATGTGATAGAGTGGTCAAAATGAACATAGGATGTACGTTGTACAATGTACTAAACTTTTAAAAATGGGTCAAAAAATACAAATGAAGTTAGTTTTTTGGATTCATTTACTTTCACTGGGTGACCCCAGTGACCTCCACAAAATGAATGGAACTACTTCATACAGTATTTCACCAGAGCAGAACTCCCACCCTGGGACTCTGGACATCAATTAACACAGTTCCAACCACTATATTAATGGCAAGTATTTCATACAGATTAAATTTAAAAAAAATCTGAACGATTGCTTTAATGTGGCTGTTGGACTTAATTCAGGTCTGAACGGTCTGATCTCATGACTACAACATTTCTCTGACTTGCCTTGTGGTTTTGAACATTAATAATTGAGTACTGAATTATAATCATTCTGCCTTGACTCAAAGAACAATTATTTCAATATTTTCTTTGTTTTAACGTTCTGGCACATCCTGTAATTGATTTATACATCCCTAAAAGGGCTACCCTGAAACACAAGGAGAATGACAAATGAACATGAGAATGAAGAATGTAATCAAGCCCTTTAAACCCAAAGAACCAAGCAGAAGGTTTTTGCCAAAATATTATGACTATAGTGATGTTGAAATCCTGAATTTGGGACACTGCACCAAAAAGTTAGTTCTTTTAACTGTTTCGTATAGCTGAATAACGTTAAATGAAACCCATTTGATTTTACTTATTGTGCCCTGTCGCTTGTGAAATTGAAAATTGGGATAAAAAACTAATTAGACAGTGTCTTACTGTCCAAATACATGCTATACTTGTGAGAACTGTGGCAGGGGGAAAAATTCTACGTACAGTGGGGAAAATAATTATTTGTTCCCTTGATGATTTTGTAAGTTTTCAGGATTAGAAAGAAATGAGCACTTTAAACAAATAGAGACAGAATATGAACAAAAATATCCATAAGAAAATAATATTTAAAGGTTATAAATTAATTTGCATTAGAGCTTGTGAAATAAGTATTTGATCCCAAGATGTTGCAGTGCATGTCTCCATCCATCGGCCACACAATGCAGTGAAGTTGCCCTGTACCCTTAGCACAGAAATAGCCCCAAAGAAATAGCCCCGAAGCATAATGCTTCCACCTCCATGCCTGACGATGGGGATGGTGTTGTTAATGATTTGAAGGCAGCTGGGACCACAGTCACCAAGAAAACCATTGGTAACACAGTACACCATAACGGATTGAAATCCTGCAGTGCCCAGCCATGTCCCTCTGCTCAAGAAGGCGCATAGAGGCCCGTCTAAAGTTCACCAATGAACACCTAAATGATTCAGACCAGGCTGCGGGGAAGGTGATGTGGTCAGAAGAGACCAAAATTCAACTCTTTGGCATCCATTTGACTTGCCGTGTTTGGAGGGAGAGAAATGCTGAATACAAACCCACCAACACCATCCCCACCGTCAAGGCGGATCTATGTTACACTTTAGCTATTGAAAAATGTCAGATCTACAAGCTCATATCGCGCCACCAAGTGGCACGATATGAGCTTGTAGATCTGATATTTAAAAAAAATGGAAACGATGCGCAAATCTAAGAATATATTTACTACAATCAGGTGTCTATTTGACACCTGATTGTAGTTTCTGACACTAGATTCTGACAGATTCTAGTTTCTCTGAATAATCTATGTTCCTGTGGCAATGATGCTTAACATATTTCATGCCAAGGACCACCAGAATTATCTATATTTGGCTGCGGACCCCCCATCTGAAAACATGTTGTAGGGATCCCCCAGAGGCAACGATTTTAGTTCAAAATATTTGCTTCGTAAAGAATACATATGCAAAGGTTTGCATCACGTTTACACAATTTTTCAAAAATATCAGCTTGTGGCTCTGATATTTTTCAATAGCTTATATATTATAACATAATGCTTCTGAACACCAAAACGTGTTCAGTTAATTTGCTGCTCTCTGTTTAGCCCTCCAGAAGAAGCCTGATGAGATCAACCGGCGTTCAGCTGACATGTGGAGCTTTGCTGTGCTGCTCTGGGAGTTGGTCACAAGAGAAGTGCCTTTCGCTGACCTGTCCAACATGGAAATAGGCATGAAAGTACGTTGTAGACTAGGGGCTCCATTTTCGTTACATGATAAACCCCTTATCCCAAACCCCTTATTCTTTTTTTTTTACTATTTTGAAAAACTTTTTGGAATAGTTAAACATGCCAATCTATTGACACATTGTGAGCTTGTAAGACTGGCCATTTAAACTGTTGAAAAATGTTTTTTTTTAATAGTTTAAAAGGCAATGAAGTTAAGGGATAAGGGGTCTAGCGGTGACGAAAATGGAGCCCTAGGTCTATTGCTGCTGCGGGTACTAAACTGTGTTGCATATGCTCACACTTGAGACCTCATATGATGTGCTTTTTATCACAAACCATTGATGCACCTAATCCAGAAATAGTGTGAAGCCTGATTTTGCAAATCTTGTGTATTTTTCCAAATGTACTTCGCCTAATATCTTGCCTGTTTTTCTTTTAGATTGCCTTAGAGGGCCTGAGACCTACCATCCCTCCTGGGATTTCGCCCCACATCTGCAAGCTTATGAAGATATGCATGAACGAAGACCCAGCCAAGAGGCCCAAATTTGACATGATTGTGCCAATTCTGGAGAAAATGCAGGACAAATGAAAACACGTCTCCCCTCTTTGAACGAAACCCCCCTTGGAATCCCAAGATATCTCGCTTGTGATATCATTCAGATGGCGGTGGTGTGGTGCTTACCAGTATTGCCTTAAACTCTTATTCTTACACTACCGTTGCACTCATTGCCACTTCTGTAGCTTCTGTCTCTGAAATGAATCCAGCAGCAGCCACTTGTTTTATTTGAGTATGGCATTTATTTTTGTTATCAAGAATGTTTTTTTTTTTCTCTCATCTTTGTCACTGTCACTTGTCTTCACGGTAGTGAAGTATTGGGGGCTCTAAGGTAAAAGCTGTGTTAAAATTGCAGTCAATGCTATATTCTAAGAGTTAATTGTGAACTTGAATTTGAACACAGTTTTTCGGAGTGGGTGAATAAAACACCATCTACCCACTGGTTTAAGAAACTAAGAGAGACTCTGCACTTAATCAGGGGACATGTGGGGCTTATTATGAGCTCCTGGCAGGGATACTTGTCAGCCAGTTATGCGTCCAATATGGGTTTTAGATTCTTCAATGGAAGAATAGGGAGAGAGCACCTCCGATGACTGCAGATGTGCTAGTTGTGTCTTAACGTACAGTACTCTCTCCCGTACAGGTTTAAAATACTGTTTTCATTCAAATGTGTCGCAGCTTTAATGTGGGATAAGTAGAAGCATCTTTTCATTGTGACTGAATATAACCTGTGGAGGTGATGATAACTGCCTGTCACTGCTTCGTGGTCATCTTCATTATGTGTACTTTCTTGGGGAGAAAGCCCACCATCCAAAGGTCACACTTGTAATTGAGCTCCCTAAAATGGAAGCTTTTAATAAAAACAAACACATGCTGTATTATCCCAGAGCGTGTCTTCTGAAAAAGTTTGATATTGTAACCCAGGGGTTTTCAACCAGTGGTCCGGGGACCACCAGTGGTCCTTGAGAAGGTTCCAGGTGGTCCCCAGGCTAAATGATGGAAAGTTGTTTAACCAGATGTAACTCTTGAGAGTGTAAAAATGAAACCAAATGGACCCTTGCGGGTCCATTTGGTTTCATTTTTACACTCTCAAGAGTTAAAATATTCATCTGAATTAGCACCACTTAATTAAGAAGTTTACACTGTTTTGTTGGCAAAATCCAGCCTGGAATTGTGAACAAAATCAAAAGAATTCTTTAATTTTAGGTCTTTGGTGTGAAAGTGTAATCAAATGGTGGTCCCTGGAGTCAAAAAGGTTGAAAACCCTTTTTGTAACCCATTACATTTATGACATTATGTATGGGGAAGTATGACTGATATCAAATGTTTAAACATCGCTACACAAAGTAATATTAAAGGACAACTTCTTTTACAACCAATATTGATGTTTTAGGTTATTAGAGAAGATGGGTTTAAAAGATGGGTTTTATTTTTCATACCTTGCTTTCTTTAGTTTTAGGGATTTTTAGCTGTTTTTGACAGGGGAAGGGGCATTCGAACATGGTCCTAAATACATGTATGTATTTGTTTACAAACTTTTAAAGCTATTTCTTTTTTTTTATCTTCATTTTTTTTTACTACAATCCTAATCCTGAGGGAGACAGGACACCGCTCTCCACTTTACAACCTTCATATTTGGGCACACCTGACCCAGAGACTCAACATGGAAGTACAGTAGATCATTTGTGGTCAGATGTACTGTAATTTCATGCAGTTTATTAGGACTATAATGGATGTGAAATCGATTTTTGTAAACAAATTTTATTTAGGGGCATGTCCAAATGCCAGCGACTAAAGAAAGTAGTAAATTAAAACCAATTAACACTTTAAATTTCTCTAATATCCTGAAACATGAACCTTGGTTGAACAAAACAACAAAGTTGTCCTTGGAGCAATGGCTCCATCCCACCAATATATATATATATTTTTTTACAATATGGCACCAATAGTTTGGAGTATTGATTACTTATCTTGATTGTCGCCAATCTGGACAAATTCCCATTCTTTCGCTCCATCTTTTATCCATGTATCTTGTACAATGTGTGAAACTGGAAAATGAAATGATTATTCAACAAAACTGCCTTCTACTGCAGAAGTTGATTATTGCAAAATTGGAAAAGTGCTTTCAGATTTGTAAATCAATCATGATCAATAATTCCTGTCTTTAAATTGTAATTAAATTAACTCAAAACTATAGTACATTTGCACCAAGACCATGGTTACAGTGAATGTGGATGTTTTCATTCATATAGCCCTCAACTAGTTAATTTAATTCCAAATTGTCCCTAATCATGTTAAAATGGCCTTAGGCGTTGAAATAATTACAAACATAATTATGTTTTTACAGAGTACAACATATTTTCAGATAGGTCCAGTCCTATTCCCATTTTAATATGTTCCCTCAAAAAAGTTAATGCATAGGCTCCTACTTGTTTCGGTTATTATGGAGATTTGTCACAATTCACAATTGGGTTGAATTCTGGCCACGCCAGATGCTACACTGCCGACATTTCAGACTTCACACTCAGATGAGATGACCTACTCATTGGTGCACACACAACAGGGGTGACAATATTGTTTCAAGCATGTCTTAAACAAATGTATTTATAAAAATATTAAAAAGAGCAAGATGACCACCTTGTGTGATGGTCCAGTGTGATTGTACATCCAGAAATCCATAGAGGATACGGTATATATCTACATAGAACACAGCTTCTCTGACTCGACGAAAATGCTAAAAATGTCAGAATTATTTTTGAAATGTTAAGAAAATTATTACACATTTCCCTCTCTAAAGGTTATAACGTTTGTCTTAATTCACAAAAGAATATGAAGAATAATGAACATATCACAGGTGAATAAATAAGCTGACATCAATCAGGTTAGGGGAATTCCACCCATTTTCAGCATTTTTCCGAGGGTGTACAAATGGAGAGTGAACCAAATCTCGTTCAGGAAAAAAAAAAAACGTCCTAAAAGAATTCAAATCATTAACATGGCGAAACACAACTTGATCATCAAGTTGTGTTTCACCATGTTAATGATTTTTATTCTAGACCTCCACTTCTAGTAAAGACAGAATGTGGGGAACTTTTTATCATGTCCACACAATATCTCGAAGGTATAATGAGTATAAAATGGCATAGTAAAATGTTGAAAATGGGTTGGAATTCCCATTTAATATAGCCTACAGTAAAATGTATTCTGTGATGATTATCTCCATTCTCCACCACCCTGTGTTGGTGGGTCTTATCTGTGTCTGCATGTGAATACAGAGCTAATTCCTCAAGAATGTTGCAGCCCACATTATTCAAATTATTGTCCTCGTGGGTTGACCTTTTTGATGACATTGGTGGCCATTTTATCACTGGAAAGATTTGTCTCTCCCATACAATTGTATGGTGCATATAAGGCATCATCCCCTCTTTGTATATTTCTCTTTTCCCTTTTTACCTCCACTATGAACTTACATTATGATTTGCTGCTTCTGGCTTTATAGAAGTAACTGTAAATCTCTAAATGTCTTGATGAAATGAACAAGGTGTCCAATCAGTTTTCAATTCAAAGATGTTTTATTAGCATGAGAAAACAAACGTTTACATTGCCAAAGCAAATGTCACAAACATAATAAAACAGTTGAAACTGGGCAAAGTATTTTAAGTATATAGAGTCATGTCACTTATGCATTTTTTTTTAATTTGTTGTAGTTGTACTTGAATTGTAGGCTACTGTAAATCTCCAAGCTGTTATCAGTTTTGTTGCAGTGTGTACATGACTTGTACTGTCTGTAACTCCATTTATGTTAATACGGAGCCCCTAATAGGACATAGACCAGTAAATTAAAATTAAAAGGTTTCTCGTGCGCACGAGATACTTTCTCGTGCGCACGAGAAACCTTTTAATTTTAATTTACTCATCTCCGTAGTAACTCCATTTATGTTAATACAAATTCATTCATTAATTCATGTCTGGGCAAGTGCAATGAGTCTGGGCAATTTAGACTAGAATTTAGAAAAGGTCTCTAGACTCAACATTTAAAATTTAGTTTTTGTGAAGTTTAGGCCTAGTTTTTGTGAGGTTACATTTTAGGGTTAAAGTGGGCTATTATATACGAGGCTCCAGGCAGTGCTGTCCCACTACGGCCATGGCTACACCTGTGCGCAAAAAGTACGGTGGCTTTTTCGCCATCTTTGGAGTTTTTGAATGGATGTGGGTGGGAAATAAAAATGGCCGTTGCGGAAAAGTGCCGCAAAGAGCAGCTTCTTTCGTGCGCTCGGCCTGACGGAAAAAAGACGGTGCCTACAAATGCGCGTCACCCGGCAGTGATAGACACCAGCCAATGGAACAGAAGCAGCCAGCAGCTTCTCCACCGTACGTCCACAGCCATCTAGTGGAAGAGTTGCGACATTGATGGGTTGGAAACTGAGTGCACTGTTCATGCAGCCTGAATAGGGACAACGACGGAGTTGGAAATACAATTTGTTTTCAACAAGGGCGGCGCAAATAAGAGCTATTTTAGGCATGTGTGAAACATGGCAACTGTTTTAAAGTAGGCTACTGTACAGTAACAACTAAATAGGGTGTACTATAGCTACAAAACGATCTAAAATCAAGGGATTTAAGATCATTAAAGCTGGGCTGTTGCCTGAGTTGAATGCATTCTGCCTACAGTAGTTGTCATAGTTCAATAGAGGTCTATGTGGAGCAGTAGCTCAATACACTTTTGGACGGGAGTGTCTTAACTCTGTCCCACTTTGGCTCTGCTGTACGTCTCCTCTTGGAACCGCCCAAAGCCTCAAAGAGCCGCTCTTTGGAGCGTCAGAAGTCCCGTGTACATCATCCAGTGTGTCTGCACTGTCTGGCTGCGTTCACATCTAAGAAATCGAAAGTCTAATGGAGGCGGCCATCTTGAAACCATTCCAGTCATTCCCTATGGGGATGACGTCATTTCCGGTTTCTTCAAGGGCCTGCATGAAACCAAACTACATGAAACCAGTTGTAGGCAAGTCGGACTACAGAGTCCATGACAACCCAAAAAGGGTTGGGCAAACAGCCAACCAGTAGTAGAAAAGTCGCATCTTTGATGTCATTAGACAGGGTTTATGTTGTAGTCTTTTTAGACTCTAGTCTTCACTCTTTATTGACTGCTGTCAAAGAACAGCTTATTGGCATCTTTTAAACAGAAATGATTTTCATTTAAAGTATGACATATTCAGGCCCTGTCCATTAAGCAATTCAACAGGATAATATAAACCCTGGCACAACAGAAAAACAAAACCTCAGAATTCAAGGTGCATATACAAAAATATTAAATTTTGACATTCTAAATTTCCAGTAACCTACCCAATTAAAAGTTCGCATTGTACAAGCCTTGAACTCTTTACACAACAATCAGTGATAGTCTAGTGGTTAAGACATTGGTCTTGCAACATGGCGGCCCGGGTTCGATCCCTCTCTATGGAGTTAACTTTTTGAACAAAGTGGCCGGTAAACAACTGTTGCTAACTAATGTGTCCAATCGCATTTTTTCAATTTGTTGTAGTTGTACTTGAATTGTACTGTAATTCTCCAAGCTTTTATCACTTTTGTTGTAGCAGTCCAACTTGACATGTAGGCTACTGTAGGGAGTTCATATTTCATTTATTCATTCACTATTGTATGGACCTGGGGCAACCCCCCCCCCCCCCCCTAGGATAATTTCTCAAAAATATGTTCTTTCTTCTTTACAACACAAGTGGACAAAGAGAACTACAAGGCAAACATGTGGGTCTGTTTCCTCATTTCCTGCCTTGCCCACAACATGCCAAAGCATTGTGGGAAATGGTTGCACAGACCCATGAAACCCATGCTACCACTGGTTTCTAGGATTTCAAGGATTTCAACTGTGGGAACGCACACTCAGACTCCCACCCTGCTCCCACCCACTGGTGTCCTGTCCCACGGTGGCAAGTGGGCTGTCTCTGGCCATGCCCTTAAGTATAGGCAGAGTTACGCAAACTCCGTTCACTTCATGGGGCCAGTCCAATGGCGGCTTCTATATAGACTTCCACCGAAAATGGGGAAAAGTCCTGGACCGGGAGTAAGCAGAAATGCATTGGACTCAGGCAAAAGCTTAGCTTTGTTTTAGATTGTTACGTAAAAATAACAGTAACCTTAGTTGTTACGAAACCATACTTCAAAGCATTTGTTCATGTTCATGTATTCGCGCAGACCGCGTTGAAAACAATTGTATTGTAGGCCCTATCCAGCGCTCGAGCTCTCAGTTTCTGACCCCTCAATGTCGCAACTCTTCTACTCGGATGGCTCTGTCTCTACGGCTGTGTGTGACGGAGCAGTGACGCAGGTCGATCCTCCATCACTGTAGACGAGCCCATAGCAGGCACTGGGCAGCAGCAGCAACACTACGGCCTCCTTCTACTGTCGGAAATATGTAGCTGACATAATCCAGAAAATATATATATAAACACACACGGGGTCCGACAGCTGGTAAGTTGAATCGTTGTGGTGGTATATAGAACGAAATCGCGAATCCTGTTTGTGATTTTCTTCTTGGTGGGAGAGTTCTAGCTTTGGGGTAAAGAAGCTAACGCTAGCATGGATGGTGATGATGATGATGGCGGACGGTGCCCGTTATTTAGCTGTAGGAGGAGAGGAGAGGCAGCCGCCCTGTTGTTTACCTAGAGCGGAATGTGGTTGGTGCCGTATTTCTGCAATCTTTGGGCTTTAGTGCTCCGTTTAAGCCAAACGGAGTATGGCGATTTAGTGATCGGTCGACGGAATTGCTCAGATTGTGATGAACTGACCTCAAAATCAAAGCAGGGTGCCGTACCGTCCGCCACGGCTTCGCTACTATACTGCAAGACCAGAGATGCGTGCATTTGTAGTTGTTGACATTTAAGCCAAAGCCGTCGTTCATATGCGATCGGGGCGATACTGATATAGTTGGACCTGAGTTAACTCGATCTGTAGCAGTGGTTTTTAACCTTTATAACTCCAGGGCCCACTATTTATTCAGAATTTGAGCCACGGACCACTATTTGAGGACATTTTTTATCCCCACCGACTCAAAACTAAAGATTTATTTTGCTTTCGTACACAACACCAGGCTGGACTTGGGGAAACAAAGTAGTCAAACATACAGATCAAAATTACCATTAATCTTCTACATTCTGTAGTTGTATAGACTCTAGTAGTGTGTAGAAGTTAAAGAGTTAAAATATTCAGATGATGAATATTTTAACTCTTGGGAATGTAAAATAAAACCAATGGACCTGCAAGGGTCCATTTGGTTTCATTTTTATGCTCAAAGACTTATACCTAGTTAATCAACTCTCCATCATTTAGGCGGGACCACCTGGAATTCTCTCAAGGACCACTGGTGGTCCCTGAACCACTGGTTGAAAACCACTGGTCTATAGCTGCCAATTAGTTGACTTAAGTTCTCTGATATAACTACATCGCTCTGTTATCTCAGACACTCCGACATAGTGTTTCTCTGTCTGACTATCTGCCATTGAGCTAATGCTAATGAATGGTCTCTCTTCAGAGCTGTTTGATGCTGGTATAACGCTACGATGGGCGGACATGATGATGACGACGAGACGGCCTATATGATCAATAAACAGAGGCAAGATGAAGAGCTGAAGAACAAGCTGAACGACAGCAGCAGTCACTGGGGCGATCAGGACACCACTACTACTGGCAGTGGCAACAACACCAAATGGCTCAAAGAAGGCCAGAACCAGCTGCGGAAAGTGGTGGCCGAGAACCAGCAGGAGCAGGACCACAACTGCAACATCACCAACGGGAACAAGGAGAAGAACACTACTCAGGAAGACCAGCAGGGAAACAAAGAGACCAAGACCAAATCATCTCCCAAAAGCGTAACCTCCTCCTCCCCGGGCCTCAACGATGAGGAGTCCAAGAACATCCTCCACGAAACGCTCCTCATCGACACCCTGGAGGAGTCCACAGAGAGTAAAGAGAGGGAAGAAGACGGTAAGGAGAAGGAGAAGGAGGGAACGACGGGAGAAGACGAAGACGCTTCAAACGACACCGCAGGAGAGAAAGAGCTGGAAGAAGGAGAACAGAGTGAGCAGGAGTCTCAGAGAGACGGCAGCGGTGTCACCGCGGGGAGGAAGTCTTCCTGTCTCCTGTTCACCAATGTGAACGGAGCTCCCAGCGACGAGGAGACCAACTGGCCAGCGCTGTCCCAGGACGGCACTAACGACAGCTCTCCAAATGGCAACAGAGGTAAGGAGAGAATAGTACATTTTAATAATACATTGTCTGGTACAGCATGATGCAAAAATCATCAGGCAAGGCAAATGTGCTTTGTTATATTTTATGCCACAAAGGCAAGTATAAGGATGACATGTTATGGTATCCACAATCTTGACTCCAGTCACTCTTTGATCTTTTCCACAATTATGACAAAGATGTAATTTTCCTGTGACTCTCGTCACACAAAGTAAAATGAGTTGTCTGTTTGTTGACATACCAAACAGCTTGACACTAACGTCTCAGAGACACTTGCCCATCGGGCAAGTGCAGGTCATGCTCTACTTGCCCTCAGGTCATGGCCACTTTGTCCCTGAAAATATTAATTACCCTTAATCACCCCCATTTTAAGGTGTTGTTGTTTTGTTTGTGTTTTTAGTAATAATAATGGAATAAAAATCAGTGCTATAAGATGAAAGTTGCCTTACAAACTAATGCATGGTAGGAAACCTTTTTCATGGCAAGGACCCCAATATTTTGAGCCACTTCACGCTCGGTGTGTAAGCTGTGTGTGGACCCACAGTAAACGTGCACTTGCCCAGTCGGGCAACCAGGCAGTAAACTTCACCTACCCTGCCATATTATTTACCTGCCCCGGTGAGGTGTTAATGTCAAACCTGCCAATGACTCATGATTCATGCCAACTTAACTATAACATTAGCTACAGTACATACTATGTTGATATGTGTGAGTGAGCTGAGTATCCACTTGAACAACCCAATGTAACATAATGGTGCCAGTTCTCCTTTGAAGTCAACCTGAGTCAATCTTCCTCGGTTTTGAATGGTGTCCATATTTTTTTAAGTTTTGTTGTGATATGACACAGGTAGAATTTCCTAGTTCAAGGGTCTCATCATGACTTGGAATCGCTTCCAAAACGGATGAAGCTTGAGTTGTGACGTCTCACTCTTGGTGTTTTTCAGAGTCATTCTGGGACTCCAATGCCTTTGAGACGGACACGGACTTACCCGCTGGCTGGATGCGGGTGCGGGACACATCAGGCACCTACTACTGGCACATACCCACCGGCACCACCCAGTGGGAACCTCCTTCACCCCTGGATAAAGTTGGCGACTCCATCATGTCCTCTAGTATGTCCTTGGAGACCACACCATGTGAAGAGCCCGAGGTGAGGTCTTACAACTTCTCTTCTCTCCATGTTATGGATCAGTGGTTTTCAACAGTTTTGATCCCAGGGCCCACCATTTATTCACCATTTGAGCCACGGACCACCATTGGAAGACATTTTAGCCCCCACAGACCCCAAATCTAAAGATTTATTTTGCTTTTGTCCGTGACCATTAATCTTCTAGTTGTGTAGACTTGGACTAATTCACATGATGAATATTTTAACTCTTGAGAGTGTAAAAATGATACCAAATGGACCCGCAAGGGTCCATTTGGTTTCATTTTTACGTTCTCAAGAGTTACATCTGGTTAAACAACTTAGCTGGGGACCACCTGGAACCCTCTCAAGGACCACTGGTGGTCCCCGGACCACTGGTCGAAAACCACTGTTATAGATTATAATGTAACAGGAAAACAGACTAAAGACAGTAACAACACGTTTTTGTAAAAAATTCTAGGACTCGTGGCTTCAACTCTCCAACCCAGATGATGGAACCAGTGAAGGGGAGCTGTGGAAGGTCAGTCTAAACTGAATATTTGTAGATGAGCAATGTAAAAACCCTGTTCCGAAAGGGTTGTCCTGTTTCTGCTCAAAAGAATGGCATTTAGGTTGCTAAACATCAGCTTTAATCAGGAGGAAGCTTGTTGTGCTGTAATAGTTGCCTGTAACGCTGTCGCCTACAGTGCTGCTACTAGTGTGTTGTTTAATGTCAGAGTCTGACAGATTAACATACACAAGTCATATTACTTCCGTTGTCTTTATAACCCATTTAGGCCTGACCTAAGTTTTCTCGAAAAACTTCAAATATAGATATAGCAGCTTCACAAAAATTGAATTCATCAATACTATACATACTGTAAAATCCAAAAAATGGATTCCTGGCCTGAATGGGGTAAACTGCTGGTGTGTTGTTTGGTGATATTGCCTGCACTGCAGTGGTACTAGTTTCAGGGACGTGCACACATCACACTGCACTCAGCTGGGGCTACGTAGCTTTACTGCTCATACAATCTGATACATCCAAGTTAGAACGCTAATGATGTTCAGTGACATCACAGAATGTGTGTTTGTTTCCCTGCACACATCCTTAGTTTTTTTCTCCAGGAAGGTTTTGGGTAAATAGTCGGCCTCTTGGTGGCGCTATAACAGGCAGAGGTTTGTTGTTCGCATTCTGGTAGTGTGTGTGCAAAGTTTAGTTGGCTGGGGTTAACGTTGGTGGAGATTAGCTGTATGCAGATGGACGGATGCTTGTGCGGCCTGGCGGTGACAAAAATGGTTGAAAATTGCTACTAATGCCTGCCTTTACTCAGCCCAAATTGCCAGAAAATATATCACCGAATAGTGGATGCAATTAATGCATTCAGCAGGGAAGAATAATGTTTTATGGGTATGTTTCACGTAATCTTGTATTTTCCAATAATTAGGTAACTTTGAGGTGTGGCCATGACAGCAATGATAGGAAAAAAATATATATATATAATATTAATGATATCTGGCTTTTTCAGTATTCATTTATTCAACTGTTTTCTGTATTCGGTATTTGTTATCGGCCAAGAGTTACCCTTTCGGTTCATCCCTACTCTAAAGGTAAATGGAGCGGCCAAGGGGAAATTGCGGCATTTGAAGATGCCTTTCTTTTGTTTTATTTTTTCCAAATGTCAATGCTAGATGCTCTTCAAGTAGGCTATCTACAAAGGTTATAGCTCTGGGTAGTTAATTTGAAGCCCTTCAAACATAATTTTATGATTTTCTGTATGTTGCTGACTATAAGGGACAGATGACATATTATGTTGTCAACTAGATGTATTTTCTTTTTCAAGCAGAAACGCACTGAGGCACTAAGCCTGTAATGTAGCCAATAATACATAAATAAATAGGGAGATGGTGCCAGCCAATGTGGCACATATTCACCCACATGCTACTCGCTCTGTCTTTGTTGTGGTAATCTCTGTTGGCCATGTTGTATAACTCCACAACCGGTGTTCGGTAAAAGCTGCTGAGATATACTGTATGTCTTGGTTCAACCCGTTGTGTCCTGAACGCGTTTGGTGTTTTATCTGTTGAAAAATAGCAGATCAACAAGCTCATGTCGCGCCACTGAGTGGCGCGACATGAGCTTGTTGTTCTGCTATTTTTGAAAAATTGTGAAAATGTGCTGCAAATCTCTGAATACATTATTTTGGAAGCAAACATTTTTAACGCAAGTTTTGCTTCTGGGGGATTCCTAGAACAACATGTTTTCAGGTGGGGGGGTCTGCAGCCAAATATGGACAATTCTGGGGGTCCTTGGCATGAAACATGTTCAGCATCACTGACACAGGAACATAGATTTTTCAGAGAAACTAGAATCTGTCAGAATCTAGCATCAGAAACTAGAAACTAGTCACAAACTAGAATTTACTGTCAGAAAGTACAGTCAGGTGTCAAATAGAATATATTCTTAGATTTGCGCATCATTTTTCACAATTTTTCAAAAATAGCAGAGCAAGGGTTGAAGTCCTCGTCTAACCTTCTTGTGTTATATTTGCAGGAGAGCGAAGGGGCCTCAGACCAAAGCCTGAAGGAGTTTGAAGGGGCAACTCTGCGCTATGCATCCATTAACCTCAAGTAGGCATTGGTTAATCAAATCATCAAATCAAATAATATATTGCTTTATTGCTAAGTTTTATATGTTTTTAACGCCATCATTCTCTCTCGTTGTCATTCTAGCTACAACTGTTCTCAGTCGGAGGAAGAGGAAAAGCTCGCCCCACTCTGCACAGACCTGGAGGCTAAGGTATAACAGACTAGTTATTATGGATGCCCCAGACTTGAATGCACTACTCCCACAGGAAGAGGGTGGTCTGCTGGCCGTTCCGCCTGTCCACACATCTGCTCCTACTACACCCTTTTCCTAATTGGCTTTGGGTTTCCCCCCTTTCCTCTCTCTCTCTCTCTCCTGTCTACACCGTTCCAGTGTTTCGCCGTGCGCTCTCTGGGCTGGGTGGAGATGTCCGAGGAAGACCTGGCACCGGGGAAGAGCAGTATTGCCGTGAACAACTGCATCAGGCAGCTGTCCTATCACAAACACAACCTCCATGACACGGCCGGTATCTGGGGAGAGGTAGGGATTGTTGTTATTCCTACAGGAGGGTTAGGTCCACAGGAAACATTTATTTGTTTATTTATTTTTACTGTTGAATGAGCAAGCCAGTGCAAAACGAATTGGCAGGTGGCCAGTGTTTACATTCAAGGCTTTTATTGTCAGTGGAATTCCTGTTGTTCACACCTTGCATGACACACAGGAAGTGAATATTGACACACCCTGTCCGCATAGTTTACTTCCCAGCTTCTTTTGAGGTCATTCAGGGGTTGACACTAAGGTCTCTGAGGCACTTGCCCAATATCAGCTTCTACTTGCCCTCAGGTCATGGTCACTTGCCCCCTAAAATATATATAGTAAATTTTGCATTCAAGTTTACTTTCTACTTGGGTGCTTTAAACATTTCCTTTCGCAGTCGAAGTTTTGTTTAAGTCACAATCAGCTACAGTAAATATTCAACTTGTAAATCAGTGTAAATCAGTGGTTCCCATAGTGGTCATGGACTCAGTGGTCCGTGACCCCAGCAAAATGATAGTTTGGAACCAAATGGACCTGGGAGAGAGATAGGAGAGTTTGCTAAAAAGCAACCAAGTAGCAGTCTTCACTTGCCCGACCATTTTTTTTTTACTTGCCCCAGGCAAGCCTGCAAGTGCTAGTGTCAAGCCCTGGGTCATGCAACAACAGTATTTCTAAGGAAGCACATTTACACAGTAAATGTTTCCTCCCCTGGTACTATCAATAGAGGCAGGAATACCCCCAAAAGCATACTGTATCTTAAAATTGTATAAAGTGTGGTCACTCTTCATCGTGTGTTGTGATGTAACATGTCTGTTTGCTCAGAGACTATGATGTAAAATTGTCTTTTCTCAAAGGGAATTTTATCTTTGTGCGGGACAAAAATAGACACTAAGCCGACTTGCTCAGATGCTATACGTGGAATTTCCCCTTCATTGTCAATGGGAATTAATTGTGTAGGACAGGGGTTTTCCCTGAGAGGATTCCAGGTGGTCCCCAGGCTAAATGATGGAAAGTTGTTAGCCAGATGTTTGAGAGCGTAAAAATGATTACTCTCATGTTTACACTCTCAAGAGTTCAAAATATTCAACATGTGAATTAGCCCAAGTCCCAAGTGGAGCTAAAATGTCATCAAATCGTGGTCTGTCTCTCAAATGCTGAATAAAAAATAGTGGACCCTGGCATGAAAAAGGTTGAAAACCACTGGCGTAGGACAAACGATATCAATGATTGGAAAGGCTTGCTAGAGCATACATTTATTTGATTACCATGTTACAGTCGGCTCATTAATAATGGTGTATGTGTGTTTTTCACAGGGTAAAGATATGCGCATGGTGCTGGAGAACGACACCATGAACCTGATTGACCCACTGGGCCAAACCCTGCTGCATGCGCAGCCTATCGCCAGCATCCGGGTGTGGGGGGTGGGACGAGACAATGGCAGGTCAGTGTGGCAACAGGATGTGGGCAAATGTTGACCAAGGCTAGTCACTGACTGTCTGACCACAATGCTTTTGTTTTCAATTTAAAGGGAAATTCCACCCTTTTTCAACATTTTTAATGTCATTAATATACCTTAGAGATGTTGTGTGGACATGATTAAAAAAAAAGTTCCCCCAGTTCTGTATTTCCTAAAAATAGAGGTCTGAAAAAAAATCATTAACATGGTGAAATACATCTGATGACGTCATCAAGATGTATTTTCACCATGTTAATGGATTTCTTTAGACGCTTCTTTTTTTTTCTGAGGGCGTACAAATGGAACCAAATGAACCCGTTAGGGTTCATTTGGTTGCATTTGTACACTCTCAGGAAAAAAAAATGAAAATGGGTGGAATTCCCCTTTATGTATGTTTGTTTACACTAGGCTACAAAAGTTACACTTTCTAAGTGATTAAAATATTAAAATAGGCTTAAAACGTAACAGAAAAAGTAATAGTTTTGGACAGCTTTTTCAGTGTGATACTTACACTGGGAGATACTGCACTAAAGTACTAGTGAATTTATTATTGTGAAGCGATACTGTACAATGCACAGTTTGTATTAGTCCTCATTATAGACTATTATGCCTGTCCAGTATCCATAAACTGCTGGATAAAGTTGTTTTTTTTCCTGGCAAATGTGACTCACTGGGTGGTTATTTTTGCTTTAAAATATAGGCTATGTGTTGGCTCACTGTAGTAGTCATTATATAGTCTGAAATCCTTTGGTTGCAATCATGCTCCAGCCGTGATACACTACTGCTCTCTGCTGGAGAACGTGAAGTATTGCAGGTGTTCCTCAAAATACTGTCTGTATACTGTATTTCATAACTCTGTCCACCTTTCTGATACCTAACTCTTTTTTTCCTCCTTTCATGCTGCATTTTGCTGTCATTTACAGGGAAAGGTATACTTCAGTTGTCATTATTTATAGTAGTGGAGTATTGTGCCTGCTGTGTCTGTGTACAAGCATGTGTACTAGTATTTGCCTGTTGTTACTAGTCTGATATCAAGTGATGGTGATGAGTAATGTTGGTACATAACCCTGTGTGAGTGTCTGGGTCTGTATCTTTTTTACATATTCTTTTTGTTTGTGCGTTCGTTTCGTTTCAACTGCAGAGATTTTGCGTACGTGGCTCGAGACAACCTCACCCAAGTCCTCAAGTGTCACGTTTTCCGCTGCGACTCGCCTGCCAAGAACATTGCGACCAGCCTGCACGAGATGTGCTCAAAGGTCAGCCGCCGTTGCTGAGTATTTTTGTCATTTTTTTTACTTCTGTTTCATTTGTAATTAACGCTATGTGTTCTCCGCTAAGCATGAACCAACTCTCCTTTTCCCACTCCGCCTCTCTCCTCAGATAATGACCGAGAGGAAGGCGTCTAAGCCAGGTCTGAGCAGGCTGAACTCTGACCCCTGCAAACCATTGAGCATCCCGATAGAAGGTACGGCAAGACTCCCATCCCTGCATGGTTGAAAACACTATATACAGCAGGGCTTGACACTAACACTTGCCCGCTTGCCCGGGGCAAGTAAAAAAAAAATGGTGGGGCAAGTGAAGACTGCTACCTGGTTGCCCGATCGGGCAAGTGTGCAACTTAGTGCACTATAACACTACACAAGATATATTTGTCTTGAAGGCAGTCATTGTACTCTGCCTCTGTGTCTTTCCCTGCTTTCTAGCTATCCACAATTCCAGGCTGGATTTGGGAAACAAAACGGGCAAATTAACATGCACATCAAAATGACCATTAATCTTCTACATTCTCTAGTTGTGTAGACTTGGGGCTAATTAAGATGATGAATTTTAACTCTTGAGAGTGTAAAAATGAAACCAAATGGACCCGCAAGGGTCCATTTGGTTTCATTTTTACGTTCTCAAGAGTTACATCTGGTTAACCAACTTAGCTGGGGACCACCTGGAACCCTCTCAGGGACCACTGGTGGTCCCCGGACCACCTGTTGAAAACCACTGGTTTAAAGCACCCAAGTAGGAAGTAAACTTAAATGCAAAATTTACAATACATTTTTGGGGGGCAAGTGACCATGACCTGAGGGCAAGTAGAACCTGACTTGCACTTGCCCGATGGGCAAGTGCCTCGGAGACCTTAGTGTCAACCCCTGATACAGTATATATAATATACTGTATGTCCGCTGTCAGGTATGCAGTGGAGTTAACTGCCATAGTGAGTGTTCAATTGAAGTTGAGCGTTTTTGTCCGGAGCACATTTTACTACTTTTCATCGGTTCAATATTGTTTTAACCAAAATGCAGACGTGAAGGTTGTTCCAAAATATGAAAACCTCTAAGTGGACTTATCAAATAGATCGTTTTTTCCGGACAGCAATGGTATATAACACTATAATTGAACAACCAAGATATATTACCAGTATACTTCTTAACCAAATTAACCTTGGTGTCCCTATACTGAGCTTGTCATAACAGGAAACATTTGACTAAAATAAATATGCACATTGGGTTAAATACCAGATTTAGGTATATGTTGGTATATGCTATATGTTGTGAAGTTTGTGGTCTGGTTGTTTTTGCTTGTTGGCTACTACTACAAAATCAAGTTGTTCTCGGTGGTTATAAATGTGTAAGTAATACTATATCTGTTCCAACTTTATAACAGTCTTAACTAACGTTATCCTATCATATGGTCTACCACAGAGTTCCCTGCCCCCAAAAACGAGCTTTTCCAGCATTTCCATGTGTACTACCTTGGTAGTGAGAGTGTGGCTAAACCTGTGGGTAAGTATCGAAAAGGATCTGAAAGGCTTTCGTTGTTGTGAAAGTGAGCAATTTGACCGTGTAAGCATTCACTGTACTGTATTTCATGTGATTCATCCTGTAATTTCACTCGTATTCAATCCCCTGTGCATTGCTCAGGCATGGACACAATCAACGTTGCTTTGGCAAAAGCAATGGATGGCCAAGACAAACACGACTGGACTCCTGTCTCTGTCAACGTCGCCCCCGCTACTCTTACCATACTTACAAGACAGGTAGGTAACTGTACACTACATTAATGTGTCTCTCAAGGCCATAATGTGCAAAGCATATAATTATTTTCCACCATAAATGAATCAGGGCTGGATCTAGAGGGGGGCAGGGGTGGGAAGAGCCCACCCAAATGTGCATCCTGCCCACCCAATGAAAGGTGATTTTCATCAGTGGTCCGGGGACCACCAGTGGTTGAGAGAGGTCCAGTTGGTCCCCAGCTAAATGGTGGAAAGTTGGTTAACCAGATATAACTCTCTGAGAGTGTTAAAATATTCATCACCTGAATTAGCCCAAGTCTACACAACAAGAGAATGTAGAAGATTAAGGGTCATTTTGATCTGTTTTGTTTCCCAAATCCAGCCTGGTATTGTGGACAAAACCAAAATAAATCTTTAGTTTCGGGTCTGTGGGGCTAAAATGTCGTCAAATCGTGGTTCTTGGCTCAAATGCCGAATAAATCAAAAAGATTTAAAAACCACTGCTTCATATGGAAAAACGTTGGAGTTGCCCACCCTGCCATTCTTCCAGCCCACCCTAGTGGGACTGGCTAGATCCGGCCCTGAAATGAATGCCCCCTGTTTTTCCCCCCCAGACCGAGGACGTGCTGGCAGAATGCAGGGTGCGTTTCCTGTCCTTCATGGGCGTGGGGAGGGACGTCCGCACCTTCGCCTTCATCATGGCGGAGAGTCCCAGCGATTTCATCTGCCACATGTTCTGGTGTGAACCAAACGCTGCCAGTCTGAGTGAGGCTGTACAGGCTGCCTGCATGGTGAGTAACGGTGTCAGTAACTGCACGAGATAACAACAAACAAAACAAAAACATTGAAGTGGAGGTTAAAGGGGCGTACAGACGGCGAGTAATAAATCGCGCATTCTAATTCATTTTCAACGGGACCGGCGTTTTGTGCTCAGAAAACGACCTGCGATCAAGAGAGCGTGTAACGCCGGTCGTTTATCGCGCGGCATCCAGTGATTTGTGTTGTGCACGTGTTCGTTTTGTGCACGCACGCAATGTTTTTGAAAGCTCATTCCAGTGAGCTTTTTAAAACGCCTGGCGTTAATCGGCGGGCGATTTTGTTTATGTCGGCACTGGAGAGAGAATCGAGAAGCGCCACGTTTATGCGGGAGTTTATCGTTGCCGTCTGGAAAGCCCTTAACACATTTAGCGCGACCATGATTTTCTGCTCTATGCCACGGCTCAAGCCGGTGTAATCAGTAAAAAAAAACTTATTTTGAAGCGCCAGATCTCCTAAACAGGATGTGCGATGACGTCATGCTGTTTCTGGTGTCGTGACTAACCTGTCCTCTGACGATCCGAGCAAAAAGTTCCGGGTCAAAAGTCAGGAAGTGACGTCTAGCAACAGACGATCAACCCGTGCGCCATGGCAACGACATTGGAGATCCCCAGAAAAGGCTTCTGAATGCATTGAATTGAATGGGCGTGAATGGGACAAAAAAAGTTGTCGCGGCAATTCTGTCCCAAATGAGAGTCAGCAACGGGATCTTTATCAGACGATGCGCTGGGACTAATAGATGGATTAAAGAATGAAATCTACATTTTGTCGTGTTACGAGCCGTTGTCCTGACCGGTGTGCGTAATTTAACGGGAAAACGACGACGACCGCGGGAAAACGACGACGACCGCGGGATCGGCAGTCTGTGAGTTAAGAGAGCGTAAGTGATTTGATCCGTGGTTGTTAGTTTGGGTGACTGTTTAGCATGTGCACAGTAGTTGTGGGGGCGTTGACACAAGTGAGTGCGGTCCTGTGAAATTGTTGCACGCGAGAAAGTTTGTGAACGTGTGCGCCTGCCACCGACCACACCTAAATTGTGGTGAGCTTTTTTTCCCTCAGCTCATGTGCAGATGCGTGGTTAATCCAGTAAACACATGGCTCTAACGACCCAAAAGGGACTCTGCGCGCTTCCCTCAAGTCCCAAAATGGAAAGGCTATTTAGATCGTAGACGTGAAGTCAAAGTCGTACGATTAGTCACTCCGCCAATCCAAGCCATTGATGCTGAGTGCCAAGTAGGGAGGCATTGGGTCGAGTTTTTACGGGAATCAATCTCCCAGTTTCATGGCGGACACTCTAACCACAAGGCCACTGTTTAGTGATCACCCGTTTTTTTTTTTCTTTACACCTAATTTAGTCCCCAAGTCTCTGGGGTATTTGTCTTGTCACGCTACATTTGCGAATAGATTTGTCCTCTGCATTCCAATCATCCAACAACTGTGCGCTGTTAATAAAGTACCGTGGGAACAGTTGGGGATTAGGTTTCTAGCTCGGGGACACTGAGACTAGGTGAGCAATGGTCCGAACCAGGGACCTTCAGATTCCTAAGCGGCCTCTCTACCTATTCAGCTAGCCCCCCCAATGCTTCCTTGCAAATGATTCATTGATAATAACACTTTTCCATTTCATTTGTTATCCGATTCCATTCCATCCAAGAGCAATGTTGGATGAGAGTATTTGATTTGAAAGTCTAGGGCGAGATCAGACGAGATTTGGTATTATCATACAGTAATAACAGATATGAGATTGAACCAGAGCAAAATCCAACTTTTCCTGTGTGGTGAAAAGTAGCTTGTGCTGTCACACGTTAGCTCAGGGCTTGGGCTACGATAAAGAAAGAGGATAGTGCACGGGGGCGTGGTGCAGGCTGGTGCCGGAGGTTTGCACATGCTCAGTGTAAACAGGAAGTGCTATGGTGGAATGTTCCAGCAGAGGCGCTAGATAGAAATCAGATAACTTGTGAAGTAAATAATGAGATCCCGAATAGTTGTGAATTAAACAGCAACACTCTTCCCTTTTCAAACATTTTTTTTATCATCCACAACACGTGAATAGTATCCATGTTTCTTTGTCATTTCACAAAAAATACAAGTTGAACACAAGTACTATAATCAAAGCAAGTATCAAGCATATGGAAAATCTACAAAAGAAAAATATACAAAACATTTTAATGTAGTAAATGTATTTGCCCTGGTCTTTCAGTCTGTTATAAATAGAATTCTTTCCACACAGGAGCTAAATTGACATACCCCGGTAATATTTAAAATAAAGACAGGAGCACCGTATTATTCTCTTATATAATATATTTTTTTTATTATTTCAGTTCAGTGTCAGCAACTCCAGCGCCTCTGCAACATTCCATCATAGCAGTTCCTGTTTACACTGAGCATGTGCAAACCTCCGGCACCAGCCTGCGCCATGCCCCCGTGCACTATCCTCTTTCTTTATCATAGGATTTGGGTTTTCAAATTTGGGGTCCAGGATGATGTGCATTCACTTCCATTAACATGCTGCATTTCCACTTTTCGCCACTACATAGTGACAGCTTCAGCGTTGGATAGCCTGCGGGGTTTGGATATTACAACGTTTAAAAAAAAACATCTTTTTTACCGTCTTTTGTTGTCATCGTTGCTGGAGCAACAGGTCCCTTCCAGGTCTAGGACATCATCCCCTAGAGGCCGTCTCCAAAACAAAATCACACCTTTGTGAAGTGCAGGGTGCTCTTGTCATCTTGATTGAGCTCAGACTGAGGTCTCCACATAGAACATGCAGGTTTTCAGAGGAAAACAATGATCACAACCTCACGGTTGCACTACAACTCATGTTTCTGATGAAAGTATGTGCCCTGTGCTCCCAGGAAGTGCATCAATTCCGTAGGTCTTTCTGATAAAGGGGATGCTGCAGGCTGTAAATCCTGGCAGTCTGAGACAACACCAGGGGGTGCTATAGGGCAAGCCTAGCATTTCTGCTGAACTGTCAAAGAGTTATTAAAACATTCTACCATAGATCCTATTGACCCATTCTTAGAGCAACAAGCCCTCATTATAAGAGTACAGGCCTGAATCACACAAACTCTAGTGTCCGATTCTGGGGGAGAGCATTTAGCTAAAATTGCAGATCTAATGCGATCAATGTGCTGCGACACGATGGCTAATAGTCTGTGTGATTTCTGTGTTTTCAGCTGCGCTACCAGAAGTGTCTGGACGCGCGGCCCCCCAGCCTGGGCTCCTGTCTGCCCACTCCCCCTGCCGACTCCGTCGCTCGCCGCGTCAAGAAGGGCGTGCAGAGCCTGCTGGGAAGCTTTAAGAGCTACAGGTCAGGATCTCAGTCGCCCTGAGCGGGAAGAATGTTTAATCCACACCTCAATGAGCACCAACCTCCTCCCATCACCACACCACAGCCCCCTCTCACCTGTATGTATCTCCTCTCTCTCTCTCTATTCTAAAACGCTCCCTTTCGGCTCATTGTTTTTGCCTTATCCTATCACTTGTCTCTGGTCTAATGCATGGAGTTGTTACCGAGGGGAAAGGGTGAGAATGCAATTATTTTTTTCTTCTTCTTGTTTATTTTTCTGTAATTTTCTTTGCCACTCTCTCTCCAATAGAAGTAATCGAATCCTGCTGTTTTTAATTTCTCTGTGACTATGAACTATGTTCGTTTTAACAGAAACTGCGCTAGGAGTGTCAGAGATGGATATAATATCACTAACTACCATGAATCTATAGCGACTCGGCAAAGTTGGCTTTGATTCAATAATACTTGATAACTTTTTTCTCTCTTCAGTGAAATGATCTTACCTTTTTAACTGTATTAGGTAATTCAATCATGTAACTTAACGTCTGGGTATCATTGCCCTGGCTTTCACTCTGTCTTGATTCCTGCCCAACATACAGTAGGTTGTCAATCGTCCTCGTTGAAGTGTCCTGTCAGATAGTTGTATGTCCTCCACCCCGACACTCAAAAACAATTTTAGTCTTCCAAAGAAGCGTGCGATCATTTGTCACATAGTGAGCATCGAACAACCACTGTTTTGAGTGTAGTGGTGATTCCCCCCCATCATACATTCATTCTGCATGAACATTTGCAAGTTCAGTGCTTGTGTGCAATAATCCAACTTTCCCTGTGTGGTGATAAGTAGCTATTGGGCTGTCACACTCACATGTTAGCCAAGAGTCTGGCGGGATTTGGTGCAAAAACGTTTACTGAACGCCACAGCCATACTAAAAAAAAACAAATGGATATCTGTTGATGGGTGTAATATTACCAGTAATCACAAACTCTGGACTTTTCACCAGAGTGAGTTGCACATAGGCATTTTTTCCATCCCCACTGAATTGTACTGTAGAAACACTCCACAAGCTGCATGTTTTACTAGCTTAGAGTTATATCAATGGGCTAATTGCTGCTTGCAGCAGTTATAGTGCTAAGAGAAGACCTGTTAATGTATAATAGTAGATGCTGTATGTGCTTCTGTGTGGTAAAGGAGAAGGCTCCAAGTTGATGTTTGTTGTTTAGTGTTTATAAGGCATGTCACTCTAGTTAGTATCAGTGTTATCTATTATAAACTAGCAGTAGTAGATTATACTTCCCCGTCACTTGCTTGAGGGTAAAAAAAAAGCAAGAGTAAGTTGGTGTCTCCCTTTATTTACAGTTCTGAGAGTGGGAGAGGGGTAACCTTGAGAGAATGTTCTCAAATGTCCAGTTTACATTTTCCTTTTTTGTTTTTCCTTTTCTTTCTTTTTTTGCCACATTCTGAACTGTCTTGGACCGTGGCCACACCAAGTAATATATTTTTATCATTTGCATACACTAAAATGTACTCTATTACAGCAAGCTGCGCATTTGCTCATTAGATTTTAATTTTTTATATATATATTATATATAAAGAACAGATGGATTTGTGAGAAACTGTATTTTATGTTTGCAATGTGTGTATTTGTAATAAGTATTTAGCACAATAGTAACTTCATCTCTCTCTTGCCATATGAATGATGCGCTTTGTACGTTTTTAAGAAACCCCAGAGGACATTATTTCTGTGGCCAGTCTGTCTTAGCCATTGCTGCTATAGCTGCCTACACAGGAACGTCAAATACGCAAACGGACAAAAACTAAATGTCGTTTGCTACAAATCGAAAGTACCGCTTTCCCAAACGTGTCGATAGACATTTTAAAAACACTGGCAGAAAAGGAATGTATTTTAAAAATGAAACAAATGTAATTGTTCCTTGCCATTGCTAAAATAAGCCTTTTTTTAAACACCCAAACCAATCAAATCAGTCTGGTGTAAGTACTTGGCAGAGGGCAGGAGGACCAAAAACATTTTGACATGATTTCTTTCAAATTTAGACGGTAACCTTTGTTGGACTGTGACCCTTGTGTTGTTTATTTTTACACACTAGTACTTAACAACACTGATTTGAGGCGCTATAATGCATTCATGTCCTACAGCTGCATTATGCGTCGTTTGGTTCGGTCTACTCTGCTTATTATAACAGCAATGAGCTGTTTCTTAAGTTTCCCTTTTTTCAATTTTCAACGAAATTGTCCCGTGTTGTCAAAATAATCCTTTTTGCCAAGGCGTCCTCCTTGAAAATGCTATGATTGCTATCCCTTGGTGGAACTATGATTTTAAACAAATTACACAAAACTGAAAACAAAGTGGGGAAATATGTGTATTTAAAAAATATATATATATATATGTTGAAAATACTGCCATCAGTACACAAATGCCACTTGCTTAACCTCCCTCGGGAGAGACGATTCTTACTGCTGTAGCTTCAAGCTGCAGTTTAGTTTTTTTTATTATTATTTTTTGTGGCGGTCTTACACTCTCTTTTGAAAGCCTTGTCGCCATCAAAGGTATTGTTATTTGAGGACTGGGCTTTCACTAATGAGCTTCATGTATCGATTCCTGTCAATTTTCTAACCATCTCTGGAGAGATGGCCAAACACGTAAGATCCTACAAACAGCTTCTCTATCTACATAGTATGTGTAGTATGTAAACACTAACTGATAGTAGACTAAATTGAATTGTCACAAGTAATAATAAGTTGTCACTTTAATTCACTTACCTGTGTCACTCAGAAATGTGATGTTTTTATCCGATATCATGTTTTAACTGTGTCATCACTAGAACAGAATGAGTTACAGAACACTAGCAGATACATTTATTTCTGTTTTTATGTAAATTAGGTGTATAAAATGTATGTATATAAAAGTCTGCACAATAAATGTGAACATATCATGATTTGTCTTCCCGTAGTTTTGTCTTTTATGATGAGTCGGTGACACAAATTCCGCGTTTCGGCTATTCGAATCAAACACCTAACCTCTTGGAAGATTGCATTCCAAAGGGCATTTTGTAGATTAGATCGCTCCCAAATGTTTCCTTTGGTATGCTTCAGGAACCATGGCATTTTTTTTTTCTTTCTCCTCCATTTTTCAATCAATAGCTTTATCTGTCATTTGCAGCCTTTTTCCATTAAAATGTAAAAGAAGCCACGCTACCTGACTGCACCTTCTGCATATTTATGCGAGCTGCTGACATTGGTTTTTACCATTATATATTGACAGAGAGGAGTGCATGAATAAAATGCAAAATGCAACCCCAAGTCCCACCGATTGAATTCATGCCCGTGTTGCTGCCCCCACCTGGTGAGTTCAAATGGAATGGTATCCAACTATCTATCCTCACTGTTACCCTGAGCGATGGCTTTAGAGATGAAAGCTGCACATCCACTGGAATCCTCTGCCGTCCCGGGCTGCTAGTAATGAGCTCTACACAAATATAAAGACTGCCCTTCCAGCAGGATTGCACTGCTGTCCCATAGATGGCTTCCTTTTGAAGATTTAGATCAGAAACCTTACCTTTTCTGTGCAACTTTTAGACTAAGTCTGACCACTAAGTCTGTTTTCTACTGCATGTAGCATCTTGGTAAGAAAAAATGTGGTGGGTGGCATTTAGGTAAACACAAATGAATCATGCTAGGTAAATGGAACAATTTATCCGTTTAGGGCAGTGGTTTTCAACCTTTTTCATAACAGGGCCCACTATTTATTCAGAATTTCATTTGGATATGTATCAAAATGGCCATTAAGCTTCTACATTCTCTAGTTGTGTATTATGAATGAATCATGCTAGGTAAACAAAGATGTATCCGTTTAGGGATGACTATGGCTCAGGAGCTAGAACAGTTTGTCCGGTGATCTGTGGGTTGGTGGTTTGAATCCCGGCTCCTCCTGTCTACATGCTGAAGCATCCTTCGGGGAAGACAATGAAAGTTGTGCTGATTGGTACCTTGCATGGCTTTTGTTTGAAAGCCTTGGCAATGGCAAAGGCATACGTACTGTATATGAATGCACCATTTACCAAATTCCCCAGTAATTCAGCAGTTCTTCAGTTCTTTTCGGAACACCACCGTGTGGATTCTGTGCTGGTTCTGTTAATTCCTCACATTAACATTTTAAATAGCATAAATATACCCATTCGAATCCTTTCTTGTCTTAAACGAAGTACTTCACAGTATTTGTGAATGATACTCTAATAGAATGATTGTTTTATTGTGACAATACGGTACTGTGTGTCTCACATGGGTGTTATGGATTAGAAATGTGCTCTGACGTGTTTATTGGCTACCCAGTGTACCCACACCCTAAATCCCCCTTTGTTGTCCTTGTTTTCCTCATGTTTGTCATTGTGCTGAACACAGATAGTCTTCTGTGTTTGTGTTTGTGTGTGCGCAACGCGTGTGCACGAGAGTCAGACAGGATTTATTCATTCCCATGCAGCATGCAACGGTAGTCTTCCACATTTGCTTGGTGTCAATCATAATTTGGGTAGGTCGGCCCATGGAGAAAATAATCACAATTCTAATTATTCCTATAGCCTAATTATGCATACGGCATTTGCGTAATGGAGGTTTATTTTGAGTAATGAATGTGTAGTCTTGTGGAACATTGCTTTTCCTCTCTCTGGGTGCAGAGGAGAGGAGACACTTCTATCTCCTCGGCTGGGCCCTTCAATCTAATCGCCTAGCTACAGTGGAACCGGCTGGATGAAAGAAGCTTCATCTTAAAGCTAGTATCAAGGTCTGAGAGAGGTGATAGGAATTCCTGTAGTGCATGGCTTTCTCATGCTGAATCGCATTGCAATACAGCTAGCTCTGTGCAGGCTCTTCATATCATTTGCCATTCTTTCAGCTGTAGGCACCTACAATTTGCATTTTTTTTATTTAGCACGTACCTGTATATGCAACTTCTTTGGTAATGCTCAAAATAGTACGGTACTCCTTCTGCTGTGCAGAAGATGTTGGTATAGTACAACATCAGATGTTCAGCGAAGATACTCAATGTGCTGTGTTGTACCAAGACCTCTAGCAACCTCTAGAGGTTGTGAGTTCAATTGCACAAAGCCTTTGCAAAACTACAGCAGAACACTTGGAAAAAGAGGAGTATTATGGCCCTTGATGAACAAGGTGAATTATAATCTAGAGTCTATGTGCATGACAATCATACCCAAAGTTAAGCAGGAACACATACACTACAGCCAAGCGTAAAAGTCCTAACTGGTTGCAATAAACCACCATTTGGTGACATTCTCACCCCCACAGACCCAAAACTAATGATTTCTTTTGCTTTTGTCCACAATTCCAGGCTAGATTTCCACAAACAAAACAGGCAAAACATACAGGCAAAACATAGATCAAAATGACCATTAATCTTCTACATTCTCCAATTATGTAGACTCTTGAGTGTCTACACAATAAACTCTTGAGAGTGTAAACGTGAAACCCAAATATTGGCTTTGGGGCCTTTAGAGGAAAATCAATCCCATAATGCCAGGGAGCATCACTTTATCTGTCCTGTACGTGAGTTCATTATGAGTTTAATTTCCAATTTTTCTTTTTTAGAGCTGATGCAAGGATCTCAATGTTTTTTTCTTCGAACAAATTAACTTGTTGATTGCTTTACAGGTGTTGTCATTAACATGATGATAAACATAGTCAAAGACAAGACCTCAGAGAGGAGAAACTGCTGCCGTCTCCAGTGGATTGGAGACTCCAAAGAGTCCACCAATCTCACATCTCAACCCTCCGAAGGCGCGCTGCAGCAAATTGCATCGTTACTTTGCAAATTTGTTCAAGTAATCAACTCGATCTCACTCGGGGGGTAGAGAAAATCTGACAACGGGAATGATTAGAATCCTGGGCGACTCGTCGCTCGTCGCTTGGGAGGTAGATGAGGGGAATAACAATGAAGCTTGAAATTGTGTGTTATTGCTACCTCCCATTGTTCCTATCTTCTCCCTATCCTATCCTATCCCACCCGTCAACCCGTTGCCCCCTGACTGTCCCTTCTGTTCTATGCTCGGTAGCAGGAGCGGATCTAGGCATGGGGGGGCAATGCCCCCCTAAATACCCAGTCTGCCCCCCCCAAACACGATGCCATGCAAAACAACCCAAGATATTTCAAATTAAAGTGCTTATATTTAAAATGAATTGAAACACTACTACTGCTACTAACTAACTACAGCTGTGTCACCACTAAACCAACAGCATTTCATCATTGAAAACAGAAAACTCTCTGAGTCAGACCTTTAGCTTTATGCATGCTGCGTGTCTGTTGCAACTTCAACAACAACTGATGTTATTATTGATGCTTTACTTGGCTAATAAAAGTCCTGTAACCGAAAATGGTATGGGTGCGGCTTCATCGCCCGTGGCGCGAAGCAACACGGGCAATGAAGCCGCCCCCATACCATTTTCTCTTGCCCCTCCAACATGTTCTCTTGCGCCCCCCCCCCCCCCCCCCCCCCCCCCCCAAATGGGACATTCTACATCCGCCCCTGCTCCCTATCCTATCCCAGCCGTCAACCCGTTGCCCCCTGACTGTCCCTTCCATTCTAGACTTGGTAGACGTAGTAATATGGCCTGGCTGTCAGATGCAGAGTTGGAGTGTAATTGTCTTGATTAAAATAGCTTCAGTGCTGGTCTTGCATTATAGTGCAGCCCAAGTGGAAAAAACCCCTTAATTCTGTCTGATGTGAAATAGGCAAGATCTGAGTGGAATTGAGGAATTAGGCCTGATTGGTCCTCAAGGTGGTTGAGGGGTGGTGGTGGCCACCAGGGAACTGCATTGTTTATGAACAACGCAACATCATTTAAATATAATCTTGCCGCCATCAATTCAGAGGAAAAAAAAAAAAGAGAGCCAACTTTAGTATCACAGGCAGCTCAGTCGGGACGAAATACATTGAAATGACCTCTGACATTGCTATCAAATACGCAGGGCTGTTGGCAGATAGCTCCTGAGTTTCTTCATATTTATCATTTTCTCTGCGCAGTGGAGAGGGTCAGATGAAATAACCTGATGGGAGGTGACTATAGGAGCAGCAGTCTGTTGATTCTCATTTCACCGTTGCTCGTCTCCCGGCAGGGGCGGATATAAAATGTCCCATTTAGGGGGGCAAGAGAACATGTTGGAGGGGCAAGAGAAAATGGTATGGGGGCGGCTTCATCGCCCGTGTCGCTTCGCGCCACGGGCGATGAAGCCGCCCCCATACCATTTTCAGTTCCAGGACTTTTATTAGTCAAGTAAAGCATCAATAATAACATCAGTTGTTGTTGAAGTTGCAACAGACACGCAGCATGCATAAAGCTAAAGGTCTGACTCAGAGAGTTTTCTGTTTTCAATGATGAAATGCTGTTGGTTTAGTGGTGACACAGCTGTAGTTAGTTAGTAGCAGTAGTAGTGTTTCACATCAGTTTAAATAGAAGCACACAATTTGAAATATCTTGGGTTGTTTTGCAGGGCATCGTGTTTGGGGGGGAGACTGGATATTTAGGGGGGCATTGCCCCCCCATGCCCATGCCTAGATCCGCCCCTGTCTCCCAGCAGGGTTGGTCTGAGACGTAGATAAATACTGCAGGCAGTGCGATTTATAAGCTCTGCAGCAGACACAATTTCACCTTTTACCTACCTGACTCACACAAGTCCCTTACAGCATACTCTCCAGTCCCCTGCACTGCACGCACGCAGACTTTTGGGGATTCCATGAAGCGACCATTTGCCATTCTGTCCACTTTTTGCCATCTCATTAATACCAGTGGTGGAGCCTTTCCGTTAGGGCTGGGCAAAAAAAATCGATACGCCAATATATCGCGATTCTTAATGTCATGATATCAATATCGAATCGCCAGGTTCAAAATCGTTTGATTTTGGATGATTATGTAGGCCTATTCATTCATTTGTTCAGACTGAACTTTTTGTTATTTACATTGTCTAAAATTGCTTTAAAATGTTCTAGTTGATTGAACTTGTCATGGTCCATGTTGTTCTGAATTCCGCCCATTTTCAACATTTTACTGTACTGTATTTTACTTGATGATGACATCATCAAGTTGTGTTTGTGTTGTTTTTGTTAACGATTTTTCTTTTAGGACCTTTTTTATGAGGGTGTACAAATGGAACCAGACGGTATACTAACATTGTTACTATAATATTAGGCAGGTAGGAGGTTTGTTAGGTTAGATGAGGGTTTGGGGTTGGTTGTCGAACAAATGAATGGCTGTCACTCTCTTGTCTTTTGTGTCAAGGCTCCGCGACTCTGGAGTCTGGAATGATCGACCTGCCTGAGAATTTGCTAATATGTTTTTTGTTCAAAATGATCATAGATGTAACTATTGGTGGATAGTTACAATGGATTCACAACAGTATTCACAACAGTTCACAACAGTAAAAGAGAGAGACATGTTTGGCAACAGAGGCAATGAATTGAATATCTGCATTGCAGGCCTATTGTGCTTTCCATAGTATTAAATACCACTGTCTTTCCCTCATACTCATGCAAAGTCAAATGACTCCTTCAAGGCTTGCCAGTAATACGGGTTAATTGTTCTGGATGGTTTGGATCACTTCCAAGCGGTTCATCCAATTTCCATTTAAATTGAGCTATTGGAGTGTGACACGGGTGCAGCCTGGCTCGTACCACGCAGACACCGCAGACAGGAGGAACACTCCTCCTGGCCTGGGCAGAGATGCGGAGGAACTTGTTTACATGTCGTCTTGGGGCTGTCTCAAGTGGCACAAAATTAAATGCAAGCACACACACACACACACACACACACACACACACACACACACACACACCAGGGGCGGATGTAATGTTTCCCAATCGGGGGGGGGGGGGGGCAGAATAAAATGGTATGGGGGCGGCTTCATCGCCCGTGTCGCTTCGCACCCATACCATTTTCAGTTACAGGACTTGTATTAGTCAAGTAAAGCATCAATAATAACATCAGTTGTTGTTGAAGTTGCAACAGACACGCAGCATGCATAAAGCTAAAGGTCTGACTCAGAGAGTTTTCTGTTTTCAGTGACGAAATGTTGTTGGTTTAGACGGTGACACAGCTGTAGTTAGTTAGTAGCAGTAGTAGTGTTTCAAATCATTTTAAATATAAGCACTTTAATTTGAAATATCTTGGGTTGTTTTGCATGCCGTCATGTTTGGTGGGGCAGACTGGGCATTTAGGGGGGCATTGCCCCCCCATGCCCATGCCTAGATCCGCCCCTGGCACACACACACACACACACACACACACACACACACACACACCTTGCTTGCATTCGAGAGAGGCTTTATCAGGCAGAGCCTTATGCAGCCAGAGGGGGTCAGTTTGTATGCAATGCATTGTAGAGTAGTCAATCTCCTGGCACCTGTTGGCACTGTGATGCTACAAATCTGAACAAAACACATATTAAATCCTGTGCAGTTACATTTTTCACTATTTTCCATTTCCTAAATAATACTTTACTTTACTTTACTTTTATCCTTTCTAGACAAGACTTGGTACATGCTAGCATTGCGGCGACACAGCAGCCAGTGTTGTGCTGAAAAAACAAACAAACAAAAAAGAAGTACTTCCTCCCCCCTTGTAGCAGATGAATGCTCACCCTTTTGCCCTATACACACTTACAATCGTTTTGACCATAGATATATGATGAATAATAGAGGTGACACCATTTGGGAGGGGAATTCTGCCTCTACTATTTATATATCTATGTTCAAACCAAGTAGAAGTGTATATGGCAAGTGGCGGGAACCTGGTTTCAAAAAGGGGGGTTGACAAAAATCTGAATTTACTTTAAGCTTCTCGGTGAAAGTAGTTACTCGGAGCAGGTCACTAGTAGTAGGTACTCATTCATATTTTCTTAAAATGTCATACCTTTAATCCTCTATAACTGCCTTTTCCACAACATAATCTGTGAAAGGATAGCCTGTTTAATACAAACATTGGTTAAAGACTTTGAGTCATCCTCACATGCAAAGCTGCAGCATACTTACTACTATGTATTTTTCATACTTTTTTCATACTTTTTCATCCCCCCCCACATTCTTATTTTCTACCTCGGTGAAATACGATTGTTGTATAGCCGCGTTCCCAAAAAGCCATTTCAAAACATGCCTCCTGGCCTTACAATGTCCTCCTCCTGTCACCGCCATGCTCTGTGGATTAGCTTGGATGGCTTGCATCAGTCACGGCCCCCACCACACCACAGCCCAGCAAACCCGACCCACCGCTCATAAAAACACTCTCTGCACATTCTACTGTATATCATCGATTTGGTCCCTTCTAGAAATGAGCCCCATGTCGCACTTATTGTTTCTAGATTGAAAAGGAGTTGGGAAACGTCCGCTGTAAATCACAAACTCCCATTAACCAGAGTAATCCATTGTGCAGCAAGACAAGAGGCCGTTTTTATTTTTTTGAATGGTGGTGGTGGTGGAGGGGAGGAGAAAGAAAACCATTGTCTTGGTTTCCCTTGTCGTTCTCCTTAACCTCAGATGGTCAGGCTCTCCATCACTGTCTTCAGCGTCAGAAAGAAGGAGGGACTGGGCTGGTGCAGGACAGCGCCGGATTTAGCCAGCCCTACTAGGGTGGGCTGGAACAATGGCAGGGTGGGCATGAACTCCAAAGTTTTTCATATGAAGCAGTGGTTTTCAACCTTTTTGACACCAGGCCCCACTATTTATTCGGCATTTGAGCCACGGAGGAGGACCACCATTTGAGGACATTTTAGCCCCACAGATCCCAAAACTATTTTGATTTATTTTGCGTTCGTCCACAATTCCGGGCTAGATTTAGGAAACAAAACAGTCAAACATAGGCCCTACAGAACAAAATGACCATTAATCTACTACATTCTCTAGTTGTGTAGACTAGGGCTAATCCACATGATGAATATTTTAACTCTTAACAGAGTAAAAATGATGGTTTCATTTTTTTTTTTGCACTCTGAAAGAGTTACATCCGGTTAACCAACTTTCCACCATTTAGCTGGGGACCACCTGGAACTCTCTCAAGGACCACTGGTTGAAAACTACTGATATTACCTTTCATTGGGTGGGCATACAGGATGCACGTTTGGGTGGGCTCTGCCCCCCTGCCCCCCCCTTTAGATCCGGCCCTGGGGTCTGCAGGACTGTCAGCGATGGGGTGTGAACTGTGAAGTGAACACAATGATGTTAGGCACTGCATTAAAGCACTGAAGCCCCTGCTGCAGCGCGTAGCGCATTGCTGACCCCAACACTATATAGCACTGCATTTACAAACAGGTCAGGATGAGAAAATAGAGGTCACGTGACATTGCAACGCACCGCGTTGTTCCAATATACACCCCAAAGACGCTCAGATGAATGGGAGGTCAACACCACCGCGGAGACTCCAAGTTTGACCTGTCCCCTCCGAGTATTTGATTTTCATTTTCACTGAATTGAGACTGAGCAGTTCAGTGACGTTTCTTTCTTTCTTTTTTCTCCCTTTTTGGAATGGAGAGGAGGACCCCCACCTCCCTCCCTGCCCCATCTATCAATGTATTCACACAGAGGTGGCTGTGCATTTAGCTGAGTATAGGCTATATATTCACTGACAGTATACGTTTTAACGGCGGGCGACAGTGGGCGATGGACAAGCATCGTCGGCCTGTTTGGCCGAAAAGCTCAGCATTTTTTATCTTTCCGGCCAACGCCGGAACGTCGGCCAACGTCGCCCGTTCTGCTGCTGTCGCCCGAATCGGCGGCTCCCATAGAGAAATAATGGATGTCGGGCGACGTTGCTTTATCATCGCCCGCCATTCCCCGCCGTTAAAACGTAGGGTGAGAGTGTAATAGCATAAGACCAGAGACTGAGAGATAACTTTTGTCATGCTTCTGCTTTCAGTATTGTGTTGGGAGGTAAGCTAATGCTACTTTACTTTGATCAAAAAAAGTGTGACGAACAGCAAACAGACGTACAAAGACATCTAGTGCCAGAGTTGCGACATTTAAACATAAAGCAAGATCTGTGTCCTCCTTATATTAGGATTAGAAAGAACTGTAAAGTGGGTGACTCTTCTTCTGACTAAAAAGATTGTGTTGTTGTACTTAATAGACCTATTCTTGCATGTGGGGGTGGTGAAAAGTAATATAAAAGTAATATGCAATATCTTACATATCACTCTTGAGTGCCCAACACTGGTCACAATGTTCAGAGCATCACGTTGCGTTGTTCACACTATATGGAAAATCTTCCATTGGCTATACGAGACAGGGATATGCAGAGGTGTTCTGTGAGAATTGCCCCACAAAATCCTTTGCATTACCACAAAACAAATAAATACATAGGTTAGGTGTGCCCTGACGTTTAAAGGGGAATTCCACCCATTTTCATTTTTTTTCTGAGAGTGTACAAATGCAACCAAATTTTTAATTTTAACATGGTGAAAATACATCTTGATGATGTCATCAAGATGTTTCACCATGTTAGTGGTTTTCTTCAGACCTCCATTTCTTGGGAACACAGAATGGGGTGACTTTTTTATCATGTCCACCCAGCACCTCTAGGATATACTAATGACATATTAGAATGTTGAAAATGGGTGGAGTTTCCCTTTAAGGGCTATGAAAAGTGTGGCTTCGGACAAAAAAGGTTGAGAAACACTGACCTAGAGAGAGAGAGGCAACAGGCCGAACGTGGAAAAAGTGTCGTAAATGTAGTCCAGACGCCTTTGAAGTGTTGTCCAGACACTAGCAAAAAGTTGAATATTAATTGCTGCCCGGTGTAGCCTATCCACCCTCCAGACTGACATATTGGTGGGGCTATAATTAGGACTGTATCAGAATTGGGCCACATGCGCTGGCTGCAACACACTGGCCTGCTGGTTGTGTTGTGTTGCTAATTTGAATAAAGACTCAGGTCTCACACATTAGCAGCCTCCCCTTGAGCTGCCCTTGACTTGAACACATTGTTGTGAGCCTGAGGCACAGGGCTGGGGCTTTCCCCTCAGGCTGCCCTCCCCCCAGGGCACACTGACTGCCTGTCTGTCTCCCAGCCAGGGCCGGATTTAGCCAGCCCTACTAGGGTGGGCACGATTCAGAATGGCAGGGTGTATGGGCAACTCCAAAGTTTTTCTATATGTAGCAGTGGTTTTCAATGTTTTTGACACCGGGGCCCACTATTTATTCGGCATTTGAGCCACGGAGGAGGACCACCGTTTGACATTTTAGCCCCACAGACCCCAAAACTAAAGATTTATTTTTGATTTTGTCCACAATACCAGACTAGATTTGGGAAACCAAACAGTCCAACATACAGATCAAAATGACCATTAATCTTCTACATTCTCTTGTGTAGAATTGGGCTAATTCACATGATGAATATTTTAACTCTTGAGAGTGTAAAAATGAAACCAAATGGACCCGCAAGGGTCCATTTGGTTTCATTTTTACGCTCTCAAAGAGTTACATCTGGTTAACCAACTTTCCACAACTCTCTCAAGGACCACTGATGAAAAACCACTGATATTACCTTTCATTGGATGGGCAGGATGCACATTTGGGTGGGCTCTGCCCACCCTGCCCCCCTCTAGATCCGGCCTGGCTGTCTCCCCCCCCCCAAAAAAAATAAAATAATACATGTCCAGATACCTGCTCTGATCTTCACACAGGTTGCTAAAACAAAGGCTGGTTATTAATATTTATGGTCCCTCTCTCTGATGGCTGCGGGGATCAGCAGGGAGAGTGGAAGTGAAGAGAAGAAAGGAAGGGTGCCCCCCTGAATAATCATAATCCATCTAGGATACTTCCATCATCCCCTCCTCTTCCCATCTCTCTGAAGTGGAAGTGATGTTCGAGAGAAGTGTGTGTGTGTGTGTGTGTGTGTGTGTGTGTGTGTGTGTGTGTGTGTGTGTGTGTGTGTGTGTGTGTGTGTGTGTGTGTGTGTGTGTGTGTGTGTGTGTGCGCGCGCATGTATCTGTGCATGTGCGAGAGAATGAAAGAGTGATAGAGATAGACAGACAGACAGACAGACAGACACGGAGTGTCTGACAGCGAACAGGTGTGCGTGCGTGGCACTGCGCGCGCATGCAGTGCCCCCACACACACACACCCAAACAACAACTCCCTACTTATACGTTAAAAGAAAATCCTTCATGTACAAACGGTTCCACTGTCTTTTGGTCGCGACTAGATGTGAAAGGTAGAGGAAGACCTATTTCTGTAGCCTGAGAACAGACAAAATAGGCTACCTTGTCTTTAGTAGAGTTGTAGCCTACAGTATGTGGCAGGAAATTGTGAAAACGTATTCGTAAGCACAACACTGTACCCTAGCTGTCATGTATGTCATATGTAGCCTGCACCTTTAACAGACAGTATACAGTAGCTACTGCACGACACTTGCCGTAAAGCACTATTGTTATTGCCGTAAAGCAGTTTGCTGTGTGTTCGACCGCCAGAACCAACGTGCCTATAGGTAAACCAGTCTATGCTGCCTGCTGCTGTTCGCTGTTACACTGCTATCTTTCACTAAAGAACTACTGAGAAATATAACATTGTGTGGACATTCAGTCAATAGCAATACTATTGTAGTCGGCCGGGAGGCGAACCCGGGACCTCATGAATACAAGCCCCGTACGTTACCAATCACCTAAAGAGCCATGGCCCGATGGGCAAGTAGTAACGCAGCCACCTATAGCCTACAGTGGTCCCACCCACCTATAAAGCGCGTCCACGCGCGCCAGCCAGGAGCGAGGCTCGACTGACCGGGGGGACCTCCACTCCAGGTGGGGGAGGGACCATCGAGTACGCTCGGTCTGTGCCGCCCGGGTGAGACCCATACACACCGCCATTGTGACTGCTGCCACCAATGTAGTCGGCCGGGAGGCGGACCCGGGACCTCATAAATACAAGCCGCGTACGTTACCAATCACCTAAAGAGCCATGGCCCGATGGGCAAGTAGTAACGCAGCCACCTATAGCCTACACTATTACATGGTGTCAGAAGTGGGATTTGAACCTTAGCATTTGTATATTTGATGGCCCTGTTGCCTGGTATGTTGCCTGGCCCAGCCGACCGTATAGGCCAAGTCTCCGCCCCCGAAAGCCCCAGCCCCAGACCCGGTGAAATCCTCATGGGGGCTGGGGCCCTCTAACCCCAACAGTCTCCGCGCCTGCTGGCATGTGTGTGTTGAATGCACACATGTTTGGCTTTCTGGCTCGTTTCTCTCTAGTACATTATTTCTCTATATCCTCTCTAAAACCTAAGAAAGAAAGTACGAAACAGTTACAACATACACACTTATTATATTGTATAGAAAACCATAGAGCTTCCCTTCCTTGTTGAAGTTCCTCCCTGTGACTTTAGCACAACTCTTCCTTTCTGACCCGAGCTGCGTGGGAGTAGTGTTTGCAGTGGACCCCTGTGGCAACTTCATTGACATGCCCAGCACGGCAAAACCTCCGAGATAAAAGTCTGACAGCTTGAGACGGCTGGCTCCGTGTCTTTTTGTAGGTGGGCGAGGTGCCCGGTGCGCAGTAAGCGAATTAGGTGGGCAGCGTGCCCGACCGACTCGACTCCCGCCCTTCTTGACAGACAGTAGCCCTGCCGTGCGGTCTTTAGCCGCACAAGGAGAAAGCTGCTATTAATCAGAGGTGTTTGCTTCTTCTTCCAACTAGAACTGTTTCCCGGCGAGAGGAGAGGAGAGGAGAGGAGGGAGGAGGAGAGCCGGCTTCAACTGCAGACGAAGCGTCCAGTCATCGGGTGATGAATGCTCTTCCTTCTGTGTTTGCAAGAGTACAGTTTATCCATAAAGAATGGAGCGGGTTTGAACGCCGCGCTGAGGGGAAATTGCCTTTGCCTTTGACCTGCCACCAAAGAAAGGGGGGAGAGAGATAAAGGGATGCGAGTGTCTAGCCTCCGAGGTGATGTATACGGTGCGAATTAGAGGCACAACGGCAGGCCTTTCAATCTCCCGTGCATTAGCTGCTCCCATTCAGCCTCTCATTTGTTTTCAGTCTCACGCTCGGACCGATCCCTCCTCCTCCCGCAATTCCCCCTCGGCTTCCTAATCTAACTTTTATTTTTTCGATTCTCTCTTCCTCCTCCCCCCCTCGCTGCTGCTGCTCCGGGGCATGGCTGGCGCTGAGCCGGAGGCACGGCGCGGCGCGGCGGTACGTGCTTCATGGGCACGTGGTGGAGGGTTGACAGACCGAGGCTCTGGGAGGTCAGGAGGGCGAGGAGAGCATTTGCCGTTTCTGTCGGACAGAAAGCTGAGACAGCATGGCCTTGTGTGAGGAAGCAGCGAGCAGCAGCAGGAACCAGTCAGACCAGGCAGCGCACCATAGACGCCAGAATAGATGACCTTGAGCCGTGAAAAGATCCACGCCTTGCACACGTGCAATGCAAGCGCGCACACATGCAGACACACACACACACCAGGGGTGGATGTAGGCATGGGCGGGGAAGAATGCCCAGACTGCCCCACCAAACACGATGGCATGCAAAACAACCCACGATATTTCAAATTAAAGTGCTTATATTTAAAATGATTTGAAACACTACCACTGCTACTAACTATAACTACAGCTGTGTCACCACTAAACCAACAGCATTTCATCATTGAAAACAGAAAACTCTCTGAGTCAGACCTTTAGCTTTATGCATGCTGCGTGTCTGTTGCAACTTCAACAACTGATGTTATTATTGATGCTTTACTTGCCTAATAAAAGTCCTGTAACAGAAGATGGTATGGGTGCGGCTTCATCGCCTGTTGAAGCCGCCCCACACCATTTTCTCCTGCCCCCCCCAATTGGGAAATGTTACATCCACCCCTGACACACACACACACACACACACACACACACACACACACACACACACACACACACACACACACACACACACACACACACACATCTACAGTATCTACTGTACTAAACATAGGCTGTGCTCTGTATTTTAATTTTTCTGTGTGCACAGACTGGCATATGGTGTTTTGCTCAAAAATGGATTAGACATGAGCCCCTCATGAATTATTGTGTGAATGCCCGGGATATTGCACGGGCAGCGCCAAGCGATACGATAAACAAATTAGCCTTTTATTTATTTTTTTAATCATGTCTCGCTTTAATTGATATTCATGAATTTGGCGATTCATATTCCACAATGGCTTCAGTGCAATTCAAAACGTTTGGATTTGGGCTATTATTAATCACCATTACAGCCATCCCATGGGTGACCACTCTCTCTCTCTCTCTCTCTCTCTCTCTCTCTCTCTCTCTCTCTCTCTCTCTCTCTCTCTCTCTCTCTCTCTCTCTCGTTAGCTATCGGCTATTGTTCTGTCTTGTAGGCCTTTCCATCTAGATATAAAACCTAATTATGAATCTAATATATTACAAATATAAAAAGCCTCTTGTACATGTAATTGCATCTTTGAATTGCATGCGACTTAATCCTTCTGGCTTGTCCAATGGGGACGCCTACGGACTGTCAACATGATATTGAATGCTTGGCACCATTTTGGGTGACGAAAATTATGTTTTGGCAACTGTCGCAAACTGCAGAAAACACCAGCAGTTCATGTTAGTGTTATGTGAGATGCTGAATATAGCCTAGGGTGCATGTTTTCATCACTCTAGAAATGATATGTTGCAACATTCCATGCCTTGTGGTAGGCCAAAAGCCTGTCTATACTATTTACACGCACATCCAAAAGCCTGTACCACCAGACCTGAGCAAAGAGATTCTATATAAAGAGGCGACACTCCCATAGAAGCCCCATAGAAACAACCAGCCCCCAGTGCCTCTGCCATATTGGAGTGATGACGTACTTCCTGTTGCCCTTAAAAGCCTGCTGTTCTGACTACAGTTCTTGGAATCGCCACGGTACATGCCACCATCTCGGAGTGATGACGTTAGCGGCGCCATAGAGTGGTGTTACCGCTCCGCCATCTGGTGGTGAGTCCAATAATTGCATAGTGTCGTCTCTTTATATAAACCCTCCTGAGCCTGAGCCTGATAATTATTTGGTAAGCCCAGGCCCAGGGCTGGTGGTGTAGGCTTTTGGCCTACACACCAACCACCAGACCAGAGTGGCTGCCATGCAACCAATGAGAACCTTTACAAGCCAAGATCTACTTTTCAGCAGCCAACCCCTCCGGGATCTACCAGTCCAATATCACCAAACCACACGCATCGTTGCCAGCCTGCAGTAACTTCACAACAACACAGCACTACTTTGTTTTACCACTTTACTTTATGTCCATATAAGCATAAAGTACAACAGACTTGTCATAAATAGGCCTACAACAGTACAAAAGTACAACAGACTTGGACAAACACTGCCATTGCAAATGCGAAAATCGCTCTTTTTTCTTTTCCACCCCATTTCTTTTCTTTCCCCCCACATCTCCCGAGATCTACTCGTGATCAGGCCGAGATCTACCGGTAGATCCCGATCTACTGGTTGGGCTCCCCTGCTTTACACTATACCTGGCTACAATATAGCGTTCGAGAACTCCACCCGTTGTCTTTTTGTGTTGAGTTTCTGCTGAGTTTCATGCCTGTGTCCTTGCCTAGATGTTGAGCATCAAATGATCAAACATTGTATGAGAGCTTATAAGGACATACGTATGTAACTATCGTCTTTAAGTAGTGTAGTTTAGTATATACCGGTATGCATGACATAGGCCTACCAGTCCATTCAATAAAAAGACAATTAGTCACAATGTAAGAAAGGAATGCCTACGCAGAGCCTACTTCTTAATAAACCGTATATTAAATCAAGCATGTCATGAACGATGCAACTTGGGAACGCATACGCCACCCAGTTACTGTATGTATGCAATGTCCATTGTTTTGTCAGAGTGCTCCTTGTGTACATGTTGATAGAGTATAGCCAGTACCCGTTGTCATTATTAATGTTAATAGGGTCACGGGTGATTTATAGTGTACAGTAAATGGGCACTGGCCTAGTAGGGAAACAATGCATGGCAGGAACGGTTTAAGCTGAGGACACATGATTCCCCGGCCATTGCTGGGGAATTATGTTCATGGCTGTCACATGATAAAAAATGAAATAAAATACAATGGAATTGTAAAATGTACTGTATCTGGAAGCATTTACCTTATTTATTGTTTACTTATTATTCACTGAAAAAAGGTGTATATAATAATAATAATAATAATAAGCTTTATTTGTATAGCACCTTTCATGACATAAAATGCAGCTCAACGTGCTTTACATTGCTATAGATCCATTGCATATGGATCATTTCTGTTAGATTGTGAAATGATCCCCCTACTCTACAGAGTGTTACATTCACTGGCACACGTAAAGATAAAGGATAGTAATTTATTTTCAAAGTAAAACACCAGACGGCAGAGGTTAAGGGGCTTTCAGAACTGGAGTTCTTACATACTTGGCTTGGCAGACAGCTGTTTTTTAACAGTTGTTAATGTTACCAATGCCCAGACTTTGTTCTCATTTTCCCCTGCCTGAGTGACACACACACACACACACACACACACACACACACACACACACACACACACACACACACACACACACACACACACACACACACACACACACACACACACACACACACACACACACACACACACACACACACACACACAGAGTTCTATACCGCTGTGCAAATTTAAATATAATATCTTAGCCTGGCAGCTGGCTAGAGCTCTGGCAACTGTTGGAGAACTCCCGTTGTTCTCACCCATGAGAGCGGCTGTCTTCCCAGCACAAACACATTGTGTTTGCTCAGTGCTGAAGAGAGGAGAGCCACGCTGAGACGTTACACCATCATCAGTCTTCAGAATGAACAAGGTGTCATGATGGATTAATTGTGTCTCATACAGACGGGGGTCTCTTCCCCGGCTTCAGCCGAGTGTTTTCATACTGGGAGATTGTGCCTGGACAAGGCTCTGTCTCCATACGTCTCTCTCTCTCTCTCTCCCCCTCTAGCTTTAACTACACTGGCTATATACGCAATGAGAAATGATGTACAGCTGAGCTCTCTGCTGGGTGACTGCTTCCAGGGGAGATGTCGCTCATTTTCTGAATTGCATATGAATATGTGCAGGGAAAATATTGGAGAGTGATGATGATTTATGGACAACTGGGAAACGGCAGCTGGGGTTTTTCAGAAGCATTATGTGGAGAGAGCAGAGTGCACAGTAAAATCCTGAGTGTGAATTCTAACGCACTGATATGATATGATTTTTTTTTGTATTGTGCCCTGCATTCTTACCTTGCCTCTAGGCAAAGACGTCACAAACAATTCAAGGAAGGAAGCATTCTGTGATTTCTATTTCTTTCATGATGGTAAATGATTTCTTTCATCTTAGGCAGAGACACCACAAACATTTCAAGGGAGCATTCTGTAATTTCTATTTCTTTCATGCTAGGAAATGATTTCTTTCATGTTTTTTTTCCACAAAGAATATTGAAAAACTAATATGGTAGAATATTGAAAACGAATTTATTGCTGCATGCAAGAAGCTTCTGTTCTACTGGTTGCAATTGTAATTTGTTTCTACAGGACACTCCAATCTCACCAACATGTGCTATGCAGGGGCGGATCTAGGCATGGGCATGGGGGCAATGCCCCCGTAAATGCCCAGTCTGCCTCACCAAACATGCAAAACAACCCAAGATATTTCAAATTAAAGTGCTTATAATTAAAATGATTTAAAACACTACTACTGCTACTAACTAACTACAGCTGTGTCACCACTAAACCAACAGCATTTCATCTTTGAAAACTGTCTGAGTCAGACCTTTAGCTTTATGCATGCTGCGTGTCTGTTGCAACTTCAACAACTGATGTTATTGATGATGCTTAATTGCCTAAAAGTCTTGTAGTAACTGAAAATGGTATGGGTGCAGCTTCATCGCCCGTGTCGCTTCGCGCCACAGGCGATGAAGCCGCACCCATACCATACTCCCCCCCCCCCCCCCAATTGGGAAATGTTACATCCGCCCCTGGTGCTACGGCCTGAAGGTAAAGAATGACACAAACAAAGCACATACAAACAGTGCAAAACAGTAGCTGATATCTGAAAAGCTGATTGTGTCTAATCCTGGATGAATTTCAGAGAATGTGCATGAACTGCACATTTTCAACTTGTCATCCGTTTGAGTGGAACTGGTTTCTGAACCTTCACCTCCTTTCAGTATTTCAAACCTTATTGTATTGCGTTTTAGGTCTTGCCTGTCTGAGCCCGCGCGGCGTAGCGACATATCCTCTGGGACCGCAGACGGACATGAGGTTAAAGCAATTCAGCGCGTAAGAAATTGGAACCTGCTTTGGCACCGGAGAGAAATGGGCAGAGACAGGCAAGGATACCAGATGGCAATGAATCTGTAATCAGAATTCTCTGGTGCGAAATGAGGGAACCGGTGGAATGCAATATCACAGCGGTTTCAAGCTTCACCCTTTTTCAAGCGGTCTTTGTTCATCCGTCCAAGGGTTGGGCAATCAACCTTATTTCTGAAAAGCACAAGAGAGAGAGAGAGAGACAGAGAGAGAGAGAGAGAGAGAGAGAGAGAGAGAGAGAGAGAGAGAGAGAGAGAGAGAGAGAGAGAGAGAGAGAGAGACAGAGAAAGAGAGAGAGACAGAGAGAGAGAGAGGGAGAAAACATTTCAAGGGCAGATCATTCTGTATAGTGCTACCATTAGACCTCAGCTACAGCCTACAGTATGTTAGCGTTGATGACTTTCATTTCCACGTGGAACAGCAAGCAGCAATTTCCAGACTAATGACATTTAAACGGGGTTTGAGATGGACAAAGAACCTAGTACCGTAATACTGAATTCAAATGGGACGTCCTCCCCCCTCTTAATGCCTCCCAAATGAGAGCTGGCTCTGGCTGCTCTGTGTGGGACTCACCTGTGATTTAGCTGCGTTTTACCTCTTTCTTGTGACAGGTTGGCAGAGCGTGGCACCGTGTGCCCCAGCCTCCCCTGTGACCCCGGATGCTCCCTCTCCCCCAGGAGGGTGCATAATTGCCTAATTAAACGGAGAGAAAGTGGCCCCGGCACAGCTCATTAAAGACATCGCTCCATCAGCTTCCGCCTCTTCTTTCCTGCCCCTGTAAAAGACAACCAGTCATCCTGGCAGAAAAGGTCACACAAAGACAGTAAGGAATGTGGAGATAGTTGTCTTTTTCCCCCACTGGGAGAAGATGTAGGAGTTCCGGCTCCAGCTAAAGGGATATAACGTGAAATTCATCAATTTTTGAGTGTTTGGGGTGCTCCAATGTGTGTTCTATATCCCCACCCAGCCCCCACAAATAACCAAGTTTGAACAATCAAGCCTAAATATCCACAACTTTCCCCATAAGTCCTTGTGTTTGTGTGTGCAGAAGCTCCTTTTTCTGTTGCTGTGTTGCCAGGTTTGCGACAGAAAGAAAGTGGGCCGAACTATGATGACCAGCACAAATATGAACATAGCTGATCTACAACCTCACAGCCACACGTTGTGAGGCTGTACATGTGTCATTTAAACACACATTGAGAATAAAACGAAAATTTTGAGTATATTTTAAACATTTGAATAATAAAGGCACACAGTATTTTCTGATGGTTGTCTGTGGACAACTACATATTAATCTGGGGTTCCTTGATGTGACAAAATGTGGGAAAACACTGGTTTAAGCTTTAGGAATTAAGCTCAAATAAACCACTGTACATTTTATAAACAGGCAAACAGGCAAGCTGATTTGCCCACAGTAAGAGCTTGTTTGATTTTGGCCCAATGACGATGTAATCAATGCACCCTACTTTGCATAATTCATCCTCTCCTTCAGTCTTCAGTTCAAAATGTTAATTTCCACTTTGTTTACAATGTCCACCATTGTTGCTTTTCCCTAGTTGACATGGCATTTTAACAAGCCTGGCTTTAGCTAAGCCTATAGCGTCAGTCACACGGCTAACATAATCTGCATAGCAGTAGTGACAGGTATAAGGTTGAGGGACATGGACAATAATATGATAAAAATGTCCCTTTTGAGGGAATCTGTTCTATGGGGCTTTCATGCCTTATATCAAAAACACTCTATACAGGTCAGTGGAGTTGTATTGGCTGGACAAACAGGACAGGCTATGGAATGTTGGATCTAAACCAGGGGGTTTTAACCTTTTTGACACCAGGGACCACCATTTATACAACATTTGAGCCACGGACCACCATTTGATTACTTTTTCACCCCAAAGACCTAAAACTAAAGAATTCTTTTGGTTTTGTCCATAATTCCAGGCTGAATTTTGCAGTCAAAACAGTGTAGACCTCTTAATTAATTGGTGTGCTAATTCAGATGATGAATATTCTAACTCTTGAGAGTGTAGAAATTCACTTTTACATTCTCAAGAGTTACATCTGGTTAACCAACTTTCCATCATTTAGCCTGGGGACCACCTGGAACCTTCTCAACTCTCAAGGACCACTGGTGTTCCCCGGACCACCTGTTGAAAACCCCCTGATCTAAACTGATCAGACTGATGATCCCCCCTACTGACAGAAATCAGTAGGTGGCAGTAATGCACAACCTTGTCTGCCACCTGCCAATAAATCAAAATGGAAGAAGAAGAAGCACTGTGGAGGATTAGTTGTGATGATAAACAAACAATGTGAAGGTGAACAAATATGGGCTGTTTTTACAGTCAGAGTAGCGTTATCCTCATAGACTTCCATTTTAAGCTCACATGGACTACATCTTCCAGGGGGAAAAGTCAGGAAGAGGCCAATGTGGATGGAAAGTAACCTATACGTTTTTGAAGGACTACAGAATACAACAAAAGGTAAGAAAATACGTCTAGGGCAAAGTTCTCCATTCTTTAACTGTTTTGTGTTTTGTTGTTGTGTTGGACAAAAGCATATGATCCTCCTCTGACATGTGAGCAAGACCCCAGGCACCGCCATGCTGTTTACAGGGTGTTTTGTTGTTTGGCAATTTGTTTGGGACATGAGACGCCATTAGGCTTAATATCCTATTCCTAATGATCAAAGGATTCCATGAATATGTATGCATCAGGGGTTGACACCCTATGGTTGACACTAAGGTCTCCCAGGCACTTGCCCATCGGGCAAGTGCAAGTCAGGTTATACTTGCCCTCAGGTCATGGTCACTTGCCCCCAAAAATATATTGTAAATTTTGCATTTAAGTTTACTTCCTACTTGGGTGCTTTAAACCAGGGGTTTTCAACAGGTGGTCCGGGGACCACCAGTGGTCCCTGAGAGGGTTCCAGGTGGTCCCCAAGTTGGTTAACCAGATGTTAACCAGATGTTAACCAAATGGACCCTTGCAGGTCCATTTGGTTTTATTTTTACGCTCTCAAGAGTTAAAATTCATCATCTTAATTAGCCCAGGTCTACACAACTAGAGAATATAGAAGATTAGGTCATTTTGATGTGTAGGCTATGTTAATTTGCCTGTTTTGTTTCCCAAATCCAGCCTGGAATTGTGGACAGCTAGAAAGCAGGGAAAGACACAGAGGCAGAGTGCAATGACTGCCTTCAAGACAAATTTATCTTGTGTTGTGTTATAGCTCACCAAGTTGCACACTTGCCCGGTAGCAGTCTTCACTTGCCCCGCCATTTTTTTTACTTGCCCCGGGCAAGCGGGCAAGTGTTATTGTCAAGCCCTGATGCATGCAGGAACCATTCAGCCAGGAGACTTGCTACCTTGAAGGTTTAGAAAAGAAAATGCCACTAAAACCTGTCAGTATTATCATCATGAAAGTGACATCAGTGCTGGATCTAGAGGGGGGCATGGGGTGGGCAGTGCCCACCCAAATGTGCATCTTGCCCACCCAAGTGGTTTTCATCAGCGGTCCAGGGACCACCAGTGGTTGAGAGATGGTCTCCAGCTAAATGTTGGAATGCTGGTTAACCAGATGTAACTCTTTGATAGTGTAAAAATGAAACCAAATGGACCCTTGCGGGTCTATTTGGTTTAGTTTTACACTCAAGAGTTAAAATATTCATCATGTGAATTAGCCCAAGTCTACACAACTAGGGAATGTAGAAGATTACAGATGGTCATTTTAGTATGTTTGACTGTTTTTCCCCAAATCCAGCCTGGAATTGTGGTCAAAAGCAAAAGAAATCAGTTTTGGGGTCTGTGGGGCCCCACGCTGCTCATGGAGAGTGACGTTGCGTGGCGGCCATCTTGTGAGAGGACAGCATAACATTGTGTCTATGAGCATATACTTTTTAAATGGTGATAACTTGCTTATTTTTCAACTGGATTGGTTTGCTGTAAACGTCAGAACGTCTGCATTCAAATCAAAGCCATTATATGATGTTTTTAGGAAAAACATTAAGCAAATATTAATAGCATTCTAAATCATAGCCACGTGTATGATAAAGCAATCCGTTTGTCAAGCGAGTTATAGCTGTTTTTGTTTGAACTGCCATAGAGCATACTGTATTGAAGTACCCTAGTAAGATGGCTGCTGGTAAACAAGTCAGAGACTCCACCTCAAGCCATCTAGCATTTATATAGACACAGCACTTGTTTCATTCCTACTTTCAACCGTCCTGACTTCAGTCTGAATTGTCATTCCGTTTCACTTCATTAATCACAAAGAAAAAATAAGGTAGTATTTTTAAGGTGCTGATTCAGGGCTGTTTCATTCCTACTTTCAACCGTTCTTGTTCAGTACAAAGAAGACATGGAGGTCGAGAGGAGGAGCCTTTGGTTGAATAATGTATCTACCATATATAATATCAACTCTAGTACACTGACATTGGTATGGAAACATGGCGGATTTCCTTGTTTTAATTATTTAATAAACCGGCCGCTGCGAGACGTTGAGGTGAGGCAACAAGCCTGTTTTAAGAGACAAAGTCAGGGGCGGATGTAACATTTCCCAATTGGGGGGGGGCAGGATAAAATGATATGGGTGCGGCTTCATCGCCCGTGGCACGAAACGGCACCCATACCATTACAATTTTCAGTTACAGGACTTTTATTAGTCAAGTCAAGCATCAATAATACCATTGTCGTTGAAGTTGCAACAGACACGTAAGGTGATGATTTCATTGACGAAATGCTGTTCGTATAGTGGTACAATAGTCTTTCAAATCATTTTAATTATAAGCACTTTAATTTGAAATATATTTGAAATTTGGGTTGTTTCCATGCCGTCATGTTTGGTGGGGCAGTCAGGGCATTTAGGGGGACATCGCCCCCCCCATTCCCATGCCTAGATCCGCCCCTGCCGTCCAGATCCTCTGCAGCTTCAGGAGATAAACAAACTCTGATGCCTTTCTACGCAACAAACAGCGACGACTAACCCACTTATTCAATTTGTCTCCACATTTCTTAAAGAATTGGATGCTTGAGCCACATGGAAATCGACCAAATGAAAAATGCTGGCATCACAAAACGGTCGAATCAAAGAAAAAGGATGAATAGGCACATTTTGGTGCATTAAATCTGGACAGCGTTTATAGCCCCTGTTGTACAATGAATGATTGAACTGGAATGAAATGAAAGAAATGCTTTATTCACATCACTTTGTTTATTTGCTTCTCCGTTGCGCTGATGGATGAGCGTTGGCTTTGCTGCTTTGGTCCATGCATTATTCATCACAGGGAAATTTGTTTCGGAAGTTAGCTCTTTGGCAACACTGATGATTGTATTGTCTAATCAAGCAAGGACAGTGTATAATTTTTGAGATGATCCAACAGTGTTATTGTTGGGCGCACACTGCTCATGGTACGAGTGTGGCTGTGCCACATTACCAGTGTGGCTGCTGTGCCATTTCTGCATACAAACACATTTTTGTTATGCACAAGATCAAACACGTATAGAATGTGGGCATCGTGTTATTTGTTTACCCCTTACAGCAAGACACGCAATATCAACATTTGCCACAGCGAATTGTATGCCTGTTTATACTAGAGCCCAACCGATGGGGGATTTTGGGAATGATGCGATAACCGATACGATTTGCAACAGATTTTGGCCTAGATTTTCGTCACCGTGAAACCCCTGATCCCTTAACTTCTTTGCCTTATTGAACTATTAAAAAAAAACACATTTCAATAGTTCAATTGGCCAGTCTACATGCTCACAACGTGTTAATAGATTGGCACATTGAACTATTCCCAAACGTTTTTAAAAATAGTAAAAAAGGTATAAGGGGTTTAGCATGTAACGAAAATAGAGCCCTTTGTTTTTAGCTGGAATGAAAATAGACATTTTTCTTTGTGAACTGTGCCACGATATTGTGCCGATGTCACTAGTCAGTGTTAGAGTCACACTGACGGTAGTACAGGAAAACTGCTTTCTTAAACCAATGTCTTTATTCAAGACCTTTATTTCTTTTTCTTAAAGGTAGGCGAAGTGATTTGAAATTCATGGTGTAGTACCAGCCTGGTGCACTAGGGGCCCCCAAAAGTAGCTACACTATGTGAACCTGCTGCTCTCTCCTGATTGGAGGAGAATTGTGGTGACCTGGGGAACTTTTATTAGCTCCTCTGCTAACGTGGGGGAGGGGGAAACTCCATATGTGGTTTCCACACCTTATAATAGAGCATTTTAACAGAATGGGTGATATCTGACAAAAGTGAAATCACTTCCCATACCTTTAACTTCTTCCATCAAGCTGGCAAAGAACAAATGGAGTAGAATGAATAGTGACACGGACCAACAACAAATTCCAGTCAACCATTGGCATCACTTTGGCACATTAAAAAAAACAAAAACACTGTAGCAGCTAGTGGTGTGGACTGTGCACTTTTTGAAATTCTATCGGTGATATTTTGACCGATACGATAGGACCACTGATAGAAAGGGGACCCCCGGTATTACCCCCAATACAAGAGACCGATCCCATTGGTCAGGCTCTAGTTTATACTAGATCATCTGCTAATAGAGAGAGAGCCAGATTAATCACCATAGATCAGTCATTATGTCAGTAGCTGAATCCCTCCTAACCTACCATGTGGCCTGGACACATGCTGATGGACAACGACTTGACCAATAGAGGGAGCCTAATAGCTATCTCTCCTGTACTTGAGACAGGGCCATACAGGGCTGTTATTTGTTTAGATCAGGGGTTTTCAACCTTTTTGATGCCAGGGACCACTATTTTTTTCAGAATTTGAGCCACAGACCACCACTTGAGGACATTTTAGCCCCACAGACACCAAAGCTAAAGATTTCTTTTGCTTTTGTGTATCTTCTAGTTTTGTAGACTTGGGCTAATTCAGACGATGAATATTTTAGTTCTCAAGAGTTACATCTGGTTAACCAACTTAGCTGGGGACCACCTGGAAACCTCTCAAGGACCACTGGTGGTCCCCGGACCACCTGTTGAAAACCCCTGGTTTAGATGCAACCGAGAGGAAAGCATAATCCAAGTTTGAGATCTCCTGTACAGCTCTATTTGAGACATACCAAATATATTTCTCAGGAGAAAATGATGAGAAACATACTGTAGCTTTGAGATGCAACAACTGAGTAATATTTAAGCCATTTTTAGAGCTCCTGTATAACTCATCAGAGGATCCATCAGAGGCGCCAAGTCGCAGGAGAAATCAATGAGAAACAGGAACCATAAGCTTATATCTGCTTTTTGCCTCACGTCAATCTCATCTATAGCTCAAATATTGCTGAGTTGTTGTATCTCAGCTATGCTATGTTTCTCATTGCTTTCTCCTGAGAAATAGATTTGGTATGTCTCAGATGGAGCTGTACAGGAGATCTCAAAGTTGGATTGTGCTTTCCTCTGGGAAGGTGGCTCTACAAACACAAACACAAACACACACACACAAACTGTGTGTGTGTGTGTGTGTGTGTGTGTGTGTGTGTGTGTGTGTGTGTGTGTGTGTGTGTGTGTGTGTGTGTGTGTGTGTGTGTGTGTGTGTGTGTGTGTGTGTGTGTTTTCTATTACTACAGTGTGTTCATGACTGTCTCAGAAATCATTTTACCCTCTCAAGAGTTAAAATATTCATCATGTGAATTAGCCCAAGTCCACACAACTAGAGAATGTAGAAGATTAATGGTCATTTTGATCTGCATGTTTGACTGTTTTGTTTCCCAAATCCGACCTGGAATTGTGGACAAAAAGCACAATAAATCTTTAGTTTTGGGATCTGTGGGGCTAAAATGTCATCAAATGGTGGTCCATGGCTCAAATTCTGAATAAATAGTGGGCCCTGGTATCAAAAAGGTTGAAAACCACTGATCTACTACACTGATGCTCTAGGAGTTTTCAACAGGTGGTCCGGGGACCACCAGTGGTTATAGGTGGTCCCCAGCTAAGTTGTTTAACCAGATGTAACTCTTGAGAACATAACACTGAAACCAAATGGACCCTGGCGGGTCCATTTGGTTTCGTTTTTACATTCTCAAGAGTTAAAATATTCATCATGTGAATTAGTCCAAATCTACACAACTAGAAGATTAATGGTCATGGACAGAAGCAAAAGAAGGTCCGTGGGGCTAAAATGTTGTCAAATGGTGGTCCGTGGCTCAAATGCTGAATAAATGGTGGACCCTGGGATGAAAAAGGTTGAAAACCCCTGCTCTAGGACGGTGTCTGCGCTTTGCCATGCGTCAGTGTTATTGCATGTACACACCCACATGTCCCATATAAGTACGATCGTTTGTGGGTGGATGGATTACACATCCATGAAAGATGAATGAGCTTGTGGCTTCAAGGTTTGGTGACCGTCAGGTTTCAAAACCCAAGCAAAGTATAATGTATACAATATTTTACCGATACGGCAAAAACCTATACACAACGATAAAACAAATTAGTTTAGGTATAGTGACTAGTGACATTATCCACATGGCAGGAGACACGGTCGATGGACTTAGATATTCCATTAAATAAAAGCTTTCTATTTTTGCAGTCAAACATTACAGGTTGATTCAAATACCCACACGGCAGCACACGGCAGCACAGCAGTCGTTTCAATTTGAAGGGCTCAGGAGTATTACGTCGATAAATATTTGATGAAAGACAGTATTTTATCGATTCATTACACGGCGAGAGCAGCAGTACTTGTACAGTAGTATGTGTTCATTAGGCTCCTTCGGAGTTGCCGAGTTTAATATTCTTTGTTTACAGCGGAAGGTCACATACAAGGGGGGCGGGGGGGGTCTATAAATATGTAAGAGGGTCCCCAACCTCGAGCTGCGGCAGCCCTTGTCTAAGCTGCCCATGCAAGCAAATGCACAATGCATATATGATGCTGTGTGTGTGTGTGTGTGTGTGTGTGTGCGTGTGTGTGTGCGTGTGCGTGTGCGTGTGTGACACACACACACACACACACACACACACACACACACACACACACACACACACACACACACACACACACACACACACACACACACACACACACACACACACACACACACCCAGCCTGCTCACTCATTACCCGACCTTTAATTAAAACAATTAAATTTGGTGACATGCATACATTGCCATGATTTCCTGCTGTCTGCTTGTTCAGTTAACAACCTTTTGGGGCTCTCTGGTTCTCTCTGGTCACCACTCCCATCGCCCATCTCTCTCCTCTCTCCGTCTCTTAAAGACGTGAGTCACATTATAAGCTCAAATAAGCACCTCCTCACTTTAAAAACACAGTGGATGGAGCCTGGGAGGAAGGAGAGTATACAGGGGGACATCAAATTGTCGAAAATATATTGTGTTGCGCACCTAATTGGTTAACAGGGGTTGACACTAAGGTCTCCGAGGCACTTGCCCATAGGGCAAGTGCAAGTCAGGTTCTACTTGCCCTCAGGTCATGGTCACTTGCTCCCCAAAAGTATATCGTAAATTGGCATTTAAGTTTTCTTTCTACATGGGTGCTTTAAACCAGGGGTTTTCAACAGGTGGTCCGGGGACCACCAGTGGTCCCTGAGAGGGTTCCAGGTGGTCCCCAGTTAAGTTGGTTAACCAGATGTAACTCTTGAGAACGTAAAAATGAAACCAAATGGACCCTTGCGGGTCCATTTGGTTTCATTTTTACACTCTCAAGAGTTAAAATTCATCATCTTAATTAGCCCAGGTCTACACATCTAGAGAATGTAGAAGATTAGGTCATTTTGATGTGTATGTTAATTTGCCTGTTTTGTTTCCCAAATCCAGCCTGGAATTGTGGACAGCTAGAAAGCAGGGAAAGACACAGAGGCAGAGTGCAATGACTGCCTTCAAGACAAATTTATCTTGTGTTGTGTTAGTGCACTAGTTGCACACTTGCCCGATCGGGCAACCAGGTAGCAGTCTTTACTTGCCCCGGGCAAGTGTTAGTGTCAAGCCCTGTGGTAGCAACACAACAATACTCACTTGCAGGAGACAGGGGTGGGAAATTATTTTTCCCAAGGGCCCAAATGAGATACAGTACATAAAATATTGTGGAGGGCCAAGGCGAAAATTTCGAGATAAAAGTAAGAATAAGAACAACTATTTTGACACCAAGGCTCTCTATTTATTCAGCATTTGAGTCACGGACCACCATTTGATGACAAATGGACCCTTACGGGTCCATTTGGTACCATGTTTACACACTAAAATATTCACCATCTGAATTGGCCCAAGTCTACAAACTAGACAATGTAGAAGATTAATGGTCATTTTGATCTGTATGTTTTTTTTTTACTGTTTTGTATTTAACCTGGAATTGTGGACAAAAGCAAAATAAATCATTCGTTTTGGGGTCTGTGGGTCAAAAAGGTTGAAAACCCCCTGTCCTATATGGCATAGTATAATTTGACCAGGGCTTTTATTTTGGCTGGGTTGGTCTATGAAGAAGAAAGGAGGTTGTATTTGGGCGCTGCCATCCTTCTATTCCTGCTGGCCGTATCAGTGGGAGATAAGGTTGGGGTGCTGAGAGATAAGGTTGCATCTTGCTAATGAAAGATGCACTAAATGATTGTACGTGCACCGCCGTGCCGCAGCCCATCCTTTCTCTACCGCATTATGTTTTACTTTAGCTATTGAAGCATCTACAAGTCATAGCTATGAGCTTGTAGGTCTGCTATTTTTGTTTGTGAAAATGTGGCACAATCTTGTGTCTACGGACTAGAAGCTACTGTCAAAATTAGAATCTAGTGTCAGAAACAGGAATCTAGTTAGAATCTAGTGTTGAAAACTAGAAGCTAGTGTTGAAAACTAGAATCTAGTATCAGAAACTAATCTAGCGTCGGAATCTAGCATCGGCAACTAGAATCTAGCGTCATAAATTAGAATCCATTGTCATAGATTAGAATCTATTGTCATAAATGAGAATGTAGTGTCAGAAACAAGAATCTAGTGTCAGTACAAAATTGGTTAACTTTCTAATGGTGTCTGGCTTTTATTCAGAGCCATTTAATTCCCCCAGTATCATTATCGACCTTCGAAAGGTTTCTTTTTTACGAGACAGTCAGGGGGAGACAATCTTGGTTGCACCATTTCACCAGACGCTGTTGAAATTTCACAATATCTCCCACATTTGCTATAACCGGCGGCGGCATTCACGTCCAGTACGGACCAGTGTGACAGCCTTTCTAATGAAAGTTTCTATTATCTAAGGGCACGTAAATGTGATTCTCCTTTAATTAGTGCGGATACGATGACACATGCCGTACCTAGCGGTGCCAGGAAGACGCACTGCCACAGCAGGGCTTTGTTTTGGTCCTTTTTCTCGGTGTGTCTGTGTGCTGTGGATGTTTGCCGGGAGGCAAAATTACAATTCACTCAGGTGATGGTTTAGTATGAATGGATGTAGAGGGAGGAGGGGTGGGGGGCTCTGTCCTATAACTCCCCCAGCCGGCTCTGGCATTAAGTCAGCCCCGGCTCTGTAGCAGACGACAGCGTGACAGCTGTTCCCTACGAACCAGGGGGAAAAAACACATTGATTCACTTCCTCTGCTGCCTCATTTGGGGAGAGATGGAGTGTGGCCAAAACGCTCTCCACCGGGCAGCCGTGATGAGACCAGCCGTGGACAACACAGAGTCACAGTGGGAGGCAGCGGGAGTGGAGTGGGAGGCATGGACATGGCCTTAATTGTCACCACTAGTGTGCATATCTATTCTTCAAAATAGGCTGTTGTTTCGCACAGTATAATTTTTTTTTAGAACACTGGTTTTCAACCATTTTCATACCAGGGCGGGCCCACTATTCATTCTGCGTTTTTAGCCACGGAGGACCACTATTTGATGTTGAGTTTAGTCTTTCGGACCCTAGCCTGAGCTAACCTGAAATGATTTTGGCCTAGGGAAGGCGTTTTTGACGGCAGATGAGCTGATCTGAGTTGATCTCACCAACGTGCCGTCACCCCCCCCTTCTACGTCATATCATTTGAAGCCACGCCCACCCCGAAAGGTTGACTCACACTTTTAGGCCACCATGGCGAACAAATCAGTCCAGGTTTTCCGTTTCCGCGCAATGCGGACACAAATGATGTGTCGAGGCTACTCGGACCCAAAACTTAAGTTTGTCTCCACAATTTAGGTGAGATAACTGGCAAAATGTTGCTCAAAATAACAATTCTTCTACATTTTCTAATTGTGTGGATTCTTGAACATGAAGTATTTCAGATGTTTAAATATAATTGAGACTCTTGAGAGCGATCTCAAGAGTTACAGATCTATAATGGGTCCTTTTGGTTACCAACTGTTCATCATTTAGCTGGGGACCACCTGGAATCCTCTGAAGGACCACTGGTGGTCCCCGGACCACTGGTTGAAAACCACTGTTTTAGAAAATTAACAAGCTGCAGGTGTACATTTCTGGTCATCCCGATAGATGATCATGTCTGTAATCATCTACCGAAAAGTGCTGTTTTTAACTATACAGTATGAATTGACTATATGTATTGACTGGAAGGCAGTCAAAAAGCAAACGCATGTAAAATCACGGGGGGGGGGGGGGGGGATATTATCATAGCAAATGTTATTATGTTATTGGCTACTACTGTATATGCAGTAATGCAGATACAGACGGCTTGCGTCCACAGTTGTTATCATTAGCTTTGACATGGGAGTAATTCATCAAATGTGGTGTTGGTGTGTCTGGACAGATAGGTTGTATCATTGGTATAAGAGCTCTGGCATGTAGAGCCTTCAATCAATAGCGCTCTCATGGTGCTTCGGACATTGATCCTCCCCTTCAAGATTTAATTAGTTCTTGAATAATTATGCTCTGTGTAACATGAATGTTGTGGTTATTCCCATCGAACGCCCGGGTGATCTATAGTGCATTATCCCAGCGATCAATTATGAATGTTGTAATTTGGTATTGATGGAATTGATTAATTTGCCCAATTATGCTGGAGACAGTCATCGTCCTTTTTATTTTTCACTTCAGTGAGCAAACGCATCACAGGAGCATTCTTAGGAATTGACTAGGCCTAGGCCAGGGCAACCTTTATTATCACAAGGGCAATTCTTGGCCCACACGGTATTAAAGATTCTGCCTGGAGAGACATAAAGCATGTTTGCTTTAATGAAGCAAACTTTAATTATTTGTGCTTTTTCTGAACTTTCAATATTAATATTCTACTACTCAACAGGAGCCCTCATACAAGGTTTCTTCATCTACCTGTCCTGTATGCATGTTGTCAGAAGGAGCATTTAGGTTGGAAAGGTATTGCAATGGGCCTTGCCGGTTCGATCCCGGGCTCCCGCAGAGTTACTGTCGAAGTGTCCTTGAGCAAGACACTGAACCCCTAATTGCTCCTGATGTGCTAGTAGGTGCCTTGCATGGTTTCCACTGCCATCAGTGGATGAATGTGTCTGTGCATGGGTGAATGTGATGCACAATCTACGGTATGGCTAGTGCCTTGGATAAAGGCGCTATACAGTATAAACCATTTACCATGTAGTGTATCTGTCTAATGTGGAATGTGCTACCAACAGCCATTATACAGCAGCTCACAAGTTAAGCGATTGGTGCGTGGCCGTTGGGCGTCGAACCAAGTACTCCGATTGGGCGGTTTAGGTGATGATGCAATGGCGACATAATTAAGAGATCTTTTGTTTACACTCTCAAGAGTTAAAATATTCATCATCTGCATTAGCTAGGTCTACACCTGTTTTGTTTGCGAAATCCCACCTGGAATTGTGCACAAAACCAAAAGAATTTTATAGTTTTGGGTCTTTGGTGCTAAAATGTCATCAAATGGTGGTCCCTGGCTCAAATGCAGAATAAGTGGTGGTCCCTGGTATCACAATGGTTGAAAACCCCTGACCTAAAAGACTACGGAATAAACTAATCAAGAAAACTACTATACAAGAAAACAAATCCAAGAACAGTGTTGGGGGTGAGGGGCATTAAACCAGACCTTGGGAGGGAAAGCTGTCTGGAAGAGGTGGGCATTGAGTGAGGCAGGGGCGTAGCTAGCAATTCTGGGCCCCCTGCAAAGCTTTTCCACATGGGCCCCCCTTTCCTGGCGGCGTCAAAGGGGAATTTCACCCATTTTCAACATTTTTTCTGAGAGCGTACAAATGCAACCAAATGAACCCTAACGGGTTCATTTGGTTCCATTTGTACGCTCTCAGAAAAAAAGAAGTGTCTATAGAAATCCATTAACATGATGACATACATCTTGATGATGCCATCAAGATGTGTTTCATCATGTTTTTGTGGTTTTTCTTCAGACCTCCATTTCCAGGAAACACAGAATGGGGGGAAACATTTTTATCATGTCCACCCAGCACCTCTAAGGTATACTAATGACATATTAGAATGTTGAAAATGGGTGGAATTCCCCTTTAAAATGCTTCAATCTGGTGCACTTTGAGATCAAATATTTTTCATAATATAATCAATACAAATAAAACCTTATTAATGCAAGCTTTCAGTGGACTTTGGGCCCCGGTACAATTGTCCCCCTTTTCCCCACGTGTCTACGCCTGTGAGTGAGGTTTTAAACAAGAGTAAGCGGAACTCTGCAAAGGTTAGGGAAGTGCATTCCAGCAGGCCTTACAGACCTTGGCCTTGCTCGCTCAGGGCTTCACAGGACATGGGAGGTGGGGGGGGGGGATGCGATGGGGCCAGGGGCGGATCTAGGCATGGCCATGGGGGGGCAATGCCCCCCTAAATGCCCAGTCTGCCCCACCAAACATGATGGCATGCAAAACAACCCAAGATATTTCAAATTAAAGTGCTTATATTTAAAATGATTTGAAACACTACTACTGCTGCTAACTAACTACAGTTATCTCACCACTAAACCAACAGCATTTCATCATTGAAAACAGAAAACTCTCTGAGTCAGACCTTTAGCTTTATGCATGCTGCGTGTCTGTTGCAACTTCAACAACAACTGATGTTATTATTGATGTATAATAAAAGTCCTGTAACAGAAAATTGTATCGGAAAACAAATGGGAAAACGAAGCATCATTTGTATGGGAAAACGCCTTTATGAACGCCTTTATGAAGCCGCGATGAAGCCACCCCATACCATTTTCTTCTGCCTCCCCCATTGGGAAATGTTACATCCGCCCCTGGATAGGACATGGGTTTGTTGAGTGTTGAGGTTTGTTGAGGTTGTTGAGTGCTTTTTAGACAGTGAGCAGAATTGAGCTGAATCCTCGGGTTGTTGTTTTTTCACAGTGCTCTCAAGCTCTGCTTCACGCCTTCATGAGTAGTAGTGTTTTTATATACCACGGATTGGCGCTCATTGAGCCGGGTGTTTTATACCTTTAGATTGGAGCTCTGCGGTGCCGCTGAGTGTTTCCGCAGGATGGTTTCCAGACAAAGCACTCAGCGGAGGCTTTGATGTTCCAACCTCCTTGTGGATCAAAGATGATACGCTGTGGATCCTTGGCAGGTGCACCACGAGCACGTGCCCTTTCATCTCACTTAAGAATCTGAAACACCTTGTCTGGAACACTGTCAAATCCTCAATGTTAAAATCTATATTGATGTAGCCTATTATTGCTATATTTCTTAAAGAAATATGAATGAAGAAAATTATTTGTTTCTTTGCCCGCGAAAAAGTGAAATTATCATGATTTTAACAATTGTTGCTCACACAATTGTCCAGAATTGTTTGATTACGTGTTTAAGAATTGCCCTACTCGTAGCATATTAGTGTTGCCCCCGACAAGAGTGCTGTGTTTCCTCATGCGGGACAGATATTTTCATCAGTTGTGAGGACGCACACAAGGCTGCTCCTTGTTACCCGTCGGAGACGCAAAGAAAATTTCTATTTTGAGGGTCTGCTTGGCACTTTTTGTTGCCCTGCTTGGTGTGTTGCTCCTCTCTAAGTGCGTACTACGTGTATATGTAGCGACGGCACTGGTTTTACTGAGGTTAAGTTTAGGTTTGGCGAAGTTGGAAATAATCTTTACTTGTCTTGCATGCTGTTTTAGGTGAAAGGACTGTGTGTGTGTGTGCGTGTGCGTGTGCGTCTGTCTAACTGACCGTGAGTGGCCTACGAATAGCTGGCATGACAAAGAGTAAAGCCAAACAACTCGCTAAATTGTGTTCTGTATTGGCTGTTATAGGCAGTTTGTCTGTGTGGAAGAGGAGGTGCTATGTGTACCCTTAAGTGAACATGAACTGTCAGCCCCGTTATATTTGTTTCCCTGTAAATTAATGTAATTTGTGGATTCAAATAAAGAATTAAAATGTGTGTGTGTGTGTATGTATATATATATATATATATATATATATATATATATATTATATATATATATATATACACACACACACAGTATAGTATACTGTTTCTGTACATTGTGAAACAAAAGTGCAAAACTGCTCCTGCAGTAGTCTACTCTACACTACAGTAGACAGAACCTTCTCCCTGGAAAGGAAAGCATTTATCTTAATCCTTTGACCTCAGAATGGGAGAAGAAAATATGCTTACCTGAAATTCATAAATAATCAAAGTTTTGTGTCACTGGCAATTGCTGTTGATGTTGTACGCTCTTCTCTCAAGCCTGAAGTTCAAATGTTGGTTTTCATGTTTCAGCTACAGGCATAGACAGTCCCACCTGACTCTCCATGATTAAAACACTCTCTCTCCCTGGGTTTTCTTGCCTCCCTGCTATATTTAAAGTTACCTTTGAACAGCCACTTCCCCGACCGTAATAGCTTGTTGTAGTGTTAAAAAATATCCCATAGTGGCCATCACATTAACATAACAGCGCAGGCAGCTGCTAGGTAGGTTTCCCACTGGAATCAACAGGGACTCAACTTCCCATAAGCCTTTGCACAGTTGGCACGCCACAGAGCCATCTAGAGACAGAGTTACGCCTACTCCGTTCACTTCCTGGGGCCAGCAGTCCAATGGCGGACGCTCACACACCTGCGAGAGGTGAAAAGTGATGCTCTCTTGAAACCAGATAGTTGATAAATGAATACATTCTAATGTTGTCATAACCAACGGCATAACAGCATACACATTAGAGACTTTAGTTGTTACTGTAAAATACTTCGGTTGTCATTTTTGCATACATGCATAAAATAGCTTTTATTCGTGAAAACAATGTATTTCCAACTCCAGTAGGCACTGTTACGCTCTCCGTGACCATGTGACTAACCCATGGGACCCGTTCTGTTGTGTGCCCCATCACTGGTGCAACACTTCCCCTATATGGCTCTGGCACGCTTGGACTCTCTTCGCGGTGACCTCACCAACACGCGCCTCATATCCATTTCTATCTACTGTAGCAGGTGGCTACCCTTTGGTCTAGTGGTTAAGAAGACTGGTTAGGACTTTCACGCAGGAGACCTGAGTTCGAATCCCGGGCGTTACACTAGCAGATCACCCATATGAATTACAAATGATTAAAAATGTGAAATATACAATACAATGAAAACACATCCCTGGCATCTCGCTATTGGGAGAGAAGCTGTTCTATGACTTGTGTTACTAGATATTAGAAGTCAAAGTGTTAAGATACATTTATTTAGTAAAAAAATACAGAAGTATAACATACAGTATAGTACAGTAACATACACATACAACATACAGTAAATAGCAACCAGTTAGCATTTGCTGTTCACAATGTAAGACCCAGCTATCCCTTTCGATATATATTTGCTTTGGAAATATCAAGGATTTCCCAGCAGACAAGTGATCCCGCAGAGGATTTTCAGAATTATTGATTATAAATGAGATAATAAAAGCCAACATGATTTCACGTGCTCTGGGGTAAAGATATGTTGTCTCAATTAGCATATCAAGTTGCAATTTATTCCTTTGTATATGTTTGTTGCTACACTGCTGCGCTCTCAGGGGCGGATGTAACATTTCCCAATTGGGGGGGGGGGGGGGGGGCAGGAGAAAATGGTAAGGGGGCGGCATCCATACCATTTTCAGTTACAGGACTTTTATTAGTCAAGTAAAGCATCAATAATAACATCAGTTGTTGTTGAAGTTACAACAGACACGCAGCATGCATAAAGCTAAAGGTCTGACTCAGAGAGTTTTCTGTTTTCAATGATGAAATGCTGTTGGTTTAGTGGTGACACAGCTGTAGTTAGTTAGTAGCAGTAGTATTAGTGTTTCAAATCATTTTAAATATAAGCACTTTATTTTGAAATATCTTGGGGTGTTTTGCATGCCATTGTGTTTGGTGGGGCAGGCAGGGCATTTAGGGGGGCATTGCCCCCCATGCCCATGCCTAGATCCGCCCCTGTGCACTCTTATCCCTCTCCATGCATGTGCTGCAGATCAACCAGGGATTGATCCCTCATGCTTCAGATCAGCTCATTGATACTTGGATCTCGGAGGAAAGCTGATGACGTCCTCTTGCATAATCGGACATTGATTATTCTCTCCTCTTCCTGGAAAATTGATTCGAGAACGTAATTATGTCCTTTTTTCTCTCTCTCTCTGCAGCATCTCACCTCTACCAGCCCATTTTCTCATTGCTATGTTGGTGTACCATAACGGGAGCGTTTATATCAGCCCAAAAATAAACCCTACAAAATACATAGTTAGTTACAGCTTGTGATGCAACCAAGTGAAGCGAACTGTCAAGTAAATCTTTTGAAAGCGTGCTGCCAAAAGACGCTGCACTGTCTTCCGAAAAACATGCAGTTACTGGCAGTCAGTGCTGCTGACTGGCTGACAATCCAAATATAAAATGATATGTGTGATGCATTGCTTTTACATTACAGCTAGGAAACCAAGCAATCTCTGTCTGATTCTTGGATGAAAAACATCCAAGGCTGGTAGACTGATTGCTATGATTCCAGTAGTGACTGAGTAGTCATACAAATTTATCTGATATGTTGCAAAATGCATGCCCCATTTAACACAGATCTGGACTGAGGTCCACATGGTATTATACCGAGAAAATCTTCATGGGGAATATTTTTCCCTTCGGTGAAAAAACAACCGCGTTCTGGTCAAAAAGTCCCATTTTATCTGTGTTTGTTTTGGTGAGTAGCTAAAACGTTCTTTATATATCCACTCCAGAGGAGAGGCTGGTCGGGTCGAGTGATGGCAAATTGCATTGTATGTTCCAGAGCTCCAACGCAAGGCCGGCTCATGAAAGCAGTGGAGCTCTGGACCAGAGTTAGGTGTATGATGGTGTATGTATGATGCCAAATTTCACAAGGTTTCAGTCCAGAAGCGTCTGACAAGGCTGCAGACAGAGGAGGCGAAGCGTATGTTTACATCACACTATCTTGTGCAGTCTCTTGAAGCTCAGCCCCACACAGGGGTGGATCTAGGCATGGGCATGGGGGGGGGGGGCAATGCCCCCCTAAATACCCAGACTGCCCCACCAAATTAAAGTGCTTATATTTAAAATGATTTGAAACACTACTACTGCTACTAACTAACTACAGTTGTGGCACCACTAAACCAACAGCATTTCATCATTGAAAACAGAAAACTCTCTGAGTCAGACCTTTAGCTTTATGCATGCTGCGTGTCTGCTGCAACTTCAACAACAACTGATGTTATTATTGATGCTTTACTTGGCTAATAAAAGTCCTAAAAAGTAACTAAAAATGGTATGGGTGCGGCTTCATCGCCTGTGGCGCGAAGCGACACAGGCGATGAAGCTGCCCCCTTACCATTTTCTCCTGCCCCCCAATTGGGAAATTCTACATCCGCCCCTGGCCCCACACTGTCACTGCACAGGAGTTTTCACCCCATGCAAAGACAATGCAATATAGAAGTCATTTTACCTCTGGAGATTGATGGAGCTGTGTGCTGCTGTGCATATTTTGGCAGATCTCCGGGTGGAATGATGGACAGCGAAAGGTAGCTCCCTCCCTCCCAGTGAGAAATGTTACGTCAGTGTGGATTCAGAGTAAATAAGCGGGTCTCACCGTTGGGTTTCCCCGTATGAATATGTTTCACTTTTTCTTACTTCGGAGGGATTCTTTTGTAGCGTGTAAGAAGAAGGGACCTTATAGGCACAATAACCTCAGAGCTACTTTTCCATGACCTTTTGTTCTATCCCAGTGGTTTTCAACCTTTTTCATCCCAGGGCCCACCATTTATTCAGCATTTGAGCCACGGACCACCATTTGAGGACATTTTAGCCCCACAGACCCCAAACTAAAGATTTCCTTTGCTTGTGTGCATGACCATTAATCTTCTGGTTGTGTAGATTGGGATTAATTCACATGATAAATATGTTAACTCTTTTTAAGTGCTGCGTAGCAAGCACCTCCTTAGACGATTCACCAGCTGTGTGCGTGCTAACCGGCACGACCTCAACATATCTGCGTGTCTGCGTGCTAACCGGCACGGTTTGCTCTGCATGTTGCCACATAAGAGAGAAACAAGCAAGTTGCCACATAAGACAGAAACAAGCAAAAACCCTGCCGGTTAGCAATAACAGAGAAACAAGCAGCAATGAGCAGCAGACACGCAGATATCTTGAGAATCGTGCCGCTTAGCACGCACACAGCTGGTGAAGACCACCACACACGCAGCACTTTCTTTCACACGGGTGTGATTTTTGGTTTCATTTTTACGTTCTCAAGAGTTACATCTGGTTAAACAACTTAGCTGGGGACCACCTGGAACCCTCTCAAGGACCACTGGTGGTCCACGGACCACCTGTTGAAAACCCCTGTTCTAGCCCTTGAAACACATAAGAAACCTGTGTCAGACAATCTAAACACGGTCAGGACTGTGACAGATTAGTGACGTCCTGGTTGTGGCCAGTTCGAGGCAATCCTGAACGTTGCGATCATGTCCACTGGTGACTCCAGTGATGTTCGAGATTGGGCCAAATCGCTGCCCATATGGGGATGATCATTACGTCATTTCCAGGACACCTTCACGAATTGATACAATAAAGCAATAGCTAAGCTATTTTGGGGCAGATCTGACTAGTTATGATTGATTTAACTGGTTGCACCGCTCTATTCAGACATCCCGCCACTCCTACATTGACGTCCAATTGTCGGAGTGGCAGTACTTATATTATTTGAAAACATATCGCCACTCCGACAGAAGAGGTAGCACCATTCCGACAAGCATTATGTGTCGGAATGGCAACCATTATCTTTTTGTTTCATTTAATGGAGACATGTCTGAATGGAGACATGTCGGAATAGGGACATGTCGGAATAGAGCCATGTCGGAATGGAGGCATGTCGGAATGGAGCCATGTCGGAATGGTCAAGTAAACCATTGTCAGATTGAGGTTAAATCGGTTACATGCCTGCATGTAACTGATTTAACCTCAATCTGACTTTCTGATTCATCCAGGGAGGCCCGTCTTTAGTAGTCAGGATGTGTGTTGGTTGAAATCAGGTGATATTCTGGGCCTGATTTAGAGGGGGCTAGGGTTTTGCTACAAACATGGCTACACCCTTCTCTAAACCTACCCCTAAACCTAACCGCAAGCAGATTTGACTGTTATCAGTGGATAAGATCGCAGTTGTCATCTTATCAGTGAGTAGGCTCCCAGACAATATGCCTCCACGATAAGATGGTGCTGATAAGCAGCCTACTGGGAATTATCGCTTGATAACGGTAGAAGCGGGTGCTTGGATTGCCTTGACCTGGCCACAATCAAGACGTCATTAATACTGTACGTCACAGTCTGTGTTAATTGAGTAATGTTTCTGTGCTCCTGCATGGAGGATCCAGCTTGTGTGAGCCTTTGCTGTCAGGGCCGGATCTAGAGGGGGGCAGGGGTGGGCACAGCCCACTCAAATGTGCATCCTGCCCACCCAATGAAAGGTAATCAGTGGTTTTCAACCAGTGGTCCTTGAGAGGGTTCCAGGTGGTCCCCAGCTAAATGGTGGAAAGTTGGTTAACCAGATGTAACTCTTTGAGAGCGTAAACATGAAACCAAATGGACCCTTGCGGGTCCATTTGGTTTCATGTTTACGCTCTCAAGAGTTAAAATATTCGTCATCTGAATCAGCCCAAGTCTACACAACTAGAGAATGTAGAAGATAAATGGTTTGATCTGTATGTTTTGTTTCCTAAATCCAGCCATAGTATTGTGGACAAAAGCAAAAGGAATCTTTCGTTCTGGGGTCTGTGGGGATATGATGTCAGGGGTTGACACTAAGGTCTCGGAGGCACTTGCCCATCGGGCAAGTGCAAGTCAGGTTCTACTTGCCCTCAGCTCATGGTCACTTGCCCCCTAAAATATATAGGGGGCAAGTAAATATACATTTCAGTAAATATACATTTCAGCACCACGGACAGAGTCACTACAGCTACCATAACAGAAAGCACATTTCAGCACCACGGACAGAGTAACAGAAAGCTCATTTCAGTACCACGGACAGAGTCACTACAGCTACCATAACAGAAAGCTCATTTCAGCACCACGGACAGAGTGACAGAAAGCTCATTTCAGTACCACGGACAGAGTCACTACAGCTACCATAACAGAAAGCACATTTCAGCACCACGGACAGAGTAACAGAAAGCTCATTTCAGTACCACGGACAGAGTCTCTGCAGTCAGGTTCTACTTGCCCTCAGCTCATGGTCACTTGCCCCCTAAAATATATTGTAAATTTTGCAGATGTAACTCTTGAGAACGTAAAAATGAAACCAAATGGACGTGGAAGTTAAATTGCCTGTTTTGTTTCCCAAATCCAGCCTGGAATTGTGGATAGCTAGAAAGCAGGGAAAGACAGAGAGGCAGAGTGCAATGACTGCCTTCAAGACAAATTTATCTTGTGTTGTGTTATAGTGCACTAAGTTGCACACTTGCCCGATCGGGCAACCAGGTAGCAGTCTTCACTTGCCCCACCATTTTTTTTTACTTGCCCCGGGCAAGCGGGCAAGTGTTAGTGTCAAGCTCTGGATGCCCTCAAATGGTGATCCGTGGCTCAAATGCCGAATAAATAGTGGGCCCTGGTGTCAAAAAGGTTGAAAGCCCTAGTAGGGCTGGCTGAATCCGGCCCTGTTTACTATACTTTTCTTGTGCAGAATAAACCTCCTGAGGAGCATCGTCTCAGCTAAAGTGCAATCTGCCATCTCAAACTTTCTCTGGGTGCTCTCCGAGTTTTTGTTTAGTCGGCACAGAACGCTGTACACGCCACGGTACAATATTTACCACAACATAAAAAGCATTTCCAGTTGATGATAAAATGCCAAAAACAACAACAGTTGAAAGGTCTTTAAAATCAGTTGTAAAACCGACCTTCTGTATTCCCCGTCTGGTCTTTCTCAGCTTGTGTGCTGCAAATTGTCTTGAGAGATGAAAGAGAGAGAGAAATTATCTACAGTATATCTCTAGCAACATTACATGGGCAATTGGGCATATTATTATTATGCGTGTGACATTATGACAAAAATGTAACTTTTCTTAATGTTTGCTTCAGTCATACCAGGACAGAATAATAAATGATCAATTTGTACCCTATCAGCATGCAATATCCACGGTGGGGTAAAATGGGAAAGTCTTGTTTGATTGCGTATGTGTATAATTATACTTTATGTATATGTACTTATGTAATTGGATTACTTGCATCGTACAGCATGGTACGCATATTGACATTTATCTCAGAACAAATGCTGCGTAGTGCATTCCACTCCACCCATTTTCAACATTCTAATAATATTACGTAATATTGCGTACTAATGTCATATTATGCCATTAGTATACCCTAGAGGTGCTGTGTGGACATGATAAAAAAAAAGTTCACCCATTCTGTGTTCCCAAGAAATGGAGGTCTGAAGAAAGCCACTAACATGGTGAAACATCTTGATGACATCATCAAGATGTATTTTCACCATGTTAATGAATTTCTTTAGACGCTATTTTTTTCTGAGAGCGTACAAAAAAAAGAAAATGGGTGGAATTCCCCTTTTAATTTGTCTGTTCTCATTAGCGATGCTTCACTTTAGAGAATGGATGAGAAAAGTAAATGTTTAGATACAACTGTTAGGAAGCAATACGACTAACTATTCTCTGCTTGCTCTTTGGCATCCCAAAGATTGTTTGTTTAACCGGCTGCAGGTCTGTTATGACACCCGGCGAAAAAGCAAACCCCACGTCAGAACTTCAAGACAGAGTGTTATGCCCTGTAGGTAGACTGTGTGTGTGTACTAGTTCTTTAATGTTAAGTGTTAGATCTCAAACATACAGTAGGGGCTCCATTTTCGTTACATGCTAAACCACTTATCACAAATCGCAAATTAATTTCTTTTTTTTTTACTATTTTGAAACACTTAATATATTTCAACATGTCAATCTATTAATGTGTTGTGAGCTTGTAGACTGGCCATTTGAACTACTGAAAAAAATCAGTCCTTATCACTTAAATAGTTAAGTGATAAGGAGTTTAGCGGTAACGAAAATGGAGCCTTACATGTATTGTACAGGCCTATACATCAGGGGTTTTCAACCTTTTTGACACCAGGGACCACCATTTATTCAGCATTTAAGCCACGGACCACCATTTGATGACATTTTAGCCTCATAGACCCCAAAACACCCAAAGATTTCTTCTGTTTTTATCAACAATACGAGGATGGATTTCAGAAACATAACAGGCAAACCTAGATCTCTAGTTGTGTATACTTGGACTAATTCAGACGGTGAATATTTTAACTCTTGAGAGTGTGAAAATGAAACCAAATGGACCCGCAAGGGTCCATTTGGTTTCATTTTTACATTCTCAAGAGTTACATCTGGTTAACCAACTTTCCATCATTTAGCCTGGGGACCACCTGGAACCCTCTCAAGGACCACTGGTGGTCCCCGGACCACCTGTTGAAAACCCCTGCTATACATTGTTGTTTAGTCAATGCATTGCACACTCACACGCACGCACGAACGCATGCACATCCCCAGCATCCTCACTGCAAAAAATGCCTTATTCTTTCCTCATGAAGTTTGCAGCGAAGCAGTGATACCAGAAATTAGCATATCAGTTTATTGTCAGGCACAACTCTGCCTGAGACATTTGGAGGTGTGCAATACATCACGGACACTGCAGAGATGACGCAAGCTGTGGACAGGCAATTATTTACACCAGGGGTTTTCAGCAGGTGGTCCGGGGACCACCAGTGGACCCTGAGAGGATTCCAGGTGGTCCCCAAACCAGCTGGTCCCCAAAATGATGGAAAGTTGGTTAACCAGATGTAACTCTTAGATTTGTTTCCCAAATGGACACTGGACAAAAGCAAAAGAAGTCTTTAGTTTCGGGGGTCTGTGGGGCTAAAATGTCATCAAATGGTGGTCTGTGGCTCAAATTCTGAATAAGTAGTGGGCCCTGTTATCAAAAAGGTTGAAAACCACTGATTTACACGATACTTTGCAAGGTACTTCTGTGCCATCATCCCACACATACAAAATACTCAGACAAGTTCCATATATCCTAGCTAAAATGGTTTTGTTTGCTATAAACACATCATTTACCGGTATGTGTGAACTGAAACTGGGATGAAAGAGGTGATTGCTGCAAGATGAAAGGCAGTTGAAACCGACCCAGGCGCAGACTTCCATCAGAGGGAACGAACGCCGTGTGCTTATAAACACACACTGTCAATTTCACAGCAAAGTGGAAAACGGAACAGAATATTAAGCAGTTTCAAACAGAGTAGAAGTGGTCTCGAGTTTGCAAAACATACAAGCAGTTGCACACTATTTGTACCAAATTGTTGATGGGTGAATAATTCATCAGATTGCAGTTGGGCATTTTGTTTCCTGATTATGATAATAATAAAAGTATTGGATTTGGCACAGTGTGTCACCTTTTATAATTATGGAGTTGATTGCAGTGTTGCACAGCAGTGATATCACTGATCAAGTAGAAAGTCTTTAGTATAATAAACAAAAATACTATCAGTATTAATAGGATCCCTGACTAATAAGATAAACATCACACATTATTTCTTTCATGAATAGAGAATATTTCACTCAATAGAGAATATTTCACTCAACAGGAACTGCTCCTGGCACAGGATGATGATGTCACGTGTGACTAGCTCTATAGACCTGTGCTGTGACGTCACCGCCCCTGTTCCAGAAATGGATTCCCCATTCATTTTTCTTTTCGAAAATAATTTATATGAAGACTATTACGCTGCGTACAAAGCCAACTCGAGTCGTGACCAATCATGATGACACACACAAACTTTTGGGACAATCAAATAAAACGAAACAAAAAGTCTTGTATCATGCCGTTTTCTACTTCTTCCTAATTATATATTATATGACGATATTGTGTTTGTTGTCATGATTTGTCACGACCCGAGTTGGCTTTGGCCGCGGCGCAATCGTGTTTTTATTAACCATTTTCGAAAAGTCTGTGAGGAAAATGAATGAGGAATCCACTAGTGGAACAGGGCTGGTGACGTCACTGCACAGGTGACATCTATGGATGTACATGCTCATGTGACATCATCATCCTGCGACCGGAGCGGAGCACCTCCTAGTAAGTGAAAGATTCTCTATTTATGAAAGAAATGAAGTATTTTTTTTATCTGAATGTTTTAGTTATAGAAGGCAAGTATAGTGTTTTAAAGCATATTTGCCTTATGGGCTCATATGGTTAACAGGGGATTGCTGATCTGTGTCTACTAAAAGAAACCATATCAGGCCTCCGATTCCTTAGACCAGTGGTTTTCAACCATTTTGATAGGCCCACTATTTATTCAGCTTTTGAGCCACGGACCACCATTTGATGACATTTTCACCCCACAGACCGAAAGCTAAAGATTTCTTTTGTTTTCATCCACAATTCCAGGCTAGATTTCGGATACAAAACCGGCAAACATAGATTAAAAAAGACCATCCTTTTACATTCTCTAATAGTCGAATACTATTAGGCTGCTTCAGATGAAGAATAATTTTAACTCTTGAGAGTGTAAACATGAAACCAAATGTACCCGCAAGGGTCCATTTGGTTTCATTTTTACGAGTTACATCTAGGTAACCAACTTTTAGCTGGGGACCACCTGGAACCCTGCCAAGGACCACTGGTTGAAAACCACTGCCTTAGACAAAAGTAGTGTCTCTTGGCATTGTACTGCCGTCTGTACTTTTTGAGTAATTGGCAGTACTATTGTAATTGCAGCCTGTCAGGAACATTCGCCCGTATTAACCTTGGGTTCTGGGGCCCGAAGAGTGTGTTTTGGAGCTCAAGAGGCTACAGGGGAATACTGAACCTCGCTAGTGGAAAAATGATGACCTCCAGGCAGTTTTGCATCCTTCACTGACAATTAGTGGTATATTCCTGCAGTCCTTATTCCTGAGAGCTGGGGAGAAAGAGTTTGTAATCATCCATATCCATTACTGGGCATCTACCTGACATGGCTATTTACATTGCCAAGGTGTCTCCACTGCCTCACCTAATAGAGGTACCATCTGGAGCTGCTTGCTGAGCTTTTGCCACAAGGAAAACCACAGATACGCCCACTACTGTTCACTTCACAGCAGTGAAGGGAAGGGAATAGGGAAATTGGAAAATTTCCCAATTGGGAAACACAGGCTTCATCGCCGCACCCATACCATTTTCAGTTCCAGGACTTTTATTAGTCAAGTAAAGCATCAATAATAACATCAGTTGTTGTTGAAGTTGCAACAGACACACAGCATGCATAAAGCTAAAGGTCTGACTCAGTGAGTTTTCTGTTTTGAATCATGAAATGGTGTTTAGTGGTGCCACAATTTCTGTTAGTTAGTAGTAGCAGTAGTATAGGGTTTCAAATAATTTTTAACTAGAAGCACTTTATTTGAAATATCTTTGAAATGTTGGTTGTTTTGCATGCCATCATGTTTGGTGTGGCAGTCGGAGCATTTAGGGGGGAACAGAGTTGATTGGAACATACTTACTGTATTTGTCATTATTGGGTTACTTCGATAAGTTTGGGGACTTGTATATTGTAAATGTTAAATGAAAACTCAGCTATTTACAAATCAAGCAAAAAAACAGGTTAGCTGCAAGGTCTTGGAAAAATTATATTTGACTAGAGAATATTGGCGTATTAGCTGACAGAAACCACGTGTAATCCCTATGGGACATGCAACAACATTGTATTAAAAGACGTAGTAGACTTTGTAACCATAACAGAAATTTTGTAATTGTTTCAACTAAGTGCAATCCAACCATATTCAACATCACTGCCCTGCACATAATTGCCCTGCGTTTATAGTCATATCTTATGATTTATTGTCTTAATTCTCTCTGATGGTCGCAACAATGTTAGGTTGATAGCTTATTGATCCTTGGGGTAAAACAAAACTATATCCTGAGTCATTTACCGTAGGATATACTGTAGACACAGTAATTACAATAGTAGCTGAAGAAAAAGACAAACACTAAATGCATTAAAAGTTGAAGCAACTCTTATTTCCTGACTTGGACTATACTCATTTCCCTCCCGCTTTACCCTTTCACACCCCATAAGGTGCTGTAACATTTGGCTCACATTCTGATGCAGCCAGTCTATCTGCCAGGGGGGGGTCATTCTAATCATTTTGTACTTAATCCGTGGGAAGCCTCTGTGAACTATTCTTCCCTCCAGGAAAGGTCATGTGAACTCTGTGTTATTGGACAAGGTTCAGAGCTTTGAGAAATATCACTTCCCTTAGTTCTTCTGGTCTTTCCATTCTTATCTGGCAGAGTATTCCTCGATAATCATAAATTAGTGTATGAAAAAAAGTGTTTTGAAGAAATACAAAACAAAATGGTGGAAATTCTAGCAGGGGACAGACTGGCGCAGCAAGCCTGTGGGCAGAAGGAGCGAGTGCACTTATCGGCAGCGACGGCAGCAGCCACGGCCTTGCCACCAATTTGCTGCCAACATATTTATTTTGCATACAGTACATTCATATTCCTATAGTTCTGAGATAATTGTGAAAGCTTGCATTATTATGATTGACTAAACAGTGGCAGAAGGAAGCATCTTCCAGTCTATGGCTGATTAGGAGGCTTTGCTGGTGGCAGAGGAATGTTGGCGGCAAGCCGGTGGCTGCTGTCGCTGCCATAAAGTGCACCTCCCTGTGGGAGTTGTGTTGTGATCCAAGGAGTCCAGGGGGGAAATGTAACATGTGGTTTTCTTGACTTATACTGTATGTCAAAACATGTTATGTTAGCACCGTAGTGCTACCATGTGGCTGGTAAATGTTTGGGTTTGGCTTCTTCCTCTGCCCATGGGAGTCTAATGGAAATGTGTGAATAATTTGTGCAAATTTTGTGCAAAACGGCCTCTCTCGAAACTGTTGAAAGATGCTAGTACCTGCAGGACCACAGAGAAGTACGACAAACATCGGACTAGCCCTATATTTTTTTTACTTGTATCCTGCGATCCGCTTCAGTTCCTACTAGCTTAATGAAAGGTATTAAAGGGATTTTGTCAAAAGTTCCCTGCTCTATACTGAATCAATTATAAATGTGTTTGATCAATGGGACCCGTGTCTCGTTGGCTCCCTCTGCCTTTCCGCAGTAATCAAAAGTCCTGCGATGGCCCTGCCCTGTCCACTTCTCAAGTTCTACAGGACCAAACACATTCTCTCTGTCATTTCTGACAGCTCTGCGCTGGCAGGGCCGTGCTCTTGTCTCAGCTATCACAGATATCTATCTTTGAAATTGAAGAGTTCGACTTACGAACCCTCTCCATGCATATTTATTACCATGGCTCTTTTGGCCCCAACGAGTCCACAACCTTTAATATCTATTTTTTTATTGGAATGGGCTCAAATGTACAATAATGGAACGACTTTCATTAATCCGTGTGTAGACGATGTTCAAAAGACCATATCAGGTCAGACTAGTATTCGAGTCTAACTCATATACATTCAAGCTCATGTGCATATCCATTAGACTTTTCAGACGTTAGTTTTTCCATGTTGTATATTTCCTCAGTGATGTCCATCCAATTGTCTTTGGTGGGTGGATCCTGTTGGTGCCAATGTCTTGTAATTTCTTTTTTACTTGTTGCTAAAAGGATCTTCATTATATTACAGGTACTGTATCTTTGTCACATGTTAGTAAATCTTCAGAGTATCTGCGGTATCTCAAAGCCCAAGTTGGTTTCCATGGTCCAAAATCTATGAGCGTGGCTCACCGGGCCATACTTTTTCCAGCCTTTACTGTAGGCATGGCTTCTGAATGAACAGCTATAAAAAAACGCTCCAAATGCCATCCAAAACATGACCTGACTTGAGAGTAAAATCTATTTTTGTTTGGCTTCCTTCAGACAACACAGCAGCATAGGTAACATAACATCCAAAAAAAACAAAAAACAAAACCCAAATAATAGGGAGTGCAAGAAAGAGCAATGAAATAGTAAAAGAAATCACACCTGTGTGAAATGAGCCATCTGCTCTCCCTTCAGTGCAGCGCTACGTCACGTCATTCGGAGCAACATCCACCCGGAAGGGTTGACTCCCACTTCTGTGCTATAGGAGCGACCAATGAGTTCACTCCAGGCTTTCACTTTTTTGCACAGTGCGGACGAGAATGAAAGCCTGAATGGGAATCGATCAAGGCTAGGCGTCTTCAAACCATGCGACTCTCACTGGAAATGCATTGTGAGCTGTGTCTTCAGTGTGCGATACAACCTCTCAGTGTGTCTTATAGGTGTGAACGGCTCCCTGACATGACATGCATCCAGATAAGAATAGCTGTCATGCCTCAAAGTTAGGCGTTTGAAACGCTGTCAGTCACAGCGACTTGACATGAGTTGAACTTGGCAGAGCAGCTTCCCTCTGGTAGGTTTCACTGCAGAATGTGTGCCTAACATTCCCAGACGGTTCAAGGTTAATTGATGTACATCATGAAATATTGATAACGGATCACTCCTATGCCTCTGTAGATGGCGCGCAGATGGCGCAAGTCGACGTTGTGTTCTGCATTCGAATAAAAGATGTTACTAATACAGGGGTTGACACTAACACTTGCCCGCTTGCCCGGGGCAAGTAAAAAAAATGGTGGGGCAAGTGAAGACTGCTACCTGGTTGCCCTATCGGGCAAGTGTGCAACTTAGTGCACTATAACACAACACAAGATAAATTTGACTTGAAGGCAGTCATTGCACTCTGCCTCTGTGTCTTTCACTGCTTTCTAGATATCCACAATTCCAGGCTGGTTTTGGGAAAACAAAACAGGCAAATTAACACATCAAAATGACCATTAATCTTCTACAGTGTAGACCTGGGCTAATTAAGATGATGAATTTTAACTCTTGAGAGCGTAAAAATGAAACCAAATGGACCCGCAAGGGTCCATTTGGTTTCATTTTTATGTTCTCAAGAGTTACATCTGGTTAACCAACTTAACTGGGGACCACATAGAACCTGGGGGGCAAGTGACCATGACCTGAGGGCAAGTAGAACCTGACTTGCACTTGCCCGATGGGCAAGTGCCTCGGAGACCTCAGTGTCAACCCCTGCTAATATAAGTAGGCCTACAGATGTTTGTGTTTTGGATCTGGATAAGGAATTACACAACCCCTTCACAAGTTATCCCAACCGAACCAACACATTTTTGTAAGTGGGTTAATGAGTGCTGAGGCCTATACAGCTTTTAATAGGAAAGGTTTACACTTCCCAACAGAGCTGCACAATGTCATTATGTGATTCATGAGTGGCTTGGAGGAGGGAAGCCACAGTCCATCATTCTGTACCTCCCAGGGCTTCAGCCAGAGTTTTATGTGACAGACGTTAAGTGCCTCTCACTGCTCTCACCCCAGTCTGTCGCTCTGATTGTTTGTTTCGCTGTTTTGTTTTAACACATTTTGTCCCAACTATAATTTAGTTTCTGACGCTAGGTTCTTGTTTTTGATGCTAGATTCTGCTTTTCGGCACTAGATTCTACGGTATTTCCTGACACTGGATTCTAATTTTTGATGCAAGATTCTAGCCTCCAACACTAGAACCTAGTTTTTGACACTGAATCCTAGTTTTTGACACGAGATTCTAGTTATTGACTCAAGATCCTAGTTTCTGACATTAGAGTGTAGTTTTTCAGAAAAACCCGTTTCTGTGTCAGTGATGCTCAACATATTTGATGCCAAGGACCCCCAGAATTGTCTATTATTTGGCTGCAGACCCCGATCTGAAAGCATGTTGTTCCAGAGATCCCCCAGAAGCAAAGGTTTTAGTTAAAAATCTTTTGCTCTGAAAGAATAGATTCAAAGATTTGCACATCATTTCCACGATTTTTCAAAAATGTCAGACCTACAAACCGCATTCATAGTGCGTCACTGAGTGGTGCACTATGAGTTTGTAGATCTGATATTTGTCAATAGCTAAAGTACTTGGAACACAAAACACATACACCGCACAGAAAGCTTTAAGATGGGATCCAGCTCTCGGAGCAAAAAGAAACGGCCCTCTCTCTCTCTCATTCATTCTTGAACACTTGCGCGTTTAGGGATTGGACTCATGACTCAAGCAACACAATTACAAGGTCATTCTCCCGTCCTGTTAAACACGGTATTTTGCAGATGATACCTTCTGGCGTGCTGCAACGGACAACCTACCTACCGTACACACTAGGCATGACATCTTTTTGAACTCATTTCGTTTCCGTGTTTTTCAATTAGGCTAAGTGAACAAGTTTCCGTGTCCTGTAATTACGTGGCAGAGGTAAAAGGTTGCGGTGCAGTTTATCAGAATGACTGCTATATCCACCAGAGCAGCTTTTTGCAGTCTTTGTGGCGATGAATGACTGCATGCCGCGATCACTTACCGGAATGAAAAGCCAGCGACGCAGACAGGCAGAGAGAGAAAGCCTTTTCCTGTACAAATGAAGCGGTTTGCCCTTAAGTAGCCTTTAATGAGAGGTTGCCAATCACATAAATTAAATAATTGCTCCAGCTCAATTACAAGTATTTATTGCTAATCTCGTGCTGACCGGTTGTTTTCAGTCCCCTCCCATGAGAACTGTTGTCCGATAACCAGATGCCCAATAGCCATTGAAAACTCCTCCGAAGCAAAGCCATAAATTTAGCCATAAATTTACACGCACGCACGCACACACACATGCACGCACGCACACACGCCTGCACGCGCACACATACACACACACATGCATGCACGCAGGCACGCACACACGCCTGCGTGCACACACACACACACACACACACACAACACACACACACACACACACACACACACACACACACACACACACACACACACACACACACACACACACACACACACACACACACACACAAACATCGGTGTGCACAGTATATACACAATGGAAACATGTTTTGTCTTTCCTTACTTATATCATATTATATTCCTTATATACCAATGCTGTTTACATTTCTGACTAAAGTATTCAATTCATCAAGAATCACAATGCAACTGAAATGACATATACAGTAAATAGATCGTTTTCATACTTTATATTCATCATCTGAGTTAGCCCATCTACACTAGAGAATGTAGAAGATTAATGGTCATTTTGATCTGTATGTTTGACTCTTGTTACCCAAATCTAGCCTGGAATTGTGCAAAAAAAAAAAAATCTAGCTAAAATGTCCTCAAATGATGGTCCGTGGGTCAAATTCTGAATAAACAGTGGGCCCTGGTATCAAAATGGTTGAAAACCACTGCTACAGGACATACCCTTCTGATCATAACAGCAAACTGAATAATCAATAACAGATCCAACCATGGGATCATTGGATGAAATGCTCTACCTTCCTGAGCCACAACCGCCCCACTTTTTTTGTAAAGCAGTGGTTCTCAAACTTGTCCATACCAACCACTCCGAATTGAGAGGTACAAATTTGTCCTTGTATGATACATTATTTGACGACTTAACATCAGAAAGAGTGTGCATGTTGCCAATGGATATACCCACAGGAATGTGGCACGATACGTGTGAGACAGTAATATAGCAGCCAGGAGAATGAGACTGGCAGGACACTGCTAAAGGCATCAAGAACTGCCAGCCAGCAAATTGGTACTGTCTGTACTTTTCATACCAGGGCCCATATTTAGTCAGCATTTGAGCCACGGAGGACCACCATTTGAGGACATTTTAGCCCCACAGGCCCCAAAACCCAAAGATTTCTTCTGTTTTTATCTACAATTCCAGGATGGATTTCGGAAGTTGTGTAGACTTGGGCTAATTCAGATCATGAATATTTTAGCTCTTGAGAGTGTAAAAATAAAACCAAAGCAAGGGTCCATTTGGTTTCATTTTTACGCTCTCAAAAGCCCCATTCGCACGGGATTAGTATTACCCCAGGACCTCAGGTAATATGGAATAATCACCGAGGACGTCTGTGTTTTTAATCCCGTGCGAATCGACCATGTCTGTGATTTGGCCTGTAATTATTACAGGCCAAATTACCTACCATAATTCAGCCAACACCGGGGTCCAGGGGTAATACTTATCCCGTGCGAATCGACCACCTCGGTGATTTGGGGTGTAATGGAGTTTTTTTTTGTTTTGTGTTTCGTATTACCTTTCGATTTGGGGTGTAGCGGACTATTTAGGACCCCGTAGTTTTGTTTAGTAGCCTATTTCCTCTTCCTATCGCGCGCATTTCCAACCACACAACCACAATGGATGCAGCATCGATGTTATTAGAAATTCTGGACAGTGTTTTGGGAGGCGCATCTCCCTACAGGAGATTGGGATCCACCAGAGGACCCAACAAAAGACGAAAACGAAAACTTCTGAGACTGAGGCTACGTTTACACGGAGACTATGTGAACAGAAGACGCAAAAGTGGCGTCGCGTCTTCACTTATTATTTCGCGTCTATACGAGCGTTCTCATGAGGAAATCTGTGTGCATACAGTGACGCAAAAGTGTGTAGAAATCCATTGGGCGTGCTGCCCTGTGCCCCCGCCGGGCGCACTTTGTCCGCGGCGGTGCTTCGCGACCGGCTCTGGGTCGGCCTGGAAGGGTCCGTCGTAGGGTTTATTACCGGGATCCCGGTTTCCCGGGACGCCCGGGTACAACTGACTGAAGTTCCAAACATCACTGATAATTAGACTATGCAGCGAGGGGGCTATGAACAGGAGCCCCGCGGGACACAATATTGGCGACACGTGGTCTAAATGCGAGCAGTCAAGACTCAGGACTATGGGCTGCACGAATGCTGCATCCTCCTTCATTCATTTAATCAGATGCAGACCAGCTTATACAGCCTACAGTAGCAAAAATATGAACTTCTGAAGAGAACATTGAAATTCCCTATACTGCACGGACTTATTTTCCTCGCGACAGATTGTCCCTGTTCTACAACTTATTGTACATCACATGGCCACTCAGCAATGTGAAATAACTTACAACACAGGTAAAAAAAAAAAAAAAAAAAAAAAAAAAACACACACACCAGCGCTCTCTCTGTCTGTCTCTCCCCCCCATGTCCACCGAGGCTATTGATATTACAATATTACAATATATACAAAATAAGTTATATAACCTGCATCCCGTGACTTGTTGTCATGTCAGACAGCGACTAAAACATGCGTAGTCAACAGCGCTTCGTTTGCATTGATGAACTGGAAACACAGCTGCAATCAATAGTAGGCTATTAAATGCCCATACCAAATATTTGTTCGTCAAGCCTCAATCATCGTATCTTACGCGATGTACAAGAGCACTTTTGAGGCGCATTATTTCTTTACTTATAAAGATGTGATATTATAAATGATATGCAACTCCACTTCATCCGATGGTCTACGTTCACCGGCATCAGAATCAGAATTTTTTTATTGTTTTCATAATGAATATAAATACTTTAATACTTCTTTTATATAATAAATACTTTCACATTTAATATAATATTAATAAACATATGGTAATGCAACTAACTATATAGTGTGTGTAGGTCTTCAGCCCTATTACATATGTCCGTAATTTCAAGTAAAACACAGACATCGCTTATCCAGTGCGAATCCGCCCTTGTGAAACACAGACGTCGGGGGGTAATTTCCAATTACCTGAGGTCCTGGGGTAATACTAATCCCGTGCGAATGGGGCTAAAGAGTTAAAAAAGAGTTAGGTGATCTACAGGCCCCCAGTGCTTGCAGATCTTACCGATTTTTTTTTTTTTTTTTTTTTTTTTTTGCTCAGTGGGTTGAGTCAGTGTGCACATGAGTTAATTGCGTTCAAAATCTTAAAAAGATTAACCAACATAATTTATTTAACTAATTAACTCATTAATTTCAACAGCTTTAACTTGAAGTAGAATGCAAGGTTTTCATGATTCTGAATCCATTTCATTCTAAATCCGGCCATAGCCGCTTGCCCAAATCTGCTGACCTCATCATCATTTGTGATAAAAGGAACCCTGCCTATATGAGATAAATATGGATAATATACTTGCCCTCTATAACTAGAATTGAGCATTTAAAACACATAGAATAAGCTCTTTAGTTTAAAAATTGTTAATGTTTTTACCCCATGGGGGCTGCCATTCACTGTGCCTGTCACATGACCTGTCATAGGGATGACGTCACAGGAGATCGCTCCAGCAGTAGAACTAATGGAATGCATTAAACGACTGCATATATTCTCTTCCTGTGGTCCATCCCATCTGTTTTACAGTCCTTCATTTCACCAGTGGGGGTCGCCATTGTCATTTCAAACAGAACAGTGTATATACTTCGATGTGTTACGTTGCAATAATGACAAATCATGGAACGTTCCATACTATGTTCTATACAACAGATCTCCAGTGACATCATCACTATGACAGGCCATGTGACATGCACAATAAGATGGCGGCCCCCATGGGATGAAAACATTAACTATTTATAAACTGAAGAGCTTATTCTATGTGTTTTAAATGTAGTAAATTCTAGTTACAGAGGGCAAGTATAATGTATTATCCATATTTATCTCATCAGGCAGGGTTCCTTCTAAGCCAAGGAGTGATTTCTGTGCAAAACTAATTCTTGGAATAGATTCGGATTTTGCCTTAAATAGCCTAGTCTGTCTATGCAGGGGTCTGCAACCTTTTGGAAACAAAGTGTCAGGTTTATATTTTCTAAACAGGCAGTGTGCCATACCAACAGTCATTTAAATGACACCACATAGAATATTTCAACATGTACTTTTCCCTTCCTTTTAAAAACGCTGTCTGGATGTTATTTATAATGATCATTAGAGAGCATTACATGACTGGACTCTGTCCCTGTGCAGTCACAGGTCACAGGGTTAATGAATGTAGAATTATGTGCAGGATGCAATTTGCATGCTAATGTACTTATTTGACTGCATTTGACTGCAGGAGCATTCAGTGATTTGGTCAAAAATGTAAATATAATTTAACTCTTGGGACCGTAAAATGAAACCAAACGGACCCATTTGGTTTCATTTTACGCTCTCAAGAGTTAAATTATGTTCTGAATTACCTAATGTTCAAGAATCTACACATTTAGAAAATGTATAGAAGAATTGGTGTTTTGACGAACATTTTGTCAGTTATTTCTCCTAAATTAGTCCGAGAGACTAAAATCAGCATGAAATCAAGGTTCAAGGTTCAAGGTTCAAGGTTACTTTATTTAGTCTCGTTCGAGAAATTTGTCTTGGACATACAGACTTGCAGCAACAAGTAAGACAATACAGGACAATACAGTACAGTACATACAGTACAATAGTAGTGACTCGTGCATCTCATCAGGCTTACACACCACCTCCCAAAGTAGTGCTTAGTTAGGTAGTCATAGAAAGAATATAAATATAAATAGAATAAATACAACAGTACCAAAACTAGTGCAACTTCTAGCAGCATCATAACGACAATCACAGTCTTCCTCCGCAAGAGAATTATTGAGGAGTGAAATGGACATTGGTACAAAGGAGTATTTAAATCTATTATATCTCCATTTTGGAGCCTCGTACCTCCTACCTGACGGCAGTAACCTAAACTCAGGGTACAGTATATGAGAGGGATCAGACACAGTTTTCTTTGCCTGTCCTAGTGTGGCTTGCTCAAAGATGGTCTGTGGGGTGTTGGGAGGTGTTGACATCCCCATAATCTTCCCGGCCATCTTTACCAGTCTCAGGATTTCTGATTTAAACTTAACCGTCAGGTTTCCAAACCAATTGGCGATACCATATCTCACTATTGACTCAATACTAGCTCTGTATGAAATGGTGGTCTGTGGCTAAAATGCAGAATAAATAGTGGGCCCTGGTATGAAAATGTTCTAGCGCATTCTAGTGCATCTTGGAAGTGCCACTAGTGCATTTTGGATTTTGGCAGTTGGCAACACTGGCGGCAAAGTGCGGCAGAACCAGAGTGTGCCACGACGGTTCCGCATTGCGCCATGCTTGCGGTTAATGTTTGGTTAGGGTAAGGAGTTGGTTAAAGGCACTGTATAGTAAGTGATTTCACTTCATTCAAATATTGTCATTCTTCTCTTCATTGTTGGCTAATCCTCCCTACTACAGAATGTCAGGGGTTGACACTAAGGTCTCCGAGGCACTTGCCCATCGGGCAAGTGCAAGTCAGGTTATACTTGCCCTTAGGTCATGGTCACGGCCACCAGTGGTCCCTGAGAGGGTTCCAGGTGGTCCCCAGCTAAGTTGGTTAACCAGATGCAACTTAAAATTCATCATCTTAATTAGCCCATAGTGGTCACAGACCCAGTGGTCCCTGACCCCAGCAAAATGATAGTTTGGAACCAAATGAACCTGGGAGAGAGATAGGTAGAGATAGCTAGAAAGCAGGGAAATGACTGCCTTCAAGACAAATATAGCTTGTGTAGTGTTATAGTGCACTAAGTTGCACACTTGCCCGATCGGGCAACCAGGTAGCAGTCTTCACTTGCCCCGCCATTTTTTTTACTTGCCCCGGGCAAGCGGGCAAGTGTTAGTGTCAAGCCCTGATGTGGTGACCATATACGGACTTCCTCCCTGTTCCCCAGTCAGCTCCTGCATTCAAAACCCTAGTTTTAAGTTTTGGCTTTGGGAGAAAAGCATTTCGTCCAATCAGGATGAGGGAGGCCTTCCTCCAGTCAGGACTGAGTAGCGGTGGGCCTTGGTGTTGGCCTGCTGTACTTCCCCCACTGTAGAGTGTGTGCATGTGCACATCTTGTTAATGGGGGGGCGGGATCAGAGGTTTTTCCAAATCACCCAAATAACTGAATGCTCCTTTAAAGGGGAACTCCACCCATTTTCAACATTTTTTCTGAGGGTGTACAAATGAGGGTGTTCCATTTGTACACTCTCAAAAGAAGCGTCTAAAGAAAGAAATCCATTAACATGGTGAAAATACATCTTGATGATGTCATCAAGATGTTTCACCATGTTAGGGGTTTTCTTCAGACCTCCATTTCTTGGGAACACAGAATGGGGGAACTTTTTTATCATGTCCACCCAACACCTCTAGGGTATACTAATGACATATTAGAATGTTGAAAATGGGTGGAGTTCCCCTTTAAGGTTAGGGGTATTCGCAAAGTTTTTGCACTGGCTGTCTCCCGTTGGAGGATGACCTAGAGACAGAGAGAAGATTTGTGTTAATAAGGATTACAAAATGTTCAAGCGCTTTGAAGATTGTTCAGATGTAATCCTTTTTTCCCCCTTTAAGATCCACTGTTCACAAAAATAGGATCACAAAAATAATATGGATTAGCGGACGGACTATTTCAGCCTTAAAACATCCTACGCTATAGTGCTGATCTTATTGCAAGGTAAATGGTGTGGAAATTGCCCTCAGTTTGACCTTTCTGCCGTGTTTCAGAATACGGTGTCAACTACAGTGCGTCGAAGACAGCGGTTTTCAACCTTTCTCATACCAGGGCCCACTATTTATTCTGCATTTTAGCCACGGACCACCATTTGATGTTGAGTTTAGACCCCAAAACTAATGATTTTCAAGTTTGTGTCCACAATTTAGGAGTGATAAACTGGCAAAACTTTGGTCAAACTAGCAATTCAATTTAACATTTTCTAAATGTGTACATTCTTGTTTAAGTATAATTTAACTCCTGAGAGCGTAAAATTAAACCTGTGAGGGTCCATTTGATTTCATTTTACGATCTCATTAGTTACAGATCTATAAGGGTCCATTTGGTTACCAACTGTCCATGATTTTGCCGGGAACCAACTGGAATCCTCTCAGGGACCACTGGTTGAGAACCACAGGTCTAAGATATTATGTAGTTTCCATCAAAGACTGTTCTATGTACTCTAAGATATGCCAAGTCATGTTATGTTCAAGGTAGTGTTCAAGGGGATTCCAAACAACTGGCCCTATAATGAAATCTGCTCTATAAAGTGCAGTGTCAGGCTGCTGCCAGGGTGATGTGTTCCACAATAGACCTGATAACATACAGTATACAGTGTTGACCTTCCTTCCAAATCAATACTCTTCAAGGGGGTGTAAACGGTTTTACACCCCTCCTGTTAAAATACAATACAAACACTGTGTTTGTAAACAGATTTGTTTAAAGGGGAAGTCCACCCATTTTTAACATTCTAATATGTCATTAGTATACCCTAGAGGTGCTGGATGGACACGATAAAAAAAAAGTTCCCCCATTCTGTGTTCCCAAGAAATGGAGGTCTGAAGAAAACCACTAACATGGTGAAACATCTTTCATGACATCAAGGTGTATTTTCACCATGGTAATGGATTTCTTTAGACGCTTCTTTTTTCTGAGAGCGTACAAATGGAACCAAATGAACCCGTTAGGGTTCATTTGGGTGCATGTTGACAACATGTCAACATGCACCCAAATGTTGACAACAACAAAGTTCTGGACCGTCTGCAGGACGAAACAAGTGTCTGTCTGCAGGGAAACTGCTGCAGCATCAAAGTAGAAGCAACGTAGAGTGGAAAAAGGCAAAAAAAAAAAAAACATAGCCAGGGTATATATCTATTTAGATTTTTGGCTAAAAAGTTGCCTCTATTACCTTTTTTAGACACTCTTACAGTATTGAGTGGTTTGTTGAGTAACAGGTTTCACCATATCTTTCTTTGTAAATGTGAAACACGAAAATTTTTCAGCTCCAGATACCAATTTTTATCCATTCAGCAGAGAACCGAGAAGTCATACATACGTCTAGTGCATACGAGGGCGTTATGCGGCCCGGGGGTCAACTCTGACTCTGACCGTCCCGTGAGAGGGTACCATGGTTTTCAACCAGTGGTCCGGGGACCACCAGTCGTTCTTGAGAGAGTTCCACTTAAATAGGGAAAGTTGGTTAACCAGATGTAACTCTTTGTTCACAGACATGCGCAGAGCAAGTTCAGTCTGGAAACCTCAATGCAGTCACTGCCGGCCTCCTCAGGATCACATTCACATGATTGACTTCATCCAATCACAGGCTCACACAGGCTATTTAAACTGTAAGTTTGCATTGCTCTTCCTTGCTTGCTGCTGCTGCTGCTGCTGCTCACTCTGATACTGCTGCTCTGCTTTATGCTTAATCATTCTGCTGCTCACCCCCCTCCACCTGTAGATTTGGATCTGTCGTTTGTCCTTACGGTCAGGACTATTGCGCTTGATCTGAGTAGCCAAAAAGAAGATCCAATTCACCCGCCAAACTATAATGAATGCTATTGCTCAATTTATACTCAATACATAAATATTAAACCCTTCTTGAGTTCAGTTCTGACTGAACTGGAATTGAGAGATAATAAAAGAATGCACAGTACACATGGTGACCCCCAAAAAAGTAGTTTCTTCTTACTTTGTCCATTATCTAGAACTGTTAGAGCTCTTCAGGGATCCAACATGACGGACCATCAGACCCGAAGCCCTGATTTGTTTCCGAGACTCGATTGGTTGCTGAAATTGTTTTCAAAAGTTGCATCCGGAAATGGATAGACCTTGTTTTGGAAATCTTGTGAGGTCTGTGCTATATTTAAACATCTGATTGTATTTGTTGAAACACCCAGCTTGTTCAATGGGGTGGAGTGGACTGGAAAAAGGCACAGATCCAGACCTGAGTTCCTGTTTTAACATGGAAAAAGAAGGTCGTGATCACAGAGGCAAAAAAGTAAAGAGTTGTTTTTTGGATTGCCGGGGACTTAACACCGCAGTGCCACCTGAGCAACTGACAATTTAATCTGTTAAAGGCTCTTTGGTCCCTGTAAAGCAGTGTCACACAACACACACACAAGCCTACGGCATCAAAGCCCACAGGCATTCACAGGAGATTTGCACTTTCCTGGAACCATGACCACAGTCGGCTATGAATTACAGATGACCTCACCTCGTAATTATTTGAAAATGGTGACAATTGCTTGTTTTGAGCTGCTTTCTCTAGAATAAATCTAGCCCCTCCCCCATTTAGTTCAATGCCTTGTTCTTTCGCCGATTTTGTGATTACACCTTTTCTTCTTTGATTGTTTGGTACTGCGCCATGCCACCTTTTATATATTTATAGAATTCAGTTGAAAATTGTGTTCCAATCAGTCGATTGTTATTGGTGTTCTTGCAGAGGTGTACTTCAGTGACTCATTGTGATAGAAGGAAATATGGTTGTGTTGCATACATTATATCCTTATTTACCCACAGCCTCTCCTATGATGCTCTTTTTCACACTGCATGAGAGTCTGTGGCTGAAAATACAGGGAGGAGAGGCTTATACAAGTTCCCCCGAAGGAAACATATTATGCCGAGATAAATTGGGTGACTGTGAAATTGGGTGACAAGAGAGAGATGAAAGTACATGACAGGCTGTATCTGTACACTATACAGCCTGTCATGTACTTTGATCTCTTTCATCTCGTGTGTTGACAGACAGTGATGGACGGACGGGTGGACAGCAGGGGCGGATGTAACATTTCCCAATGGGGGGGCAGGAGAAAATGGTATGGGAGCGGCTTCATCGCCCGTGTCGCTTCGCGCCACGGGCATTTTCAGTTACAGGACTTTTATTAGGCAATTAAAGCATCAATAATAACATCAGTTGTTGTTGAAGTTACAACAGACACGCAGCATGCATAAAGCTAAAGGTCTGACTCAGAGAGTTTTCTGTTTTCAATGATGAAATGCTGTTTGTTTAGTGGTGACACAACTGTAGTTTCAAAAATAGGCACTTTAATTTGAAATATCTTGGGTTGTTTTGCATGCCATCATGTTTGGTGGGGCAGACTGGGCATTTAGGGGGGCATTGCCCCCCCATGCCCAATAGATCCACCCCTGATGGACAGACAGAGAGACAGAGAAGGAAGGGACACAGGCAGGGAGACAGGCATGCAGGGAGACAGGCACCGAGACTATAATTAGCTTCCTTGTGTTGTGTAGAAATTTGGCTTTGACTAATAAGAGAGATTGACTTTCTCTCTGACAGGGTTTCCCAGCACACCGACGAATAATCAGATGGGAAATTAAAAGTGTATGGCAACAATTAAAAAAGCTCAGCCATCTGTCAAATCTGTTACGCTGTGTTTTTTGTGTTACATTCTGTATAAGCACGCACTGCATCTAATGATAGCATACGTAAAAGTCAAACGGGTGGAGTTAAAGGCTAGTAGTGCTAGTACAACACAACATGGATGAAGTACAGTCTAGTCTAGTGCCACCTGTCTTAACATTGTAATTAGTTTCGAATTTTTTTATGGAGATCCATCAGTTTATTATGGAAATGGAAATGTACTATGGACCAGGTTTAGCCTATGCATGCATTGCATATACGCCTGTATAGGGCCTAGATGGGGTCTTGCGTTTTCAGACTGTGGCGGAATATTGAGATTGCAAAGTGTCCTGACAGAGAGGATCATAACTTGACATAGTAACGGAATTGGCCCTTCACTAAGTCCCTCCCTAATCCGGCAGGGGCGGATGTAACATTTCCCAATTGGGGGGGGGGGGGGGGGGGGATCAGGAGAAAATATTATGGGGCGCACCCATACCATTTTTGGTTACAGGACTTTTATTAGGCAAGTAAAGCATCAATAACATCAGTTGTTGAAGTTGCAACAGACACGCAGCATGCATAAAGCTAGTAGTAGTGTTTCAAATCATGTTAATTATAAGTACTTTTTTTAAAGCATTTAGGGGGGCATTGCCCCTCCCCCATGCCCATGCCTAGATCCACCCCTGCAACCTGGCCTTGTCCAATAGGCATGTTAGAAGAGGAAAGCTTGGCCATTGTGCAAGACCAAAAAAAAAAAAAAAAAACTTGCAGAAAGTATTTAGGGCAGCAGAACCGATCCCAGGAGGTGTCCTTCCCAGACCCCCAGACGCCCCCAGACCCCCCAGGACACAAGCAGTGCAGGTCAAAGACCAAACGGATATTGGACGACAATAGCCGATGGCACACATGGGCTGTTCAAACTGCTGAAGTCTGGGAAAAGATAAGACATACACGGCTTGTCTACAAAGACCTGCAGGTCATTTGGATCTCGAAGACGATGTGAAAGACGATATAAACTGGGTCACCCCTGAGATGAGCAGCCACGTGCACGTACACACATGTGCATGTGTGTGCAGTGTGTACTGCACATGCGTTCACATAAACACGCATGCATACACTCGACCTTCTCGTTACGGACATGACTGCTACAACTATACGGTACATGGACTCCTACTGTACAGTGGTGAACTCAGGGGCGTTTTTGCCATTAGGCAGACTTGGCAGTTGCCTAGGGTGCCATGAAGGGAGGGGGGCGACCACCAGACATGCTTTAAAAGGATACCTGGCTAATAAGCCTAATATGGATAAATACATTATACTTGTCCTCTATAACTAGAACATATAAAACAACATGTGTTACAATTTTATCCCTTGGTGGCGCCATTTTAAAGGAGATTTTCCCTGGAGCCCCCCTTACCAAATGGACCCTTACGGGTCCATTTGGTAAGGGGGGGCTCCAGGGAAAATCTTGCCTAGGGCTTATTTTTGTCCCTGCTCCATTACTCAGCTCTGCGTGTATGTAGGCCTAGGCTACATACGTGTAGTGTCCATCACAGACACCTCCGCACCCTAAAGTGGCCAGTAGGGTACAGTAGAGCGTAAACTGACAGAGAGTACACAGTAACAGGAAGGATCAGCCCAAATAATACTTGGCCCCGAGTATAGACAGAGTTACGCTGCAGCAAACTCCGTTCACTTCATGGGATCAGTCCAATGGCGTCTCTTCTACATAGACTTCTTTATCTTTATTTTAGATCGTTTTGTAATAATATAGCATAAACATCAAGCAATGGCCCAGCTTTAATGTTTATGAATCCCATTATTTTTAGATCACTTAGTGCAGCATCAACACTATAACAGCCCAGCTGCAATGACTATAAGGTTGTTTTGTAGTACTAGTTGTTTTAGATTGTTTTTTAGTAGTACTAGTAGACCTACAGCTTAAACTTTACAGAGACTTTAGTTGTCACTGTGCAACACTTTAAAACAGATGTTGCACCCATAAATAGCTCTTATTCGCACCGCCCTCTGAAAGAAATGTATTTCAAACTCCAGTTTGTCCCTCTTTCACCCTCCCAACAGCCCTCCCAAGTGCTTTTATCTGACCCCTCAATGTCGCAACATTTCGGCTGGTCCAAGTATTATTTGGTCCCAGCCTTCATGTATTTGAGTACACTACAGTACGAGTCCTTGGCACCAGGGGTGTAGTGTAGGGGACACACGAGGGGACGGCGTCTCCCCACTTCTCAAGTCTAGAATATTTTTGGGGCAAAAGTAGGCCTATGTTTTTTGTCTTGTCATTTACTTTTGTGGATACAATTATGCATTGTAAACAATCTTTCTCAATATGCTATACTTTTACTATACTATACTACACTATACGTTTTAATAGCGTGTCTGTGTGTGTTGCGCAGGTGCCTGCAAATGCAAGTGTGCATGCACGTGTCTTAAAGGGGAATTCCACTCATTTTCAATATTTTACTATGTCATTAATATACCTTAGAGATGTTGTGTGGTCAGGGTAAAAAAAGTTAATGAGTTCCCTTTTTTCTGAGAGTGTACAAATGAATCCGAATGGACCCGCTAGGGTCCATTCGGTTCACATTTGTACACTCTCAGAGAAAAAATTAAAGAAAATGGGTGGAATTCCCCTCTAAGAGACGTCCCCCCACTTAAAAAAAAGTCCCACTACAACACTGCTTGGCACCTTGGTTCCGTGGATATAGTAACAACTTACAGCTATACTGTGGGCCTCTGGTCATCTTCTGAACACCTTTGCCATCGTCTCATTCCTTGTAAAAGCCTTTTATCGGTGCTCTGGTGGGTGATTAAAGAGTGTGGAACAGAGCGCAGGCGAGAGTGACGCATTTGTAACCGGGAGAGAGGGTTCGTGACTCGCCTCCCGTACTCTGAAACGGATAATCACTCTAGCCGACATAACAAAGCAAAACCACTCTGGATGCAACCCTTGGAGGACATTACAGGTGTCAGCATTCGGCCAGGAGAGAGAGAGAGAGAGAGGGAGAGAGGGAGGAGGACGTGCTGCGCGTATAGGGAAGTGTCGGCAGTGTAATTTGTGCCAAGGAAGTTATAATGAAAGCCCACTTAAGCAAACTGACTGTGTGGCGGATCGACTTGATGAGAGGGACCTGTAATTGCCCCGGGAAGCTGCGGTGTTATTGCATATTTATTAAACAAATAATTAGTGGGAAATGTTGCTGCACATATCTGCCACACTGCACCGTTTTCATTTCACAGCTGTATGGCTGCTCCCTGGCTGGCTGGGAGCCAAGGGGCTTTCAGGCAGAAATCAGCGGCTGTGTGTGTGTGTGTGTGTGTGTGTGCGTGCGTGTGTGGATTTATTAGGTGCAATTAACATCAAGACATTGTTACACAGGGTTCCCTGTGAAAGATATCAGAGCCATCATCTCTAATAGGGCCGCTCAGACATTTAAACAAATATTCTCTCGCTCTCTCTCTCTTTCCATCTGTTTGTGCTTATTCCCCCGCCCCATATCACCGTCTGCATCTCCCTTCTCTGTCTTCTATAATTTGCAGGTAGCTGGCTGCTTCATTGCAGTACAGTATTAGGGTCGTGCTCCCTCTCCTATACCCCCAGTCGCAGAATTCACATCCTCACCAAGGCCGGATCTAGAGGGGGGGCATCCTGTATGCCCACCCAATGAAAGGTAATATGAGTGGTTTTCAACCAGTGGTCCAGGGACCACCAGTGGTCCTTGCGAGGGTTCTAGGTGGTCCCCAGCTAAATGGTGGAAAGTTGGATAACCAGATGTAACTCTTTGAGAGCGTAAACATGAAACCAAATGGACCCGCAAGGGTCCATGTTTACACTCTCAAGAGTTAAAATATTCGTCATCTGAATCAGCCCAAGTCTACACAACTATAGAGAATGTAGAAGATTAATGATTTGATCTGTAAGTTTTGTTTCCTAAATCCAGCCATGGTATTGTGGACAAAAGCAAAAGAAATATTTAGATCTCGGGGGGGCGGGTCTGTGGGGGTATGATGTCCTCAAATGGTGGTCCTCCGTGGCTGCTGAATAAATAGTTGAAAGGTTGAAAACCACTGCTTTATGTGAAAAACTGGAGTTGCCCATACACCCTGCCATTCTTCCAGCCCACCCTAGTAGGGCTGGCTAAATCCGGCCCTGATCCTCACCCCACCGCCGCACATAGACGACAGAGAGCTGAACCAAGACGTGGATATGTCTCATGATGAGGTATGAATATGTATGTAGGTTAAGTGAAGTGGTGCACTCTAATTGCAATGGGAGAAAAGGCGCCTTCGGTGCATTGGTCCGCTGCACTTCATGCCAAATGCTTCACGCCACTGCTTGCCATAGCAATATATTTCCTTCATTGCACAGTATGTTTTTTTCCCCCTACATTTGTCTTTACATTATTCCAGTGGTTTTTGACCTTTTTGATACCAGGGCCCACTATTTATTCAGCATTTGAGCCACGGAGGACCACCATTTGACAACGTTTTCACTCCTCAGACCCCAAAACTAAAGATTTCTTTTGGTTTTGTCCACAATTCCAGGCTTTATTTTAGCAAACAAAACAGCCAAACATACAGTTCTAGTTCTTAATTAAGTGCTGCTAATTGAAGATGAAGAATATTTTAACTCTTGAGTGTCCATTTCTACGCTCTCAAGAGTTACACATTTGGTTGACCAACTTTTCATCTGGTTAACCAGCTTATTGGGGACCACGTGGAACCCTGTCCAGGACCACTGGTGGTCCCCGGACCGCTGGTTGAAAACCACTGCATTATTCAATGCAGTATAACCAACAGTTCAGCTGATACAACAAAAATAACATGTGCATCAGTTTGCATTTCCGCACTTTGATTTGATCGTGTGAGTTTTAGCCTTTTTTTTTCCTCCTCCCCCTCAACCCATTTGTAGTCCGTCAATTTATGCCTCCTTGCTTCTGCCAATTAGGTTTAACTAAATGTGATTATGAAGAATAAATGCTGACGTTCGGCTCCACTAGAGGGTGGCGCATCAGTTTACCTAAGGCATGAGGCTCTCAAACTTGCGAGGCGGAGGGGAGAGAGAAAAATGGAATGAGGCTCATTTTAAGGGATATGCTTTTAATTTTGAGTGTTTTTTTTTTTGCATAAGCACAGCAGTGGAGCATTTCAGATCCAAATCCTTCAAACTCTGGCAACCATGAAATCACTTTAATTAAAACCGGCTGACAAATCATTAGCTTCCAAAACACACTGGACACTAATGGTGATGACGGACCAATCAAGGGCGTTTTTACTCAGACTTATGACTGAGAAACAAACTCTGCAAAAAAAATCTGCGTCACTAAAAACCTCAAAGGATATTTTCTTTTATTATTTCTTTGTTTAATTTTAATCACCCTAATTCAGTGGTTTTCAACCTTTTTGATACCACAGTGCACTATTTATACAGAAATTAGCCCCAAAGAGCCAAAACTAAAGATTCATTTTGGTTTTGTTCACAATTCCAGCCTGGATTTGGAAAACAACACAGGCAAACGGGCAAAATGATGATTAATCTTCTACATTATCTAATTGTCTATAGACTTATTAAGTGGTGTTATTTCAGATGATGAATATTTTAACTCTTGAGAGCGTAAAGATGAAACCAAATGGACCCTTGCGGGTCCATTTGGTTTCATCTTTACGCTCTCAAAGAGTTACACCCGTTTAACCAACTCTCCATCATTTAGCTGGGGACCTGCAGCTGGAACTCTCTCAAAAACCACTGGTTGAAAACCACTGCCCTAATTCAATAGTATTTGAAAAAGGGGGAAAGATCCAATTATCCTCATGTATAGATTAGTATACTGTACATCTTCATATACCAACAGAGTGGACTGTCCATGGGAGCTGGTGAAGGTCAAAGTGTTACTGGCTGATGGACAAGTGTTACTGGCTGAGTGACAGCTGACACTGTTTAACAAAGGTCAATCAATCAGAGCACAGCACCAGAGTTCACTTCATAGATATCACTATAGTCATGAACAATCTACACACGCACGCACGCACCTTTCTCACACACAGAGCCCTACCTTTCGAGTCCTACCTTTTCCAGCATCACTTGCGTGCTTAAAGGGGAATTCCACCCATTTTTTAAAAAAAAATTCCTGAGAGGATACAAATGTATCATTTGTACCCTCTCAGGAAAAAGGGGTCTAAAAGAAAAATCATAAACATGGTGAAATACATCTTGATGATGTCATCAGCTGTATTTGACCATGTTAATGATTTTTTCAGCCCTCCATTTTTAGGAAATACAGAATTGGGAGAACTTTTTTTTATCATGTCCACACAACATCTATATTAATGACATATTAAAATGTTGAAAATGGATGGAGTTCCCCTTTAAGCCGCATTCTGATTGGTCATTGTAATCAAGGACCAATCCGATGTGTGTGACGTCATTTTCCCAGGAAACGGTACTTTTCAATAGAAAGCATATTTAGAACTGTTTTTGAGGGCTGACATTCAGGGAATGGCTTATGAGACAAATATGGCAGTCATAATGGATATCAAATTCAAGATTTGATTTAATGAAAAGGTCACTTTTAATGAGGGGACCATTATAAATATAATACTCCCATCATGAGAATGATTGTAATGATTTAGCTATAGTGAGTTCTGCTATTGGTTTGACCCAAAAGGCATTAGTCCAATCCATAACCAACGCCAGAGCTTTTAGTCCCTGCAAGACAAGTTTGCAAATTATTTGAACATGTCCCAGTCTGTGTGTTCTCCTCTCTCAGCTCAGCAGCCAGATCAGTGGTCTAGACCAGGGGTTTCCAACAGGTGGTCCGGGGACCACCAGTGGTCCCTGAGAGGGTTCGAGGTGGTCCCAAGCTAAGTTGCTTAACCAGAATATGTTAACTCTGGAGAGTGTAAAAATGAAACCAAATGGACCCTTGCGGGTCCATTTGGTTTCATTTTTACACTCTCAAGAGTTAACATATTCATTTTAAGCAGCCCAAGTCTACACAACTAGAAGATTAATGGTCATTGTGATCTGTATGTTAATTTGTCTGTTTTTTCCCCAAATCCAGCCTGGTATTGTGGACAAAAGCAAAAGAAATCTTTAGTTCTGGGGTCTGTGGAGCTTAAATGTCCTCAAATGGTGGTCCGTGGCTCAAATGCTGAATAAATGGTGGGCCCTGGGATCAAAACGGTTGAAAAACCCTGGTCTAGACTTTCTCTCTATTCTCCTCTGACTTTGCTTCTTTCCCTGTCGCCTGCATGTTTCTCCGATCTACACACCTGTGTCATCAGTCCTAGCCTGTGTTTGTGGCTGTCCGTCTCCCACTGTCTGTTCTGGTTGGGTTTGTGCTTGTTTCATCAGCTGTCAAGAAAAATGTCAACTCTCTACAGGCCTTTTCTAAGCACTTTGGTACAACTTTGTTGATACAGTATATAAATGGGCTATATAAATATGGTATGGTATGGTATGGTATGGTATGGTATGGTATGGTATGGTATGGTATGGTAGTTGAACAAATGCGCAGTAAGACAAATGCCGTGCAACAAACGCCAGACGGCAAAATCCCATACCACCTCCTCCCAAAAGACCTATACATAATCCGATTTCATGAATCACTTCGTTAATTCATTTATTGTGAACACAGTGAGCGAGATTACTATATGTAAGCCAGGCAGAAACAGCGTCTGCTTCCCTCACCCCTAACTGGTTGTCAATAAACCTCTTAAACCTTCCCAACGGAATCTCTCTCCCGACTAGCGAATACGGTATATGTTTTAGTTTCTGGTTACCTGGGCACTTTCTCGTTCTTGATTAGTTGCCACAATGAGTAATATAATATGCAATATTTCAAAGACCAAGTTCATGAAAAGTGTTAAAATAAGTGCATACTTGTTTATTATTATACATTTATGCACTTATTATATTTTATTATATTCTAAAGTGCAAGTGCATAAAGTGCAAGTGCACGAGGTTCATAGTTTAACTCACTTCATGTTAAAAAAAAGAATATTTCATGTCGCTTGTGTCAAGTTCCTGTAATGCTTTTATTTTGAAATGTCACAAGTCATGCTCTGTATGTGTCTCAACTGGTCTGCTCTCACACACATAAGCAATCAAGCCAAGCAGCTGTAAGCAGCAAGGTGCAGCTCTGTGTAACACTGGTCACTATAGTGACTGTTTGAAGTTTAAGAAGAATTAAGAGATTGCCTCAAGTTGACAAATGGGTTGATAAGTAAGAAAGGCTTACTGTATACGGACCTGAAGACTGTATTTCCTCTTTTGTGCAGTATGCAGGCAACAAGGTTTGTTGTTTTCTGTTTAGTTTACTTTGGTAAAATGGTTACGTTTGCATGCTGTGCACGTCGTGTTTTGTGTTAATTGTAACCTGCTTGTTTAATTTTTTTGTTGTCACAGTGGATTTGGAGGAGCCTGGCCTTCAAATAAATCAGTTTGAGAAAGCCACTTGTGGCCACACGTGTCTGCCTGTGCTTGGAGTGTTTCTAGTAAATTTGAGTCTCACTTAAGGTGACCAGATGACCCTCTTTGCGTGGACTTTTTCGGTGTCCCACAAATTGAGACCCTGTCCCACATTGTGACTGACGGGCATCAGTGTTTACAAGCTCAAAATGCATCATGTTTCGAGCTTGTGTAGATAAACGATTTCTGCTATAAGCCTATTCGAATTGAAATCCTAAATTGTTTTTTGAATATGACATCAAGATGTTAATACTCCTGTTTCTAAGGGCAGGAGGACCCTTTTTGGACCCTGTCTTTGGATGTTGGATTCTTGCCTGCACACTATTTGGATTGATTTGTTTTTGTTGTTTTCCTGGGTTTGACCCTGGGACTGGCTCACCATCTCAAGCCGCTATAATCCTCTCCATTCTATGTACTAATCATAAACGTATTGAACCGTATGTTCTCTGCCAACAACTGCATCTGGATCCTTTTCCTGTGTTTGTGTCCAATCTGTCCGAACATGAACTCAGTGGATAGGCTCTGAGGTCATTCACACCATTCAGTGCCTCATCCTCCTGCCCATCATCTTCTTCTGCCCACCTTCCTGGCTTAGCTGCAATGCAACTCTAGATTTGTTTTTATAATGGGATTAATCTAGAGTTGCAATACCCTCCACTGACGCATAAATATTTTCCCTATAATAAAATGATTCAATATACTGTATATTTTTTCATAGAGCACGAGGTCCAACCCGGCCCTACTGGTTAGCATAGATTTTAGGCCCGGCACTAAAATGTTGGGTCGGACCTGTTCGGGCAGAATTTATTATTATTATTATTATTCCTATCCATTTCCATTGAAGACCACAACACTGACCTAATCAAACTCTGAATGTATAATGGAGAATACTAAATTAAATTTGCATAATCTCAAAACTGCCTGTTTTGCTCTTCTGATCTGTTCCAGATATTCCAGATGTTGATTCTTCCCCACCCGGCGTCTCTCCTCTTCAATGTCTTCCTTTTGGCTGATTCCTGTCCATTCAACCTCTAGACGCACCAAAGTTATTGGTAAGCTCTGTCTCAGTCTTGTATATGTATCTCCACATGTCACTTGTGTGTGTGAGGTGTGTCACATGATCTGCGGTAGGAAACCTGTGTAAGGAAATGGCAGCACAATACTAGGAGTTGATTTCGCCAAAATTAAGTAAATGTAGTTTTTTGTTTGGAGCTTGTAATGCATCATCCATTGGGGACCACTTAACCACTTTGCAACGTATCTTCACCTAATTGATCCTCACTAATGTACAATGTACCTGATATTTTTTTCCTACTCTGTCTTCCTGAGTGCTATCTCATCCTGTATTAAAATTCTCTCAAGGGCCACTTCACCCCATTTTCAAACCTAGTTTATTTGAATGATAGGACAACAGGAACACGCACTTTTCTGCTATATCTAATTTGGTTCCATTTACATATCGGAATTGATTGTTTTTTTTATCAAGCCATTAATCAGTTCATTAATCACTGGATATTGACCAAAATGTCAATATACTGTATAGTGCAACCCTATTGTGTGTTTCCCTATTGTGTGTTTATGTTTATGTGCTTCTAGTAGTGACCTTCTCAACAGAAACACCTGCCTGTCCTTATTGGTTTTTTTTTTTAGGATTCTCACTCGCTTCTTATTTTGGGCCTACTACTATCTCTCTGACAAATGCATTTGGGTTAGGTTTCCTGTGCTGCTGTTGTACTAAAGCTTAAACACTTGTTCTTCAGAGGTTTCCCCAAGTCCTGTCCACATTCAGCACACAGTTTAATTGGAATCATCCATCCATTGTTCACACCGACAGCTTTAATTTACAGAGATAAGCAACTTTGCCATGACCTTGTAATGTTGTGACATGGGCCACTGCCCCCTTTGGTGCTTTCCAAGTTGCCTTCAATCGACTTTTTTTTGGATTATACTTTTCTTCTTTCTGGCTTTCTTTTATTTTATTTTTTTTACTTTGAAAGTTTGAACACAAGCAAAGGAAATCAATGTAAACATTACTTCAAGTCAAAAGATTTCCACACCTTTCTGTTCCAACTGAGCAGAAATATTGATTACATAATGCAGGTGTGTTCACTCTGCTGCATGCTGCCCTTTGTTTGTTGGTGCACTATCACCTACAATTAAAGGGGCAGCGGCATGAAATTCAACTCCTTTTTTGTGTTTGTTTGTTTTGTTTTTTTGGCTCTCCCATGTGTATTCTATCCCCGCAACAAACTAATGTTGAACAAGCAGGCTTTCTTATCGTATATGAGATTTAATTGAAATTGCTCTCAGGAACAGAACAGCTCATCTGTTGCGATGATTTTTATCAATGCACCATACAATTTACAAATTTACAATGTCCACCACTGTTTATTTTCCAAGCTGGCATGGAATGTAAACAAACTGGATATACTGTGCTGGCTAGAACAGGCTGAAAAGATCATGGAGACAGATTCTATACCCTGATCTCTATGCCTTTGGGCTAGAATAGACGAAAATAGCCTATAATATAATATGATATAATATAAAAAAATATAAACTATACATAACACTGATCTTCTTCTTCCTCTTATTAGTATCATCATTACAAACTAATAACCCTTCTTGTGAAAAACAAAAACTAAGTTTTTGGGGCTGAGGCAATTGGTCACCACCTAATGGCTTTTTGTGCAGGAACGTGTGACTTTGTAACTCAAATTCTGCGTTTAAGTAGCTTCAGTGAAGTGTGAAATACGTTTGCAGATGCAGTGCATTATGATGAGTTGCCTTCAGGGTTGAGGCTGCATGTATGGGCTGTTTTTCATGACTAGCGGCTGAAGCACAACTTGCAGTGATCTGGTGGTGAAGTCACTTTCACACACTTTCCTCCTGTAATTGAAATTAATTGCTTGTCAGTTTCTTTGCAGTCCACTTTCCATGCTTGACAACATTGGGGACTAACTGTGGAATTTTCATCAATACCCTGGCCTAAAAAGTACCTCATACTTGAACGAAGGAGTGGGAGCATTAGTGAGGAAGCCAATTGAGCATGTGAATTGATTAGACCACAAACAAAAAAGAGGGTTGCCCATACCCATAGACAATGAAGTTGTGATACAGCAGGGGTGCCCACACTTTTTTGACTTGAGAGCTACTTTTAAAATGAGCGGCTCAACGAGATCTACCCATCAAAAATGTGATTATTCCGTTACTGAAAATCCATTCCAAGGCCCCCTAGAAAGCTTGAGCTTTGAAATAGTGGTGATGGTGTTACTTACTGTTACAGTGTTTAAGAATAATGCACTTAAAGTAAAAAAAAAAATAGAGGGAAAGAATTGGAAGGTTTTCTTGTATATGCTACTACTGACGTTTGAAAACAGTATTTGGGGTTTGAGTTGACAGTTTGTAATGTTAAGTTTAGTCTCTTGCACCCAAAACTAAGAACTTCCGCGCTTTTGTCCACAATTGGGAAAGAGAACTAGCAAAACATTGTTCAAAATAACAATTATTGTCCATTTTCTAATTGCGTGAACACCTGAGAGTGTAAAACAGATCTATGGGGACTGTCGTGATCTACCTGCACAGTCTGTGTGATCTACTGGTAGATCACAATCTACCTTTTGGGCATCCCTGCTATACTGTATACAGTGCACATATTACGAACATCATGTTCATAAACATTACTTAAATACACTATTATGACCACAATTCCACTTTACAACATTCCATATATGCAAATATTGAGAGACAGTGAAATCATTTTGCGACCGTGACCGTTGTCGCAACCATGATAAATCAGTTGCGACCTCTATAAATTAGTTGTGACCGGTGAAAAACGCTCAACCCCTAACCCCAAACGTAACCTCAGTAAAACCTAACGGTAACCTTAACCACCGACCATTGTGCCAACGGACCATTTTATATCGGTCGCGACTAGAGCGGTCACGGTCGCAAAATGATTTCACCCCTCCTGCAGGGGCGGATATAACATTTCCCAATTGGGGGGGCAGAAGAAAATGGTAAGGGGGCGGCTTCATGAAGCTGGGTGAAGCTGGGCGATGAAGCTGGGTGTGGCTTCATCGCCATACCATTTTCAGTAGTGTTTCAAATACTTAAATAAGTATATAAGTAATAAGTAAATAAATAATTAAATATAAGCACTGAAATATCTTGGGTTGTTTTGCATCCCATCACCCCCCCCCCCATGCCCATGCCTAGATCCGCCCCTGCCCTCCTGCAAATATTAGTCGAACGAAGGGCGTTATTTGAATGTTTCAACACAAGGACTCCCTGAGCGCTTAATGATAAACAGCACGCGGGCATAACAATCACATTAATCATGTTTTGTTTAAACATTGGATTTGTCCCAGGATATCGGTGTGTCTGAGGGGGCTGTGGATGTACGCATTCATGTGTGTCTGCTACATGAGGAGTCCAGAGACGGATTTGGGAAGCAGAATAGAAGATAAGGGGGTTGAGGCACAGTGCTGCCAACTTGGTGCATTTTGTCGCTATATATTTAGCTTTTTTCCAGACCCCCCTAGCGCCAAAATTAGTGGAGAACTCCTGGTGGAAAATCTAGTGCTTTTTTGCTGGTGAGTTGGAGCGAAATTGGTTGACAGAGATAAAACCCTTGTTCTTCACCATTTTTCCTCTTATGATGGAGTCCTCCTTCCTTACTAGAAAGGACCGTTGGTAACCAAATGGACCCTTAGAGATCTGTAACTCTTGAGAGCGTATAATATGGACCAAATGGACCCTTATGGGTCCATTTGGTTTCATTTTACGCTCTCAAGAGTTAAATTATAGTTAAACTTCTGAATTACCTAATTTTCATGAAATTACACATTTAGAAATGTAGAAGAATTGCTGTTTTGACCAACGGTTTTGCCAGTTATTTCTCCTAAATTAGTCCGAGAGGCTAACCCCTCAACATCAAATGGCGGTCCTCCGTGGCTAAAATGCAGAATAAATAGTGGGCCCTGGTATGAAAATTGTTGAAAACAACTGGTCTAGTGCATTCTAGTGCATTTTGGAAGTGCTGCTACTAGTGCATCTTAGATTTTGGCAGTTGGCAACACTGTAGAGGCAGCGAGAGAGAGGGAGAGACGGTGGTAAAGGTATGGCTGCTACACCCCATAGGCCAGACAACATGAAATGGAAAACAAGCCCCTGATTCAGGGGCGGATGTAACATGTACATTTGGGGGGGCAAGAGAACATGTTGCAGGAGAAAGAGAAAATAACGCCGCACCCATACCATTTTCGGTTACAGGACTTTTATTAGGCAAGTAAAGCATCAAAAATAACAGTTGTTGTTGAAGTTGCAACAGACACACAGCATGCATAAAGCTAAAGGTCTGACTCAGAGAGTTTTCTGTTTTCAATGATGAAATGCTGTTGGTTTAGTGGTGACACAACTGCAGTTAGTTAGTAGCAGTAGTAGTAGTGTTTCAAATCATTTTGAATATAAGCACTTTAATTTGAAGTATCTTGGGTTGTTTTGCATGGCATTGTGTTTGGGGGGGGCAGACTGGGTATTTAGGGGGCATTGCCCCCCATGCCTAGATCCGCCCCTGCCCTGATTGCAGGCAGAGAGGAGTGTAGTAGTTCAATACCTTCAGTGTGAAGGTTCCTTATAGCTTCGCCCAAGGCTAAGATTCTGCATTAAAGATCCACAGCTCCCAGCAGGGACCATATTAAACACCCTGACTACACTATACCTCCATCCATAAGACTCCTCTCCATCTGTAAATAATGCATCTGTCAGTGTGTGTATTTACGGGAAAATGTTAGACTAGAGCTGATGTTACTCATTCTGTTACGCGCGCGCGTGTGTGTGTGTGCGCGCCGCGTGTGAAGATAAGAGTGAGAGAGTGCTACATTAGTGAGTGTGTGCAGCTTTTGTAGACCTCTTTGAAGACTCCCATTCTAATCCTATACAGAGCCGCCATCTACACTACAGTATTGTTCAGCTTATAGTTTCCAAACCCCTTCAATCTAAGAATGCACCTAAGCGCTCTTGTAGATCTGTTATTCTCACAATATTTATGTGGGAACTAAGAGCCCTCACAGATAATTAGAAGATAGTTTCTGTACCACTACTAAATCTTTTTGGCTAAATAACGTGGTATACAACTACTGAATTCTTGTTTTTCTTCTCAGAACCGGAGTTGACCATCGAAGTTCATACTAATATCACATAGCCTTTCTTATCTGTAATAATAAGCAACTGGCAATCAGTTATCACACTGGACAGGTTCTCCTTATTACTACTATAGATGTATCACTTTTCATCATACAGTAACTTATACTGTTTGTTGGACCATAATGGCCATTTTGCCCCACACACAATTCATGGCACATGGCACAGGGCACAATTCATGGTACTTTTTTGCTGGTCTTATAGTTTGTTTGTGAATGATCAGTAATACATGGCCTGGATTCTTAATTTCCTTCGTTACGCAGACTTTCGTTCAGCTTTTAGTCTTGTCCCTCCACAATATTTTATATACCTCATTTGGCCCCTTGGGAAAAATAATTGCCCACCCCTGGCATATCAGATCTACTGAGAACTCCATGCAGGAGTGGTCCTTTGAAGGTCAAGAGGAAACCTATTGTTGGTCTTTGTGAAGGTGCTGTAGTGGAACTTTAAAAGGAACCCAATTAGTAGGTTGAATTTGTTTGAAGGAAACTGAAAGGGAGAACATAAAAGTACTCCTCCTCCCTGAACATCAAGATTGGCCCGCTGACAATTTGGGCTGATGTGGATGGGACAGTGGTTCCGTAAATACAGTACATAGGAGATATGCTAGTACTTTTAACAGTATTATTAAGGAATGCCTTCTCCTAACGACCCATATGGTGCCATTTTCTAGATGTGCGATTGGAGTTCTGTTTATACCTCTCCTATTCAATTAGCATTCTGGACATTTTTTTTGCTTCTATACAACAGCAAAGAAATTCACTTTAAAGCTTGTTTGATTCTCTGAATTCCCTGGTAGTTCAAAGGATTGTTTACATTGACTGCCAATTATGAGTTCCAGCAAAACCCAACGGATCTCAAAGAAAATTGATGTTTCAAAGAAGAGCATTTAGATGAAAAGAAAAGATTTTTCTTTTCTTTTTTAACGAACACCCCTAAAACATTATTGTCACTGGAATGTATTCTGTATTTTAGTTATAAGGACAAGCAGGAGTTAGAACCTGAGGCCATTTCTTACATACTTGGAGGCAACAGTTCATTGTGAGGGAATGAAGCAAAATTGGAAGTGAGGCAAGCTTTGCAAATTCTCAAGGCTCTCCCCATTTTCAGACTTTAAAGAGGGCAGGCTTTAGTGTGAGGGCTGTCGACCTTTTCCAGGTGGTTCATCTATTCCCTAATAGGTTGAGATCATGCTGAGAATCTAGAATGGTCTGCCGTCGCACATACTAATGGACATCTCCACTTTAATCCCTCTGCTTCCCTTCAGATGTCCCGTTTCGTCAAGGTCTTTGCATTTCGAGCCTCTACAATCTGCTGTCTCTACGTTCCACCCATACTGAATTCTGATGTTTTTTTCTTGGTGAGCTGTTGTGTAACACCAAGAGGCATTTCACTTGCTGAAAGCTGCCTGATTTTTGGATGCATTGGAGAGGGACAGGTTGAGTAAAAGGGAGATTTTTTTTCCCTTCTTTCAAAGAAGTGTCCAGTGAAGATTTGATGATGAAACTCAAAAGCAACAGGCCATGACAATATCCCAAGATCCATGAAGCCAGATTCTTCAGAAATGTCATCACTAAAATCAAGGTCACTATCCCCAGGAAGGAAGTTAAATTGCCAACGGTAACTCCACTCCTTTACTGTACCAGCAACTAACGTCCAGTAATGCACATTATCAAAAGTAAATTATTTATTTAGTTTGTCTATGCATACATACACTATACATTAGACAACATGTTTATTTAAAGGCACAATGAAAACATACATTTTTGCTGCTAAAGTACCTGTTGGCAGATCAAACCCATGTGGGTCCATTTGGTTTCATGTTTACGCTCTCAAGAGTTCAAATATTCACTATCAGGATTATCCCAAGTCTACACTAGACTAGTCAACTAGAGAATGTAGACAATTAATGGTCAATTTGACCTGTATGTTTGACTTTTTTGTTTTCTCCGAAAGTCAGCTTGTTAGACAAAAATAAATATTTTGTTTTGGGGTCTGTGGAGCTAAAATGTCATCAAATGGTTGTCTGTGGCTCAAATTCTGAATAAATAGTGGGCCCTGGTATGAAAAAGGTTGAAAACCCCTGCTCTGAGCCTGTGGCTCTGTCTGCCGTGAAGCGGTTGTTGCTGTCGCACCATCATCACGGCGGATTATGGTTGGTTTTGAACCAGGAAAAGGAGTAAAGTAAGTGCCATGTGCACGTCTGTGACGGATCGACACAATAATAGATAATTATATTCACATGCGAAACCTCGAGCTTTGGCCTGGAAGGTGCGATGTACATACATAATCTTGCGACTCAAACTGTGCTAATCCAACTCTTAACATCTCTAATCCAACTTTGAACGTTTTCCCGACGGTACAATAGTGCGTATGACGTCATACGTTTGCCAACAGGTACTCTATTTAATGCGGACCGCACTTAGTTCAGTGTTCAGTATTACGGAGTTTAGTAACTTGGTTGTTTTAACTTGGTCCCAAAAAATACATTAGTCCAATTTCATTTAATCAATTGGGTTTTCACTTAACTAATTGGTTATTTATAAGCGTCAATAGAGAAGCATAATGGATATCATCCCAGTCGGTGTTTTCTCAGCGAAGGGAACAATGGACATGGTCCCAGTCTGTGCTTTCTCAGCGAAGGCGCCGGCCAGAAGGAGGCGAAGGAGGAGAAGCAGCGCCATGGCGGCCGCTCCCAAGAGAAGGCGCCGGAGGAGGAGACGCGCCGCCGCGTCCGCCCCCAGGAGGAGGAGGAGGAGGCGCACAACGGCTGCTAGCACTGGCAGGAGGCGTCGCAGGAGGACCACCAGAAGGGCGGCGCCGGTCAGGAGGAGGAGGAGGAGGAGAAGCGTCGCGTCGCAGGCTGAGGAGTAAAGATGAGATGATACCTGTATTCCAGGCGGAAGACGACTATGGATTTGCATGGCGGCAGCACCGTGCAGAAATGGTGAAAATTAGGCCAATCTAGAAGCTCCCTACTTGTGAGCTTGTTGTGAGCTTCTACGGCAGGGGTTTTCAACCTTTTTTGGTACCAGGGACCACTATTTATTCAGCATTTGAGCCACGGACCACCATTTGATGACATTTTAGCCCCCCACAGACCCCAAAACTAAAGATTTCTTTTACTTTTGTCCACAATACCAGGCTGGATTTCAGGAAACAAAATGGATCAAAATGACGATTAATCTTCTACATTCTCTACAGTAGTTGTGTAGACTTGGGCTAAGTCACGTGATGAATATTTTAACTGTTGAGAGTGTAAAAATGAAACCAAATAGACCCGCCAGGGTCCATTTGGTTTCTTTTTACATTCTCGAGTTACATCTGGTTAACCAACTTAGCTGGGGACCACCAGGAACCCTCTCCAGGACCACTGGTGGTCCCTGGACCACTGGTTGAAAGCGCCTGTTCTACAGTATTATCTGCTATTTTCACTATTGTGTTTTTTTTTCCCCAACCTTTTTTTACACTTACATAACAACCGGTTGCTGCACGCACAGTGTTCAAAACGCTCACGCTTGCATTCAAAGCAACCACAGGCTTGACTCCACCATACCTCACTGGCCAAATAAAACCCTACAAGCCCTCCCGTGCACTCCGATCAGCCGATACAGGGACGCAGGCAGTAGCCCCGCTAAAAACGCCTGGACAACGCTCCACGCGCCCCAAGCTCTTCTCCCTCCTTGCTCCAAAACTATGGAATGCACTTCCCACTGCAATCAGAACCACAGACTCACTACCTATCTAAACTATGGAATGCACTTCCCACTGCAATCAGAACCACAGACTCACTACCTATCTTCCGCCTCAGTCTGAAAACAAACCTCTTCAGACTCCATCTCGGCCCATAGCACTTGTAATACATACCAACCCACAGTACTTACTGCAATGACTTATATAGGTTGCCTAATGTATTACAATGTTTTTTAGCGCTTCATTGTATATGGTAAAATGTATTTGTAAATCCTGATTTTCACCATTGTAAGTCGCTCTGGATCAAGAGCATCTGCTAAATGCCTAAATTGTAAATTGTAACCTAAAATAGAAATTACCCTATTGGTCTGAATATGTTTTTTTTCCCAATGGAAATATCCTAAAAAATGTGGGTTGCTTATACAGACGGTATAGTTCCAAGGAACTATACCGTGAGTATAGTAAAAAGTATTTTTTGGTCACTTTGCAACACTGCGTCTGTCGTCATAGGCAACTTAATTTTTGGATATAAGAGGAAATGTAATAGTAGTGAGTAACATGAAATGACTACAAAAGATATGAACATGAACAGGGAGGTAAAATGCAATATGGAAGAATGGAATATGGAGGGGGACAGTGGTAATACAAAGGTCTGTGCAACATAAACCCCAACAAAGAATAAGACAAAGTTGCAACTGTTTGTATAGCAGTGCTCTCAAGTGAATATTGGAAACGCCAATATATAAGGCAGAGTGCACTGTGTTTGTGCAGGTGAAACTTGGGCACACAACTACAGTAATGTATATAAGTTGATGTAAACACAGGGCAAAGTGACATACTATGGTTGTATCATGGATGGATGGATATATATTCTATATATATATTACAGTATAATATTCAGTAATGCCCTTTTTTGGTGCTGTCTGGACCATTTTTTTATGGACCATTATAAATTCCATTTAACATATCCTCTATCCCCAATTCAGTCATAACCCTGCACCAATTCCTGCCAATAATCTAATCATGGTTTGGTTCCATGCCACACATGTTTCTGTTTCTGGTCACTCTGTTCTGTAACTTTGACTTTTTTTTTTTTACCCTTTGAACCCGTGTGGTCATTATGTGTTCATCCTTGACTCAACCGTTATTGGGTTCTGCTCTATTGACTGTCAGGTTTATGACAGAACTCTGCTAGCATCACCACAATGTGTTGCCATTGAATTCCCATACTTCTCATCTGGTCAATGACATTTGATAGATCAGTGTGATGTAGCCTATAGCTGTGACCTGATGATAACGTCTGTGGAGGAGATATAGGGCTTAACCATGCTATAGGTCTGGGTCTTAAGGGCAATTCCCTATCTTCTCTAGTGAGCCAGTGTAAATTCAGATTTTACTCTGAGAGTGCACACTGCACAGGTACATTTCTTGCAATATAATTCTCTGAATTTATAATATTGCATTAGCCACATGATATGTTAACATTAATGGACTTCTTTGTATGGGAGGTTACAGGTCTTGCTTTTGGTGAAGTCCCAAGAACATGAAATATAAGGCAGACAAGACAAATGATATGCGAATGACACTATCAGTGGGCAAACTGTGTGTGATAGCCAGAAGGTAAATATAAAGTTGTAGCAATAAAAAGCAGTATTTCAGTATTTCATCCCGAAAAGGTATGGAGGGCAGGACATCTGTACCTACTAGTATGGCCTTTGATTATAGATCAGAGGAGTTGGGTGCATTTGAAGCTGTGGAAGTATGCTGCTGTCAGGTCAGGGCCGGATCTAGAGGGGGGTAGGGGTGAGCAGAGCCCACCCATATGTGCATCCTGCATCAGTGGTTTTCATCAGTGGTCCGGGGACCACCAGTGGTTGAAGGAGGTCAAGGTCCCCAGCTAAATGATGGACAGATGTAACTCATTGAAACATAATGAAATGAATGTTTCATGTTTACACTCTCGAGTTAAAATATTCATGTGTGTATTAGCCCATGTCTACACAACTAGAGAATGTAGAATATTAATGGCCATTTTGATCTGTATGTTTGACTCTTTTGTTTCCCAAATCCAGCCTGGTATTGTCTCTGGTTTCCATGGTGACGCTCCTCTACAGCGTAGCTCTCGTCCACGTTGTTAACACGACACCAAAATCTGTGTTCTGCCGTCCGAGTAGAGGGTAGGACAGCCGCGAGGATTATATATCGAGCACAGGTCCTTCTCAAAAAATTGTATATTGTGTAAAAGTTCATTTTCTCCCATAATATAATACAAAATGTGAAACTTTCATATATTCTCCATCAATTGTGCTTTAAGTGAAATATTTAAAAACATTTTTTTGTTTTAATCCTGATGATTATGGTGTACAGCTCATGAAAACCCCAAAACCTTATCTCAATGAATTAGCATATTTTTACAAGACCACTAAAAAAATATGTTTTAAACAAGAAATGTCGACTATCTGAAAAGTATATTAATGTGTGCAGTTAACACTTGGTCTGGACTATTTTTTAACAAATTATTTCATCAATGGGGCGGGGCATGGAGGTGATCAACCTGTGGCACTGTTGAAGCATTATGGAAGCCCAGTTTTGCTCTGATAACGGCCGTAAATTAATTTGTATTGTTCCGTCTTATGTCTCACACCTTCCTCTTGACAATACAACCCAGATTCTCTGTTGGGTTAAAGTCAGGACAGTTGGCTGGTCAGTTAAGCACAGTAATCCCATGGTCAGTAAAGCAGTTAGTAGTAGTTTTGGCCTTGTGGGCAGGTGCCAAATTGAGCTGGAAAGGAAAATTAGCATCTCCATGAAGCTTGTCAATATACTGAAGCACAAGGTACTCTAAAAAGATGGCTGTGTTGAAACCACTGTTAAGTTTTCACTGTCAGTGGATCAACACCGGCCGATAACATGGACTGGAGACTGGACATGGCAAGACACATGATTTAGGCCAGGTTATCGGCTGAAAACTGAAAACTCAGCCATCCTTTTAGTATCTTGTGCTTCGGTATGTTGACAAGCTTCATGGAGATGCTAATTTTCCTTTCCAGCTCGATTTGGCACCTGCCCACAAGGCCAAAACTACTACTAACTGCTTTACTGACCATGGTATTACTGTGCTTAACTGACCAGCCAACTGTCCTGACTTTAACCCAACAGAGAATCTGGGTTGTATTGTCAAGAGGAAGGTGTGAGACATAAGACTGAACAATACAAATTCATTTATGGCCGTTATCAAAGCAAAACTGAGCTTCCATAACTCCTCAACAGTGCCACAGGTTGATCACCTCCATGCCCCGCCCCATTGATGAAATAATTTGTTCAAAAGTAGTCCAGACCAAGTATTAACTGCATACATTAATACACTTTTCAGATAGTCAACATTTCTTGTTTAAAACATATTTTTTTAGCGGTCTCGTAAAAATATGCTAATTCATTGAGATAGGATTTTGGGGTTTTCATGAGCTGTACACCATAATCATCAGGATTAAAACAAAACAAGTTTTTAAATACTTCACTTGATGCACAATTGATGGAGAATATATGAAAGTTTCATGTTTTGTATTATATTCTGGAAGAAAATGAACTTTTACACAATATGCTAATTTTTTGAGAAGGACCGCCGCGAGGATTATATATCGAGCACAGAGCGATTCATTACTGGCGTCGTAGGTTGGACGTTCTACCAATCTTAGCCCATTTAGGCCTGAACTAAGGTTTTTGAAATACTTTAAATATTTATATATCAGCATAAAACAAATTGAATATTTGAATTACTGTACATACTGTACAGGATCCAAATATGGATTCCCGTCCTTAATGGGTAAAATAGGCTAGTATCTCCATCCTACAGGCTCATATTTGCATGCAGGCCAGATGTGTCGTATCCCCTTGCTTCCAGTGTCCCATGAGCCTTTGGGTGAAACATGGTCATCTCTTCCTGTTGGCTGTAGCCAAAGATTGTTCATTTAGAAAGACAGTCCATCCTGATTGGAGAGGCGACATGATAACACAACTCCAGACTGCCTTGGTTGCTGTACTGTGACCAGTGCTGGTATAAATTTGCAAACAGGAAGAAGTGTCAAGGTTTATGACCCATGCAGAAAATGCAATTAGGAGGTGTGTACTGTACACTTTACGTTATTGGTTTAAGTGTTTGTTTCTAAAGTATAGTTGCTCACTTGTGGTTGTTTACAAGTTAGCAACTATACTTTAGAAACACACAATAAAAATGATATTTAAAAGCAACTTTACAGACTTGAGTAATCGCTTCTGGCAAATAACACATTATTGTCTGCTGTGTTGCTTTTTGGGGACACTACATCAAATGTGTTTTTAAGATAATGTCCCAGACAGTTTCAGTCTCCAACATCTCATCATCTCATGGTGAACATCTGGCCTCACAAGGCCAAACTCATCCTAATTATCCTCCAGGGGTTTGGGGGTTTTACTATCATGTTCAGGGACACTTCAACACCCTGCCAGGAAAAGACATGATGCAAGAAGCACTGCCGGTTGTTTCAGGGAAACGGAACTCGCACGCTCCCCAATTATTTTCGGCATTCGTTGAGCAACAAACATCCCTTTGATTTTTTTTTTAAAGCAATTTGAAAGCTCTATTTACAAGGTCTTTAATATAAGCTATACTAACTGCAGTCTGCTGTGTAAACAACTAACAAGAAGTTGAGCACAAAGACGAGACGTTCCATTTATTGATAAAACTAACTCAAATGAACTGAATGAACACACACACACACACACACACACACACACACACACACACACACACACACACACACACACACACACACACACACACACACATATATATATATATATATACTGTGTGTATATATATACATATATATATATATATATATATATATATATATATATATATATATATATATATATATATATATATATATATATACTGTGTGTGTATATATATATATATATACATATATATATATATATATATATATATATATATATATATATATATATATATATATATACTGTGTGTATATATATATATATATATATATATATATATATATATATATACTGTGTGTGTATATATATATATATATATATATATATATATATATATATACTGTGTGTGTATATATATATATATATATATATAGGGGGCGGGGCGCCATTCCGAAACACCGCCACTTAGAAACACCCCCATTTCGAAGCATCCCCATTCCGAAGCACCACCATTTCGAAATAATGTGATTTCGGAATGGTGATGTTTTGGCATTTTACTAAAGACATCGCCCCCCCCCTCCGATAGCGCACGCTCTCTCGCCCCCCCCTGCCCAAACAAGCGCGCCCCGACCGACCCCCCCCCCCCCCCCCCCCCCGTTTATTTATTCATTTCGTAAAGTCTACAGATAGGCCTATAGCCAAGCCTTAGAGTCTTAGAGCCTTATTAAAGTTGCACATAGGCTCCTCACTGCATGTCACGCTATACCAATAATATATGTATAACATAAAGCATCGACATGGGCACATGTAATGTTCCCGACATGAAGCTGTGTCCGTAATGTGTTCAGTACAGTGTCCAACAACAACACAGCCACATGTTGCAGTTTACAGCTGAGCTGACAGACAGGCGGACGGACGGACGCACAGACCTAAAATCGGGATCTAAAATGCACGCGCGGCTGTGCCAACGCTCAGTTACACACGCCTTTTCACACCAGGGCCCAATATTTTTCTGTCACGGACCACCATTTGCCACGGACCACCATTTGGTGTCGACTTCAGTCTCTCATTCTCTCTGACCCAAAACTAAGGATTTTCAAGTTTTGGTCCACAATTTAGGAAATAACTGGTAAAACGTTGGTCAAAATGACAATTCTACTGCATTTCGTTTTGAAAATTAATTAGGCCTAATTCAGATGTTTAAATAGGCTAGCCTATAATTTCACTCTTGAGAGCGTGAAGAGTTACAGATCTATAAGTGTCCATTTGGCAACTGTCCATCATTTAGCTGGGGACCACCTGGAATCCTCTCAGGAACCACTGGTGGTCCCCGGACAACGTTGAAAACCACCGCACTAACGGATCGCATTTCGTTAAGCATTTCGTTAAGGCTGTAGCGCGCGTCTCTCTCTCTCTCTCTCTCTCTCTCTCTCTCTCTCTCTAAAATAGAACTAGGCTACTATGTAGAATGAATGTCTGTGAGTCTATAATATTTCAGAAATATTAGACTCACAAATAAATAGAACTAGCCTACTATGTCATTCAACATAGTAGTTCTATTTTATCACTGTGCTGTGAGAGGATAAATATAAGGTCCCTGGTGGCTCAAATAGTAGGCATTATTTGGAGGTCTATTTGGCTATTATTTGGAGATTTTATTTCTTCTCAATATTGGGGTGGCACTCATAGGCTCGCTATAATAATGATCAATCAGATTATTCACACCTTATGAGGATCAGATTGTTACATTTGTCCGAGGAGAGCAGAGCGTTTTCTGCTGCTCAGACAGCACGCATTCGTCTACCTATCAGCATGTTGTATTTGGCCTAATTCAATTATTGGCAAAAGCCGTTGTGTAACTTTACATTGAGACCCCAGGCCCAGGTGGGATAAATAGCCTACCTTTATATATCCTATGTAGGGATATTCCTCTTCTTCATACCGGTGCAATTTGTCATGAAATGAAAGCTGTCGATCTTTTTCCATAGTGCAGGTGCAATCAATCTGTATAACGAGCCGTCCAGCAGTGTTGCGCACTAACGGCTATAATATCATATAAGATGCTCGCATCATGGGTGAGTTTTAACGTGGTCAACGGTTCTTCCAGCTATGCCCATTTGTGAGCCCAGTCTGCAAGCCACGTTTCCATAAAACCTTTGCGAAAATAGGAAGAGTATGTTAATTAAGTCGAAGAAAGAAGAGCGAATCGTCTGCTGTTTCCATTAACTGATGAAATGCGACTTATGGGAGTCTAGGGAAAACAAAATAGGTTCATGAAACAAGCAATAGGTGGCACAGTTTTGCCAGTAACGTGATACGTATGGTTATTTTACATATATTTTTTACTTTTGAAGTTATTTTAGGCTTTACACACGGACTGCCTGCTTTATTCCTATTGAACTATAGGTCCGTTGTGCTGTGCAGAGGCTGTTCTGGCTCTGCTGTAGCAAAAACAATAATTAATATAGCCTACAATCCTAATACATAATCTACACAACTCACTGTTTTCCTGAACCGGAGCGCTTGTGAGACTCGGTAGCCTACTGATTTGGTGTGTCTACTTTGTGATATTGTAGACTACACCATGTTTTCTGCAGCGCGACACGTGCTAGGAAAAAAGGTTTGAACTTTATTATAATATCTATAAGGGCAGAGCCTGGTCATGTAAAACAGCTGTTTAAGTCTGTTATCACTTGCGTGTCACTTGCATGATGATACAGATACTGTAAATCTGCAACTTTCATGAACAAACGTGATGGGAGTCTGAACCTTTTGGCCATGTACGTGAGTCCCCTTGGCTTGGATGTCTGTGTGCGCACGGCCCTCGTCCGTTTTGAGCGGTTTTGTAGAAATATAACTTACATTAACAAATAACGCTCTCATAATGCTCTCATCGGCAGACCAGAACTCTTCAAATGCGCTATAATGCGTGTCCAGTGCTTTTCAATACAAAGTCTTTTCGCAAGCTGTTTCCATACCTCATTTGCGCATTAGACTCTTTCGATACGCTCCAAAATACGGCACCTTTCAGCGAGAAAATATTTTTGCGCAAAATGGAAACTTATTCGCATTTTGAAGTGTTTCCATTCAACATTCTCTTCGCAAGAGCCGTTTTTTGCGCAAAAATAGGGCTTATGGAAACGTGGCTTTCAGACAGACTCCTACACCTATAGGCCTAGGCCTACATGCATGATTATGAGTGCATTCAGGGACTGAAGTTGCATATAGCTATGTTCGTTGCTGTCGCTGCGCTGCTTATTACCAGAGCAAGTGACGGTGGTGCTGCTGCTGCTTACAGTAGAAATATACAGACTAGCCGGGTTGTTTTCTATTTATCCCCATTTACTTTATTTTCTACGTAATTTGGCAGGCCGCGGTTCTCAAACTTTTTAGTGTCTTTTATCCACATGTGGGAATGGGATTGAGAAGGATGCGCTTTACGCTCAAGACATTTCCAAAATGAGCGCGCACGCACGCACAGCTAGAGGAAAATGTGACATGTGCAAATATGTGGTCATGGGCCAACAGAGTAGACAAACAGACAGACAAAATAGCTGTTAAAACAGCATTGATTTTCAACTGATATTCTTCTTCACTCGGCCCTGCTTTGCGCTATTTGATTGTGGCGCGCGTAGACGAGGGTGAGAGAGAGAGAGAGAGAGAGAGAGAGAGAGAGAGAGAGAGAGAGAGAGAGAGAGAGAGAGAGAGAGAGAGAGAGAGAGAGAGAGAGAGAGAGAGAGAGAGAGAGAGAGAGAGAGAGAGAGAGAGAGAGAGAGAGAGAGAGAGAGAGAGAGAGAGAGAGGGGGGGGGGGGGGGGGGGGGACTCAGAGAGAGAGAGCTGAGAGCCGCGCGCTAGCCTACAGCCTTAACGAAATGCGATCCGTTAGTGCGGTGGTTTTCAACGAGTTGTTCGGGGACTGTAACGGACCCACTTGGGGTGGTTAAAATGGTCACAATGGTTTGTCCTCAAGGCTTTTATTTTGAAATGACTTCCTGTCCAAATGTCAGTCTTGGGCCTTATTCTGACTGTCTTTCACAAACTGGGGCTGATTACTGGGATCAAGATCACCTGTTATGTTACCCAGTATGGGGGAAGGCATTATAAAGCTCAGTTGTCCACCACAATAGGAGAGGAACAGATATTGCCCTGAGAAGGAACGGATGTTGCCATGAGAAGGAACTGAAAATGAAGTTTGTTTGTTTGAGAAAAGAAGGACCAATGTGGTCAGACTCTAAAGGAAGGACGGATAACCAAACAAGCCAAACTGCCACTTTAGCGCCGAGCTGGAAGGGGGAAAAAGGTGATGCTTTTATTGTTGGTTAATCTTGTATTATCACTGAGTATTTATATTTGATTGTTGTTTGAGGGTTATTTTATTGCATTTTGATTAAATATTGTAGAATGTAAAGCTAATGGATTATGTGAAATGTATTATGCTTATGAATTGTTGTGTTGATGTGTCCTATATGTTGTCCTTTTGCCAGTTTTCTACGTTGGGTTCTGAATAAAGAGAGATGTCAAACTCATCAGTCGGCTTTACCCGATTATTGTCCAGCCGGTCCGCTACAGTAGAAACTTTGCCAAAGAGCCTGCTGTCTTCTACAACTCTTCACCACTCAACTGGAGGCCTGCTTCGCATCGGACAGTCAATATATCTGGTGAACAGTTTCATTAACACAAACTCTACAACTGCATGAATGATGGTCATGAGCATTAAGACCAAGGATCATTTGGAAACTGAACATTTATGGACATATTGCAAAGGTTTTAATTTAAGTCAGTGGTTTACATGCAAGTTTGTCTCTTACTGTGAGAACGTAATGCAGTGATTTAAGGTCCATTTTTGTTTTTGTATTGCGTTTATTTATTTTGTGGTTCTAGTCAAGGTCTATATATAGCTAAAGTTTACATCTTATTTGAAATCTAATCCAAAATGGCAGAGGTTAACATGATGAATGAGCCTAATGACACAGATTTAGAATTTGAGAATAAGGTAAAGAGCCTTCTATCCATGTATGACCAGTGGAAGGCTATCGCACGAATCGCAAAGAAACAGTTAAAGGCCAACATGGATGAGAGTGAGCCAGGACTTGTCCTGGACACTTTGGTTATGTGCAAAGATATTTCAAAACTCTATTCTGACATCTATAAACATGAAACCCCAGATGATGATGTAAGACGAAGAGTAGACGTTTGTAAATTTATATCAAAGGACATTTTTGAAATTGTATATGAAGGAGTCGTTGAAAATGAATTTGGAACAGGATTGCAGGATCGTTTTTATGAACTGCTTGGCCACGATCCTTTTCACTCTGTTTTTGGTGTTTCATCACTAGTTCATACCAAGAAGACTAGTGTTCGCTCTGCATCTGTGGCAGCAGTAGAGCTTGCCAGGAAGAGGCAAGGGATGAGCTGGACGGAGCAGGTTGAAGCTGAGAGGAAGGAGCAGGAGAACTGGACGGAGCAGGTTGAAGCTGAGAGGAAGGAGCAGGAGAACAGGATGGAGCAGGTTGAAGCTGAGAGGAAGGAGCAGAAGAACAGGATGGAGCAAACTGAAGGAGGGAAACTGAAGGAGCAGATATGGGAACTTGAAGAGCAGCAGGAGATTGCTCTGGAAGCCCAGGGATCTGACAAAGTGAGTGCACCTCAAGCTAAGTGGGAGGTCTGCAGCCAGGCTATCCTAGAGGAGGCCGTCATCCTGGCTGACTGCAGTCCCAACACTGTCCACAAGGAAGGATTGGTGGTAATTTGGGAGGAGATTCCTGTGGAGGAGTTTCTTCCATCCATCCCAATTGAGACCAGTCAAGGACATAAAATGAAGGATGAGATGGCAGTGTGTGATGTGTTTCAGTTTGCCACTATGCAGTTATGTAAAGAATTGGAGCTAATAATGGGCAACAGAATTGCACTGCTATCCAACAAAGCATGTCCCATCAAGGCCTTTGAGGGTGGCCCACTTAAGGTGGGAGAAAGACTGCACGCCCCATTCCTGCCAATTATTTTACAACTTTTGAATGAGTATGGGGTCACGTAATTTGATCTAAAATCATTTGATTTATGCAACCTGTTTTTAAATCACTAATGATTTTGGTGGGAGTGTAACGGACCCACATGGGGTGGTTAAAATGGTCACAATGTTTTGTCCTCAAAGCTTTTATTTTGAAATGACTTCCTGTCCAAATGTCAGTCTTGGGCCTTATTCTGACTGTCTTTCACAAACTGGGGCTGATTACTGGGATCAAGATCACCTGTTATGTTACCCAGTATGGGGGAAGGCATTATAAAGCTCAGTTGTCCACCACAATAGGAGAGGAACAGATATTGCCCTGAGAAGGAACGGATGTTGCCATGAGAAGGAACTGAAAATGAAGTTTGTTTGTTTGAGAAAAGAAGGACCAATGTGGTCAGACTCTAAAGGAAGGACGGATAACCAAACAAGCCAAACTGCCACTTTAGCGCCGAGCTGGAAGGGGGAAAAAGGTGATGCTTTTATTGTTGGTTAATCTTGTATTATCACTGAGTATTTATATTTGATTGTTGTTTGAGGGTTATTTTATTGCATTTTGATTAAATATTGTAGAATGTAAAGCTAATGGATTATGTGAAATGTATTATGCTTATGAATTGTTGTGTTGATGTGTCCTATATGTTGTCCTTTTGCCAGTTTCTACGTTGGGTTCTGAATAAAGAGAGATGTCAAACTCATCAGTCGGCTTTACCCGATTATTGTCCAGCCGGTCCGCTACAGGGACCACCAGTGGTCCCTGAGAGGATTCCAGGTGGTCCACAGCTAAATGATGGACAGTTGCCAAATGGACACTTATAGATCTGAGAGGGCGAGCGACTGGCGAGACAGAGTAATGATAAAAAGGCAATGAATAATAATATATTCGGAATGGCGTGGTCTTTGAAAAAAAGAAAAAACATCGCCATTTCGAAGTGGTATTCTTCGAAATAGCAGTGTTTCGGAATGGTGATGTGTGGCCAGGCTTCGGAAAGGCAGTGTCTTTTTTTCCACGGAGAAACCCCGCCATTCCGATTAATGGAAGTGAACGATCGGAATGGCGGGGCTTCGGAATGGCGACGTGTAACCATATATATATATATATATATATATATATATACCCTATTGGCCTGAATATAAGACTATGTTTTTTCCCGATGGAAATATCCCAAAAAATGGAGTAGTCTTATATTCAGGGGCTATACTATTTGACATTCAATGTTCTTTTTTCTGTAAAAGGGTCTTGAAAAATGAGGGTCGTCTTATAAACGAGTCGTCTTATATTCGGGACAATACGGTATATATATATATATATATATATATATATATATATATATATATATATATATATATATATTATATATATATATATATATATATATATATATATACGCTTATGACACGCAGCGAAAAAGAAAAGAAAAACCACAACAACACCAAACTAAATCATCAGGTCACCTCAAGTACTCCTCAAAGACTCGTGTCCTGGTGATTGATGGGTGTAATGTGTTGTTATGGTCACATTCCGCACGCAATTAGCGCTGATCTATTGTTGCTGTGCGATGTTTTAATGACCACAGTGGGCGGGAGATGATTGGTCCTAATATAATTTGTCTTCCTAATCATGTGTTTATAGGTTTTCGTGATGGTCTCCGAGGGGGCGGTGCATGGGGCACGTTTAACGCGTTCTGTACTATCCGCGTTTTGGTGTTCTGAGGATTGTTTATTTCGATGCTTTAGCTATTGAAAAATATCAGATCTACAAGCTCATAGTGCGCCACTCGGTGGCGCGCTATGAGCTTGTAGATCTGATATTTTTTTGAAAAATCATGAAAATGTGGCACAAATATTTGAATACATTATTTCATAACATTTTTTAAGTCAAATCTTTGCTTCTGGGGGATCCCTACAAAAACATGTTCCTGGTGGCATGAAATATGTTGGAGCGTCACTCACACAGGAACATAGATTTTTCAGACAAACTAGAAACTGTCAGAAACTAGAATGTAGCGTCAAAAACTAGACTGTTGGAAACTAGAATCTAGTGTCACAAACGATAATCTAGCGTCAGAAACTAGAATCTAGTGTCACAAACGATAATCTAGCGTCAGAAACTAGAATCTAGTGTCAGAAACTATAATCTAGCATCAGAAACTAGAATCTAGCGTCAGAAATGAAAATATAGCATCTGTAACTAGAATCTAGTGCCACAAACTAGAATCTAGAGTCAGAAACTAGAATCTAGTGTTTCTAGTCAGGACAAAATTGATTAAACCACTGCACCACTATGCTTCTTCTTGTAATATTGAAACCTACATAGCCCACATGAAAGGAAAGATGACATTAACATGCAGAGAGAGGTTATAGACCTATATCCACCTGCGGGGGTGGACGAAGACGGGGAATGAATCATCACTAAAAGGTGTTATAGCGTTGACTCATCCTTCCTGTTGCTACAGAAAGTCTTTTCTCGTGTAAAAGACGAAGCGCAGCGCGCAACGCTCTCTAATCTAGCAGACAGGCACTAGTCGGCGAGATAAACGGTTCCCTCCAAAGAACTTCTGGGGCCTTCAACGCTTTTCGTGATATTGAACCACTCCATTCACTTTTAATTGTTTCTGTGTAAGGTTAATTGGCTTGTATTGGAGCCGGGAAATCCAATTAGCTTGGTTGTTATTCCATCTCCACCCACACTCATCGACCCGTTCGCTTTTTGATCACAAAATAACGTTTTTTACAAATGAGAATCAGATTAGGAACGACACTGCAGCGCAGGCTGCCATGGCAACCGCATTGTTTGGCGTGGGCGGAAACTGATATTGCGAGACACACACTTTTGTCACTCGTCCGTGCCGCTGCTCGATAGAGTTCCCTTTTATTCTTTGGCCGTAATCCTCGCGGATTTACCAACACCACGATATAGACCCGGGCCAATTCTAATCTATTAAAAGTTAAGGCAGACAAATGGAAGAGGACAGAGAGTTGGCAGCCAAAGTGAGAGCAGAATGAGATGAGAGGCAAGCGGAATGGGAGTGAGATCTCTGAACCAGAAAATCACAGTTCCTTACCTCTCTTGAACATCTTTTAAGAGAGGATACGGCTCCGCTGGTGGGGAGAAAGAAACACAATTATGTGCCTGAAATTCTGATGGACTCCACGGCCATTATTATACTCCTACACCACCGGCCTGCTTATTGGGCCGAAACATTCCATTAATCTAAGATTAAAGGGTAATAAAATCAAAACTTTGGTATACTTTTGTGTGTTCTACTGAAATAAACGTGCTACCGTATGCTATAAATTATTAACGCAGATATTTGGAAATTGTTTGATATAGTAGAGAGGTTTTATTGGGTTGTCTATGCTGTACATAAAAGCATAGACGTTGTAGACATTCATGAAGAAATAACCCAAGCATGGAACAAGAGCTGTTTAAACTGACGGACGGATGGATGGATGGATGGATGGATGGATGGATGGATGGATGGATGGATGGATGGATGGACAATGGGTGGATGGATGGAGAAAAAAAAGATGAATGAGAAATGGCGAAAAAATTGACAGGGATGATAGATGGGTCCGAGGCACAAATATAATAGCATTTCACATGCAACACATGGCTGCAAAATCCACTTTGAGATACGGATCTGATGCATTGTCTCCTTTTTAAAGAGCGCATCAATGCAAGCATACATTATGGAAGACTAGGATTCCATTGTTACGGCGTCCCTGTGGTGAATCATCATCATCATTGCCCCATTTGAGGATTTCTCTTTTTATTGTTGCTAACGTTCAGCGGTTTTCTGGTCTGTTGCAAAGAGCAGGGGCGGATGTAACATTTCCGAATGGGGGGGCAGGAGAAAATGATATGGGTGCGGCTTCATCATTTTCGGTTACAGGACTTTTATTAGTCAAGTAAAGCATCAATAATAACATCAGTTGTTGTTGAAGTTGCAACAGACACGCAGCATGCATAAAGCTAAAGGTCTGACTCAGAGAATTTTCTGTTTTCAATGATGAAATGCTGTTGGTTTAGTGGTGACACAGCAGTAGTTAGTTAGTAGCAGCAGTAGTAGTGGTTCAAATCATTTTAAATATAAGCGAAAATATCTTGGGTTGTTTTGCATGCCATCTTGTTTGGTGGGGCAGACTGGGCATTTAGGGGGGCATTGCCCCCCCATGCCCATGCCTAGATCCGCCCCTGGCAGAGAGACAGAGAGAGGCCGTGCTTGGTGTGCAGGACGGGTACTGCTGTCTGTGTGTGTGCAGGAAATGTCAATGACAATTAGCATAAGAAGAGCGAAGGGCAGGTCATACTCGATGCATATTCCGCAGCCCATTGGCTCAGGAGCATTAATAATAAAACAACACAATGGGCGTCTCACTTACCAAGTCCTCTTCTGTGCTGCTGCAGATCCATGCCAAATCAATTGTTTAGTTTCTGTTGTTTTTCCCCCCTTTCCCCTGCATGAGCGAAATATTCATTCTACATGCTATCCCGTGCTCCAATTAAAAAAGTTTGTGTGTGTGTGTGCGCAAGTGTGCGTGTGTGCGTGCCCCAGCAAGTGTGTGTGTCTCTCTGTGTAAAAGGTCTAGACCACTGACCTTATCCTATAGGGAAAGCCATAGAATATATTCCACTCTATGCCTTTCTCGCTCCATCTCTCCTTCACCCTTTCCACCCCTCCATCTCCCCCTCCCTCCCTTCTCTCCGACTGCAGTGTTGTCGCAGTGGGGTCTAGGAGAGGCATGTATGTGCATACTAACACAGGCCACGCGCTGTGATGACAGACCCCTACCAACCCCCACAACCCCCCCACCAAAAAAAGCCCAACACCGGAGCTTATTCTGCTGTCTGGTCTACTATATTTATACACCACTCTTATCCATTCTTATATAAATAAGAGAATCGGGCAGCTCTGAGCCTCTGTATAGCCCGGCGTGTGGAGGTGATGGAGACAGATGTTTGGTCTTACAAGTTCAACCTAAATTACCGGCCTGTCAGCTGGGACGCCCTGGACAATGGCCCTGGCGCGTGTCCACGCGTGCGAGAGAGGGAGAGAGAGGGGAGATGCAGAGAGAGATGTGATGAGGAGGAGGAGGAGGTGGTGGTGGTGGTGGTGGTGTTGGTGTTGTGACGCATGCCTGTAATGAATGTATGAAACGTATGGTGAGATAATCCATCAGTGCTTTCGGTACATACATCAACGTGTGTGATTAATGTACCATCTCTGGGTTTACACAGAAGCCACCACTGCGTACTATGCATATGAGTCACACAACAAGGCGATGAATCTGTTATGCTGCTGTGTGTGTGAGCTGATATGACATTCTCTGACTACATCATGCTACACTAGGCAATGACATTCTAGTCTGATGGTTCTGAGCGATGCTGATTCTAGTTTCTGCATTCTGTTCTGATGCTACATGATGTTTTGATGCAGATGTTCAGATTTTGATGCTACTACTAGATTCTACTGAATTCTAGCTTCTGACTAGAGCTAGTAGTGCCAGAAGGCCTGTGTCAAACTGTGCAACAGTTCAGAAGCAGCCTGTATAGTGATTTGTGCAGATGTTTCAGACCTACAAGGTGACAGCTGTTCTGATGCTATGTTACTTGCTTGATTAAGGTGTCCACTTTGAATGCTAATGTATACAACAGAGATTGTGGTAATGGAGTGATTCATTATTTACTATACGGAGGGCTCTGATGTGGCCGCGTCTTCTTCTTCGGACTGGACTGGTTATCTCCTAAGTGTCTTGATGGCCAAGAAAATTGTATATTGATTACACAGCGCCATGCAGGTGAAGATAACTTCCCTTTACTGTCAACCAGGTCTTTTCCAGAGACTAGAGACTTAATCAGGTTGTCGTGATTCTCAGGGGAGGAGATGCATTGAATATCTCTCTATGTAAAACAGCATGGCAAAGCACCATACTATTTCCTTCCTCTCACTCTACGTTTTAACGGCGGGGATGGCGGGCGGTGATAAAAGCGACGTCGCCCGACATCCATTATTTCTCTATGGGAGCCGCCGATTCGGGCGTCAGCAGCAGAACGGGCGACCAGAAAGGCCAGGAAAGATAAAAATTGGTGAGCTTCTCGCCCGAATCGGCCGACGTTTGGCCGGGCATAACCAATCAGAGCCAAGTGCTGCTTTTTTTTTTGCCCTCGACCCCAAACCATTCGGCGCAGTTTGGTTCCTAGTTCCGTCCCACTTCCTCCTCCTCCATACTATTTTTTTATACTACTCTTCTCACATCTAAAATATTTTTGGGGCAAAAGTAGGCCTATATGGTTTTTGTCTTGTCATTTACTTTTATGGATACAATTAGGCATTGTAAACAATCTTTCTCAATAATATGCTATACTTGTTTTAATGGCGTGTCTGTGTGTGTTGCGCAGGTGCAGGCAAATGCAAGTGTGCATGCACATGTCTCAAAGGGGAAATCCACTAATTTTCAATATTTCACTATGCCCTTAATATACCTTAGAGATGCAGTGTGGACGTGGTAAAAAAAAAAAAAAAGTTCCCCCATTCTGTGTTTCCTAGAAATGGAGGTCTGAAACAAATCATTAGCATGGTGAAATACATCTGGACATCATCAAGATGTGTTTCACCATGTTAATGAGTTTCCTTTTTTTCTCAGAGTGTACAAATGGAACCAAATGGACCCGCTAGGGTCCATTTGGTTCACATTTGTACACTCTGAGAAAAAAATTGAAAATGGGTGAAATTCCCCTTTAAGAGGCGCCGCCCCCCCACTTCTAAAAGTCCCACTACAACACTGGTGACATTGATATTCAGACATTGTAGTGGGTTCTGTGCCGGTTCGGATTAAAATCTCTTCTTAACGGAACGCGAACCTATCGCTATATACCGCTGGCAGAGAAGATCAGAGCTCTTTCTGCTTTGAAGAGAACATTAGGAGAACCATACATCTGGTGGATCTTTTTACCTTGAACCCGTGTGATGTTTGTCCCCACATGTCACCTCAGAACAGCCTCATGGCTGTCGCGCTTTCTCTGCGTTTGCTTTTATCTTTTCTTCTTGGGAGTATTAAGGTGTCACCGACGTATTACACACTACAGTAGATTGAGTTCATGTGACTTGACACGTCGTATACATTAGTTCACTTGAAAATGCGCATACATACATGTAATGGCAGAGGAGCGGATGCACACGCAGTTTGGAGTTTTGTGTGTGTTTTTCCCCTGATTATTCCATTGATTTACATTCTGTCCCTGACCCTGCAGCCCTAACCTTCACTATGGTCACATAGCTTGGTCTACTTGTAACCTTGACCCTATGACCACAGCAAGAATTGTCAATCTAAACAGCGTTGTGAGCTGGTAGGTTTGGTATTTTCACAGTATTTTCTCCGCCAATTGTTGCTGAATGTTTGCTCATTATAACTAATTTGATATCAATATATCACAATTCCTAATGCCACAATATCAATATCGAATTCGCCAGTTTCAAAATCAAATGACATTTACGCATTTTTTAATGTATCCATGTCAGAAAGACTGACTGATGGTTATCTGGCTGCATTGAAGTATAGGATTGAAGTTTTCATGGTCCATATTGTTTAGAATTGTTTTAAAATGTTCTAGCAGAGTGATTGTCGACCTTTTTGATACCAGGGCGCACTATTTATTCAACATTTTAGCCACAGACCACAATTTGAGGACATTTTAGACCCACAGTCCCAAAACTAAAGATCTCTTTTGCTTTTGTGCACAATACCAGGCTGGATTTTGGAAACAAAAAAGTCAAACAAACAGATCATAAATGACCATAAATGACCCTTATTCTTCTATTCATTCTCTACTTGGAATAATTCAGATGATGAATATTTTAACCATTTGGTTTCATTTTTATGCTCTCAAAAGTTACATCTGGTTAACCAACTTTCCGACTGGTTAACCAACTTAGCTGTGATAAATAAAAGCAAAATAATGCGCCAGGGTTCATGTGGTTCATTCGTTCACCACACTCTAGACTTGACCGCTCTGTGGAAATGGCACACACACACACACACACACACACAGGGGCAGATTTTGGTTAATGTGTGTATGCGGTTTGACACCCTACGGTTGATCCATCAACCCCCACCTGACCCCCGCCCCCCTCCCCTCCCCCTCCCCAGCCTGACCTTTTTGGAAAAGGCCAGCTGTTCCCCCTTTACAGGTTGTGACTGAAGAGGCGGGTCTCCCAGACACCAATTGATTAGAGGAGCATTAATCAAGCTGAGGGATTATCCCCGGACCAGGAAAAGACTCATTTCTATAGTAAACCAATTATGCTTTTTATGGGATGGGAAGGTTAACTGGCTGAACGAGCAATCCGTTTAAACCGCTGACACCCGAGGTCTGGAGAGGTGAAAAAGGGGAGAAGAATTGGGGTGGATGGGTGGGTTTGGATGGAGAGCAGGCCTGGATGTAACGTTTCCCAATTGAGGGGGGCGGGCTTCGCGCCAAGGGCAATGAAGCCGCCCCCATACCATTTTCTTTTAAATTCTTTAGTTCTGTGACCAACAAGATTTATATTTTGTACAGGACGCATCTCTAAGCATCAATAATAACATCAGTTGTTGTTGAAGTTGCAACAGACACGCAGTTTAGTGGTGTGACAATTGTAGTTAGTTAGTAGCAGTAGTAGCGTTTCAAATCATTTTTATTATAAGCACTTTAATTTTGAATATCTTTGAAATTTGGGTTGTTTGCATGCCATCATGTTCGGTGAGACAGTTAGGGCATTTAGGGGGGCATTGCCCCCCCCATGCCCATACCTAGATCCGCCCCTGATGGAGAGGTGTAGTGGGTGTGCTGGTTGAAGAGTTGAGGGCGGATAATATGAATTTCATGGGGGAGACTAGAGTGAAAAACATAAAATTATATCATTGGCCATTAAAGTTAATTGGGGAAGTTGCTGTAAAAAAGAGAAAGGTCTATGGGAGGCAGTGGTGAGGATGCATGATGCAGTGTTGCCAACTTGGCGCATTTGTCGCTATATTTAGCTTTTTTTTTTTTCAGCCCCCGCTAGTGCCAAAATTAGTGAAAAACTCCTGGCAGAAAATCTAGTGCTTTTTTGTCCTCCTTCCTTCCTAGAAAGGATCATTGGTAACCAAATGGACCCTTATAGATCTGTAACTCTTGAGATCTTAAAATGAAACCAAATGGAGCCTTACGGGTCCGTTTGGTTTCATTTCACGCTCTCAAGAGTTAAATTATATTAAATATTTCAAAAATAGTTGAAAACCACTGCTCTAGCACATTCTAGTACATTTTGGAACTGCCACGTGTGCATTTTGGATTTTGCCAGTTGGCAACACTGTGGTGAGGATGCATGATGTTGTCCTTGCTGCTTCCATGAAGCTTCATGGACTTTCCCTTCATGCTGCATTGACCACGCAGGCAGGCAGGCAGGCAGGCAGCAGAAGGAGGGGAGGTCCTCTTTAAAGGGTCTTTCCTCCACTTTAATGGCTCTCATGACTTTAACGGCCACCGCCCTGAACTCACACTTAATGATCCTGTGTAGTTTTAAGGGGGTAAGTGTGTGTGTGTGTGTGTGTGTGTGTGTGTGTGTGTGTGTGTGTGTGTGTGTGTGTGTGTGTGTGTGTGTGTGTGTGTGTGTGTGTGTGTGTGTGTGTGTGTGTGTGTGTGTGTGTGTGTGTGTGTGTGTGTGGGGGGGTAAATTAACCTTGTAAAGAGAAACATCCTTTCATTACCACGCCCCCACCATCACTTAAAAGTCATATGCTGCGTGCAACAATCATTATGATAACAATGGAGTCGCCTTCTAATACAATGGCAGTGGAGATTATGGAGATGCTGTGACTGTGGCCAATTGCTGCGTGACTGTCCTGATGGTCATGTTCCAGGGCTAAAGTCCTACATTTCTGAGATGGACAGATCGATACGCAAGTAAGCACTGTTGCCTTGACAACAGCACAATAATACATTATTATTGATTATAATATATACTCATAAATATTTTGCGCACCAATGTGGCCACCGCTATTCTCATCTTACCATGTTAGTTAATGGTAAGTTATTAACAAGGTGCAACTTCCTATTTCCCATTACAGCCCATTCATAAAACCTACAATGTGATTGTAAATATTACACATCAACAAACTCACGAACACTGTAGCTGTTCAAAAAGGTTTCTAGCTCCAAAGTCTTTGTCTCATAAAAATCCACTGCAGGCATGTGATGAGCTACTTTCTGTCGTTGCAGATGATTATTTTGCAGATATGTCACTCAACAGCCCATACCCTATGATAAAGAGAAGAGGATAGTGCACGGGGGCAGGTCACGGTCTCCTATAGGAGGTTTGCACATGCTCAGTGTAAACAGGAAGTGCGATGATGGAATGTTCCAGCAGAGGCGCTAGAGTTGCTGAGCTGATGTCAATATTATGTGTAACTTTTACTTTTTATGAAATGACAAAGATTGATGGATACTGTTCATTCAAGTGCTGTGGATATAATATGACGTTTGAAAAGGAAAGAGCAATGCTGTTTAATTCGCAACTACTCTGGATGTCATTATTCACAAGTTATGAGATTTCTATCGTTGCAGTTCCTGTTTACACTGAGCATGTGCAAACCTCCCGCAGAAGACTGTGACACGCCCCTGGGCACTATCCTCTTCTCTTTATCATAGCCCATACCAAACCACCTGTTTTGAATGTACACATAATGCAGGAAGCAGCAGGAATTAGCTTACTGAAAACGAGTGCTTCCAAACTATGATGGCAAGAGGGCTGTGGTCTGAATATGGTCAACAGTCAGCCGCCACACTGGTGACAATCAAGAAAGTGTGGTATTTTGGAAAGTTGCAGAGCAATAAATGTGTTATTATGTCCACCAATCCGTAACGGCTGTGCAGCACAGCGATTACATTTTTACTCTTGTAAATCTGTCAGTCTGTCCGTGTGGAGAGGTGCATATATACGTTGGTTAGGCATATACCAACATAACAGTCCTAAAAAATAACCTCACTGTGCCCCCTGGCCCCTGACGTGCGTGGCGGGTGAAAAATATGTGACTTTTGGATGTTTGATGGGGGGAGAGAGGCGATCAAGCACAAATGTTGGATCAGATCATTTTGCACAAGGGACAAACACCTGCCCTAGAAGTGCACCTGCTTGCGAGCTTGTAGAATAGATGGCTATTTTCACTATACTTCTTAATTGTTATTCCTTTATATTTAAGGGATTTGTTTGTTTGTTGTTTTAACATGTATTAAATGCTAAAACAACAAATGATGTTTTCATGCATTCATTTCATGTTACAATAAATTATTTTGAAATGCATTTTTACTGTATGTTAAAATGTAGGAACTGTAGGAACTCTAAGAAATAGAGTAGTCAAATACTTCAAAATTTGGATAGTATGTACTAGCCAAATTTGGAAGAATTTGTCTACTCTAGTAGAAAAAGCAAAAAAAAGCAAGAAGTAGAGTCATATTATGGCTCTACTGCTTGCTTTTTTGGCACCCTTTCTGTTCCCCTGGTTGAAGTTCAAAGCTGGATTGTCTTATTTGTTCCCCTCAGCATCATTGTAAATACTTTTGTTTTTCCCATTTATTTTATTTTCTCCCTTTTCTTCTCTCTCTCTCTCTCCTTTGAAGTGATCAATGCGAAATAATGGTACCGTGCTAGCCCTGACTTGTGTCGTTTCAACCTTCATTTTTTTAAGAAATAAGAACTATAGAGAGATATCGGAGATGGACGCACATGGGACAGCAAAACTGTCCCATGTGTTTATACCGTCCCATGTATAAACAATTAAAAAAAGTAGGAAAAAGAAGTGTTTTTTTTTTTACTCCAGTCATGACGCATAACAATAATCACAGACAAATCTGTCCCAACACACAGTGTTATAGAATGAGCTGTAAGCGAGAGGATGGCTAAGAGTGCAAGGAAAATACCACGGCTATCGCTACAAAGCCAAAAGGCAGAAAGTGTATATGTGTCACAATCTGATACTTTGAGGCTCAAGTAGCCCAGGCCCAAGGGTCAATTTTCTGTTTTTTTTTTTTTTTTTTTTTTTTTACAGATTATTAAAGTATGCAATGTAAGCTTTCATATGATGCATCACTCAAGGAAATTGGAGCATTTTAATATGAATAAAGACAAAAAATTAAAAGTATACTTTAGATGGCTCTAAAAGTTAAACAGCCTTGGGCGACATGAAGACCAAAGCACCAGATTCTATCACATATCTTTGCTCCCAGGTGGATTATGGACACGGCAAGAGGCTCACAAGTGGGGGGGGGGGGGGGGGGTGATATGCATGAATGAGATGAGAATCACATGAAGACCATGCAGTACACGTTTGACAAACAATGACATACTGTAGTTGTGCTCAGATTGACAGCTCTGTCTCTGGAGGCTGTAGTGACCTTAGGGTGATCATTTGTTGCGTGTGTTGTGCAAGCGTGTTGTTTTTTCCGTGAGTGCAACCCGACAACGAACTGAACTGCCTCCAAACGCTGTTGTGGATCAGAGAGGTCATTGAATGAACGCTGGCCATTGTCCTCTGGTTTGCCTCAAGCTACATACATACCATAGAGCAGGGATGTCAAACAAATACACGCATAGACGGATCATGTACAGTAATTATGGGCCCCTGGGCCGCCACCAGCCAAACATGGTATGGGGGTGTATGGGTGTATGGGTGCGTCTTCATCATTCATCTTCTTCATTTTTGGTTACAGGACTTAAATTAGGCAAATAAGCATCAATTATAAATAACATCAGTTGTTGTTGAAGTTGCAACAGACACACAGCATGCATAAAGCTAAAGGTCTGACTCAGAGTTTTCTGTTTTCAATGATGAAATGCTGTTGGTTTAGGAGTGACACAGCTGTAGTTAGTAGGCGTAGTATAGTGTTATAAGCACTTTAATTTGAAATATCTTTGAAATGTGGATAGTTTTGCATGCCAGCATGTTTGGTGGGGCAGTCAGGGCATTTAAGAGGGAATTGCCCCCCCCCCCATGCCCATGCCTAGATCCGCCCCTGCCATAGGGCACTAATAATAGTTGTTGTGACACAACAAACAGGCGACACATACAGTACTAAGCGTCTTCGCTAAACAAAGTGATCTTGGCATGCGGCGGAGGTGGAGAGCAGGGCCAGATCTAGAGGGGGGCCAGGGGTGGGCAGAGCCCATGGCGGAAAGTTGGTTAACCAGATAGCTAGACAACTAGAGAATATAGGAGATTAATGGTCATTTTGATCTGTATGTTTGACTGTTTTGTTTCCCAAATCCAGCCTGGAATTGTGGACAAAAGCAAAATAAATCTTTAGTTTTGTGGTCTGTGGGGCTAAAATGTCATCGAATGGTGGTCCGTAGCTCAAATGGTGAATAAATAGTGGGGCCTGGTGACGTCAAAAAGATTGAAAACCACTACTTCACATGAAAAGCTTTGGAGTAGCCCACCCTGCCATTCTTCCAGCCCACCCTAGTAGGGCTGGCTAAATCCGGCCCTGGGTGGTGGTGTAGACTAGAGAGACAGCCATTAGGTGTTTAGTGATTACATCCCACTGTGCTGTCATGTCACGGCTGTATTTTTTTGATCACACATTTCTCACGCATTCCATGTAATCACTGCCTGGAACATGAACGTTCGCGGCACATTCTTCCCCTTTTTATTAGTGTTATTATTTGTAATCTTCCGTGTTTTGCTGGTCGATGTCAAATCGTTACATCAGAGGAGCTCTGCTAGCTTCAGTTAATGAAGGATCACTGCCAGTTCATTTCATATTCTGTCAGCAATATTACAGTACAACACACACAGCTGTATAAGAACCAATGGGCAATAATTATTGCTATCACTCAAGATTACCAGTAAAAATGATGACTGACGCGAGAACGCGCGTATTTGTGTCTGACTTGTTACTAATTAAAAAGGGCAGGATATTATTGCAAGTCAGAAGGAAGGGGATAACCAGAGACGTGTAATTGCCATGTGTTTGTCGTGTTTATAATCCTCTTATAGGGGATATTGAATCTACAGCAAATGTTACAGTATGTGTGATCACCACTGGCCTAAATAAGTAATTTAGTGATAAGTGATATCTTTTGGTTAAAATGCTTTTTCTTGTGGAAAGGTCAAGGCTCCATGATCACAGTAATACGTAACACAGTAATACGAGTTTCACTGGAAATCTGAACTAAGCAAGTCTAGCAAGATTAGCAACTAATCTTAGATCTGGACTTAAATATGATTGCTCTTGTTTTAATAAGGATATACTGACCAACAGGAAATTGTAGATTAGAAGATTATCAACCTTGTTTTTAGAACATATTTCTAATTACAAGAAGTCTTACTAAGTATGATTCATATACCCCACGAACAGATTATTTAGTTTGTTTCTAGTGTTTTACACTCAGATATAAACAGCGCCCCCCCCTCACAAGTTAGCACAGCCTTTCCTGAGCCTGACGAATGTCTTGTTTTCATGTGTTGACAACAACAAAGTTCTGGACCATCTGCAGGATGAACCAAGTGTCTGTCTGCAGGGAAGCTGTACAGGGGCGGATGTAACATTTCCCAATTGGGGGGGCAGAAGAAAATGGTAAGGGGGCAGCTTCATTGCCTGTGGCGCAAAGCGACACGGGCGATGAAGCCGCCCCCATACCATTTTCAGAAGTGTTTCAAACACTTAAATATAAGCACTGAAATATCTTCGGTTGTTTTGCTGCATGCCATCATGTTTGGTGGGGCAGACTGGGCATTTAGGGGGGCATTGCCCCCCCCATGCCTATGCCTAGATCTGCCCCTGAAGCTGTATCTATTTAGTTTTTTGGCTAAAAAGTCGCGTCTATTACCTTTAACGCTAAAAATAACTGTGTGTGCGTCGTAGTGTGAACACAGGGTTTAAAATAAGGACAGCCAACTGTTATGCTGATGGTGGATTTCCAGGTTTCCAAGAGAGAAGAGAGGAGAGAGACAGATGCAAGATCGTCTCTCTTGAGAGGGAGGAGGGGTTAAAGGGGAACTCCACCCATTTTCAAAATTCAAATATGTCATAAGTATACCCTAGAGGTGCTGCATGGGTGGACATGCTAAAAACGTTCCCTCATTCTGTGTTCCCAAAAAATGGAGGTCTGAAGAAAACCACTATCATGGTGAAACATCTTGATGACATCATCAAGATGTATTTTCACCATGTTAATGGATTTCTTTAGACGCTTCTTTTTTTCTGAGAGCGTACAAATGGAACCAAATGAACCCTAACGGGTTCATTTGGTTCCATTTGTACGCTCTCAGAAAAAATGTTGAAAATGGGTGGAATTCCCCTTTAAGGGACTTGAGTTAGGGTGGTTGGTAGGTTTAGGAGGAAGAGTAGAGATGGAGAGGGAGAAGGTTATGAGGTGTTGGGAATATTACTATACCTTGTTAATGTATTACTTATTACTTATTACCTTCATTTTAAAGCAATATATTGTATTACAATATTACTGTCTGAGCAAGTGTAATATATTAATATTACTATTACATATTACTTAAAAGAAAAACGTTGTACAAAATATATAATTAAATAGTTAGTGTCACTATTAATCAAATATTGTGTAGGCCAGTGGCATAGTTACAATAAAGAAAGCACACTTGGCTATCTGGGAAATCCATATGAAATCAAATTGAAAAAACGTCCTCCTGAATAAATAATTTGATGACAAATTATAGAAAATAAGTAATTATTTAACTTCTGCAGTTGTCAAGAAAATTTCACAAGAACATTTTCAACGAGACAGATTGACAGAAAGTAATATTGAAAGTAATGCAGTAATGCAGAAAGAAAAGTATAATATATTAGATTGGTTTTGTTAAGTAATATATTTATATTACAAGTTACTGCATTTTGGTAATATATTATGTAATATATTGAGTTACGTAGTGCACATGTCCCAACACTGGTTATGAGGTGGTGGTCAGACTTAATTAGGGGTGTTACAGAGAGGTTAGAGAGGGAGTGTGCTCCAACACTTCATTATAGCAGCAGTATCACCCAAGAAATCCGTCATCGGCAGTGCAACGAGACCAGAAACTGTAATGCTGTTATTATTTTGGAGGACTAGTGTCGTATTACTCGTTACCAGTGTTGATCAATATTACTTAGGAGAGTAATATCTTTACTTTACTTATGACCCCTTAGAAAAAGTAATGATATTACATTACTTATTACCTTAAATCAAAGAATAGTACATTACAATATTACTTTCCCAAGTCTCCCCTCCCGCCCACAAAGGAATAGAGTTGTACAACACAATCCGTTTAGTGACAACTGCGATGAACTTGCAGTGTAGGTCATGTGTGCAGAATGCTGTGGTGGATTAGGATTGTTATTTGTTGATAGCTTGTAAACATGTTCTATTTTCACATCATGCAACAACAAGCTCAAAAGTAATAAGTGCAGAGGCGTGTTTTGACAGAGTTACATATTTTTTTACACCTGAGCAATATCTTTACTTTGTTTTTGCTGGAAAAAGTAATATTACAGTAATATGTAATATTTAATTAGTTACTGCCCAACACTGCTTGTTTCTGACCAAAGTATGATTACAGTAATGCACTACTTTTTTACTTGTTACATCCAACACTGGTAGACTGAACAATTTAAAATTGCTTGTTTTGTTTCCCAAATCCACACAAAACCTTTAGTTTTGGGGGCCTGTGGGGCTAAAATAGCCCCAAACGGTGGTCTGTGGCTCAAATGCTGAATAAATAGTGGGCCCTGATATCAAAAAGGTCGAAAACCATTGCATAGGACAACATCTGTGCAAACTGTGCACATGCGCCAAAAGCTGCCCTACATACCAGAGACATGCAGAGGAGAGTGAACAGACAAACAAACAAGACCCAATGAACAATTAGGGCTTACATTTGATTACATTTGTTCACTCTGAGGTTTTAATTACCTCTGAGACTCTGACTGCAGTGTGAAGTCTCTGATGGAGAGGCTCTAGCACCTGTTTGGCCCCAGCAGCAGGGCCGGATCTAGAGCGGGGGGGGGCAGTGCATCCTGTATGCCCTCCCAATGAAAGGTAATATCAGTGGTTTTCAACCAGTAGTCTGGGGACCACCAGTGGTCCTTGAGAGAGTCCCAGGGGGTCCCCAGGCTGAACGGTGGAAAGTTGGTTAACCAGATGTAACTCTTTGAGAGGGTCCATTTGGTTTCATTTTTACGCGCCAACCAAGAGTTAAAATATTCATCATGTGAATTAGCCCAAGCCCTGTTTTGTTTCCAAATCCAGCCTGGAATTGTGGACAAAAGCAAAAGAAATCTTTTTAGTTTTGGGGGACCTGTGGGACTAAAAGTCATCAAATGGTGCAGGTCCGTGGGCCCTGGTTGGAAACCACTGCTTCATATATAAAACTTTGGAGGTGCCCACCCTTCCATTCTTCCAGCCCACCCTATTAGGGCTGGCTGAATCGGGCCCTGCCCAGCATGCATGCACCTGTTCACTGTTCAGTGAGTCTGAACATGAAGGACTTTACATGTTAGTGAACCACCATATTAGCAGCATTCATCAGTCTTCATACTGCCAGTCCTCACGTGATTCATTTCAATTCTTAGGTGACAGTGATGAAACAAGAGACAACCCCCCCCCCCCCCCCCCCCCCATACCTTCATCATGAGACCATGCAGAGATGACAGATTGAGGGGGGGGGGGGGGGGGGGGGGGGTGCTGAAATTATGTACTTATAAGCAAGGACTCAAATTATGTACTTAGAAGCAAAAGTATCAATGCAGCAATATAATACATTATATAGAAGTCAGTGGCTTTCAACCTTTTCCATACCAGGGCCCCACTATTTACACTATTTATTCTGAATTTGAGCCACGGACCACCATTTGATGACATTTTTGCCCCACGGACCCCAAAACTAAAGATTTGTTTTGCTTTTAACCACAGTTCCAGGGTGGATTTGGGAAATAAAACAGGCAAACATACAGTAGATCAATAATGACCATTAATCTTCTACATTCTCTAGTGTAGACTTGGGCTAATTCACGTGATGAATATTTTGAAAACTTTATTTCGAAAGTTTTGCAATAATTGTAATAGTCCAGTGGTTTCATACCAGGGCCCACTATTTATTCTGCATTTTAGCCACAGACCACCATTTGATGTTGGATGTAGTCTCTCAGATCCAAAATTAAGGATTTTCAAGTTTCTGTCAAGTTTGTGTCAAAAGGAGACAAAGAGAGAGAACTGGCAAAATGTTGGTCAAAATTACAATTTCTCTATACATTTTCTAATTGTGTAGATTCTTGAAGATTAATTAATTCAGATGTTTAAATATGTTTTGACTCTTGAGAGAGTAAAATGAAAGCAATGGACCCTCACAGGTCCATTTGGTTTCATTTTCTTTCTTTCTTTTTTTCCATTTGGTTTCAGTTTCATTTTACACTCTCAAGAGTTACAGATCTATAAGGGTACATTTAATCACCAGCTGTCCATCATTTATTTTTAGGACCACCTGGAATCCTCTCAGGGACCACTGGTTGAAAACCAAATGGACCCTAGTGTGTCCATTTGGTTCCATTTGTACACTCTCAGAAAAAAAGGAAACTCATTAACATGGTGAAACACATCATCAAGATGTAATTCACCATGCTAATGATTTTTTTTTCAGACCTCCATTTCTAGGAAACACAGAATGGGAGAACTTATTACCATGTCCACACAACATCTCTAAGGGATATTAATGACATAGTAAAATATTGAAAATGAGTGGAATTCCCCTTTAAGACACGTACATGCACACTTGCATGCGCATTTGCATGCACCTGCGCAACACACACAGACACGCTATTAAAACAAGTATAGCATATTGAGAAAGATTGTTTACAATGCCTAATTGTATCCATAAAAGTAAATGACAAGGCAAAAAACATATAGGCCTACTTTTGCCCCAAAAATATTTTACACCCCTGATTGTACTTGAGTACAGTACTTGAGTAAATGTCCTTAGATACTTCCCAGCAGCTTCACAGGCAGCCCTGCCAGATGGCTGCGGAGCCGGCCACAGGCCTAATGTGCTGTTTAGTTTTCATTACGTGAGAGGACTCAAAGCATGGAATGATCAATGCCGTGGCTGGTGAATAGTCAATTTGTCTCTAATACCCATGAGATATGGCAACTAGCCCACCAGGTGGTTAAATTATTTGTGCTTTATTTTGGGGGTATTAGTGGCTCATATGGACATGTACTCGCACAGGCCTAATCACTACACGTCTTTTTTGTTTTAGCCTGGTTAGCAGTTTATTATCTGGTCTACAGTGCATGGTATTGCTGTGTCATGTTGTAGTATTGTTTTGTGGTCAACAGGCAGGAAGAATCATGTGGAACTTCCCTTTACTTCAAACCGCCTTTTCACAACAAAAGCTGCAGCCTAAGAGAGCTTTTATTGTTATTCTTCTGGAAATGAGTAGATAATTAAACTATTAAATACTATATAGTGCCAGAGGCATGCACAACAGCCATGAGCGACTAAGTTACAAGATACGGGGGTGTGAGAATTTTGTCTGGTTGAAGACCCAGCCAGCTGCATGGATCAATTGTAGAGGCTTAAGTGTGACTTGAGTTTGACTTGAGTGATGTTTGGATACGGAGCTGAGCTGACTCCTGGGTGAGGAACAGTCTAATTCAGGGGATTTCTACCTTTTTGACTCCAGGGACCACCATTTATTCAGTAGTTGAGCCACAGACCCCATTTGAGGACATTTGCACACCAAATACCTAAAATTAAAGATTTCTTTTGGCTTTGTCCACAATTCCAGGCTGGATTTTGCAAACAAAACGGTGTAAGTGCTGCTAATTCATCTTTACATTCTCAAGAGTTACACACCAACTTTCCATCATTTAGCCTGGGGACCACCTGGAATCTTCTCAAGGACCACTGTCCCCGGACCACCTGTTGAAAACCCTTGGTCTAATTTGTTGAATGTTATTGTAAACCTACTGGAAATAGTTGATTGCCGTTGGCTGTTGGAAGTAGAGTTCTCAAACTGTGTCTGAACCCGACCGGGATCCCTAACATAATGCCTAAACATGACCTACTCTAGTATACTTGAACAAAACCATCTGTATACTGCAATGATATAAACTTGGCAATCTCTACCCTATTGCCTAAGCGCAACCACTTTTAACTTTATATGTAAGCGCGACAATATTTTAGATGAACTTACAATGAGGTAATCTCCACTCAGCCCTGGATATGTTTATATAACGCAGTGGCTTTCAACGTTTTTAATACCAGGGCCCACTATTTATTCAGAATTTTAGCCACGGACCACCATTTGATGATATTTTAGCCACACAGACCCCAAAACTAAAGATTTATTTTGCTTTTGTCCACAATTCCAGGCTGGATTTGTGATACAAAACAGGCAAACACACAGATCAAAATGACCATTAATCTTCTACATTCTCTAGTTGGGCAGTTGGGCTTCAGATGATGAATATTTTAACTCTCAAAAGTTACATCTGATTAACCAACTTTCCACCATTTAGCTGGGGACCACCTGGAACTCTCAAGACTCATTGGTGTTCCCCCGGACCACTGGTTGAAAACCACTAATATTGGGTTTTGGGAATGGGTGGGCAGGATGCACATTTGGGTGGGCTCTGCCCACCCCTGCCCCCTTCTAGATCCGGCCCTCATGCCGGCACTGTGCCAGGAGCCACTACACCTTCATGGTAATCTATGCAGATATGCATTAATCCATTGGCTCTAATACTTGTACTTTACATACTACATTTATGCGCTTGTAGCAATTCTGAAGTATTTTTCAGTCTAATATATAACCACCACAAAGCATTATTAGTGCTACTTTTCATGGTAATTCGAAATAACCCATTTAGCCCCGAGGATTTACATTTTAATTATATGTTTTGATTCACCAGCGGGTTGATTAATTTCTTTGGTTGCCAGCAGGTTAATTGTGTGAGCTCAGTCACTACCACAACACTGGACTGTGTCATTACCACTGTGATTAATAGAATAACCTAATGAGGTTCTAGCAAAGAGAAGATTGACACGTTTATTTTTGGTACTTTAATAGGTAGCAATACCAAACACGGACGTTGGCGTTCTATGAAAACAGCATCACTGACAGAGTAACAGATTTTTCAGAAAAACTACAATCTAGTGTCAGAAACTAGAATCTAGCGTAAGAAACTAGAATCTAGTGTCAGAAACCAGAATCTAGTGCTAGAAACTACCGTTGTAGAATCTAGTGTCAGAAACCACAATCTCGCATCAGAAACTAGAATCTAGAATCAGAAACTAGAATGTCGCATCAGAAACTAGAATCTAGAATGAGAAACTAGTATGTAGCATTTAAAAATGCAGATTAACCAGTCAGCTTTATTTTATATTTACGGTATATTTTCCAAAACTGCGGACACTGTGCAGGCATGGGCATGGGCGGGGGGGGGCCCTCCTAGATGCCCAGACTGCCCCACCAAACGTGTTGGCATCCAAAACAATCCAAGATATTTCAAATTAAAGTGCTTATATTTAAAATGATTTGAAACACTACTACTGCTCCTAACTAACTACAGCTGTGTCACCACTAAACCAACAGCATTTCATCATTGAAAACAGAAAACTCTCTGAGTCAGACCTTTAGCTTTATGCATGCTGTGTGTGTCTGTTGCAACTTCAACAACAACTGATATTATTGATGCTTTACTTGCCTAATAAAAGTCCTGTAACCAAAAATGGTATGGGTGCGGCTTCATCCCATACCATTTTTCCTGCCCCCCCAAATGGGAAATATTACATCCGCCCCTGCTGAGGCGTAAGTGGAGCACATACGTACATCGATCTAGTTATGATGCTGTTTTCGTTAACTTCTCGGTGGAGCTTGAGAGCATGCACAGTTCAGGGTGACTTGCATCGATTGGCTTCCATGCCTGACCGTTGGGTCTCAGACACAACCTCCCACCACCCACTGGGAACTCTACTTAGCTCCAATGGACTTTCAAAGGCATGGTGGAGGGATCTGCTATGCATCGGAAATCATTGCTTCCAGGAGATCTACTTGCATTGCTGATTTGTGAACAAAATTGCCGAAGAATATAATGGCTTGGATGTTTTTGTTTGGTAAAATTGCCTCTTTGTGCAGGTAATTATATTTTGTCTTCCAGAGTGTTTCCTGATATATTGTATTATAGTTGATTGCATACCTGATTCCACATCGACGCAAAAAAGTGACCATATTATTATCCGTATATGAAAACGGTACATGCAGGGTGATTTTTGGGGAAAATATGTGTGTATATACATATATGCGGCATTAATGAGAATGATCCAAACTGTTGCATTCAAAAGGCTTGGCCGCTTACAGGATACGTGAGTGAAATCTATGTCTTCATGACCTTTACCAGTTTTCAGACTTGTATTTTAGATATGTATTTTATTATATCTTTATCCACACACTGTTGACGGGGAATACCAAGATGGGAGTCAAGAATTCTGCCGCCTGCAATATTGCATCCAGCCTCTCAAGCCCTGTCAACTCAGCTGCCTTTGAGCAAAGCATGGTGCTATATATTTTGTTATAAATCCCATCATGTTTACCCTCCAACCAAATAGTGTTACAGGTAGATGAGAGAGAGGTCATTGGTACAGTAAGATGAGATAAGTGCTGACTGTATTGCACATCGGTCAATTACATGGAGACTATTTATTGCATGTTGGATGGATTTATTCTTTCCCTTAAAATGGTCTCTTTGCAGCTATGCAGGCCAATTGCTGAAATCACCCCACTGACACCCGTCGGTATAACGCGGCGTATGATGATGCAGTGGAACAATGTAGCAGCGCAATGAGATTTCAATTACTGAGCCTTGTAAGAGCATTTCCATATCAATAATTGCTTTTTTGTCCACCAATTTTCTACCGAAATGATAGTGTCCAGGAGGAGAGGCCCTTTTTTTTCTTCTCTCATTGCGTATGAAGAAAACTCAATTTGATGAACAGTTTAGTCGGGGGGCCATTGCTTCGGTGATGTTATCAGGTGCAAAAATGGCATGCCAATACGGAGGGATTAACAAATGAGTTTTTGAGCAAACGCCTCGTGCCTTTTTTTTATTCCACGTATTATTCTCCAGCCAGACATGGAAAATTGCTTGCCGCGGGCAATGTGGTTCATCTACTTATTTTCTACCTTGTGCGTATGTACTCTCCTCCTCCAGCTTGCTTGGGGATTTCAGCAGTGATAATGAAACAGTGACATATTCTGTGCACACAGTGGAAGTAATACAGTATTAGCATTTCAATTGAAGAGAGAGGGCAGCGTATATATAAAGCCGTAACTTTAGCATTGCTCTTCATTAACTTCCCTCGTATATTTTCTATTTGTCTTTGCATTTGTTACCTTAACACAGTAGATATATTCAACAGTGTATACGTAGGCCTATTCCCCTATGTATGCTCTAGCAGCCTCCCATGGCCCCTCTATGCATTCTGAAGCCCAAAAACCCTAACCTTTCCATCTTCTCCTGGCCATCAATCAAATTCTAAATGTCAGTGATGGATCTCTCCCTCAGATGTCCTGGCAGTGGGTTTTGAAGTCCCAGACACCCAGACCCCCTCTCCTCTCCTCTCTACTCTTCATTTGCTGTTGATCATTTGAGAATGGGTTTTCCATGCTTGCGTCCTCCTCCTGTTGTGCTTAGGGGAGATGGTCTGCAAGGGGACAGATGAGACCCCATCTGGAAAGACCCTGGTTCCTGCCAACGCTCACCCCAGTGGCTAGAGACCCTCCCCAGCCTCGTCAGAAGCCATCAAAGGGGTGCCTGCCTGCCCACCCGGCCGACCCTGAGCACTAAGCAGCCATGCAGCTCCCACAGCCCCCTGCCTCATTAGTGACAAAGAGAAAGCAAAAGGCCGGGAGCTCCTCAATCATTCAGCCTGCCCACAGGACACAGGGTAAATACTTTTTTACACACACACACATTACTGACTGAATAAGTCAACACCTTCTTTTTTTCATGTTCCTGGTTGTTAACTAACAATGTCTTTTGTTGCTGGTGAGTGAGTGACCCTCACGAAGCTGTCCTTGGCCAGTTAGTTTGTTCAGAAATGAGATTTTTTTTCCTAATACAGAATGATACTTACATGTCAGTTTTAAAGTCATCACTAAGTGTTCAAGGTTAATTTTCCATAATTGTCACAGCAATTTGTCAAGACCAGTATAGATGACATACAATATAGATGGATGAAATATTGTTTCTCTCTGATCCACAGGGCAATGAAAACAAACAATATAACAACATGTAACAGTAGCGCAACAGCTTAAAAGTAATGCAGTGTGTGATACACCTATAAATAAAAAAAACAAATTATAAAAAAAAAAAAACCTATTAATAACTTAAGGATTAAATGTGATTATGAATGTTCATCACCGAAAGACTGTTAATGTAGGTTCAAGGTTCTTTATTTGTCACTCCAGTGTATGTCAGGACATATACAGGGATGAAATAACGTTTCCATTGTTCCACAGTGCAATAAGACAATAGACAGTGCAAGAAAAATGACAAATACAAACAATAGAAGAAACAACAAGTGATGTAGTGCAACAGACTAGAGCAGTAAAGTGCAACTGTAACAGCATAAAGTGGGGTGAAGGTGCTAAGCTACAACCAGGTATAATTATAAAGTGGCAAGTAGTGAAAGTTAAACAGACAGCTAGACAGGAACTAGACAGGACATATATATATATATATATATATATATATATATATATATATATATTATATATATATATATATATATATATATATATATATATATATATATATATATATATATATATTCTACAACTAAACTATACGGCTAAGACTAAGACATACTAAAACTAAGCAGCTAAACAGACACAAGGAGGCCTAGCACTATTTTATGTATGTATGTATGTATGTATGTATGTATGTATGTATGTATGTATGTATGTATGTATGTATGTATGTATGTATGTATGTATGTATGTATGTATGTATGTATGTATGTATGTATGTATGTATGTATGTATGTATGTATGTATGTATGTATGTATGTATGTATGTATGTATGTATGTATGTATGTATGTATGTATGTATGTATGTATGTATGTATGTATGTATGTATGTATGTATGTATGTATGTATGTATGTATGTATGTATGTATGTATGTATGTATGTATGTATGTATGTATGTATGTATGTATGTATGTATGTATGTATGTATGTATGTATGTATGTATGTATGTATGTATGTATGTATGTATGTATGTATGTATGTATGTATGTATGTATGTATGTATGTATGTATGTATGTATGTATGTATGTATGTATGTATGTATGTATGTATGTATGTATGTATGTATGTATGTATGTATGTATGTATGTATGTATGTATGTATGTATGTATGTATGTATGTATGTATGTATGTATGTATGTATGTATGTATGTATGTATGTATGTATGTATGTATGTATGTATGTATGTATGTATGTATGTATGTATGTATGTATGTATGTATGTATGTATGTATGTATGTATGTATGTATGTATGTATGTATGTATGTATGTATGTATGTATGTATGTATGTATGTATGTATGTATGTATGTATGTATGTATGTATGTATGTATGTATGTATGTATGTATGTATGTATGTATGTATGTATGTATGTATGTATGTATGTATGTATGTATGTATGTATGTATGTATGTATGTATGTATGTATGTATGTATGTATGTATGTATGTATGTATGTATGTATGTATGTATGTATGTATGTATGTATGTATGTATGTATGTATGTATGTATGTATGTATGTATGTATGTATGTATGTATGTATGTATGTATGTATGTATGTATGTATGTATGTATGTATGTATGTATGTGTTCCAATGTGTATTTTCTTTACATGGATGCTTAACCATAACCAGTCATTTCAAACATTGTGGCCTGTAGTAATGTGACACCCTTACGGTCATATTCTAGGGATGCTTTTGCAGTGTGGTCACACTGTTGTTTAGCAGACGGATCACTATACTCTACAGGTAACATACCTGAACCCTTTCCCTTTGTTCTCCTGTCTTTGGCTTATTCTGCTTCTCATAGTGTATACACACAAAAAAATGTGATATTTAAGCAGCCTGACTCATGGATACTTGAGAGGGATTAGGCATTTGCACACATCTTTCTTCTGGGGATGAAAAATGGTAATGCACCTCAGGCTATATAGGCTGAACTATGTGACCTGAGCGAGCGAACGTCAACATCTATCCTCTTCTCGAATCACGCTGCTTGTAACATTTAAAGATCCCGAGTAACCTAATGGTCTTATAGCCTCACGATTTACACCTCGGGTATAATTCATCACCTAATCAATCACTCTCCAGCCCCCGTGAACAAACAGCGAGCGTACGCATGGCCCTGTCGTCACGTCTGCAGGTTTCATGTGTTTTCCTATTTCACAACATTAGTGTCAGTCTGGAAATAGCTGCGGCCCACGTCTGATCCCGTGCCATTTCGCCGTGGTTGGCGCACCGCGTTGCTCGCAATTAATTTGGCCATCGTAGAATGACTCCACTGTACCATGGCTGCCAGATAATTGGGCTTTGTCTCCTTTTTGCACTCATAGCTCTCGTACCAAAATAGCAGGGGGGTTGCTAGGGTAAAACTTTAATGTCCCAGAGGGGCAATTTGCTTTACAGACAGTGGTCCAATCGAGTGTGCTCTATTAATTCAGTATGGCTAAAATGAAGTGTATTAATGGAAGTCTATTGTAAAGCATTTCAGAGCTGTATTTGGGGGAGGAAATAGAAATGTGTCGTATACATCAGCCATTACCGTGGAAGGGATTCTGTGATTTGTCTTTGTTATAGACCGCAGAGGTGTTTAAACTTCATGTATTACTGCAGTGCCAGCCGCTTTATAAACCACGCTGCAGTGTTAGATTTATACACTTTTCATTGTAAAGTTTAATTTGAATGAAATTCGAATATGATTTATATTATATTAAAGGGGGATTCCACCCATTTTCAACATTTTTTTCCTGAGAGCGTACAAATGCAACCAAATGAACCCTAACGGGTTCATTTGGTTCCATTTGTACGCTCTCGGAAAAAAAAGAAGCGTCTAAAGAAATCCATTAACATGGTGAAAATACTGTACATCTTGATGATGTCATCTTCATGTTTCACCATGTTAGTGTTTTTCTTCAGACCTCCATTTCTTGGGAACACAGAATGGGGGAACTTTTTTTATCATGTCCACCCAACACCTCTAGGGTATTCTAATGATATATTAGAATGTTCAAAATTGGTGGACTTCCCCTTTAATAGGAATAACGTTTATATAAAGAAAAATGAACGAAGTTCAAACTTATTTATATTATATTTATTGATGACATCGCACTGCAATGTTTCACCAACACTGATGCAATCACTCAGGTATGTGGTTTAGTAACACTTCTGAAGACTTTGGTGCAATTGTAAACACAAAAGACACAATATTAATGGAGAAAATGGTCAATATATATATGCCTATGGCCAACAATAAATTTAAACGCTGTGAATAAACAATGGCATGTATCGATGCGCGTATGTCGCTCTTCGGCAAAAATATTTTAACTCAAATTCCACATTCCGTTCATATAATACATGGAACCTATGTGTTCCATATTGATCGTGTTCCTGTGAAGGGCAGGCGGAGGCAGAAGCAGGCTTTAGGCTGGGGCTATGAAACTACATCACATGCTGCTAGAAGCAGTGTTGCCAACCTGGCACATTTGTCACTATATTTAGCTTTTTTTCAGACCCCACTATAGCGCCAAAATTAGTGGAAAACTCCTGGCGGAAAATCTAGTGCTTTTTTTTTGCTGGTGATTTGGGGTGAAATTGGTTGACAGGCACCAGAGATAAAACCCTTGTTTTTCACCATTTTTTCCTCCTATGATAGAGTCCTCCTTCCTTCCTAGAAAGGACCATTGGTAACCAAATGGACCCTTATACATCTGTAACTCTTGAGATTGTACGATCTCAAGAGTTAAATTACATTTAAACATCTGAATGAACTCATTTTCATGAATCTACACTACACATTTAGAAAATGTAGAAGAGTTGCTATTTTAACCAGCATTTTGCCAGTTATTTCCCTTTTATAAATCAGTCCGAGAGACTAAACTCAACATCAAATGGTGGTCCTTCGTGGCTAAAAGGCAGAATAAATAGTGGGCCCTGTTATGAAAATGGTTGAAAACCCACTGCTCTAGCGCAGGGGTTTTCAACAGGTGGTCCGGGGACCACCAGTGGTCCTTGAGAGGGTTCCAGGTGGTCCCCAGGCTAAATGATGGAAAGTTGGTTAACCAGATGTAACTCTTGAGAATGTAAAAAAAAAATCACACTCTCAAGAGTTAAAATAATCATCATTCGAATTACCACTATTTAATTAAGAAGTCTACACTGTTTTGTTTGCAAAAATCCAGCCTGGAATTGTGAACAAAACCAAAAGAATTCTTTAGTTTTAGGTCTTTGGGGCTAAAATGTCAATGTGGCTCAAATGCTGAATAAAATGGTGGTCCCTGTTGTCAAAAAGGATGAAAACCCACTGCTCTAGCGCATACATTCTAGTGCATTTTGGAAGTGCCACTAGTAGTGCATTTTGGATTTTGGCAGTTGGCAACACTTGCTGGAAGCAGAACAACGCGGGCAGAAACCAGCTGACTGTCACCTCATCCGGATTGACCTCATGGCCCTGTAATTTAGCACTATGTCTGTCCCCTGGAGCTAGTTTGCGGCGCTCAATTCCAGTCCGGGGAGGAGGAGTGGAGCTCCGACCCCGCCGCCACCCCCTCTACCACCCCCTCACAATTCTATAGGTCTTCTCCGAGGTTCTGGCTCAGTGAACGTCATTAAAGGACAAGAGCAGAGTGTTCCTCAGAGGCACAGCCCATTTCGGAGTGTTGTCAGCTTGGTGGAAGGATATGGTCCTTCACTTTGGTCCAGGTGTTCCACTGCATCTCTGTCACTATCAGTCACTGACGGGGACAGAGAAAAGCTGTTTAGATGTAAGGCGCACAGACTTGCTCTGAATGCATCGATCCGCAAGGCGTTCACTACATGTTTAAATGTATAGTATATATTGAGTGCGTATGTTGTGCACTGTACATATGGCTGATGGTCTGTTGTTAGAGTCACACGTTTCTGTATATCTGGGGAAAAAAATATATGACTTAATTAAGGGGAACTCCACCCATTTTCAACATTTTTTTTCTGAGAGTGTACAAATGCAACACTTTGTATAGCCTACTCTCAGAAATAAAAAGCGTCTAAAGAAATCCATTAACGTGGTGAAAATGCATCTTGATGATGTCATCAAGATGTTTCACCATGTTAGTGGCTTTCTTCAGACCTCCATTTCTTGGGAACACAGAATGGGGGAACTTTTTCATCATGTCCACCCAACACCTCTAGGATATACTAATGAAATATTAGAATGTTGAAAATGGGTGGAGTTCCCCTTTAATGTATATTAATGGCACTCTGGATCAAATGGCACGCTACCTTAGGTGGCAAAATGGCACTTAAGGTTAAGGTCAAAATGGTTACTTAAGGTTAAGTAGCCTATATATCAAGCATACATTAACCTCTAAATGTTTTTTTCAAAACAAACTCTTGTGAGGACCATAATATATATTGCCAATGCTACTGAATTAGTTTCAAATTCAGAGTTGTGATTTATGTGAAATTTGTATGCTATTTTGGAAAAAACGTTGAACTTATTTATGTTGCACCAACGGAAACGAGTAATGGCACCGTCAATTATCAATTATTAATTATGACATGTGTCACTACCGAATAAAGATACTTATTTAATTTGATTTCATTTAATTCCCCCCACACTACAGATCTTAAAAAAATAATCTAGGTGGTTCCGTTTAATAAATAAATAAATAAATAAATAAATAAATAAATGTTTCATGGTGCGACTGCAATTTGAACCAATTCAGTACAATGTCTCATAGAATGCAACTACCATATTACACAACTACATGTTATACGGGTGTTTAACTATTGCAGAGTGATATCTGGTACACTGTTGATGATGCAGCCCAGTTTCCGCTATAGGCCTTGTTATGTTCTGTCAACGTGGCCAATAGCATTCTATTTCTCCAGCCAAGTGTTAAATTGACTGGACATAATGCCATACACAACATGTGACGTTGGTTCCACATGTGTGTTTGAACATATGTGTCTGTATGCATCACACCTCGTTACTGCAGCACTGCAGCTCTCCTTCCCACTGCATCGCATATGCTCTGCGTTTCCTAAAGCCAAATTTACTTTATGTATTCCATCGTGCAGCTCTGTCACTTGTTAAAGAGGGGGTGCCGTGATTTTTGTATTTTTCCAATTTTGTACATGTTTAAGAGGTGACGGTATGTAAATAGACCCCTTGGTGTGTTTTTTATGTGCAATGATGTCTTCCCTTTGTATTTAGGGTTTCTTCCTGGGGGCTGAACCTTTCCAGTCAAACGTGCCAATAAAAAAAACTTCAATATAGTGACATCACATGCTCAGCCCCTCCCCTAACTCCTCCCCCTTTATTATGCAACTAAAGCTGTGGGCGTGGCTTCAGTTCAGGTGGATCATCACCACCCACCAGGCAAGCCTGGCATACTTAATGAACTGGTAGGGTGGAATCATAAAAAATGGCAGTTTAACAAACACTGTACACTTTTTGGCCAAAAAAATCTTACTTTTCATATAACATACCTGATGATCATGTTTTAGGGTAGAACAAATTCATGGCACTCTATCTTTAAGAAGAACAGATAAGAAAGTGCCAAAGTGTTCAGTAATTTAAATAGCATGTGTTACAGTCAGACAGTGGCTGTCAACCGGTGGTCCCTAGGCTAAATGATGGAAAGTTGGTTAACCAGATGTAACTCTTTGAGAGTGTAAAATGAAACCAAATGGAGAGACCAAATGAATTTCATCTGAATTATCCCAAGTCTACACAACTAGAGAATGTAGTAGATTAATGGTCACTGTGATCTGTAGGTTTGACTGTTGTGTTTACCAAATCCAGTCTGGTATTGTGGGCAAAAGCAAAGAAATCTTTTGGGAGGAATAGTTTTGGGGTCTCACTGCAGTAAGACATTAGTGCTAAACCCAGAACATAGTCATTGTGCTTGTACTCTATCCACTCCACAACGTCCATTCCAAAATCGTACAGTCTTACAGAATGTATCAACTCCATTCTGCGACAACTAGAGTATGGGATGTGATGAATGGTGCATTTATCCAAGGCACTTAGGTAGGTCAGGGGCGTTTTTGCCATTAGGCAGACTAGGCAGTTGCCTAGGGCGGCATGAGGGGAGGGGGGGGGGGGGCACCACTAGATATGCTTTAAAAGGATACCAGGCTAATAAGCCACATATGGATAACTACTTATACTTATACTACTAATTATACTTATCTTCTCCAACTAGAATTGAACATTTAAAACACATAATATGCTGTTTAGTTTAAAAATAGTTCATAATTTTATCCCTCGGGGGGCGCCATTTTATAGGAGATTTTCCCTGGAGGGGGGCTCCAGGGAAAATCTTGCCTAGGGCACCAAATTGCTTAGAAACGCCACTGAGGTAGATGGTTAATTCACACACACACGATTGGTGGTGGTTCAACAGCGGTGGTCTTTTCAGATTCAGGCACTCTATTCTCCGTATCGACCTAGGTGACTTTTCCACACAGGGCCCTTATCTATCATCTTCATCTAAAGCGAATTAATTCCAGATTAGCGAGTGGGAGCTGTAATTAGATTTCACGAGCAGCAGCGCGTCAAGAGGCGATGCCATCCATGGCTTTTTGAGTCATTGTGCTATGAAAGTATAGAGTGACTTGTTGTGAGTACACTGGAGATAAGCGGAAGCAGGTCCTTCAGTTCACCGAATGCGCTGCGCTGCGCAGCGCAGCAGGCCTCCGAATCGAGGTTTGGTGAAATTCGTATTGATTCCTCAGAGAGAAGGAAGAGGGTGATAAACTTGGCCCGCTTAAGTTGCCAATCAATACAGATTTCAACCCTTTCCTGAAGGAAATAAGCATCAATTACCCGGTAACGCGGTAGCAGAAGTTGCGTGAGGTATAATTACATCTCGTCACAGCGGGTCAGTGGGTGGACGGACTGTGTCCTCGGCCTGACAAGTTGCTTAATGCGATTCAGCAGCATGCTCAAAAAAGAAAAAAAAAAAAAGGTATAGGCTCTTGTTACCACAACCACGTATACGGTTGAGCCTGGTGCTTTTCCCTTCAATCAACATGACCTTTTTCTCTATGACTTTTAAGAGGCTCCATTGAGTTCACTGCCCCATGTGAATTATGAGGTGCATGTGTGTGTGTTGCAGGGAAGGGGTGGGGGGTGTGCACATTTTTTTTTTTCTTTTGTTGGTGCATGTACTACACTCAGATGATGACGGGTTTTACGATGATGAGGGGTTTTATGATGCCATGGCATTGATCAAGTAACAATACATTGTGATGTGTGTGTGGTCCACACAGATGGTGTTGTTGGAGAAATTAATGAGCGATCCGTTCCTTTGATGAATGCGATCCTTATCAACAGCGAGGCAGACGTGGAGATACAGGGGAGTGGAAGGAGTGGTGTTGGGAGAGCGGGGGTGTATAGTTGACTTATAAAAGAATTGGACTACAGCTGGAATATGCAACGCGCCATCACTTAGTTAAGCTGTGGATGCGGTGGAGTTGGAAACGCGCGGCCGGCTCGACCTTGATCATTCCCGTCTGTTTCTGCTGTTCCCTCGGTATAGCCAATTAGTGCATCAGAATTCAAACAAAGGCAATCCGTGGATTAACACTTCTCTCCTCCTTTAACCAGAGCAGGCCTAATCTTCTGCTCCCCACATGCACCGCCTAGCACTATTGATTCCTCTTTTTCTTCGCTTTGTGCAGTTTTATTCGTATATATAAAAGGCCTAGATTTTCTTCATGTGTTTTCTTCACATTGTAAAAGCACAAATAAATCATATACCTTATGTAACAGTGAGTGGAATCAATACAAGCAATTATAAAAAAAAAAAATAATTAAAAAAAAGAATAATCTATTACTACTGTATCCGTAACCTGACTGCACCAGCAGGCGGCAGCAGTGAGTTGTTCACTGCTGCTGGAGACTCGCAGGCAGAGACGATGCGCTACAAACCAATTCTGGTTAGGGACTACAGTATACTGTGTGCATCCGTCCATCCATCCATCCATCCATCTTCTTCTGCTTATCCGAGGTCGGGTCGCGAGGGCAACAGCTCCACGAGGGAGCTCCAGACCTCCCTGTCCCAAGCAACATTGGCAACCTCCTCCTGGGGGATCCCGAGGCGATCCAAAGCCAGAGATTCGATGTAATCCCTCCATCTGGTCCTTGGTCTGCCCCGGGGCTTCTCCCAGTGGGACGTGCCTCGAGGACCTCCCTAGGGAGGTGCCCGAGTGGCATCCTAACCAGATGACCGGAACACCTCAGCTGGCTCCTTTCCAGGTGAAGGAGCAGCGGCTCTACTCCGAGTCTCTCCCGAGTGACTGAACTTCTCACCCTATCTTTAAGGGAGATGCCAGCCACCCACCGGAGAAAACTCATTTCGGCCGCTTGTATCCGCGACCTCGTTCTTTCGGTCATGACCATGTGTGCATCCGGTCAGGATCAATTGAGACTGTTGACATATTAAATCTGTCAATGTAAACAAACAAACTCACAAGACTAGAACTTGCGGATATAGCCGATGTTTGACCTGCTGTTTCCGGTTCATCGTTCCTGCCTGAGAATGCCCAGATCATTATTCCCTTGTCAAATTTCTTTGTGGAAAATCCTGTAGGATTCCTATTGGAAATCCAATAGGATTTGTTCCAAATCTGATAGGAGGAATCCTATAGGATTTCTTGACTAGGGTTTTATTTTGTGTTCTTTTGCACTGCAGTCTATGTGACCTCTTAACGTACACTTGCGCACTTGAGTGCAGGCAGTATTTGAATGGACTCTTCACAACCATTAGCTGAGGTCACCCTGTAATTAGGGTCAATTGGTAGCCTTTAAACATTGGACTAAAACACCAGTGTGACGAACGTGGTCCAGGAGTGCTTAAAATTATTATTCTTAAAAAAAAAAAACAGATGCCATCTGTAAAAAAAAAAAAAAATAAAAAAATTCAAGTGAGCTAATTTAGCTCTTTGGCAGCACAATGCAGAGATAAGCACAATGCAATTTAACTCCTTCTGTCAAGTTGGTGAAATGGCTAAATTGTTTGTCTTTTTCCATTGCGGGAATTACTCTCCCCGCGAAAATGAGATTCAAGTTCAGTGTTCCATATAGTAATAGCATTATTGTCAGAGAAACAGCATCATTGCAGCCATCTGTAATATTAATATTGTTTTTTTTTTTAGCGGCAGAAGCCTCAGCCAAACTATTGCCTTCATTGGAACAGCCATGCTCTCTGACAGAGTGCTTTTCTATAACCGCTAAAAAGAAAAACCCAAATCATCCTTTTTTCTAAATGCACGAGTGGAGAGACTTTACTTTGAATAACTGCTAAATGAAAGAACTGGAACAAATACATTTCATCATAATGAAAACCACTGAGGGGTGAGAAAGAGAGATGGGGAACGAGGGATAAAGAAATAAAAGAAGAAAGAAAAGTGCATTCAGACATTGGACATCACACCATAGTGAAATGCTACTTAGCTGAACATCCTGGCCAGCATCTCATCCTAACCTCAACCTAACCAAGGCCTAAACTGTGAGTGCTGGGATTTTTGTACCTTTTCTGTTTTGTATGTGTTGGTTTTTTGATACATCGAATGGATGCAACCTGGGACGTGTCTTCAGTGATGTATCCCAAGCTCATTGGGGTTTCGGGTCTCTCGAACATCATACCCCTCACTCAGGTGACCCAGCCAGGGTTCATGACGCCCCGACTCACGTCCCAGTAGCTACCCCTGGTCAGTCCCACAAGGGAAAGGCCAAGGCCGTCCAATCCACCTCCCTGGAATACTCCACTAAAACTGGGAGGTTCTGATGCGTGGAGGGACTAGGCTCTGTTGTTTGACACCTGTCCGTGCCCCTCCTACGTCTCACCAGGCCCAATCCTGCTCTCACCAGGAGGCACAGGACCTGTGCGTTGCACCAGACTCCCAGCACCGGACATGGCAGAGACTCCATGAGCGGTGGACAAACGGCCCTCCTAAAGGACTAACCAAGGGTTTTTTGGGCGTCTTCCTCACGGACGACACAGGCTGGGGCGCTAGCCCATACTGCTAACCCGGGTGCCGTCTACATTCCGGCTGCCACCCGTCTCTCCGGTGGTCACCAAGTCTTTCCCTGGTTGTCACGTAGTCTATTCCTATGAGTCACTATAAATAGGTTGGTCGGTTTTTTGATACATCGAATGGATGCAACCTGGGACGTGTCTTCAGTGATGTATCCCAAGCTCATTGGGGTTTCGGGTCTCTCGAACATCATACCCCTCACTCAGGTGACCCAGCCGGGGTTCATGACGCCCCGACTCACGTCCCAGTAGCTACCCCTGATCAGTCCCACAAGGGAAAGGCCAAGGCCGTCCAATCCACCACCCCTGGAATACTCCACTAAAACTGGGAGGTTCTGATGCGTGGAGGGACTAGGCTCTGTGGTATATATATAGTTAAAGGTAGAGTAAGTGATTGAAATTCATCATGTAGTACCAGCCTGGTGCACTAGGGGCGCCCAAGAGTAGCTACACTATGTGAACCTGCTGCTCGATCCTGATTGGAGGAGAATTCACCCTCCACCTGGGGAACTTTTATTAGCTCCTCTGCACACCTTATAATAGAGCATTTTAACAGATTTTTTTGGGGGGGTGATATCTGACAAAAGTGAAATCACTTCCACTACCTTTAACATTGCCCTAATAAACCTCCAGGTGTGATTGTAATATTCAAATATGTCTTCCCTGTGTATTTTTGAGGGGTGCAGGCACTCATATCCTCATTCCCTCTCGCAGTTTGAGGGAAGACAGAAGTGAGGGCACAAATTGTGACTCACCAGAATGAGATGACGGTGTGATGATAAGATTGAGCACCTCTCGCTTCACAAAGGTGTGTTTTTTGGATTTTTTTTTTTTTTTTTTTTGAAAGCTGAAAGCCTTTGAGCGCTTTGAGTCATTCATCAATCATACAAACAACAGCTGTGCGCAAAGCTTAAGTTCAGGTGTGTGGTGATGTAAGCTACCGGTAAGTTAATTTTGACATGCTGGGCACGCATTAAATGCTCATAGCCTGTCGACTTCTGCACAACATCAACAGAACGATTTTTGTTGCTCACCAATACAAAAACTCCAAACACACGCACAGGAAGGAAGAATACAAATTGTTTTAGTTACACCACTAGCTGTCTGATCTCTTAAAGGGGAACTCCACCCATTTTCAATATTTTACTATGTCATTGATGTACCTAGAGGTGTTGGTTGGACATGATAAAAAGTCCCCCCCCATTCTGTGTTCGCAAGAAATGGAGATCTGAAGAAAACCATTAACATGGTGAAACATCTTGATGACATCATCAAGATGTATTTTCACCATGTTAATGGATTTCTTTAGACACTTCTTTTTTCTGAGAGCGTACAAATGGAACCAAATGAACCCGTTAGGGTTCATTTGGTTGCATTTGTACGCTCTCAGAAGAAAAAAATGAAACTGCGTGGAATTCCCCTTCAAGGACGGACCTCATTCACCAGATTTTTCATTCTGGTGATACATTTTCTTTTTTTTTTTCTGGCCATGAAGTCTGTTTTATCGGTGTGGTGGGACTGAGGCTCAGAGTGCGTCCACTAGGGATGCAGGCAATATAATGAGACACTGAAGCAGTGTGACACTACAGGTTCACAAGGTTTATTAGACACACAGGGAATAGCATATTTATAGTGCTAGATCGTAACAGAGACAGCACAGACATGGAGATGTGCAGCATAGGAACGTGGCATGACCACGTGTAAGGCTGACCTCATGGTGTACAGGGCTGACCTGACTGTAGGCAGAACTGGTGGACCTGACATGATGCACACAACACAGGGGTTTTCAACAGGTGGTCTGGGGACCACCAGTGGTCCTTGAGATGGTTCCAGGTGGACCCCAGGATAAATGATGGAAGCTTGGGTAACCAGATGTAACTCTTGAGAATGTAAAAATGAAACCAAATGGACCCTTGCAGGTCCATTTGGTTTCATTTTTACACTCTCAAGAGTTACATCTGGTCATCTGAATTAGCACCACTTAATTAAGAAGTCTACACTGTTTTTGTTTGCAAAATCCAGCCTGGAATTGTGGACAAAACCAAGAAAAGAATTCTTTATTTTAAGTCTTAGGGGTGAAATTGTCATCAAATGGCGGTCCGTGGCTCAAAGGCTGAATAAATGGTGGTCCCTGGTGTCAAAAAGGTTGAAAACCTCTGACATAACAGGATGCCTTACAGATCCAGACAGTTAGACAGTACAATGCAGACAGAGAAACATATTGCTATCAAGGACCAAATATTAAGCTGTCTGTCTCTCTGTATCTCAAGTTCAGCACACAGATATACTGTAGCCGTACATGAGTTGTAACAGCAGGGCCTAGATTTTTGTCACCGCTATAAACCCCTTATCCATTTAACTTCTTTGCCTTTTTAAATTATTAAAAAAAAAGTTTTTCAATAGTTAAAATGGCCAGTCTACAAGCTCACAGCGTGTCAATAGATTGGCATGTTGAATGATTCCAAAGAGTTTATCAAAATAGTAAAAAAAAAAGGGATAGATAAGGTGTTTAGCATGTCATGAAAATGGAGCCCTAAATATTCTTTAGATTTTTATAGACAGAAAAGAACACAACCATGGCTAGTGCATAACCTAAATTGATTAAACCACACCAAACATATTGCCTATAACTTGAATTACAGGCTAGAACCACCAGGTGATTTAAAAGTCCACTGAATACTGCATCTACTACCAGGAAATATAAGGAGAAACAAAGAAATTCCCCTTCAGCACCAACCCATTCACTTACTGGGTAGTTTCACGTAGCAGGTCTTGTTGAGTCCTCCAGTGAGAACTTGACCCACAAAGAGCCCTCGCAGCCTCGGGCCTGTGTGGAAACTAAGGTGACACGATCGATAGCCTCTCTTTCTCCCTCCCTCTTACGGGAGCAATGTGGTTGTTAGTTCCCATATCTTCTGCGCTCCTTAAGCACCTGTCTGGCTCTGTGCTCAGCTCAATGATGAGCTGGATTTGGGGGAAAAAGAAAGGGCTGTGGCAGAACAATGGCAGTGGAGAGGTCTTGTCTTGTCAAGCAATGTATATGCCAGTACTGATATCTAAAAGTGTGTGCGTGTGCAGCATGCCATGCACGTCGTGCACCAGTATGTTCAGAGAGAAACAATCTTTCTCTGTGGTACCCTAATGTGTCTGCTCCTCATTGTCTGCACCATGACCACAACCCGATTACAAAAACTCTGGCTACTATGAATACGGACGGTATAAATTAAGGGAATTGCTTAGCATGACGTAGGTCACTGTTCAGTGTCTGTGATAATAAGTGGCAGTCGCCATATAGTACCCTATTGGCCTGAATATAAGACTATGTTTTTTCCCCAATGGAAATATACTAAAAATGGAGTTGTCTTATATTCAGAGGCTATAGATTTGACATTCGATGTTTTTTTTTTTTTTGTAAATGAGTCTTATAAACAAGTCATCTTATATTCGGGACAATATAGTATAATGCAATGCTACCTGTATCTGTGATATCCCGAAACACTCCGTGGTTGTGGTTGTTACTATCCCTCATAAGTCTGTATATTCCTGTAATGTATAAAGCAATTGTGATTGTAGAGCAGCTAAGGGATATTGTGGTTTGCAGACTGAAGTGCCTGAATCTGCTAAAGCCTCTCTGAAATCCCTGTACACCACAGCCTTCCATGGCTCAGTGCTTTAGTAAATATGGTTACCAAACACAGCAACTTCACAATCAGAGCACATCCCACAAAATAGTTTTTAATAATCATCCACACAAATAATTTACACAATAAAATGGTCTCTGAGACGGTTTCTATTGTATGTGCAACATTTACATTTCCCCTTTGAGGGGCAGGAGAAAATGGTATGGGGGCGGCATGAAGCCGCACCCATACCATTTTGGTTACTGGACTTTTATCATGCAATTAAGCATCAATAATAACATCAGTAGTTGTTGAAGTTGCAACAGACATGCAAAAAAGCTAGAGGTCTGACTCAGAGAGTTTTCTGTTTTCAATGATGAAATGCTGTTGGTTTAGTGGTGACACAGCTGCAGTTAGTTAGTAGCAGTAGTAGTGTTTCAAATCATTTTAAATATAAGCACTTTAATTTGAAATATGTTGGGCTTTGCATGTTTGGTGGGGCAGACTGGGCATTTAGGGGGGCATTGCCCCCCCATACCCATGCCTAGATCCGCCCCTGTGCCCAGGCGGAAGACCAGGGTTCGGATCCTAGTTGTTACACTTCAAACAGCATAAAATCTGTCAAACATTGAAAACAATGTAGCTATGTATGGTTACTCTGAAATATATTAACATCGAGCAATCGCATGGTTAATTTCTCAAATTGTCTGTCAAGAATCAGCATCATAACACATTTATTCATCACAGCATGCACATGTTTATGCATGGAACTATCTTGTATCTGATCAGTCAACCATTAGGCCTGGAAATGTTTATCTTATTAATGAAATGTGTTTGTGATCCGCAATGAACAGGTTCGGCATTTTTAGCTAGGTTACTGATCAACGGTGCAATGAAATGTGTTGTACGAGCAAAGCAGGCCAGCTCAGCAATAAAGAGCTCTATAATCTGACTTACATTTACATGTACTCAACATGTACTCTAAGTATGCTCAACACACATTGTGAGTCTGCAAAGTGAGCTATGCATAATTTAACTGAAGTGTTCAAGTGGAGGCTATTAGACACTAGACAGGTAAGCCATCAGATACTACAACATTTCTGATGATTTATGATGTTTATACCGTTAAGGTTAATTTATTATTATTATTATTTAAATAAAAAAATACATTTACTAAGGTTACTATTGTCACAAAGTGGTTAGCATGGACCTGTCACACCATTATTCCAGCCGACTCTGAATGTTCTCTGGGAGGAGATCAACACTTTATTATGGACACTGGACAATATATCTCTATCTCTAAACTCTAAAATACTCTAAACTCTAAAATAACAGGGTTGGATATGTGGTTATGTGCTGAAGGACCAGCAAGTATATAAGAACGTCTGTGTCTGATTTGATTTGAAATGCAAAGATACAGTACTATATATCAAGGTTACAGCATTTCCAAGCTAAACCCAACAAAGTCATAAGACTTCCGTTGTGGTACAGAAATGGATTGTAAACAGCAGAATTATGCACTTCGTCCGAGATCTGCTGGCTAAAGAGCAGCATCGGCCCGCCTCAGGACACGAACCGTAAAAGTGTCAAACTCAGTGTTGCCAACTTGGTGCATTTGTCACTATATTTTGCTTTTTCCAGACCTAGCGCCAAAAATAGTGAAAAACTCCTGGCTTACTACATTTGTTCTGGGAATAGCTTGTAGTGAAGCTACACCACTTGTTTCGAGCAGCTTGTAGTGAAGCTACACTACTTGTTTCAAGCAGCAAGAGTAACAAGGATTGTAGCTTACTACATTTTCCCACACAGATTTTCAAATTCCACCCATTTTAATGGGTAGAAAACCTAATATACAGTACATCCCAAAACCTAAACATGCCACCATCCCAGGTTCAAATCCACCCATAAATTATTATGATTTTATTTATATTATTTATTAATATGATTATTATTTAGAAGGTTGTCCATGTACAAGTTGATATATATATATATATATATATAATATATATATATATATATATATATATATATATATATATATATATATATATATATATATATATATATATATATATATATATATATATATACACACACACACATCAAGCTACTTTTGTCGTGTAGCTTGTAGTGTAGCTTGCTACAATTTTCTGGGGATAGCTTGTAGTGTAGCTTCGCTACATTTTTTCGAGAGTAACAAGTAGTGTAGCTTACTACATTTCCCCAGTAACTTGCCCAACACTGTTAGAAATTGAGCACATTATGGAACTGAAACTGCCTCGTCTTGTAACAGTTTCCACTGCATTTTTATGTAGATGTAAATATAATTCCTGCGTACACACGCCACACACGCGTAGGTCTTTTTCATGTGTATGTGATTGTTGACACATACCGACTTAGTTTATATGATTTACTAGACTAAAATCCTCGGCAGATTTTATTAACACTATTGCGACGGGGGGCTCTCCGACTGTAAAAGCCACATCCTAATGTGGTCATATCTGAAGTCACGTGACGCTGGTTCATCATAAAACCTAAAATACGTACAGTCGTCTCTCCAGCACTGTCTCCCTTGAGAGGTGTAGACCTGCTATAACACGGATGAGCAGACAACAAGAACAGTGTGGTTGTTGCACCATGAGGGGCGGATCTAGGCATGGGCATGGGGGGCCAACGCCCCCTAAATGCCCTGACTCCCCCACCAAACATGATGGCATGCAAAACAACCCACATTTCAAAGATATTTCAAATTTCAGTGCTTATAATTAAAATGATTTGAAAGACTACTACTGCTATTAACTAACAGTAACTACAGTTGTGTCACCACTAAACCAACAGCATTTCATCATTGAAAACAAAAAACTCTGAGTCAGACCTTTAGCTTTATGCATGCTGCACATTATTGATGCTTATTTGCCTAATGTAAGTCCTGTAACTGAAAATGGTACCATTTTCTCCTGCCTCCCCAATTGGGAAATGTTACATCCGCCCCTGTGCACCATGATAAGATGTGAGAAGACAAGAAATGATGCAGTTCTCCACTGTTAAATACCCCCAGGCTTTTATTGTGGAAAAAACAACAACATCAACAACTTGGCAAGAGCGAAACTCTCATTGCAGATGCTACCTTTCTATTGAACTCTTTTTGGTGGAGCAGTGTATACACAGTATATCTAATGCACTCATGTATTACTTTTACTTTTAAAGTAAAGTAATAAAAAATCAATGTAGTTACACTACTTATTAACCTTGCCAAAGTTACTAGTCACTTATTACTCTAAATATTTAAAGATGGAGTGCCATGATTTTTTCTATCCTAAAACGTGATCATCAGGTATTATTGATATATGAAGAGTAATTTTTTTTTTTTTTTTTTTCCAAAAAAGTGTACAGTGTTTGTTTAAAACTGTCGTTTTTATGATTCCATTCAACCAGTTCATTAAAGGTAGGGTAAGTGATTTAAAATGCATCGAGTAGTACCATTCTGGTGCACTAGGGGCCCCCAAGAGTAGCTACACTATGTGAACCTGCTGCTCGATCCTGATTGGAGGAGAATTCACCCTCCACCTGGGGAACTTTTATTAGCTCCTCTGCTAATGTGAGGGAGGGTTAAACTCCATATATGGTCTGCACACCTTATAATAGAGCATTTTAACAGAAAACATTTTTTTTTGGTGATATCTGACAAAAGTGAAATCACTTCCCCTACCTTTAAGTATGCCTGGTTTGCCTGGTGGGTGGTGATGGGTGGAGATCCACCTGAACTGAAGCCACACCCACAGCTTTAGTTGCATGATAAAGGGGGAGGGGTTAGGGGAGTGGCTGAACACATGATGTCACTATATTGAAGTTTTTTTCATTGGCACGTTTGACTGGAAAGGTTCAGCCCCAGGAAGAAACCCTAAATACAAAGGGAAGACATCATTGCACATAAAAAACACACCAAGGGGTCTATTTACATACTGTCACCTCTTAAACGTGTACAAAATTGGAAAAAATACAAAAATCACGGCACCCCCTCTTTAATGTATTTTTCCTCGCCTCCAGTAATCACATCTGTACTTTGCATTTTCAACATTAGCACCCCCCCCCCCCCTCATTTTGCAGTGTTTATTTATCTTTGAAAAGTGCACTGTATTGTGTACACATGATTATGGGTCAATTTGGCTCCATTTTCACACTCATTTGAATTCATGAATCAATAAATTACGGACTAAATGAAAATCACGCCTGGGCTCGAAAGCATAATGAAATTCAATCTTTAACCAACTTCTGTTGTTTATTAAGGCAAACAAAGTGCCAAGCTGCTTTTGTAAAATACCCAAGTTGGCCACAAAAAAATAAAGTGCTATAGCGGGCAAAAAAGGCCCTGCAGTGCATGTCAACTTGACTGAAATAAATTACACAATATAAAACAGAGCAGCAAATGTGTGCAGTGTAAATTTTCCCTGTCGGAATAACAATCTCTTTGATTTCTATTTGATGGATTAAACAATCAGTCTGATTGCTACTCAAACTCCCAGTTCCACTACGGTTGGTAAAAATAGTAGAAGCCCGCACTCCATCTTGCAAGGTGAACTTTTTGAGGCAACGTTTCGTCAAAAACACTCTTTAGGCATCTGGATGCTCCCATGTCTCTGTTCACTTTTGAATGTATACAGTATATTACTCAAAATGTGAAAGAACTACTTACTAACACACATACGGTGCCAACTGAGAATAACTACGTAAATGGAATAACTTGATTTAAGGATAAGAGGAAGTCAAACCTTTGCTTTCTTCACACAACTCATCACACTGCAATTCCACCTCTCATGTCTAAAAACTCAACTCAACTTGCCCATTGTAGGCCTATGCATGTACGGTACTTGTATATATCTTGCGATGTTTGGGGTGTGTGGGGCTAAAATGTCATCAAATGGTGGTCCGTGGCTGAAATTCTGAATAAATGGTGGGCTCTCGTATCAAAAAGGTTGAAAACCACTGGCGCAGACGCACGGGAGCTTGCACTCACAAGCACTCATGTCACCCTTCGGACTTGGATAGTAGCCGTGAGTGTCATGCTGTTTCTTTTGTGTTTGCTCCGGCTTAGCTGCTATACCTACAAAGCTGGAGAGGACTGCCTGTGCTGCTCCCAGTGGCACTGGTTTGGAACCAACGTCATTCAGCCAGAGCTTGAAGAAGACGAGGAAAAAAAAAACAAGATGAAGAGAGATGAATGTTGTTAACAGAAGCCTATCAGCTGTGTCAGAGTCAGGTCTGCGTTTTCCACTTTCATTGTGTGTAAACCAATAATCTCCTGTCCAGAGATGATGATATTGGGGGAAAGAAACGCAAATGCAAATCCTCCGCCTCCATATCCTACTGGGAGATCCCTGAACTGACAGTTATTGAATGGCAGAGAGGGAGAGAGAGAGGGAGGGAGAGAGAGAGAGTGAGAGAGAGACTGAGAGAGAGAGAGTGAGAGAGAGAGAGAGAGGGGGGGAGGAGAGAGAGAGAGAGAGAGAGAGAGAGAGAGAGAGAGAGGGGGGGGGGGAGTCGGGGAGAGAGAGAGAGGGGGGGAGAGAGACACTGAGCACTGAGAGAGAGAGAGAGAGACTGAGAGAGAGAGAGAGAGAGAGAGAGAGAGAGAGAGGAGAGAGAGAGAGAGGGAGAGAGAGAGAGGGGGGGGGAGTCGGGGAGAGAGAGAGAGAGAGAGAAAGAGAGAGAGAGAGAGAGAGAGAGAGGGGGGGGGGGGGGGGGGGGAGGGGGAGGGGGAGAGACAGGCGAGATGCAGTCATGGGGGTTTGGTTGTTATGTACATGTAACCCACGGACACATGTGTTTGTTTGAGCATAACCTTTGTGTTGTGTGTGTGTGTGTGTGTGTGTGTGTGTGTGTGTGTGTGTGTGTGTGTGTGTGTGTGTGTGTGTGTGTGTGTGTGTGTGTGTGTGTGTGTGTGTGTGTGTGTGTGTTCCCAGGGCTAGAATTGAATGCCATTTGAATTGGTCCGCCTGGGACCCCCTCCCCCTAGGCCCCCTCCTCCTCCCAGCTAGCTCAGGTGTTTCTATGAATGTGATTTATTTCACAGCCAAGGAGATCCAAATGAAGATGAGGCAGGAAGCACTACGACTATCTGGAGAGAGATGCGGATAGAGATACAGAGAAATGTGGAATGCAGGGTCGGATTTAGCCAAGCCTACTAGGGTGGGCTGGAAGAATGGCAGGGTGTATGGGCACCTCCAAAGTTTTTCATATGAAGCAGTGGTTTACTGGTTTGACACCAGGGCCCACTATTTATTCGGTATTTCAGCCACAGACCACCATTTGATGACATTTTAGCCCCATGGACCTCAAAATATAAGATTTCTTTTGGTTTTGTTCACAATTCCAGACTTACCAGACTCCGGATTTAGGAAACAGTCCAAAATACAGATCTAAATGACCTTTAATCTTCTACATTCTCTACATTCTGTAGACTTGGGGTTAATTCACATGATGAATATTTTAACTCTTGAGAGTCTAAACATGAAACCAAATGGACCAGCAAGGGTCCATTTGGTTTCATGTTTACGCTCTCAAAGAGTTACATCTGGTTAACCAACTTTCCACCATTTAGCTGGGGACTGCCTGGAACTCTCTCAAGGACCACTGGTGGTCCCCAGACCACTGGTTGATATTACCTTTCATTGGGTGGGCATACAGGATGCACGTTTGGATGGGCTCTGCCCACCCCTGCCCCCCTCTAGATCCGGCCCTGGTGGAATGAACAAAATAAAACCAATAGCAAAGCATTGTGGGGAAGAAGCAGCCGTGGTGTGTGCTGCTGCTGCTGGAGCGTAAATGAAAAGCACACCCATTGTGCTGCACTGTAGGAACATGTGCACAGTATAATCATCCATGATATACCTGTACACTATAGGGACATACAGTGTACAGTATAGGAGCTATCTATCTACAGATTTTGTTTGTATTCAACTCATTGCAATATGCTTTGGAGAAACATTTCTGGGCCAGAAATGAATTTCCCCCAATGAATTTTCCTCCTAAAACTTTTCAAAAATGATTTATATAAATCTGGGGCTGTTGAATGATGATACATTTTAAAGGGGAATTCCACCCATTTTCGACATTTTTTTTTTCGGAGAGCGTGTCTAAAGAAAATCCATTAACATGGTAAAAATACACCTTGATGATCTCATGAAGATGTTTCATCATGTTAGTGGTGTTCTTCAGACCTCCATTTCTTGGGAACACAGACGGGGGAACTTTTTATCCATGTCCATCCAGTCCTCTAGGGTATACTAATGACATATTAGAATGTTGAAAATGGGTGGACTTCCCCCTTAATCAGATTAATAGCAGCTTCGAAATTGATTTAGTCATGATTAATCACCATTCAAACTATGTCCAAAATATGCCATGTTTTCCTGTATAGGATTTAAACTAAAAAAAAAAAAGAAAAATAATCTGCATGGGGGAAAAAAAATCTGTTTATCAAAGTAGTTGATCTACGACATCATGCGGAAATGCCTTCTTAGATTGCCTTGAAATTATCATTTTGTTTCACTTCATTATTCAGTCTGAATGCACGACTGTAGTTTATGGGTTGGGTGTTGTCAAAGCGGCAGTCTTCGGTGATTGGCTCATACCAACCAATCAGAATATTAGGAAAGCGGACAACTTGTTGTTATTCATTAGTTAACGGGCTAGCATGGTTGCTAACCAAACAAACAGTAAAATATGTCGAATGATGATGTTTACATAACATTTTAATAGCCAGATTGATACGTTTGAAAATTCACCACAGTGAGAAGCTGTCATGTTTGTTTGCCACTGTTGAGTGAACATTAACATTTCCCAATTGGGGGGCCAGGTGAAAATGTTAGCCGCACCCATACCATTTTTGGTTACGGGACTTTTATTAGGCAAGTAAAGCATCAATCAGTTGTTGAAGTTGCAACAGACACGCAGCATGCATAAAGCTAAAGGTCTGACTCAGAGAGTTTTCTGTTTTCAATAATGAAATTCTGTTGGTTTAGTGGTGAGATAGCTAGTTAGTTAGTTAGTTAGTTAGTTAGTTAGTTAGTTAGTAGCAGTAGCAGTAGCAGTAGTAGTGTTTCTAATATAAGCAATTTAATTTGAAATGTCTTGGGTTGTTTTGCTGCTATCGTGTTTGGTGGGGCAGACTGAGCATTTAGTCTGTGACCCCCCCCCCCCATGCCCATGCTCTAGATCCACCCCTGCTCTGAATTGCAGGGGAAAAAATAAGGTAGTGTTTTTTAAAGGTATTTTTCAGGGCTGTAGCCAGGCAACTACTTAGCAGAAAAAAATATATATTTTTGGCCTTTACAGTCCATACATCCAAACAGAAAAGTCCAAAATTGCATTAAACTCAATCTGCCAAGTCACTTTGCCACTCGATTTGCCATTGACTTTATGCATACGCATATACCCTCTCTATAGACATGATGATTCCATTCACAGGGTCACAGATAGGCTATGCTGCGAGGCTTCACTGGCTGGATGAGCTTCTGCAAGGTTAGGAACCTGCAGCCGCTCCATGGTTGCCTCATTCTTACAGCCAGGGGCGGATCTAGGCATGGGCATAGGGGGGAAATGGGGGGCAATGCCCCCCAGACTGCCCCACCAAACATGATGGCATGCAAAACAACCCAAGAAATTTCAAATTAAAGTGCTCATAATTAAAATGAGTTGAAACACTACTACTGCTACTAACTAACTACAGCTGTGTCACCACTAAACCAACAGCATTTCATCATTGAAAACAGAAAACTCTCTGAGTCAGACTTTTAGCTTCATGCATGTTATTATTTAATGCTTACTTGCCTAATATAAGTCCGGTACAAGATATACAGTAAATCTTGTCGGTCACAGAACTAAAGAATTTAAATGAAAATGGTATGGGTACGACTTCATCGCCGCACCCATACGCTTTGCGCCGCGGGCGATGAAGCCACCCCATACCTTTTTCTTCTGCCCCCCCCCCCCCCCCCCCCCCCCCAATTGGTAAATGTTACATCCGCCCCTGCTTGCTGCTTTGCTACAGCAGCTCACACACTGACACCGCTGACCTCAACTTTACCATGGGGAGCCCAGCTGTGGCTGAGGGGAAAATGAGAAAAGAAAGAATACTGCAGGAATACAGCCGTTGCAAGATGTGATTGTGTGTGTGTGTGTGCGTGCGTGTGCGTGTGCGTGTATGTGTGCGTGTGTGTGTGTGTGGCTGGAATGTGAATGAGCGTGACATCGGGTTTGCGGAATGAAGGTTTTCCACATAATGACTACAAATTCCCATTCATTATTCTTTCATTGCTTCTGTTTGCCCATTGAACACCCCTGTATATTGACCAATTAGGTCTCAAGTACATCTCAAGTACATATGGGCCTATAGCCCAAATATATGCGCTGTGTGTGTGCGCCTGTGCACGCATGTGTGTGTGTGTGTGTGCGTGTGCGTGTGTGTGTGTGTGTTGTGCGTGCGTGCGTGCTCAAGGTATTTGGTTCAGTCATGTGTTCAGTCTTTACAGCGTACTCTGTCAAACACGTTGATGTGAACACGGCATGCTGGTGGTTGTGAGTAGACAGGCAGCATGTGTATTGCGTTGTAAACAGTGGCTTTGGTAGCGTAACGCAGACATTTGCAGTCAGTCAGTCAGTCAGTCTAGCAGCCGCTTCACGCCTGCAGGCACTACAGTACAGCAGGGTTTGCGCCTCGATTTTTTTTTTCACACAAACAGCTCGAAGATCGCTTGCTCTCTGTCGTATCGTGCGTAATTAGATTATTCTCACAACGTGATTAATGGTTTATTGCTGCGACGCGACTGATGAAAAATAAAGCGCCAAAGCATTGTATGATTAATTTAAAGTCCACATTATGAATTCATATGTACTGCGGATGAAGCATTTAATTAAATGCCCTGAGTGTGTACATTCAGACGGAGGTGAAAAGTCATGCTGGCAAAATAGGTTTCGGCCTATTGCTGTTTTTTTCTTCCTTTTTTTTCTTTCAAGAAGGCTATTGGCTATGTGTAATGAGATGAGAGTACTCTATACCAGGGCTGGACTGGGACAAAAATTCGGCCCGGTCATTTTATGCGTGAATTTGGCCCAGACCGGCCCAAAACAAAATAATCAAAATAATGATACAAACCAACAGACCTACACAACCCTTTGCTGCTCTCACAAGAATGATGGTGGGAAAAGGATCCAAGATAGAACAGGCAGGGGCGGATTGGCCATCTGGAGTACAGGGAGTTTTCCCGGTGGCCTGCGCCACCTAGTGGCCTGGACAGGTTTTTTTCTTTTTTTCTTTTTTTTAAAGTCCAGGGCAGGCCAGGGCGCCAGGCCCAGGCCAGGCAAACTAGTGTTTCTATCCTTCAAAAAAGAAAAGGTGTCCTACACCAGAGCCTTTAAGTAGGAGAGTTGCCATATTCCCGTTCACTCCTGTGTGCCAGGGCGCTAGCGCTGCTGGAGGCAGTGTTGCCAACTGCCAAGATCCAAAATGCACTAGTGGCACTTCCAAAATGCACTAGAATGTGCTAGATGCTCGCCTGGAACATACAGATCAAAATGACCATTAATCTTCTACATTCTCTAGTTGTCTAGACTAAGTTGGGCTAATTCACATGATGAATATTTTAACTCTTGAGGGTGTAAAAATGAAACCAAATGGACCCGCAAGGGTCCATTTGGTTTCATTTTTACGCTCTCAAAGAGTTACATCTGGTTAACCAGCTGCAAAGGCAAAATTGTCCCGTGGGAAAATATGTGCCAATCCGCCCCTGAGAACAGGGGTTATTTGTCACTCACTGATAGGTACAATACAGCCCGCTGGGAGAGCTCCCGGTACTCCCTATGGCCTGTCCGACCCTGCTCTATACCACGGCTAGCGGCGGTTTAGGGCTTCACCATTTTGCCTAGAAATAAAACCTTGATTTTTTTTTTCTCATGAAACCTCAATTTCGATTTCGATTTCTTTTCTCTTACTGGAGTCTTGGACTACATTTTCTTAAATTAAACAGCAGAACATATTGCATTTTTCTTTTCTTATTTAACAGAACACTTTTCATAGTAAGGTAAGCCGTGAGCGAGTGTGACACAATTGTCCCTGGAAAGGGGAAATCACAATTTATTTTTTACATTGTCCAAGTTTTGAAACCTCGATTTCGATTTGATTTCGATCAATTGTGAATCCCTATGTTCATTATTCAGTCTGAAAGCCTGTCTCCACCACTGCAGTTCCTGGGTTGTGCGTTGTCAAAGCAACAGTCTTCGGTGATTTAATAGTCAGATTGATAAAGTGGCGTTTCACCGCAGTGGAGGGCTGCCATGTTTGTTGTTTGACACTGTTGAGTGGCAGGGCTGTCGGCCAATCAGCTGCTGTAGTTTGAATTTCAACTAATGCTGACGGCCCCATAGACTGTGTCACCAGACCACAATCACAAGAAAAAAATATTTAAGGTGGTCATTCAGGCCTGGAGTCAGTCTTTGTCATTCAACAAAAACAACAACAACAACAACAACAACAACAGAGTATACGTCAGATGAATAGTAATAATGCCAATAATTGAAGCCACAAGACATTTCTGATTATAATTTGAATGACAATTTGTTTTGAATGCCCCCTGTGTATTCCAGTGTGACGCAAGTGTATTGAAGTAATTTGTGTGGGCGTAAAAAAAAAAAACTAACTAAAAAAAAACAAACCAGCAGCTCCGAAAGGTTGTTGCGCGCTGCACGGTAATGAAGTGCTGCGTGGGCAGAGCCTGTCGCTGTGTCTTGCTGAGTTTCGATAAAGAAAAGGAGCAGGCCGTGAAGCAAGGAAGATGTAATTAGCTGTATTTACCGCTGCTACGGCGGTAAGGTCCACACAGCACGCAGCAACGTCACAACACAGTAATTACACCACACTCCCTCCCTCCCTCCCTCCTGAGGGTCTGTAGTATAGGAGAAACACAGCCATATAGTAGCATCAACACGGATCTCACTGCGCTGCCATATAGAATGCTGAACGCTGCCATATGCAATCCTATATAAAGCAGAACTGGGTAGAAATGTGAATGATGGTTTGCAGTGGCGTTTCTAAGCAATTTGGAGCCCCAGGCACGATTTTCCTGTGACGTCATACCTATGACAGGCACAGTAAAATGGCACCGCCCAAGGGATAAAATTATGAACTATTTTTAAACTAAAGAACATATTCTGTGTTTTAAATGTTCAATTCTATAGTTATAGAGGACAAGTATGATCCATATGAGGCTTATTATCCTGGGATCCTTTTAAAGCATGTCTGGTTGTTGCCCCGGTGGCGGCCCCTTCCCCTCATGCCGCCCCATGCCACTGCCTAGTCTGCCCAATGGCAAAAACGCCCCTGGTAGCATCAAGATCTGACTGCGCTGCCATATGCAATGCTATATAAACAGAACTGTTTAGAAATGTGAATTATGGTTTGAACACTCAAGTCAAGTTCTGTGCCACACTTCACCTGTCTCCGTTTGCCTTTGAATGAGACTTTTTTTTTTTCAGGATATTTCCATTGGAGGGAAAAAAAAGTAATATTCAGACCAATAGGGTAGGTTGTTTTGCTGTCAATACTGTCTGATTATAAATAAAGACAAATCTCTGCAAGCTTAACCTTTTGTGCCGTTTTGAGGCTTTGTTTTTTTTGGTGCGCTGCTGTTGGAGATACATGCAGGCGTCAGGCCAATAATGAGAGAGAGAGGAGGCTGGAACAGGGACGGATTTAGCCAGCCCTACTAGGGTGGGCTGGAAGAATGGCAGAGTGGGCAACTCCAAAGATTTTATAAGAAGAAGTGCTTTTTGACACCCAGGCCCACTATTTATTTAGCATTTGAGCCACGGAGGAGGACCACCATTTCATGACATTTTGTCACTAATACCAGGTTGGATTTGAGGGGAAAAAAAACAGTCAAACATCCAGGTCAAAATGACCCTTAATCCTCTGCCTTCTCTAGTTGTGTAGACTGAGTAGGCTAATTCACATGATGAATATTTTAACTCCTGGGAGTGTAGAAATGAAACCAAACCACCTGGAACTCTGTCAAGGTCCACCGGTGGTACCCAGACCACTGGTCGAAAACCACTGATATTTCATTGGGTGGGAAGGATGGAAGTTTGGGTGGGCTCTGCCGCCTCCCTGCCCCCCCCCCCCCCCCCCCTTAGATCCGGCCCTGGACTGGAACGTGGTCAGAGCTATAGGATCAATGGAAGGACGGTGAATATCCCAGATGGGATTACGATCTGCAGTACACCGCTGGACAGCCAGCCATAATGCCCGACTCTCTTTCCCTCTGGCCTCTGCCATGATGATCTTTAATATAAAGAAGATGTTCTTTTGCCTGTTCCTTTCATATACTACTCCTGATCCTTTCAATTTGAAGTGCAGTTTGTGATACGTGTGCACTGCAGTGTCTGTCTATCCGTCTGTGTATCTTCAATATCTACTATATCCTCAGAGACATTTCTTTAACAAAGGCTGTGCAATTATTATCTAGCGAGATAAATGAGTCTCAATCGTCAGTCATGATTAATGCCTTTGTCTGTGTATCTTCAATGCTATTCTACTATACATTCCTCAGCTCAGACATTCTCTGATTAACAAAGGCTGTGCCAATTATTATCTAGCGAGATAAATGAGTCTCAATCGCAGTCATGATTAAATGACCTTTGTTAAAGCAGGTGTGCCTTGTCCTGCAGTCATAACAAGATAATCCCAGTACATGAGTAGCAGAATTGAATGCATCTGTTCTCCATTCCAATAGCCTAACAATATATCCAGTATACAAGATAACCCTCTGAAGGTAGAGAGCAGAATGTGTTCTCCATTCCAATAGCCTTATATCCAGTTATACCAGGGAGCTGTTCACACAGTCTACACACAGCTGTCTACACACAGCTGTAATGAGGAGACAAAGAGAGATGAAAATACCAAATGAGACACGGAGCCCTGCATTACCATATAGATAACCAATAAGATACAGTCAAAGTGTAGATGGGGATCAATACGTGTGTTTGTGTGCATGCACAGACACGCACACAAGAGGAAAAAAATATATATAGCGGGCCTATTTGTGGTTTTTATTTGAGCGGAAAACTAGAAAAGTGCACCCCTCTGTGTGCAGAGCTCGGCCAGGCCGGGTTGGCCAACATCGGAAGGAAGTCATAGCCGTTCGGAAGAACTCCAGGGATGTGTGTATTTATTTCTGTGCGTCGTGTTGGTTTATCTAATCTGTAGGAGCAGTACTGGCAAATTGATTGTAGCAAATTGATTGTAGCAAATTGATTTTGCAGAATGGGTACAAAGAATACACAATTCACTACAACAAGTAACAGCAGACTTGTAAATATGCATGACTTGTAAAACAGCAGACTTGTAAATATGCAACAGTTACAAGCGAGAGACTTAAGTGCATTCACTCCTACACTCTTTTTCCTCCTAGCTGGCCCCAAAACTATGGAATGAACTTCCCATTGCCATCAGAACCCCAAACACGATGCCATGCAAAACAACCCAAGATATTTCAAATTAAATGATGTGAAACACTACTACGTACTGCTACTAACTAACTACAGCTGTGTCACCACTAAACCAACAGCATTTCAGACTTTTAGCTTTATGCATGCTGCGTGTCTGTTGCAACTTCAACAACCACTGATGTTATTGATGCTTTACTTGCCTAATAAAAGTCCTGAAAATGGTATGGGTGCGGCTTCATCGCCCGTGTCGCTTCGCGCCACGGGCGATGAAGCCTTCCCCTTACCACCATTTGATTTTAACCCCACAGACCCAAAACTCAAGATTTCTTTTGCTTTTGTTCACAATTCCAAGCTGGATTTCGCAAGCAAAACAGGCAAACATAGATAAAAAAATGACCATTCTTTTACATTCTCTGGCTAATTCAGATGATGGATATTTTAACTCTTGAGAGTGTAAACATGAAACCAAATGGACCCGCAAGGGTCCATTTGGTTTCATTTTTACGCTTTCAAAGAGTTACATCTGGTTAACCAACTTTCCATATTTAACTGGAACTCTCTCAAGAACCTCTGGTGGTCCCCGGACCACTGGTTGAAGACCACAGTATCCTTTCACGGGCCGGTCAGAGTCAGCCAAAGGGCCGCATTTGGCCCCCGGGCCGCATAATGCCCAGGTATGGTCTAGGTAAAACTGTAGCCTGTGTGTGTGTTTATATGGCCAGATACTAGACTATTGGGCTGGTCCTGTAAAACGCATATCCTTTATAATGACATAGCTGCTAGCTGAGAGCCTGTCAAATGTTTTTCCAATCCATAAAATGTGCTCAGAGAGGCTTTTATTCTTGTGGATGTAAAGCCAGGAGAAAACCCAGAGCATTTACAGGAACATTTTTATTCTCTCAAAGTTAAAGACACTCGGGAGTTTGTGTGAATTATACCACATATACTGACCTCCAAGCCAAGCAATTGTAGTCTAACTTTGGCTGCAACTTTTACAGTGTTCCACTCAGCAACATTTTCTACATAAATGCTGGTGCGGAGGCTTATTTTATTTTCATTGGACATTTCTGTAAAGAAAAAAAAGTCCTTACGTTGGCATGTTGTTGTTGAGCCTCAGTGAGGTAAACTCTACATAAAACCAAACTGTGAACAACACTATAACAGTTATACACGTAATAATTCAACGCTATTATTACCGTGACAGGTTTTCTTCTACATACTTTCGATTGACTCCACAATGCTGGCTGTTGGAAATGATTCACTTGTGCCCACACTTTTTGGACTAGAGAGCTACTTTCAAAATGACCGGCTCAACAAGATCTACACATCAAAAATGTGATTGTTCCATTACTGAAAATCCATTTCAAGGCCCCCTAGAAAGTTTGAGCTTTGAAATAGTGGTGATGGTGTTACTTACTGTTATAGTGTTTAAGAATAATGCACTTATAATGAATGAATTTGATCTGACAGCTTGAGACATTGAGTCTAGTTTCTTGCAACCAAAACTAACAACTTCTCCATTTTCTAATTGTGTGGACTCTTGAAAATTACGTAATTCAGATAATTAAATATAATTTAACTCCTGAGAGCGGTAAAATGAAACCAAATGGACCCGTAAGGGTCCATTTGGTTTCATTTCAATGTTCTCAAGAGTTACAGATCTATAAGGGTTCAAGTGCTGGGAGGACTGTCATGTGATCTACCTGCATGGCCTGTGTGATCTACTGGTATCACCATCTACCTTTTGGGCACTGCTCTACATTTATGACAAATTAACAGAAAAACAAACCACACGTTCAACAGTGTAATGGCTTTCAACCCGTAGTCCGGGGGCCACCAGTGGTCCCTGAGAGGATTCCAGGTGGTCCCCAGCTAAATGCACACTTGGTATAGCCAAATGGACCCTCATAGATTTGAGGTTTTGACTGGCTGGGTGGAATCATAAAAATGACTTAATAAACAAACATCTTACTTTTCAGAAACATTAATACCTGATAGTCATGTTTTAGGCTAGAAAAAAATCATGGACCTCCATTTTTTAAAAAAAAGTCCTGACTAATAAACATTGCTTAAACTAAAATAACTAAAATAATAACTAAAATAAACAAATAAAAACACCAATGGCACCTTATTGCATAAACAGAGAATATTTCACTCAACAGGAACTGCTCCTGGTGCAGGATGATGATGTCACGTGTGATCTAGCTCTATAGAATATGGATGAATATGCACATGTGACATTATCATCCTGTGACCGGAGCACCTCCTATTGAGTGAAAGATTCTCTATGTATGAAATAAATAAAGTAGGCCTATTGAAGGTGTTTTTATCTGCATGTATTAGTTATAGAAGGCAGGTATAGTGTTTTAAGGCATATTTGTCTTATTAGCCAGGGATCCTTTTAAGTATATATCTCACGAATGAACTCATGCAGGCACTAGTGGTGAATAACGGTGAAGGATGATTCATCTGACCATAATATCACTTTTCCCCACACACGTCATTTGTGCATTTTTGCACCAGTGAACTCTCAAATGTGCATTGATTAATTCAGGGGTTTATGCTCTGCGAGGATGCATATAAAACCCTGCTGTATGCAGGGAGGTGTCGAGGGAGGCGTTGGTTCCTCATGCTGCTGCTACAGTCCTGTCACGTCCTGCAGTGACATTCCTGGTCCGAATGCAGAAGTGTCCCTCTTACTGTGCTTTTGACCACAATGCCTATTTACCCAGGTCTTTTCCTGTGTAGAACTGCTAGATGTCAGGGTTGGATGTAACATTTCCCAATTGGAGGGGATGGGGGGGGGGGGGGGGGGCAGGAGAAAATGGTATGTGGCGGGCGGCTTCAGCGCCCGTGTCGCTTCGCAATAATAACATCAGTTGTTATACATCAGTTGTTATTATTATTATTATTTATTTATTTAGTTATTATTTAATGGTATAATCAGTTGTTATACCATTTTTGGTTACCGGATTTTTATTAGGCAATTAATCATCAATAATAATTAATTTAATAACATCAGTTGTTGTTGAAGTTGCAACAGACACGCAGCATGCATAAAGCTAAAGGTCTGACTCAGAGAGTTTTCTGTTTTCAATGATGAAATGCTGTTGGTTTAGTGGTGACACAGCTGTAGTTAGTTAGTAGCAGTAGTAGTAGTGTTTCAAATCATTTTAAATATAGGAACTTTAATTTGAAATATCTTGGGTTGTTTTGCATGCCATCGTGTTTGGCGGGGCAGAGTGGACATTTAGGGGGTCATTGCCCCCCCCATGCCCATGCCTAGATCCGCCCCTGCTAGATGTCACTTTAGTGTCTGTTCCTGTTGCTTGTTAGCTGAGCGGTCATTGTGTGTGAAAGCTCCTGCAGTCCATGCCCTAAATAACAATGATCCCCTCTTCACTTTAGAGCAGTGGTTTTCAACCTTTTTGATACTATTTATTCAGAATTTAAAGATTTCTTTTGCTTTTGTCCCCAATACCAGGCTGGAATTGGGGAAACAAAACAGTCAAACATATAGATCAAAGTTATAGTTGTGTAGACTTGGGCTAATTCAGATGATGAATATTTTAACTCTTGAGAGTGTAAACATGAAATGAAACCAAATGGACCCGCAAGGGTCCATTTGGTAAATGAAAACAAATGAAAAGATGTTGGGAAAATGAAAACATGTTCATTGTTTTCATTTTCATTTGGTTTCATGTTTACGCTTTCAAAGAGTTACATCTAGTTAACCAATTTTCATCTGCTTAACCATCCTACCTGGGGACCACCTGAAACACTCTCAAGGTACACCGGTGGTCCCTAGACCACTGGTTGAAAACCACTGGTATAAAGCATTAGAATGTTAAAATCGCTGCCGTCTGAATTATCACTAAGATTACGTAAACCAGCAAGTTAATTACTCTGTACGCAAACACAGAAAATCAGTTTTTAAATGTAAACTTCACAAAGCACCGACGCCTGCTGCCTATTTAACTATCCAATCCTCTGTGTTGATTACTAGACAATGGGATGCAGCTCAATTTACTTCAAATTAGTGGTTTTAATGCGTGTTATTAAATACATTGCCATGTCCCAATTAGAAAACGCTGGGCCCATGCATCATTTTAATTGATATCCACCTTAAGCCATATGGGCCCACAGTCTTCCATCAATGTGACCAGAACGCACCGTACTGCCGGAACGCTGGGGTGAGAATAAAGTAATTATGTTGAAGCGTGGCACATTGACTTTATGGCCTGTACATGCTTGCATGGCAGTGTGGATACCAGGGGCGCATATAGGCATGGGCATGGGGGGGGGCAAACATGATGGCATGCAAAAACAACCCAAGATATTTCAAATTAAAGTGCCTATAGTTAAAATGATTTGAAACACTACTACTACTACTACTACTACTACTACTACTAACTAACTACTGTTGTGTCACCACTGAACCAACAGCATTTCATTATTGAAAACAGAAAACTCTCTGAGTCAGGCCTTAAGCTTTATGCATGCTGCGTGTCTGTTGCAACTTCAACAACAACTGATGTTATTATTGATGCTTTACTTGCCTAATAAAAGTCCTGTAACTGAAAATAGTATGGGGGCGGCTTCATGAAGCCGCGCCATACAATTTTCTCCCCACCAATTGGGAAATGTTACATCCGCCCCTGGAGGATACTGTAGGCTTGTATATACCGTCTCTGATTTGTGCACGTTTTTCAAGTGCAAACCAAGGGATTGTTGAAGATTGTGCTCCCTCATTAAAACACACACGCACACACACACACACACACACACACACACACACACGCACACGCGCACACACACACACATGTCCCACGATGCCACTGTTTTCTGTTTATTGAATGGTTATCTGTCAGGAGATGCAAATGGGAACCTCTCTATGCATAAAATTCATGCAATTATACTTAATAAGCTATAGTTGATTGCAGGCAGTATGTATGGAGGCAAACACTTACTGGTACTGTATATTATGGCAATGCACCAATGTGTTTGGATCAAGGATGTTCAGTCAAGTCAATCTGACCTCACCTCCTGTGCAAGATGTTGTTCGACACATTGAGCTTTTTGTTTATTCATTTATTCATGTGACATGTTTTTTGTGGTACACAGTGGTGGTCGTGGAAAGCAAGTGCATTAACTGACAACTGTACTGTACAGTGTGAGTGTGCGGCGGCAGTGGCTCAGGGGTAGAGTCAACGGATTGTAACCACAACGTTGCCGGTTCGATCCCAGGCTCCTGCAGAGTTAGTGTCGAAGTGTCCTTGAGCAAGACACTGAACCCCTAATTGCTCCTGATGTGCTAGTAGGTACCTTGCATGGTTTCCACTGCCATCAGTGTATGAATGTGTGTGTGTGAATGTGGTGAATGTGATGCACAAGCAAGTGATGTAAAGCGCCTTGTCTAAAGGCGCTATATAAATGCACCATTTACCATTTACTATGGTAAATTCTTTCTTTACTTTAGAATTTCCAAATTCGAGTAGTTGTATTTATTTGTACTCCAATAAACTTTACTGCATTTATTTACATTTTAATATTACAAAAGGCTTATATGGCCCTATATAATACATCTTTGACATTTGACATTTGAAGCTCACTAACCAGAAGATCGTCAGTAAACACTGAGGGCCCAGACACACCTAGAGGGCAATTTTATTTCTCTTCCAAGTTGCCTCGATTTCCCACAATGCTTTGCAGGATTTGGGTGTCATGCTAAAGGGCAATAAGGAAATCAACACATCTGAGTTTAGCTTTCCTGCGAATTGCAGAATGCATCCAGCAGTGTAGGTTTGCAGTGAATGTCAGTTAGGCTGATGATAAGCAACTTGGATCTAGTTTTCCTATAAAGCCTAAACACCGCAGACAGTTTGCTTGATTCAGGAATGAGATATTTGATGTTAATTCATCCTACAAACACCCATTATAAAATAAATCTCCACTTTAACCATGCCTAACTATTGCCTTTAGAGAGTTCCAAAGCAAAAGCTGCATGGTAGGAAGGAAAAAAGAAAAAGAAGTAGAAATCAAAACCAAACATCAAAACCAAATCTGCGTAAGAAAACTGGAAGAAGTCTGCCCCTGGACTGTAGGATGGACCATGAGGGCACAGAAATATCAGAAAATGTCCTTCACCATGTTACTGAAGCAAAGAGGCAACCGAGAAAGGAGAGAAACACCACAAAAAGCAGCTGTGAGTAGTCTGCTTTTACCACCTCTGGCAAAAGTTAACGCTGAAAGGCAAAAAATGAATATAGGGCCACTAGAATTACAATTATTACAGGACAAAGCAAGTATCTGTCTGCAGGGAAACAGCTGCAGCATCAAAGTAGAAACAAAGTAGAAAAAGGCAAAAACATTTTTCCAATACATTGCATTTTGTAATATTTACAATATTTGGACCTTGAATGCGGCCAGAACTCTCTGTTCTGCTACTGAATTTACATGAACCTGTAACCACAAAATGAATGTAAAGAAGCGTTTCTAATGGAGGGTATTGCAGTGGCGGATCTAGGCATGGGCATGGGGGGCAATGCCCCCCTAAATGCCCTGACTGCCCCACCAAACACAATGGCATGCAAAACAACCCAGGATATTTCAAATTGCTTATATTTAAAACGATTTGAAACACTACTACTGCTACTAACTAACTACAGCTGTGTCACCACTAAACCAACAGCATTTCATCATTGAAAACAGAAAACTCTCTGAGTCAGACCTTTAGCTTTATGCATGCTGCGTGTCTGTTGCAACTTCAACAACTACTGGTGGTATTATTGATGCTTTACTTGCCTAATAAAAGACCTGTAACCGAAAATGGTATGGGTGCAACTTCATCGTTCGCGCCATGGGCGATGAAGTTGCCCGCATACCATTTTCTCCTGCACCCCCCCCCCCCAATTGGGAAATGTTACATCCGCCCCTGCTCTGAAAAGCGGTCAGCACCTTTACACTTCTCTTAGACCAACTTAGATTGCATTGTCTGGTCATGGTGGGTTCAAGGAGATAAAGCCAAACCGTCGATCAATAACCATTCCTTATCTGCAACCTTCATCTTCTTCTTTTTATCAAGGGGCACGGCGCTCCCTTTCACCAGGCGATCCTGCCCTGGATAAACCGCCTGTTCAAGTCCCTGATTCATTCATGCAATGTTCTCTCTACAGTATGTCCATTAATGTGGGTATAGTCACATTGGCGGTTCTCTGTGACTGCCCAAATGGATCATATTTGAAGTCCGGAGCCCTCACTGATAAGCACATGGAATGTAGGAGTTGAGTCATTCAATTATTTTCGACTTAGTACTGTAAGTACAGACGCCTCAAGGGCGAGAAGCCACTGCAGGTCGGTGACTTGTCATTCAACTAAAGTTTGCAACCCGTTTTTGTTGAACGAAAAAAAAAAAGAGTTGGCAACCCGCCCTGTTTTCATAAACTTTGCAACCCTGTTTGGGTGACGCTGTTTTCTTTTACTGATATACAGTAAATGGTGAATGCAGTAAAAAAAAAACAAAAAAAAACAAGCTGAATCGTTTCATCCTGCCCTCCCCTTTCCTAAATAAATAATGTGCTTCAGGGTTGAGCTGCTTAGCGGTCGCACTGTTTTCAAACGTTTTACTTTTATTGCAGTATTGTTTTACCATGTTTTCAAATGCTTTACTTGTTGTCATTCAACAAAAGTTGTCGACACTTATAAGGGGTCATAATGGTGAAATGTTCAACATGCAAAGTGAAGTGGTCCATGATGCGCACATCTTGATGTGAGTGGTCCAATGAGAAGCAGTGCTGGATAAACATCGGATCGTGAAAGCGTGCACGCATGCACGCACACACGCATGCACGCACGCGCACGCGCACACACACACACACACACACACACACACACGCACACACACACACACACAGCTTTCTTTATATGTAAACTGTGTGTGGGTGCGTGCGTGCGTGTGTTTGTGTGCGTGTGCGTGTGTGTGTGTGTGTGTGTGTTAATCTGTCAGATTCTGGGCGTCAATACCTTTACCAACCTTATTTTCTTGCAATGCTCATTTTTTCACTCTATCTATCTCTTCTTCATTACCTCCCTAAATGTAACTTTGTTCTTTGTGTGTTTGAAATCTATATATTCTGTCGTTGCTGCATAAAAGAATAAAAGCTATGAGAATGCAAATGCATCGCGGCTCAGCAGCACGCGTAGCGTGTCTATATTTACATGGAAGATCACATGGAAGCAGAGCAAACATGTGCTTCTTGTTTGAAGAGGAACCAGAGAAAGAGAGAATAAATGCCAAACAAACAGCACTGAATAATAAGAGACATCTCAGGCTCTTGTCTGTCGACTGCTAATGCATTTTTATTGAAAGGTTATTAGAAACTAGACTAATCAGCCTGTATAAATAACTTAGCGTTAAGCTTTTTGGATCCCCTTAACAAGCTGTTCTTTTTGTGCATTATTTAAGAAAAGGCTTTTTTTTTTTTTTTTTTTACCATTTTGAGTGAAGGATAGAAATGGATGTGTGGAGTACAAGAATCAGTGACCTTCACAGTGGACTTGGACTCGTGTTTTTTTTTTTTTTTTTTTGGTCAAGGCTATATTTTTCTCACAGAACTTACATCCATGATCTCTCAATGGATCATCCGTTATGTATTGCATCCAAGGATCTGTGTCAGGGGCGGATGTAACATTACCAAATTGGAGGGGCAGGAGAAAATGGTATGGGTGCGACTTCATCGCCCGTGGCGCGATGAAGCCATTTTTTATGCAAGTAAAGCATCAATAATAACATCAGTTGTTGTTGAAGTTGCAACAGACACGCAGCATGCATAAAACTAAAGGTCTGACTCAGAGAGTTTTCTGTTTTCAATGATGAAATGCTGTTGGTTTAGTGGTGCCACAGCTGTAGTTAGTTAGTAGCAGTAGTAGTGTTCCAAATAATTTTAAAAATAGGCACTTTAATTTGAAATATCTTGTGTTGTTTTGCATGCCATCGCGTTTGGTGGGGCAGACTGGGCATTTAGGGGGGCATTGCCCCCCCATGCCTGTGCCTAGATCCGTCCCTGATCTGTGTAATGTTTTGCACACCAGTAAACCTACCTCATTATGAGGTGATGTCGGTATCTAAATAATGTAGCATCAAGGTGAACATAGAGCAGAGGGATAGAGATGCTTATTAATATTTTTGGTCTGTCCAAATAATTGCATAACCAATACCTAACCCACATAGCTAACCAAAGCATGCTATCCTCACACGGCTGGGACAGTGGTTTTCAACCATTTTCATACCAGGGCCCACTATTTAATCTGCGTTTTAGCCACGGACCCCCGTTTGATGTCGAGTTCAGTCTCTGGGACACAAAACCGCAAGGATTTTTAAGTTGTTGTCCACAATTCATGAGCGATAACTGGCAAAATGTTGGTCAAAATAACAATTCTGTATATAACAATTCTGCCTAATTCAGATGTTTAAATGTAATTTAACTCTTGAGAGCGTCAAGCGAAGCCAAATGGACCCGTAAGGGTCCATTTGGTTTCGTTTGACGCTCTCAAGATCTATAAGGGTCCATCTGGTTACCAACTGCCCATCATTTTGTTGGGGACCACCTGGACTCCTCTCAGGGACCACTGGTGGCCCCTGAACCACTGGTTGAAAACCTCTGGTCTGGGATATTCAATTAGCGGCCCGCAGGGTGACCCTTAGTGGCCCGTGGAGTTTTTTTGCTGTTTAAGTCCAGTTAGTGCTCGTTTGCCTTGACATTAACAAGTGTTAATGTCAAGGCAATTATGTCCATGCAGTGTCAAATAGGTCTGTGTCTATTCACAGGTGTACCTGTATATGCCATAATTATGTTATCATGCTCATTACTGCGCACAATTGTATCCTGTATACAAAAATCTTCATGTCTAAGCACAAAATGCCTTTTGAGAACAAATTACTGCACTTAGTGCACGCTATTTGTGGCCTCCGACCTAATATAATCGAATACCCCTGCCATATGTTATCAGGCGATTGTGTTGCACAGAAAAACAAAAAAAAAACATAGTTCTATGACTTGTGAGTCATGTGTTTGGCTTGTGTGTTGTTCGTAGATCAGCCTTTTCTTCTAAAACAAACATCATAATGTGTTGTCACCGTTAATTGAAAGCTGAACCTTTTTTTTAATTGGTCACATAAGTGTCACCTAAGTCACATAAGCGCTCCATTTTCGTTACATGCTAAACCCCTTATCCCAAACCCCTTATCCTTTTTTACTATGTTTAAATGTGCCAATCAATGTTCAATGTGCCAATCTATTGACACATTGTGAGCTTGTAGACTGGCCATTTGAACTATTGAAAAAAATATATTTTTTAAATAGTTTAAAAAGGCAAAGAAGTTAAGGGATAATGGGTTTAGCGGTGACAGAAATCTAGGCCATACCTACTGTACAATCACGTCATTGTGTGTAAAATGAGAGAAATGAAAAGAGCTGTAGTTCCGTGTGACAAATTAAAACATCAGATATTCCAAAGAACGGCGATAAAAAGACCCATGGCGTCTTGTGTAATATCGACTATCAGTTAAACACTTATTCCCCCTGCTCTCTCTCTCTCTCTCTCTCTCTCTCTCTCTCTCTCTCTCTCTCTCTCTCTCTCTCTCTCTCTCCTTACGGATCAATAGGTAGATACTGTCTGGGGACCACCACTTCCCAACGGAGCAGAGACTGTCTGTCTGTCTGTCTGTCTGTCTGCCTGACTGCCTCTGAAGTGTGGAGACAAAGGGGCTGCGATGGATCAATCTGCATTCGTATGCATCTCACATGCACACTTCAAGCTGCGGCACGGCGTGGTAAGATATAGCTGAGAGCATGCCAAACATATAGGCCTTTGCATTTTGGATTATTTTCGCCGCAAATACCAGAGTGGATATCAAATTCAATTTATCTCTATACCCTATGGTAATATCACTCGTGGTAATGTTCTTCGCCGTGGTGGTGGTGATGGTGGTGGGGATGCAATCGTAATTGAATGCAAATATAAATGTCTTTCTGTACCGTACGCGTTTTGGTGTTCTAAGCGTTATGTTTATTACTATGCTTTAGCTATTGAAAAATATCAGATCGACAAGCTCATAGCGCGTCACCGAGTGGCACACTTTGTGCTTGTAGATCTGATACTTTTTGAAAAATCATGAAAATGTGGCACAAATCTTTGAATATATATTATTTCAGAAGCAAACATTTTTAACTCAAATCTTTGCTTCCTGGAATTCCCGAGACCAACATGTTTTCAGATGGGGATCCGCTGCCAAATATAGATACATTTAGCGCCAAAAATAGAATCTAGCATCGGAAACTAGAACCTACCATCAGAAACTACAAGCTAGCGTGGGGAACTAGAAAGAAGTATCAGGAGCTAGAAGTTGGTGCCAGGATTAGACACTCGTGTTGGAAACTGGAAACTAGTGCCAGAGACTAGAATCTAGTATCAGAAACCAGAATCTAGCCAGGACAAAGTTGGTTAACAGGTAAATCCTCCGCGGCTAGAGATGCGTTTCGTTTGATAATATTTCTTGCTTCACTTTCGACTTGTGTGCGTATTATGGGATAGAACCTCCTCGCCTGCACCAGGTTCAGATGCCATATTAATCTATCCTAGAGCCAACTGCCCCCCGAAAACCACCCCCCCACACCCCGCCCCATGTACTTCCACACTGATGGCTTTTGAAATGGGAATGGGGGGGGGGGGTACGAGTGGCATATTACATCTAAGCTGGGGCCCCGGAGCTAAAAAGAAGAGAGGGGCGTCATGCGTTAGATTACTAATGCCCCTGGCAGGCCTGTCAAAAAAGAAAAAAAAAAAAACAACAACACCTGCTTGGGGTTTGACGTTAATTTGTTTGGACGTGGTTTATAATTTAATTCCATTGCAGAATTAACTTCCAATACAAGAAGCTATTAGCCGGGGGAGAGAGAGAGAGGGGATCGGTGTATAGAATCTGTACCCATGTGTGCAGGGGCAGATGTAACATTTCCCAATTGGGAGGGCAGGAGAAAATGGCATGTGGGCGGCTTCATCACCCATGTCGCTTCGTGCCACGGGCGATGAAGCCTGTACAGGACTTTTATTAGGCAAATAAAGCATCAACAAAAACATCAGTTGTTGTTGAAGTTGCAACAGCATGCATAAAGCTAAAGGTCTGACTCAGAGAGTTTTCTGTTTTCAATGATGAAATGCTGTTGGTTTAGTGGTGACACAGCTGTAGTTAGTTAGTAGCAGTAGTAGTGGTTCAAATCATTTTAAATATAATCACTTTAATTTGAAATATCTTTGGTTGTTTTGCATGCCATCGTGTTTGGTGGGGCAGTCAGGGCATTTAGGGGGCATTGCCCCCCCCATGCCCATACCTAGATCCGCCCCTGCATGTGTGGCTCGTGCATGCGCCCATCCCAGGTGGATGGTTAAACTTTTACACTATACTATGCTCATCATAGGCGAGGCGTTATATGAATTTGTTTGTGGTTTGTGCAAGAAAACGACATTAAGGAAACCTCCATCTGGTTTGGGGGGCTTTTGAAGGGCATCTGTCAGGTTTCTGGAGCGATTTATTAGCCTATCTTCTCTTGTGACAAACATGATTTGGTCCACCCCCTCACCCCTGCTGACAGTGTATGAAGAACATTAAGTGCTGCCTCTCATTTTCCCTGCTGTGCTAACTTGTTAGAGGGCTTTGAAAACTGAATTATCTGTCACATGTTTTTCTTAGTGTATATGTGTGTGATCTCTCTCTCTCTCTCTCTCTCTCTCTCTCTCTCTCTCTCTCTCTCTCTCTCTCTCTCTCTCTCTCTCTCTCTGTCTCTGTCTCTGTCTTTCTCTCTGTCTCTGTCTCTGTCTTTCTCTCTGTCTCTCTCTCTGTCTCTCTCTCTCTCTCTCTCTCTTCTCTCTCTCTCTCTCTCTCTCTCTCTCTCTCTCTCTCTCTCTCTCTCTCTCTCTCTCTCTCTCTCTCTTTCTCTCTCTCTCTCTCTCTCTCTCTCTCTCTTCTCTCTCTCTCTCTCTCTCTCTCTTGTATATGAATCTTATGTGAGTATAGCAGTGGTTTTCAACCCTCTTCATATCAGGGCCCAATATCTATTCGGAATTTGAGCCACAGACCACCATTTGATTACATTTTAGCCCCACAGACCACAAAAACTAAAGATTTCCTTGGCTTAATCTTTTACATTCTCTAGTTGTGTAGACTTGGGCTAATTCAGATGATGAATATTTAACTCCATTTGGTTTCATTTTTACGCAGGCAGTTACATTGGTTTCCATTTGGTTTTGGTTTCCATTCGTTTCCATTTGGTTTCATTTTTCATTTTTACGCAAAGTTACATCTGGTTAACCAATTTTCCAACATTTAGTCTGGGGACCACCTGGAATCCTCTCAGGGACCACTGCTGGTCCCCGGACCACTGGTTGAAAACCACTGGTCTATGCTATTGCCATGGTTATGTTCCGATGTTTAGCCAGGGGCGGCCTTAAGAACCTGGAGTCCCATTTCAAGAGCAAATATGAGGCTCCCATAGTAACATTCGACCGTTTTCCCTACTAACCCTAACGCCTAGCCCTAAACATTACCTCAGTAAAACCTATCCCAGATGCCTAAACCTAACCTTAACCATCAACATTATGAACCATTATACAAACTGTGGCGACTGTTGTGCAAAACCATAGCTACTGTGTTGCAAAACCAACACTATTGTTATGCAAATCTGTCGTGACGTTTATAAAACCTCCACGACGGCCATCATGGTCAGGGATTGCTTTCGCCCCTCCTGGGTCCTTTCCAACAGAAACTGCTGAAACATAGCTAAGGCCTCCTATGTGTGCATGGAAGCATCATTTACCATGATGATAATGATTCAGCTGCTGTACTGTACGTTAGGTTACACTCAGCGTAGTGACAATGTAATGCAGGACTATGGAGGTCGGCAAAGAGAGTGTTGTTCAGGGGCGGATGTAACATTTCCCATTTGGGAGGGCAGGAGAAAATGGTATGGGGGCGGCTTCATCGCCCCCATACCATTTTCAGTTACACTACCTTTATTCGACAAATAATCAATAATAATCAGTTGTTGTTGAAGTTGCAATAGACACGCAGCATGTATAAAGTTAAAGATCTGACTCAAATGAAATGCTGTTGGTTTAGTGGTGACACAGCTGTAGTTAGTTAGTAGCAGTAGTAGTGTTTCAAATCATTTTAAATATAAGCACTTTAATTTGAATCATCGTGGGTTGTTTTGCATGCCTTCATGTTTGGTGGGGCAGACTGGGCACGCCCATGCCTAGATCCGCCCCTGGTGTTGTTCCTACGCCTAACGGCGTGTCAAATTCAATAACTGTCGCAGACGGTTTCCGGTGGAGGCTGGTGTTGTGATGACAACACAATGGCGTTAAGTGAGGTGAACAATTAGGAACAAGCGCGGGGGGGTTCAGACGCAGGGTGATTCAGGACCCTGCATTAACAGGTTCAGAAGCCCCTCTCCTCTCCGTGCAGCGCTATACCGTGGCGATGACTGATAATCACATTTGCCAAAAGAGACAAGCGATTGCCATACGCGTGGGCAGAGAAACCTTTGCACACACATGAGTCAAAGCAAAACGGATTGCTGTTGTTTGAAAAGGACATGAGGGGAATTGACAGTGCCAGGTAGATTGAAACGCAAACAGGCTGATTCTGACATATTTCTTCTCTTTATCCAGTGCTGGCCGGTTTGGTGCTCCGAATGAGGTACCAGGGCCCACTATTTATTCAGAATTTGAGCCACAGACCACCATTTGATGACATTTTAGTCCCACAGACCGCAGAACTACACTAAACAGTCAAACATACAGACCAAAATGACCATTAATCTTCTATATTCTCTAGTTATGTATACTTGGGCTAATTCAGATGATGAATATTTTAACTCTTGAGAGCGTAAAAAGTTTTTACGCTCTCAAGAGTTACATCTGGTTAAACAACTTTCCATCTGGTTAACCAACTTAGCTGGGGACCATCTGGAACCCTTTCAAGGACCACTGGTGGTCCCCGGACCACTGGTTGAAAACCTCAGATACAAATCATATCTAGCAGTAAGGTTCCAACGTCCAAACAGTTCTATAACCCATCTGCCATCTTCATCCATCCTCGTGGAGGAATAGATTTTTATTTTTAACTTAGCATTTTTTTTTGTTGTTGAGTTCACAGATTGATGCATGGATTGAACACTACAGCTACAGCGTTCGCTCCCGCCGGACGCACTTTAATTAATTCCACCCTAATACACTGACACTGATCTGAAAATATTGTGTAACAAAACCCGATCGATCATGATGACTTGTGGACGTTGTGGGCTGTGCACAGCAAGCCGAGCTGCTCAGTTTTACTCTGTGGGTTGCCAGTTTGCACGATCCCCGCTTTAGGGTTCGCCTAGCTCTGGTCCAGAGCTCCACTGCTTCTGAGTCTGACCTGCATTGGAGCTCTGCTCTTTTCCGTGCAATCTGCCATTACTCCACCCGACCAGCCTCTCTTCTGGAGTGGATATATAAAGAACATTTTACCTACTCACCAAAATAAACACGTCTTGTGTCATTAGAAAGCCTACTTACCTTAGTGGTAGCACTCTGAGCAACATGGATAAAATGGACTTTTTGGCCAGAACGTGATCGTTTTTCACCGGAAAAACAACCAGGATTTGGAAAAACAACCAGGATTTGCGCCCTCTACCGATATTGCCAATAGAAAACTTCCATAGGAAATATTTTTCCTTCAGTGAAAAACGATCGTGTTCTGACCAAAAAGTCCATTTTATCCGTGTGGTGGGGGGCTCAGAGTGCCAACACTAAGGTAAGTAGGCTTTCTAATGACACAAGACGTGTTTATTTTGGTGAGTAGGTAAAACGTTCTTTATATATCCACTAGAGAAGAGAGGCTGGTCGGGTGGAGAAGAGCAGAGCTCCAATGCTAGTCAGACTCAGAAGCAGTGGAACTCTGGACCAGAGCTAGGGTTCGCCAACCAGAGATTATTTTATCCCGTCTCTTGAGGCTGCAGTGTGAGTCTCTTTTTGCCCCAGAGCCACCAGACACTCAAACTGATCCCTAGCCATTCAGGTTTTATCCTCTCTGTAGTATAGCTCGAGATGCAATGAAGGACAGAAACATCTTTGTGTTAACATCTTTGTTAACACAAAGATGTTGAAAAGATTTGAGAGTGAATGCAGTGGCGGCTGGTGACTTTTTCTTTAGGGGGGGCGCTATAAAAAAATCATAATAATAATAATGATGATAATAATGATGATAATATAATAATATCATCACATTCAATGGAAGCAAAACAATGAGTTGGTGTGAATGGATGCTGTCAGCCAATCTTTACCAGCTCTTTGAAAAGGTCCTGGGCCTCCTGGGTAGGCTACTGGTGTAGGATACTCTCTTCCTCTGTCCTTGGATTTTTGTGTGATGATTACATTTATCTGGTTCCAGCTCTTTAGTTTAAAAAAAAACTGCAGTGTTTTGCTTTCAATTGGTGTTTTCTGCATTGCTTTATAGTTATCTTATAATATATTTGTCTTGTTATTCAATTCAATTGTTATTCCATTATCAAAATTAATTCAACTACTGTATATTCCTCCCTTTACCTGGCTCTGTGTCTCTTCATTCATGTCTGTGGTGGAGTTGTGTTCAACTCTATGTAAAACTGTGTTGTGTGCTGCCCTCAAGTGGTTTGGTCGCGCACGTTTTGCGACCCAGATCGCTCCTACCGTTTGCATTGAAGTCAATAGGACCGCAATGCATTGCCCTTCAGTGCAGAGCTCAATGCCTAAAGACGAATGCGAACCAACACGTGAGACTCAGTAACCTATCAGCAACGTTGTACAACGTAAACAACTTTTGACATTTCATGGCAGTATATTACAACTTTTAATCACTTTGTGGTTAGAGTGGGCTTTAGTTACTTATATTATATACAATTTGCCATGATGGATTGCTTATTTAAAGAAAATGACAAGCTGCAGATTTCATTTCTCCATCATTCATGAGGTAGGCTATTGCATGGTGGTGCGGCGCACATGCGCCCCTATTCACCGGCCGCCACTGAGTGAATGAATCATAGTCATGAGGAATACATACATGCTGTACACAAAACATGGGAAAAGTACTGTGAACAGTCTCTTTTCATTGTTGAATTTGTTTGTCGTACAAGTTGTACAATTGACTTTCCATATTTTTTCTGTGTTGCTTATTTAATGTGTAATCAGAATTATGTAAGAATTCTTTGTGGGTCCTTGTGCCATCAGCAAATTGATCATCACAAACTGTACTTTCTACTCTAGCGATTGGTCGGTTTCTTCTCAAATGTTTGAATATAAGTAACTCAAAATGCTATGCCTGCAGAAGGTCCGGAGGGACAAAATGTTTCCTGAATTTATGTAACACTCTTGTACCGAGCAGATACTCAGGGTGCGGGTGCATCTTTATTATTATTATGATTGATGTATTTGCTGTACAGAAGGGCAGATGTGAAACCTACACACAGATGATGATCAATACAGATCAGCCAAGCAAGAAGGCAAAATGTAAATGTGAATGTATAAATAAATGCATGTGGTAATGTAAGGCACACAGGGAGGCCAAGCGGTGCAGCATAAAGTCTGTGAAATTTGGAAAAAAATGTTTGGAACTATACTTTGTTGGGTTACCCGCAGACTTTAATTCTCACAGGAGGGACAGGGGAAGGCCTTGGTCGTTCTTTTAGCATCACGTTGGTGCCATGGTCCATGCCACTGTACTCTGCTCTCTGTGCGCTTCTGCTGAAGTCGAATGATTCCCTGGTGGCAGCCTGGTGGTGCCATGTTGCGACCTCCCATTGTTCCGAAACTATGAGACGCAAAACCCTACCCTACCCTTCTCCAACCGTAACCCTAAGCCTACCCCCCCGACCCTCAACCAGGTTAGGTTGAGCGTCGGGGCTTTAGGTTCTTAGGGTTACGGTTGGAGAAGGGTAGGGTTTTGCTACAAACATGCCTAAACCCTTCTCTAACCCTCATCCTCACCATAACCGCAAGTGCATTGCAGCTGATAGTGGATTTCCAGCGCATGTTCGGACTAATGGGAGTTCTGATCTGTGGGACTTCGGTACTTAGATCAGTCCCCAGCCTGGCAGGTGTAAAGTATAGAGCTCCAGGTGTGGCGATCAACAGCCAGGGTGGTTTGATGTCACACTTCTTCAAGAGGGTTTTCATGTGCTTCTTGTATGTCTTTTTTTCGGGATCCCCAACAGAACCGTGTCCACCTTTCTAGAAGCCGGCAGATGGATCACATGCCCAACCCAAAGTGTTTTTGCCCAAAAGGCACTGTAATGCTTCTGCATCCATGCAGTCATACAGTTCAATATAAGACCCCCCTGGCTGCCAGTGGTGCACATGGTCACTATTATTAATGTTGGGTTTATTTATAACAACCAAAAGTCCTGTGATGCAGTGCATTACATTATTAAGTGTTAAAGTTAACGGTTTGCGTTTATTTGGCTTAGTTATTTTGGCTGTATTCTATTTTTTAGCAAATCCTTGCTGTATATCCTGATGAAATGATGCAGGTGAATATCGCCAGTATGTGATGTTTGTGTATGTGTGCAGACACACTATGCACCGTGATAGGAACAAAAAGCTCCGGTGTAGGGGGGGCCCTTTGGCTGGCGGCGGCCCAGCTAGGGGCCCATAATTTCTAGATCCACTCATGATCAGAAACGTAAGACACCATTGGGCCTCGCGAGTACAAAAGCTTCTGAAATACTGTCCCCGAAAAAAGGAAGAAACAACAAAACAGCCTTGCATCACCAGACTTTCTACCTCACCTCAGAGTGATTTTGGCAGTCCCTTGTGTGCATGGAGGCATGCACGCACGCACGCACGCACGCGCGCACACACACACACACACACACACACACACACAACACACACACACACACACACACACACACACACACACACACACACACACACACACACAACACACACACACACACACTCCCACCAATCAGCTGTCACAGAAGCTGTCAAAGCTTCACAACCGACTACACGCAGTTGTATATGTGCAACAATTTTCATGTTTTATGCTTGTTTGAAACATGACGCCTGAATGCTCCAGCAAGTATAGTGCTAAACAGATTATGTGTTGTTGTTGTTATTATTCTGTTATTTTGGATTGACGCTGACCTCGTTGTGTCATTGTGCATTTTTGGTGTTATATGATTAGTAAGTTGCAGATGCAGGCACTTGTCCACTGTGTGTCAAACATGGACTGGTGAGCTGAGTCAACACTCTTAACTTGTTTCCAAGAACACCAAGTGAATGTAAAATGGATTTTAACTAATATGGCTGTCTCTCTCAGGAGCGTGGCCCTGGCTGACATAATAATTGCAAGAAAAATAATTGCATTCTACACCTACAAATACGCTGGTGGAGATGACAGGCTTCTGTAATGCGAGCAATAAAGTTCTTTCTATATGGCACTTTCCAGTATATTATAGAAAGCAAAGCGCTGTGCAAACAGTAAAACAAAGTATATGAAAACCTTGATAAAGACAGACATTAAAACAGACAGTGTATCATTATAAACAGGATTGCAGAGGCGTAGAACCAGCACACGCAGAAGAAAACACAACCTTCTAATCTGTCAAATGATATGTTTGAAAAAGTCAGACAGAGTGTTCCAATATGTACACAAAGACGTATAGAGCTTGAGCGGATTAATTCTTACCCACATTTTGTAAACAATAACATTATTTTATCCCTGACAGGCCGGGGGCTAAAGGCCAGAGAGACACACTATATTTTTGTCCGTCCATGTGTACGTTTGTGAGCAGCTAATCTCCAGTTCCGGACCATTCGATACGATACGATACTATACAACTTTATTGTCAGTTTACACGGAAATTTGTCTTGCCTCCATGGCGACACCGTTCACATAAGACAACATACAATACATTACAAACACAACATCAGAATTAAATAGCAAAAACATGACAATCATGACCTTCGATTTATTGATTCTGGTTTAGAAGTAGGACAGACTGGTGTACAAAAGAGTTCTTTAGTCTGTTTTTCTTAAGGTAGGGTAAGTGATTTGAAATTCATGGTGTAGTACCAGCCTATTGCACTAGGGGCGTCCAACAGTAGCTACACTATGTGAACCTGCTGCTCGATCCTGATTGGAGGAGAATTCGCCACCACCTGGGGAACTTTTATTAGCTCCTCTGCTAACGTGGGGGAGGGGGAAACTCCATATATGGTTTCCACACCTTATAATAGAGCATTTTAACAGAAAAAAAAAATTGTGGGTGATATCTGACAAAAGTGAAATCACTTCCCCTACCTTTAAATTTAGGAACTCTGAACCGCCTTATAGATGGCAGATGGCTGGTATTCTTCATTCAGGACATGTGAGGGGTCAGAAGAGATACTATTTGCCAGTCTGAGCATGCTCTTAGTGTGGGCTTCTTTGAATGTAACACTGCCTCAACCGGCCTGCCAGTAATTTTAGCACAGATCTTAATTTGGCTATATACAATTTGTTTTTATAAGTTATTGACAGGCTGTTAAACCAGGCCGTGCTACAATACAACAATACGGTTTGGACAACAGATGTTTAAAAGAGAGACGGGATCTGACTGTTGGCACCAAAAGATCTAAGTCTACGTAACGAGTAGATACGTTGCTGTATCCTCTTACAGATATACTCATATATTCTGTGGGAAACTTTGCTCCACACTCCCAGTATAGTGGCAAATTGGCCTCATGGTGGCGCTAATAACACGGCCCCTTCATGTTTTCACCCATAACTCTAGCTGGGATTTAAAAGAACTGAGACTTGTAACAGACCTGCGCTGTTGTGAGGGTTTGTTTCACAACGTATACTGTATGTGGTGCATAAACTATACAGTACCTACAGATTCTAGAAATCCACTATAGGAAACAGGCAAAACATACAGTAGATAAAAAATGACCATTAATTTTCTACATTCTCTAATTGTGTAGATTATTAATGAAGTGATAGTAATTCAGATGATGAATATTTAACTTTTGAGAGTGTAAACATGGAGTTACGTCTGGTTAACCAACTTTCCATCATTTTTGCTATGAGGACCACCTGGAACCCTCTCAAGGACCACCGGTGGTCCCCGGACCACTGTTTGAAAACCACTGGCCTATAGCCCACAGCTATAGTTCAGATGCAACGCAGTAACCATTGGTCGCTAGGGGATTTCGCCCCTATACCTGCAAAATTCAAATCGGTACACATTATCTCTGGGGAGATTTGCTCGAGATGCATCAGTCAGACATTTCAGATTCAATTCCAACTGGCTGTGACTGCCTTCCACAATCTGGGGCCTTGGGGGTATAGGGGCGGTCCATGGCCTGAAGGAGACCTATATACACCCTGAGCAGGGCCTTTTTCTATTAACAGTTTCACTGCTAAGGGGCGAGATTGGACCAGATACACTTATGATCACAGATTGCCTATACTGAAGGGTGAGATTGTGTATGAGATAAAGGCAACACTTCACTTCCGCATTAGCCACGCCATCTATTATTTGTCATCCGTGGGTCCCAGGGTAGACGTGATAAAAAAAGATAGTTTGTGTACAGTAATTGGAATCAAACTCAAACGCAGGTGATCGTACAAAACATGCATGTTTTTGAAAGCCAATGGAGCCAAGAAATCATATCCCATTTTCCTTGCCAATATTTCACAAATTATCATATAGCTACATTTATTAAGCAATGATTGGATATATTTACCAGAACCTAAAATTACTGTATAAATCTGGCAGATGAATCAGGCAGTTGATGATGTCACTGTGGTGTGTGAACTTCACACAGCCCTCCTGTAGAAATAGAAATAACTGTCTTTTATTTTATCATGATTATTCGCGAGGGGCTATTTTATGAAGATGAGGTTGAAAAGTGGCGACGTAGTCCTTTAATACATGAGTGGCAAATCATGCTTCAAATCAGGCCTATACTCATAACGGACTCACTGTTACAAAGAGCTGATTGAAGCTGATAGTATGGTATATCAAATGCGCAATAGAAGCTCTATAGCAAGGCATCCCTTTATATGGCGCTCCTTTTCGCCTGCATGCGTGCGGTGCTGCACAGTTCTTTGGAGCATGTGTGCGTCAAAAACTCCACACACAGCATCATGCACTTGTCCACTTCGATGCTGACAGCCATTTGTCACGTTAACCTCGATACAAGGACCTTGAAACATAATTAAACGAAAATATAATGAAGCATGATTATTATTTAACATCCGAACAGACAGGGAGGGCATATCTTCTCTCCTGTCACATGCTAGCATTCAAATCAATTCAGACGTCGGTCGGTCACCGCAGCAGTATAATCGGTTACCCTCAATGCGGACTGCACTATGCATCCTTATTGAAAGACAAGCCCCCTTCCCTCCCTTAGGGGTCTATATGTGTAGGATTATGAGTTTGTGGTGGAGAATTAGGACTGACTGGCATCCTCCGTTCCCTCTGGACTCGACCCCACTCCCACGCCGGTCAGCAGCAGACAGGCCTGTGGATGTCTGCTCAATCCATTAAAAAAAAAAAAAAAGAAAAGCCAGCCCCAAGCAATGATTGACAGGGAGGAGAGGTTACATCCTTATTTACCCATATATAGAAATACATGAGATTGTAAAAAAAAAAAAACATTGCAGTGCAAAATTGCTTGGCGCAGAATACACAAACAGAGAAGGAATGAGAGGAATAATGCATGAAGTGATGGACAGATTTAAGGGCATGATGGAATACATGCATGCATCAGTATAACATTTCAATTTGGAGGCAAAAATATGGAATCTTTTGTCCTTTGGGTTTAGCTTTCAGTGGATATAGGATCATCTCACTGTGCATGGTTCTATACTTTTTGAGGGAAGATTTCAGACTATTTGCATTTCATAAATCAGAACTTTAATTTCTAGTATACCTACAATTAAGACATTTTTTGCCCAATCACCAAGTCTCAGTATATGAATGGAGCAATACAACATAAGCATAAGTCCAGAACACGTGTCTTTAGAGCTTACACAGATACCAGTAATGTTTTATATTTAAAATATCTACAGCTGCAATCCCATTCTCCCGATCTAGTGATACACAGGGCAGATGTAACATTTCCTAATGGGGGGGGGGGGGGGGGGTGGGGGGACTGAACTCAGCATCAACTGGTGGTCCGTGGCTAAAGAAAAATCAGAAAAAATGTTGAAAAGCCCTGATCTAGAGAATGTATTACTATTACCCATTCTAACCTATGCACTATCACATGCTTCATCAATCGCATGCCTTTTGAAATTAGGCAGGGGTTTTCCACAGGTGGTCCGGGGACCACCAGTGGTCCTTGAGAGGGTTCCAGGTGGTCCCCTGCAGGCTAAATGATGGAAAGCTTATGTACCAGATGTAACTCTTGAGAATGTAAAAATGAAACCAAATGGACCCGCACTCTCAAGAGTGTAGAAATGGAAAAAAAAAAAAAAAACTTCTTTAATTAAGAAGTCAAAATCAAGCCAGGAATTGTGGACAAAACCAAAAGAATTCTTTAGTTTTAGGTCTTTGGGGTGAAAATGTAGCCTAATCAAATGGTGGTCCGTGGCTCAAATGCTGAATAAACGGTGGTCCCTGGTGTCAAAAAGGTTGAAAACCCCTGAATTAGGCAATTATTTCGAGAATCCTTTGATCCTTTTCAGTTTCTACTACTAGGCTACAACTAGAAGTCACATCCAGGCCAGCCATATGTCTTGTAGACAGCGCGCAGCAGCGCAGCTTTAGGACCATGCAGGGAACGTATAGAGCGGGGCCGGATCTAGAGGGGGGCAGGGGTGGGCAGGGCCCACCCAAACGTGCATCCTGCCCACCCGATGAAAGCTAATATCAGTGGTTTTCAACAAGTGGTCCGGGGACCACCAGTGGTCGTTGAGAGAGTTCCAGGTCCCAAGGCTAAATGGTAGAAAGTTGGTGGAATGGTGGAAAGATGTTGAGAGATGTAACTCTTTGAGAGCGTAAAAATGGACGCTCTCAAATGCACCCTTGCGGGTCCATTTGGTTTCATTTTTACACTCTCAAGAGTTAAAATATTCAACATGTGAATTATTCCAAATCTACACAACTAGATAATGTATAGAAGATTAATGGTCATTTTGATCTGTATGTTTTACCGGTTTTGGTTTCCCAAATCGAGCCTGGAATTGTGGACAAAAACAAAATAAATCATTAGTTTTGGGGTCTGTGGGGCTAAAATGTCATCAAATGGTGGTGCGTGGCTCAAATGCCAAATAAATAGTGGGCCCTGGTGTCAAAATGGTTGCAATCCCACCCTGCCGTTCTTCCAGCCCACCCTAGTAAGGCTGGCTAAATCCGGCCCTGGTGTAGAGGCTGCCCGCAGCGCATGGACAGGACGGGCATGTGGACAGACGTGCTGTGAGAGAGTTACCGCTTCATCCCTCCTGCGCTGAGCCGAGCCGCCACCATACAACAGATAATGGCACAAATCTCCTTTTTTATGTGCGAAGGATTAGCTTTCTTCTTCTTCAAAGGACTCCTCCGTGCTTTGCTTTAAGTGACCAATCATTTATCATTAAAGGATAACACAAAATCGCCCCGGTTTTTGCTGCTGCAGTCGTATAGGCTATTATTGTTATTTTCGCATGCGGGGTATCGCCGCTTTTCCAAACGTGAGATTCTCGTAAAAGTTTGAAAGAGCTCCGGGTATGGACGATCAGTGGCGTTTTTAAGAGATTGCACTTGCGGAAACCGTTGCGGAACATTTCGGAAAGGTAAGTCGAATAACACTTTGTTTTTTGGTTTTGGTGAATGGTGTACTACGTACTGGCCATGCTGGCTTTACATGGATACGATAGTTTTGCACTGTTTTATGTCCGCATTGCATGTGTGTGTACGTGTGAGTATGTGTATAGGCTTCAGCCTTCCTTTTAGAGCAGAAAGAAATACGGCAGAATAGAAATTTTGCACATACACGCGCGCGTTTTAAGTTTACGGAGCACGGACTCCAGTGACAGTCCAGTCTGGCGTAAAGAATACTTAATACCTCTTCCGTGTGCGCATGAACAGACTCACGTGTTACATTACCCTATGTTAATGTGGACGTTACAATAGTGGTATCGGCAATAATATGGAATCAGACTCAGCATTGCAATACGATTAATTATTATGTATCTGAACAAACGAGGGACGCAATTGTGTCGCTGTCCACATGCTCTGGTGCTGAAAGTTTCCTCATACAGCTGCCCAGTTGCAGTGTCGCATCGCAACTCTACAATTAATAATACAAATATACAGCGTTTAAAAAGCGTTTTAAACACTTTTTTTGTTAAATCCAGACTTTAAGTTTGACTACAGCCTTGCTACGCTACATGAATGATTCATGGTATTGTGTGCGCGTAAATTAACATATCCTATCCTATTGCTGCATTGGAAAGTCAGGATCTTCGCCGGCAATGCACAGGGGAGAGCAGGGGGATATAGTGAATCAATACCCTGAGCTTGAAAGAACACAGGAGGGTTGGAATTTCATGGAATTCCAACAGACTGACTCTGAAAGATTGTACCCTGGTCGATAATAGACGATCATTATCTAATCTGCTCTATAGGCTGTATTTATATTTAGAATATGTGGTTATTCTGCTATACTGTGAGTTTGTAGTTGTAGTGCCTCCACTGTATTGTTATAAACAGCTATATGAATATGCCAAAGATAATGTTGAAAGCATAATTAGGCATGTTTAGGCAGGTTTATTGGCTAATGCCTTTTCAACATGTTGATCCTTTTTTGCTATACTATATGTGCTGGTATTCTTTTTTTTTTAAACAAGTGTTGGCTCAGATTCAACAGTGATACTACACTTAGCCTCGGGTATACACATTGTATTTGTTCCTGAGTCAAACTATACCTCCTGAGTCCTGCAGTGTCACCATGCACTACATTTATGCACTTCTGTTGGATTTAGAATACATATAGCTCCAAGGCTTTCAGGTAGACAGGGCCGCATACTGCAGACCCATATTGTCACCTCTGTACAGATTTAGAATACATATAGCTCCAAGGCTTTCAGGTAGACAGGACCACTGCAGACCCATATTGTCACTTCTGTACAGTATATGAGGACCACATACTGTACTGCCGACCCATACTGTCACCTCTGTACAGTATATGAGATGTTGAAGCGGTATTCCATGCACACTCATCGCTTACATTCAACACAGCTTTCGTGTTGTTTCCCTTTTTGTTTTGCTTTTTAAAAAAATGTTTCATCTTTATCCATTCTGGAGCCACTGGTGGCTCTCTGCTGGTGCTGGTGTCCAAACCACTTAGCTAGTGTGCTCATTTCGCAAGGTTAATTTAGCAGTACAGCCAGCTCAAGTGTGTTTTGGAGACACATACAATGGTGTGCCTGAAATTAACTGATTGTGGTGGAAACAAAGATGAAGTGAACACAAAGTGTTTAATTTAGCACATTTATTTAATATGTATGCATATGCTTTTGGACATTTTATCTTTCGGTTTATCCATTATGTCTAACAATGTGATTCTGTCTTTGCTATGGTGCAGGCCTCTTGGTATTTGTAATGACTGAGGCCAATGTGTTTTCATTCAGCTATTGATTGCTTCGAGTCTTTTGTTTTCTATTACAGGGAGATCTTTCTGAAGAGTAATTACTTCATTTTGAGGTGTATATACACTTATCCAGCAACATCTAATTGTCCAACATGTCTGCATATTAGCATGCCTTTTGTCTGACGTCAGTCATTTCAGAATCAGATCGGATCTATTTGATCCCTTAACGCTAATGTAAATTGTTCAAATTGTCTAGACTTTTCATTGTGCTGCTCCTTTGTCATACCTGCGTGTATTATTCTTTGCTGTACAACAATAGAAACGAACGAGAAATTAGCTGTATGAAAGAGAATTATGGGAAACTAATTTCATTCGCCACCAGCCTTTGTCCGTGGAACGCGGTGCGTGCGTTTTCCCCACTCTGAACCCCATGTCACATATCTGTGGTCGCCTGGGCAAATCTCTCTAATCCAGACAGCCAGTCCAGATATGCCTTCATGGCAAATTTGGGGCTTATCTTCGCTAAGGCATGGAGTTTTTTACGTGTTTGGCAACCAAAGCAGAACATTAGCAGATTCCATCTAGGATTAGTGATATTTGGGCGGTAAGAGACATGCGACTGAAAATGAATAAGATGTTAGTGTCCTGTGGACAAAATCAACAGCAAGTAGAAGAGTGTGCTCCTCGCCAGGCCAGGTTGTCTACCCATGGCTGTGTCAGTTATGACACACAGCTGTGCAGGCTGCAAGGGGAAAAGGGTGTGTACAACAGATGGTGCAACTTTGCGCTTTTCTTGCGGCCACTATGGTAGGAAGTGCTTTTGAAGGAGCTATTCATGCAGGGCCGGATCTGGGAGGGGGGGGGGGGGGGGGGTCTACACAACTAGACAATGTAGAAGATTAATGGTCATTTTGATCTGTATGTTTCTTTTTGTTTCCCAAATATAGCCTGGAATTTTGGACAAAAGCAAAATAATTCTTCCAGCCCACCCTAGTAGGTCTGGATAAATCCGGCCCTGCTTTCATGTGAGGCTCTCACATACGATTCTGCTCAAGGGATGATTGGATGTTGCGTTGGGAAGAAATGGGACCTACATGGCCGCAGTTTGATGAGGAGGCAAATGATATTATGGAATGGACCGCCATTGTCACATGATGCATGAAAGCATTCGTGCCTAATTTGGTGGAGGAATGTCATGGATGGAGGTTTAACATAGAGTATCGAATCATTTTGGAGCATGTGAGCATGAAAAACAGGCCCCACTTGCAGACTTTGGAAACTCAGTTGTAACTCAGAATTGAATATGACATATCTGTTGAATCTTTACACATGACTTCAAACGTCAACTGATTTGCATAACTTTGCATAACTTTGGATCAGGGGTAGAGTCACCGGATGGTAACCGCAAGGTTGCCGATTCGATCGCAGGCTCCCGCAGAGTTAGTGTCATTGTGTCCTTGAGCAAGACACTGAACCCCTAATTGCTCCTGATGTGCTAGTAGGTACCTTGCATGGTTTCCACTGCCATCAGCGCATGAATGTGTGTGTGAATGTGATGCACAAGCTGCTATGTGAAGCGCCTTGGATATAGGCGCTATATAAATGCACCATTTGCCATTTTCAGATGAAATAAATGAAATTAATCTGGCCTGCTATAGCACCTCCGTGAGGCGCTTCATGAAACAAGGCTCTTCCTTGGATCTTCTGGGATCGTGCGTGCAAAGTTTCATGTTGATCACAGGGCTAGCCTGGCCATAGACGCAGTGTACTGTGTTTCTTGCTGAACTGGAGGCTGATAATCAGGCTAGATCACCAGGGCAGTGTTTGCCTGAGATTAGCTGTCCACAGACACAGGGACTCACAATAGTAAAAACACACAGGGCTCCATTTTTGTTACATGCTAAACTCCTTATCCCAAATCCCTTATTTCTTTTTCACTATTTTGAAAAACTTTTTGGAATATTGGCATTAGGCATGGAGTTTTTTACGTGTTTGGCAACCAAAGCAGAACATTAGCAGATTCCATCTACCGGGATTAGTGATATTTGGGGGATAAGAGACATGCAAATGAAAATGAATGAGATTTTAGTGTCCTGCAGACTTTGCAGACTTTAGAAACTCAGTTGTAATTTTTTGGAATATTTTAACATGTCAATCTATTAACACGTTGTGAGCTTGTAGACTGGCCATTTGAACTACCAAAAAATGTTTTTTTTAATAGTTAAAAAAGGCAAAGAAGAAGGGATTTTTAAGGGGGGTTTAGCGGTGAGGAAAATCTACGCCACGATGCCCCAACCCTTGTCTGTTCTGGCCTGTGCCTGCATGGAGGGGATGTGAAACCAACAGAAAGAGAAACTAATGAACGAGAACGCGGGTGTGAAAACAATATCCTATTTTTGCAGAGATAACAAATGCTGCATGAATTGGGCTGACTGAGGAGACAAAGTTGCCTTAATGCAGTTGAAGGGCACAATGGAGATATAGATATCTTGTTTTTCCAAGATACTGAGGGAAAAAAATATCAGCTTATACAAATATTATAAATGTATACAGGGTGCATTTTCAAGGGCATTCTACCGAGCCGCATTCGAAATCCCGACGAACGAGTCGAAAGAAATGATGGTTCTTTGGGGTAGTGGAAATGACATGGGAAGTTATCACACCCCCAGCACCTCCCTCAAGTTATCATAACGCCATGTTATCCTTCATCCACCCCCCTACACACACACACACACACACACACACACACACACACACACACACACACACACACACACACACAACACACACACACACACACACACACACACACACGTCCCCCGTCCACTTTCCAGTTGTTGGAATGCCCCCGCGGGGAGCTGCCAACGATTGATTTCGCTTTTATTGTTTTGTTTTTTGGGACGGGGGGGTGGCGTGATGTTTTTCATTCCGTGAGGCCCAATATGTGCTGTGATACAGGGGCGGATCTAGGCATGGGCATGGAGGGGGGGGCAATGCCCCCCTAAATGCCCAGTCTGCCCCCCCAAAACATGCAAAACAACCTAAGATATTTCAAATTAAACTTCTTGTATTTAAAATGATATGAAGCACTACTAATGCTTCTACTAACTACAGCTGTGTCACCACTAAACCAACAGATATTTCATAATTGAAAACAGAAAACTCTCTGAGTCAGACCTTTAGCTTTATGCATGCTGCATGTCTGTTGCAACTTCAACAACAACTGATGTTATTATTGATGCTTTATACTTCCCTATAAGCCCTGTAACCGGAAATGGAATGGGTGCGGCTTCATCGCCCGTGTCGCTTCGCGCCACAGGCGATGAAGCCGCACCCATACCATTTTCTCCTGCACCCCCACCCCCCCAATTGGGAAATGTTACATCCGCCCCTGCTGTGATAGCAGCGTGTTTGCGACATTGTGGTGTGGTGTGAGGTGAGGTGTCCTGATTGAAAAGCTGCGTCTCCGCTAGCTTGTCTTCCATGGCTCATCTCTGCAGAGAGACCCCCGGGCTGCGGGTCGGACAAGAGGCGACTCGTGTTCCTTTTGACACCCCCGACCTCTTTACGCTTTGGAGGGGGAGGAGGAGGAGGGGTTGAGTTGCTGCTGTTATATGCCTGTCGGCGGGTCTCATCACTCCCCCGTGACATGTCCATCATCATCGCTGTGTGCCTGCCGACCGACCGCCCTCGGTGCAGGCCAGTCGATTAGCTCCATGCGTCCAGACTAGATGGAGTATGACGTGGTTTTCTGAGGGTGCATTTCTTTTCTTCTCCATTCATATCGGATGGTGGATGGGACAGTATATGCGGGCCGAAGAAGTGGATTTTGCCGGAAGGGATTTTGGATTTGTAACTGATGCCATGTCGAATACTGTATGTATTCTAGCTCTATCTCGTTTTCTCGACTCTCTACGTCAGTAGAGCATCAGTGTCTGTTGTCATCTCGGTTCTCCATATATCTGACTAGCTCATTTGCACTGTCTGAACCAGCGTCTTTCTTTAGTACGTCCATGTACTGTAGGTAGGTGTGGGGCGTCCTCTCAATCCTGTCGGGTGGGCCTTGGTGTATGTGCCGTTGGCCTGTTAAACCTGCTCCTGCTGTAGAGTGTGTGCATGTGCCCATCTTGTTACTGGGGGGGGGGGGGGGGGGGGCACTGAATGCCACATTTTACTGGGGACCCCATGGAAACCTTAACCCTGAACTCCCCTTGAGAACTGCTCTAGCTTACTTTCCAGAAGAGAGACAGTGGTCTGCATCTGAACTACACAAACATGTGGAGGCCATCTGGGAGATTGTCTTACAAAAATGATGACTGAAAATGTGGGAAAGAGCGAGCAAATGTGTGGCTGCAGTCTACAGTTGTAGAAAAAATCCTGCCACATCTTGTTGTTGTGGACGGGCGGCACCTGACGCATGTCAATACTGTGCCGCTATGCGCACCCTGTGTGTTTAGGGCTTAAGGATGTCACTGCTAGGCTGGTGTTTGTAAAAAAAAAAAAAAACCTTATTGATTTGAACTTGACCTTACAAGATGAACTAATTTGCCCCAGTAATAGTTTTGCAATGGGCGACTATAATGTAATATGCTGTGTTCATTGCTTTAATGGAGCAATGTAAGTATAGGAAATGCCCAACCCACCCAGCCTGTGTTCCTTCCATGTGTGTGGAACACGCACGTCGGATTTTGAAGTTGCACACACAGACATTCGAAGATGTAGATAGATAGTCTAGACTAGAGAGCTGCGCCTGTTGGGCACTGGCCTACTTTGAATGCGAGTTGGAAATGCTGGTCTGTGTCCCTTTTAAAGTCAATATTGGCACCTATACTGTAAGATTCTGCCTTGAAGGCTATATATATACATATGACATGTGAAGTCTGTCTGCAGCCCATTTAGGCTCTGGGAAAAATGGATTACATTTGTTGTAAATAACTCCTTGCATTTTAATAGAGCTTTGCCTTGTATAGTCCAGTGCTCAGGCCCTGATTCTGCATGTACGTACATCCCCTCCCTATCCCCAAACGGCTGTGATTTACTCAACGTCAAAAAAACATTTCCTCCTAGACTTCCCTCTGTGTGGCCCGGTGTTGACCCTTCAAACAACACAGCATTTGTTGGAGGTATTTATATATCAGTGGGCAGATAAAGCAGATAAAGTGTTGCTTCGACCAGGGGCGGATTTAACATTTCTCAATTGGGGGGGGGGGAGGAAATGGTATGGGGGCGGCTTCATCGCCGCACCCATACCATTTTCAGTTACAGGACTTTAATTTGAAATATCTTGGGTTGTTTTGCATGCCATCGTGTTTGATGGGGCAGACTGGGCATTTAGGGGGGCATTGCCCCCCCAATGCCCATGCCTAGATCCGCCCCTGGCTTCGACAGGCTGTATGGTACTCTACTGGGTGTCCCAGAGGGACGGACGTGTTGAGCTGTACTTTTGGGGTATATTCCTCTGTGTTCTCTGATGTTTAGGACTTTAAGAGTCAGGGTGATGTGTGAAGCTGTACACAGCCTGGAGCTGCTTACAACCAAAAGCGACTCTCAGGAATTGCAGTGTTTCTATGTTTCACATAACCCTGATTTTCACTCCCTCCTTCATCCACCACCCTGCCCCCCTGCTGTACTTACTTTCTTACTTCTTGTAATACGGTGATCTTTAACTTGGACTCTTTGCTACATGTAGTAGTACATCAGTGGTTTTCAACCTGTGGTCTGTGGACCACCAGTGGTCCCTGAGAGGGTGCCAGGTGGCCCCCAGCTAAATGATGGACAGCTGGTATCCAAATGGACCCTTATGAATTTGTAACTCTTGAGAGCGTTAATATGAAACCACATTTTTCACTCCATTTGGTTTCATTTTACACTCTCAAAAGTTAAATTATACTTAAACGAGTGAATTACTTAATTTTCAAGAATCTACACACTTAAAAAATGTAGAAGAATTGTTATTTTGGCAAACGAAAATCCTTGCTTTTGCATCCGAGAGATTAAACTCAACATCAAAGGTGGTCCGTGCCTAAAATGCTGAAGAATAAATGTTGCGCCCTGGTATGAAAAAAGGTTGAAAACCACTGCGGTACATGATAACTCAATGGAGCGATAGAAACGCTCTGTCTCCACATGTCTCTAAAGTCCTGACATGTACTGTGTGTAACATGTATAATCACACAGGCAACAGGGGGGCTGATAGGTGATAACACAGCGCTATGGCTGGATCAGTAATCCATCAAGAACAATCAAAGACAGCGGCGGATCTAGGCATGGGCATTGGGGGGCCAATGCCCCCCCTAAATACCCAGTCTGCCCCCCCCCCCCCAAACACGACGCCATGCAAAACAACCGAAAATATTTCAAATTAAAGTGCTTATATTGAAAATGATTTGAACCACTACTACTGCTACTAACTAACTACAGCTGTGTCACCACTAAACCAACAGCATTTCATCAATGAAAACAGAAAACTCTCTGAGTCAGACCTTTAGCTTTATGCATGCTGCGTGTCTGTTGTAACTTCAGCAACAACTGATGTTATTATTGATGCTTGATTGCGTAATAAAAGTCCTGTAACTGAAAATGGCATGGGTGCGACTTCATCGCCCGTGGCGCGAAGCCGCAACCATACCATTTTCTCTTGCCCCTCCGACATGTTCTCTTGCCCCCCCCCCAAATGGGACATTTTACATGCGCCCCTGATCAAAGGAGGAAAAAAAAGCTCTTCCAAGGTCACTTTGTGGTGCGGTGTCCACATCGACTCGAACCCCAATCCCCCCTGCCCCCCCCCCCCCCCCCCCCCCCTGCCTTTTCTATTTACATGCGCTTGTTTGTCTCAAGCAATATCCTCAAACATGGTGGCAGAGATTGTGCGTGCTCAGCAGGGCTGTCTGTTTGATGTCAATACTCCGCTGCACCCAGCCGGATCGGGTGGAGAGTACACACAATTGCCCCCCCCCGATCTATACTATACTATAGGCTGTGTCTCAGGGGCGGATCTAGGCATGGGCATGGGGGAGTGGCAATATCCCCCTAAATGCCCAGTCTACCCCACCAAACACGATGGCATGTAAAACAACCCACGATATTTCAAATTAAAGTGCCTATATTTAACATGATTTGATACACTACTACTGCAGTGCTACTAACTAACTACTGTACAGCTTGTGGCGCCACTAAACCAACAGCATTTCATCATTGAAAACAGAAAACTCTCTGAGTCAGACCTTTGGCTTTATGCATGCTGCGTGTCTGTTGCAACTTCAACAACGACTGATGTTATTATTGATGATAAATTGTCTAATAAAAGTCCTGTAACAAGAATGGTATGGGTTGCGATGAAGCCGCACCCATACCATTTTTGGTTACCCCCCAATTGGGAAAATTTCCCAATTTAATGTTACATCCCCCCAATTGGGAAATGTTACATCCGCCCCTGCTGTGTCTCAGAAAGTCTGCTGCTCCCCCCGCTCTTCTTATTTTTGCTGCAAACCGCATAAAATGCCATTTACAGTTGTGTTTGCATACCTGTGGATATTCACGGTCTGTGTACACCACGCAGCTCCGCGTTTTATTAAATCTGTCTAGTACAATATTATGCACACATCATGTATGGTTTTTCAGAATCCTGGCGAGATTGTACGGCGCGCTGCGAAGCATTGGATGTTTAATTTCATTCCCTCCTCGGTGTCAAGTTAAACACTCGCTATACTGTGTAAGCAGCGGAGAGGGTGTGTGTGTGTGTGTGTGTGTGTGTGTGTGTGTGTGTGTGTGTGTGTGTGTGTGTGTGTGTGTGTGTGTGTGTGTGTGTGTGTGTGTGTGTGTGTGTGTGTGTGTGTGTGTGTGTGTGTTGGGGGGTGGGTGCGTGCATGTTTGTTAATCTATTCTCCGTGGATTCTGGAGGGCAGAAGGTATTATGCAGGCTCAGCAGTCGACTGCAGCAGTGATCAGGCCATCGGTGAAAGTTTCAGCGCGCGCCGTGCGGTCACATGGGGGACCCCCAAGCTTCCAGCAGAGACAAAAGACAACAAAGACCCCTCTTTGAGGAGGCTCCAGAACAAAAAAAAGCAAGCACTGCATTAAGCCAGACGGATAAAAAAAAGAAAATACATGGATTAATCTGGACGTGTAATAGGTACGGCATAATGCGCTGCACTAGGCCTCTCCCATAGGCCTCAAACAAAATCAATGGCCATTACACGTCCTGGTACGGGGCTGTATAGCGCGCAAAGAGCCCATCTTCTGTTTATGTGCGTAGATACATATATACACGCACATTCTTTGTGCATTAGATGCGTAACGGCGGGATGGTGCATGGTGCATGGTGGGGCCCTGTGGCCATCGTTTGTCCCCTTTAATTACTGGGAGGTATGGATAGATTGTTATTCATGGAGAGGGACGGGGGAATATCCACTCGCCCGGTCCTCTCCTCCCTCAGGCCCGTCGGCTTTGAGGATTGATGCTGGAGGATGTTCCAGAAAACAGATGCTACCCCCGCGTTACGCCGACGTTTGTACTAATGACGAGCTCCGCTACAGGGCTATAGCTTTCACTCCTTTCTCTTTTTTAATGGCGCTTTGTCCAGATTTAACCCTTTCTGTGCTGTGACGTGTTAAAAAAATCCGACCTACAAGCTCACAGCGCGCCACCAGCTTGTAGATTTTTTTTTTTTTTTTTGAAAATCGTGAAAATGTGGCGCAAATCTTTGAATGTGCTGCAAATCTTTGAATATTATTATTTCAGACATTTTTTACACAAATCTTTGCACATAGAATCTAGCGCCAGGTAATATAATCTTGGAAATAGAATCTAGTGTCCGTAACTAGAATCTAGCATCTAGAACTAGAATCTAGTGTCGGAAACTAGAATCTAGCGTCAGAAACTACAATCTAGTGTCAGAAACTACAATCCAATGTCGGAAGCTAGAATCTAGCCTCTAACACTAGAATCTAGTGTCAGAAACTATAATCTAGTGTCGGAAACTAGAATCTAGCGCCAGGAACTATAATCTAGTGTCTGAAACTGGAATCTAGCATCAGAAAGTATATGAATGTTGTCTGGACAAACGGGGTTAGTCTGATTTTTTTTCTTTCAATTTCATCCGTTTCTCGGCCTGCTCGCTCATCACTACAGGCTATACCTCATTTATACAGCGTGTTGCCCCTATAGCGAGGTGTTAAGAGGAAACAGATGGGAAGAAATGAGTGCAAAGTCTGTCCCTGTTGTTTCCTTTCTGCTCTATGGAGGCCTCTAGGCCTTCAAGCTACAAAAACAATGACCGTTTTTACTTTATTTTGTTTCTAAAGACCCAG